>JABBWI010000038.1:0-630052 GCA_016647755.1 Suillus subluteus
GTAAGCGATAAAGCGATGTCCTTGATAGGAGAAGCAGATCCAGAGCTTGTGCTGCCGCTGGTCGAGTTTCCACTCCCACTCGAGCTCGCGGAGGTACTAGTAGGCAGGGGCGTCAAGCCAGTCACCTGCACTGGGTTCGGGTCGGAAGATCCAGTTGAAGAGCTCAAGCCACTGGCAAGCTGGGCGAAGCCAACGGCAGCGGGGCTAGCACGGAAGACGGAGTACACATTCTTCAGGAAGGTGTCACCGACAATCCAAGCAGGAACACCGCCAATCCCAATATCGAAGATACCGCCAGCACACATCTGAGAAGTGGCGTCCGCGTTGCCGGTCATGGTGTCATTGAGGGTACCGAGGTTCATGTCAAGGGGACTGATCGCCCATTTGTACCGCCGAAGGAGATATAAACTGTGACATTAGTGTCGCAAGCTAGAATTATATGAGTTTTCTGCCTATCCTGCAGCGCGCACAGATACTGACGGAATGCATATAAACCTTGCCAATCTCCAGTAAGCTCTGTGGAGCCAGGTACTTGGGCCAAATACTTGCGGCAATGGGTGTAGGTGCCCCAATGAGGGTAGTGCCTGTGTCGATGGCAGCAAGACCACTAAGTGGGTCAATGGCGATTGTCTTGTCTTGTACAGTGACCACTGCAAATTTCACTCAGTACGCCGATCACATGACAGAATGACGGTGCTGACAGCTAACAGTAAGCAACCAATACGATGACGGACCAGTCAGGTTCAGGTACTCGATAGAGCCGTTGTACAAACTCGAATTTGTTCCTCCGAGAGTGAGCACACCGCCTGGAGCAGTACTAATCTGATTGGCTTGGTTGACGTAGCGTTCAAGGTAGAAAGAGAACAAGGGTTCAGCGAGATCATTGGCATTATAGAGTGCTTCCCAAAAGGGGGTAGTCTGCAGGGCAGAAATCGAGGCAAACCCGAGACCCATGATACCTGAGAGTCCATCGTCGATCAATCCAGAGGTAATGTTAGTAACAGCGACTACGGTCAAAATAAGGTTGAATTTAAAGCAACCCAAGTCACCAAGATAGACATACGGAGTTCCTGAGACATTTCGAAGGACCCGAAGGTGACACTATCTTGGGCGACAATACCTTGTGCCGATCCTGAGCCATAATTAATCTCCAGCTGGGAGGAGGTAGCCTTGTATGTCGACGACTTTGAGGGGTTAAATTCGGGTATATCTGATCCGCAAGAGGTGCATGAAGTTGTTGCAACCCAAAGGTCGGAAGAGCCAGTATCGAGGACAAGATTAAAGTTCTGTGGTCTTCACCGAACGAATGTTTATGGACATCGCTATGTTTCGAATTTGAAACTTACGGAGTTCCAATGCTCACAACGCCTGAGTAACTGGAATCATTTTCCTGACACGATTGTGGTCAATTCCGTGGGCTATGCGAGGAGTCAAACTGCAAACCTCGTCTGTGATGGGAATTGCAGCAGTACTGGCTCGCTTCGAATTCGTACTCTTCACATTCGTTACTGGATAACCATACTTCTTTCGCAATGCTTCAACGGCTTTTGGTAAGTTCGCAACCCGGTTGGAATGACTTCTTCGTACGATTGGGGCATGAACTACACCTCCAGCTGGTTGGGGAGCAGCGAGAGTGAATGGAAGAAGTGCGATGGCTACAAGGGGGAGAAAAATCATCGGGAAACACGTGGAGAGGAAAACAGCAAGGAAATAAAAGAGATAGAGTAGCGTGTGGCGCCAAAAGGAAACAATAGTCTGTCCGGTACCTCGGCCCCGCCCAACGGCCATACACCCATAGTTAGCGTTGCCGTCAAAGCGAGTAACGTTCAGGTAACTAAAAATCTGAAGCTTCGGTTCGAATTTTGCTCGGTCATCTCGTTCAGGAAAGGGCGGACCGTCGCTTGTGAAATCCTGTCTGAGTTTGAAACCTAACCCAACTACTTGACTTTGCTTCGGTCCATCCAATCTAACTGCTTGAACCTATTGAATGTTCTCCGCACGTCAGCGTGTACCCCAAAATTTAAAGTGACCCAAATGTACATAACTTGTACGTGACATATTGTGTCCCACTACTTTGCAAATCAAACAAAACGACATGAGTGTAGCATGCCTAGCAAAAGTTAAACGAGTTCGATTGATGTCACCTAACAGATCTATGACAGTCCCCCAGCCTAATCGATACGGAGCATCTGAAAAATCATCCACAACGAAAGAATTGAGATGCTTGGACAATGAACGTACATTAGATTGAATTCCGCAGAGAAAGCGAAGAGCGCTAGTCCTGTCAGAGGAATGTGAAGGAATCTGGTTTTAGGGCCGCCCTAGAACCAGATTTCTCCACATTCCTCTGACAGGACTCGTTGCACCATCGTCCAGTTGAGCAGTCGTAAAATAAAGATCACGACCCATCGTCAGCAAAATCCCGAACCGTGTGCTTTATGCTGCGATGCAGCCACATCTGCCGCATTGCTCTACCGCTTAACACGTTGGCGTTAAACTTTTGCAAACCGTGAAGTTTCGTTATCGCCCAAGGCACTCCGCCTGCATCATCTAAGTCGTTGTTGTGACATTCCATATCTTCAAAACACAGTAGGAATGTAAACGACCAGGTCTGAAAGTCCAGTTTTTGCGCTGCCACGAGTAAGAACGTTAGAAATTCGATGCGACAGAACAGCTTTACAACGTTTTGAGAATGAACTGTCGCGCAGCAAGACTCATTCAAGAATTATGACTGTGTATTGCAATCATCGACCTGCGACATATGGAGGGAGACACAGACCTCAGTCTATTCAGAGTAACATGGAGTAATCGATGATTTTAGCCCATGACGATAACGACGACAAGCCTTGCGGGTCTCCTGGTGCGAGCTCAGATTCGAGTAGGAGGGATCAATAGTTCTAAATTTCAGATAAATACTTAATTACAAAAATGTCTGTCCCAAAACTACGAGCTCGACGAAAGAAAGCCGCCGACCTCAACTCTGCAGAGACGCATCTGACCCAGCCACCTGTTGATCTGCTCAACTTCATAACGAAGCCTCGCAGCAAGCGGACCGGATCAACTTCATATTCCACGAACGTAACAGGCCCCCACTGTGAGATACAAACGAGGGCCTTGACTTGTTTGTGGGGTGGATTCGAGACTTGTCGAACGTCGTTGGATATAATCGTTTAGCGTCGCACGCTGAAATTGGTGAGATGGAAAAGTAAACAGCTTGCATCGACAGGGAGAGCATGCGGTGTCATATTGACTTCAAACAACACTTCTTGTGAGGGTATGTATCAGGAAAATATAGAGTGGCGAATTTGTGGAAAACCGTGGAGCTGTATAGTTGCTGATTAAGCTATCCCACGGCTATCCTCAATTTCAAATCGGTAATGGGTCACCAAGTCAGGTAGTTTAAAGCAACCTCATCAGATGTGGCCGAGGACAACGCCGCCGTCCAACTGATGACGGAAATTAACCAATTTAATATTTTGAAACAGCTTTACTGGTAAATGGGCGTCCAGGTAGCATATCATTAACGTTGCACTCCAACTTGCACTTGCCCTAATGATCGCCGTGTGGTCAAATTCGTACGCGCTTCCAACGTTATCCAAGGAGCTCTACGTCACCATCCTGATCGCCGCTATGCGTAGCGCGAAAGCCATATACTACTAGTACCTGTTACACAAGAGGTAGACCATCACGCTTGTAGATCCTGCCAACCTTTCATGACAAACTGTATGCTTTCCGCGGACACCGCGCTTTCGAAATCTGCTGCAAAGTTTCCCGGTGTTGCAATCAAATCAGCGATAAACCCTCTCCTCACCGCCCCAAACGGTACTTCATTATCACCAACAATCCTTGGGTCCTCCTTGAGATCACCTACCTGGGCGAGTCGGGTCTTTCCTGCCTCGCCTTCCCACATCCTTGATCGTACACACTCCCAGCCGCCCAAAGTTGCCATCTAAGCACCTTCTTCCAGTTGGCACCCAGACGGACCATGAGCGATAGCTCCAGCGCATTAGCTCCGTGAGCGAAGACCCCCGTATCGCCCCCGCATGAAATATTGTCCAAGTCCAGTTCCAAAGCTGCCTTGAAAGAACTGGCAGCACGATCCCAAAGATCTCCTTTCCCCTGGGTCATGGTGTAATATGCCGCGAGGGTAGGCACATATTTGGTTTTATGGCCTACATATTCTCCAAACATTTCTACCGCAGTTGTGTCAGGAGTGGTCATATCATATGCGTGCTCAATGGAGTCCACCCTGAGACTCATCAGGGGTATAATGGTTGACCTATTCGTTGCATGAGCGGCGACCTTGACTCCATATGCATGGGCAGTGCAGATCATTGCCCTCAGTTCATCATAATCGAATGTGGCCATGGACGCAGCCCCAACCCTACGCGAGACTTCAGAAGCCCGTGATCGAACGGTGTAGTCTGGGACAGCGTCAACGGAGATGACCGACAGATCTAACCCAAACCAGGATTCATTTACCTGCATAGATCTGTATAATGTTGCAGTCATAACGGAAACAAGCGGGTGTATATGAGCGCCTTGCCGCAATTATGACGATAGAACGTGACGATCACCTTGATCCAATCAGCCCCCGCGCCAATCTGCCTCCGGACGGCCTTGATGCACTCTTGAGTTCCATCCGCCGCATCAACGCCGGTGACACCATCGATACCTTCTTTGTTTAGGTAGAGGGAACTCTTTGGACCTAGACAGGTCCCTCGCATGAGTTGTATGTGCGAGATGGAGAAGCACATGTATGATAAACCAGCGAAAATACGAACCATACGTTCCAGTGGGCGCAATTGCCCTTGTGGCACAAAAATATCTCGGGCCGGGTATGAGGGCACCAGGGCTCGATAAACACTTGCGTAGCGCAATATCTGCATCCCCTGCACCCTCGGTACCTAGATCACTAGGAACAGAACACCGACATTAAACGAAGAACTACGCTAGAACGGCTGATGGACGTACCGTACAGCCGTAAAAACCTGCCATCAAGGTACGTTTAGCGTGCACTGTGGCCCTGATGGTGCGCTCGACGATGGACTCTTTGGTAACCTGTTCCTCCCATGAGGTCTCTGCATACGGATGCAAGAAAACTGACAGCAGGTGGCAGCCTGAGATGTCTTTCAGTCCCGGAAATGAAAGTGATGGGCTTACAGTGGACGTGAGTGTCGACGAAACCTGGCAGAACCGTCAAGTGCCGTAGGTCTATTACTTCACCATCAAAAGATGCAAAGTTACCGCCGTTCTCTGGGAACGGGGCGACATCGAGTATCATTCCAGAGTCGTTGCATATCGTGATGGCTTGATTATCAAGAAGTTCGAGCGTGTATGGGTCAAACAATTTCCCAGCGAGAACTATCTTGGTCGCCGCAGCAGGTGGGGCTTGGCCCTCTAGCGTGGGGGCTGTTGCTGTGAGCTGCATTTGGCAGGACAGACTTTAACTGGTTTCCGTTAGGTGTCCCGGTGTGGTCGACTAGAGACAAGGGATAACGAGAAGAGCCCCTGAGAAATGACTTGATGGAGTAAATAGACGGAGTTTGGACTACTACATATGGCGGCCGAGAAATGCCGCGACTGCTGCCGGCCATACTGGAATTTACCGTCTTCTTTCAAAAGTTTCTATGAATACTAGTGCGAGCTTCACTGCTTTATGTTGCTCCATCTCCTACTTCGGGAGTTGCCGACGGAGAACTTGGTTGCTGTTTGTTTCGAGGGTCACGAACTGATCGGGAGAACACCTCATTTGAATATCCTGCGCCTATTTGATTGACGCCGTGGCACAGACAGTTACAGCACTAGGGACCTGTTACAGTCGACTCGCATCGTCAGAATGCTATTGGACGATCTACCCCAAGTATACGGTGGCTAGAGATTTAGGAACTGCCACCTACGTACCCAGACTCTCAATCTGTTCCGTGTGCTCGGCAAGGTGACTTAGAAGATCACCGTTTTCTGCAATACTTATCCGACCTCCAGAAACAGATCGACGGCGGTCCCCCAGATCTATTCTGTATAACATACAAAAAAATATTTTTAGCAAACGCGTCGTGTCGACCGCGGGATCTTGATAAATGCGGGGAACGCAAGCACCGCGACTGGTGCCCTCGAGAATATCAAATTGGATATGTTTCAGCGAAGGGCTCCATAGAGAGCTTCGTGGCGTTCTAGGGAGAACCTCGAGGTATGTGTCGAATGGAACACAGGTATGATACAAATGAGAACATCATAATATTTTTAGCAGATCTCGAAGTGATATTCAGAAGCTCATCGTCCAAACCGTCGGTTTATTTCGGCCTCGGAGGTTTTGATGAAATTTGAGCACAGTACGGGGATCACCTTGTACAGGACCCGCAACCATCTAGTCCCCTCGCAAATATTCAAATCGGATCAGTTACGCATCAACGAAGTCGAAGTGCTCCCTGGCCCCTGGGAGAGCATTGTGGCGTTCCACGCGTGCGAGAAGTCAAGGTGAAACAATTACATCACAGTGGCCTGTGTGATTCAATCTGATATATCATTGACAATAAAAAGAGAGCTGTGTCGTTGATAATTCAGGTGAGTCGGTCTTTCTCGGATTTTCGCCAGTGCACACCTTATGTGGTATATCGCAGGAAGACACTGATAGTGTAATGCGTAAAAGATACTGCGTAACTGACACCGTGATATGTTAACGCTCTTCTGCCGCCGCCTGCGTACAAAGTTCAGCCTCCCGTGCCGTTACTCGTCGTAAATGCGTACCTTTTGGGGCCTGTCGCAAGAAGATGCGTTGATGAGAAGGGAATGCACGACCAGAATGGAACGCACAAGTAGAAGAGGACTCGCGAGTGTACCAGAAACCTACTAAGAGGACACGCAAAAGACACCGCGGAGACGGCACTGAGTGCGAATCGGAGGCTTTTCCATCTACACAGCATCTTCTGGACTCATCGTTGCGCAGCATGTATGGTGTGTTGGCACTATACTAGTACTGCAACATCAATACATCATACATATTTCGTACGTACAGGCATTTGTGCGATCGTTTCAGAAAGCTTGATTCCGCCGGCGGGAAACAGATACGTTAATTGTACCTAGAAAGGACTAGTGGATATTTAGCCGCCTCCCATACACAGCATCTTCTGCACATCATCCTTACCCTACTTCTCTACCGTACGTACGGCCGCGCGCACGGTTCATCGAGGTTCCGCCGGTGCGGTTAACAGAACTCAGGGTCACAAGAGCCTCAGTAAACCACAAACAGCCCAAGGAACAAGTTTCAACTTTGTCCAAGTCCGTTTGTACATGTGAGTCTTTTTGCAAATCATCACGGCCCACCAGTAGCAGTTCACTCGCACTGCTGCGCGGCCCGGTCCAACGCACCCCTTACCGCGACTGGAGCAAAAGTAAAAGTAAAAAACAAGCCCACGTACCGTATCGTACCTCAAGCTTATGAATCTGAATCGCCGTTCCACGCAAAACCTTGACCAAGTTCCGCGCGAACAATAACACATTCATATTCATAAACCCGGCGAGTTCGAATCGAGCTCCGACGAAACTTTGGCTTTGGCTTCGACTTCGACTTCTTCCACAGCCAATGCCAAAGTTTGAACCAATGTCCAGATATTACTTACTTATGAGATAAGACGAGATGAATGAGATGTGACGCCAATGCCAAGTGGTATTTACTACTCCTAGGTGCAGAACTGACTCGTGACTGACTACTTGCGGTTTGATTCTGATGGGGATGGGAGATCGGGCATCGATAGAGATCCGGGGATTTTCCACTGTTGAACTTAGAAGCGTTGACGGGGACGCATTGACAACGGAGCGCGTTCATTGAAGTTGGCTACTAGCGGCTCTTGATCGATATCGATGATCAGCGCTAATGCGCAAACGTCCACTGACAAGGGACATAATGCTACTCGTTCGTAACTTGCGCGGCCTAAACTAGGGATACTTGCCAAGGATAGGCAGCGATGATCATGAAAATGAACGATACCGCCGCATGGAAGTTACACAACACTTTAGATAATAAGAAATAAGATGTAAGATGCCAGCTCGATGGTGAGCCGAGCGCAGTCCCTGAGGCCTGAGGTTTGATTCCAGTGGGGATTCCCCGGGATAGTCGACAATCCATAGTACTGCCAACTACTATCACATCACATTATATTGAAGACACTATTCGAAGCGCTTGATCAGAATTCAATTGCTGATTCCGACTCGGGCTAATAAGGCTAGGGAAGATTTAGTATAGCTCGTGAATGTCCTGCTTCAAGGTACATATGATGGTACGCTGACGGGGGATAATGCACAGAAGTTACGCCGCGGCCGTGACGTGATAATTCATCGACAGCAGCCAGCTAGAATGCACATTGAATGAGAAGGTTGCCACTGGAGTCTAGATCTCAATATCAATAGTCGTGGTATGGCGCAATGCTTACGACCTCACCCGGACGCGAGATAAGTGAAAGTTCAACGGTCAAGTACATGTACAAGTTAAGACGCCGGTCGGCTGCGAAATCGACAGCCTGAAACTGTAGACCCACGTTCAATGAAATTACTAGCAAGCTGTTCGAGCCTTCAAGTTAGACGCCGTGACCAACTTGGTGAGTGGGTGGCAGCGCTAGCTCGATAGAACACCGGTATGAGTGAAACTAGTACTGCAACAGAAGCGATTGACGAGGCACTGTAGGAGCGTGTGTATGTGCTAGGTATAGATAAGATAAGACTTGTCCCAAGCTGAGCTTCAACGTCAACATGTAGCTTGAGAACACAAAGAATGCAAGAACAAAAACATCGATTGAGGAACTACTAATTGAATGTACAAGGTATAAACTACAATTAAGAAGGGGAAGCGAATGGTACAAGAGTCCGGTGCGTGCGTGAGCCAAATTAAAAAGCCAGTGTCAAAGTCAGAGTCGTGCATGGGAGCAATGCGATGTAAACAAAACACGATGAGCTGAGATAAATGCATGTGCAAAACCAACCAAAACGAAATGATGACGAAACATATGATATGTACGTATATGTGTAAGTAATTGCAGTGGGAAAAAGCGCAAGATAGTTCAAACACGCGAGTCGACGACGTCGTTAATGGCGATAATACAGTGTCACTGTGTTGGCGTATTCGGAATGGGGTATTGGTAATGGTATCATGTATGTACACAGCGCTGCAAAGCGAGGCGATAGAACGCGGGAGATTGGGAAAGAATAAAGTTAGGTTTGTGGTGCATACAGTCAAGTCAGGTCAGGTCAGGTCAATGGATGGCGTGGCGTGGCGTGGCATGTCATGTCTTGATGAGGGCATTCTTAGTTTTGGTTCTTGGATCCTGGGTTGTCGGCGTGCGGGGTATGAGTGGCCCTGGAATCCTTGAGTACGTATGGCAAACCCTCCTCTCCGCATCACCCCCTCATGACCCCTCCTCCCTTCTCGTCATGGCAAACGAACTCTCAAGGGTAGGAGCAACAGGGTCCACATCCCCCAACGCCCGCCACGTCCCCACAAAATTATGTCCCCCGACAATATACCCGCTGAACACCCACAACCCGAGTCCGAGTGTATGGTGCGGGTGCGGGTGTGCGGGGATACGAACGAGCGCGACGAGTCCGTCCCATTCGCGTACGCGGCCATAGAATTTGTAGTGGTTCCATGCTTGGCCGTGTTTGAAATCCGTCTATGAGGGATGGATGAGTTGGGCGTTAAGGGGTAAGGCTAGGACTGGACTTACTTCTCCGACAAGTGCGATATCAAGCACGCCGTTACACTTCCTCTCGACGCAATACTCCTCCTCGTCGCTCTCGTCGTCTGACGCAAACGCAAGATCAGTGTCCGTATCTTCGTCCATAGCTTCGTCGTCTCTTTGGCGAAATACGTCGTCGATGACTGAATCGTACTGCACAGAAGCCTCTTGTAGGAATTGGTCATCGTCTTCACCCACATCAACATCTGCATCGCCCTCGTCAATCTGAGAAGACCGCTCCGCCAAGAATTGATCATCATGCTCCCTATAAATGATGTTGCACGTTCCACGGTATTGGCATCCGCGACACGTAGCTTCGTCATGGGAGTTTGTTGAGCCTGTGCGATAGGCCTCGTATGTGTATGTGCGGTCGTGGTGTTGGAGTCTGAGTTTGCCTTCGTACTGTTGTCGATCAGTATTAGTAGTCAGTATTAGAAGAAAATGACTCACGATATCCTCGTGCACCTGCACACCCTTGGGTATCCAAGCGTTCGAAATGCCATCATCAAACCCATCATCCGCACCACCAGTCGGTACAGGGTCCTGCGGGTCCACGCAGTGATATTCACGAAGACGCATGAAGAGGGGATAAGCGTTAAGGGAGAGCTGTTGTTCTGTAAATTCTTCTGGCATATGGACGTGCTGCAGGATTGAGGCGAAAGCGTTGTCGGTTGGGACTAGGATACGGCCTTGCCAAAGACCTGTTGCGGAGCCGTAGGTGTAGTGGGTGTTCTTGAGGGAAGATTTCTCCATAGGGTCAATACAGTCTGTGAGGCGGTACCAGTCGTCGTCGAGTTGGGAACTGAGTGTCAGGGTGTCGGAATCGGAGTCCCGAGGAGCGTGTTTGACGACTTTATGTTGATTGAGCTCGTGAACGTCTTCTTGGGTGGGGCCGATTTGGTCTCCAAAACCGAGTTGGATGGCATGTTGACGAGTGAGAGGGAGGTGGATTGGGATACCGATTGGTGTTGTTTGGCGACGTGAGAAGAAGATGAGCTTTGCTGCTGTTGAAGCGAGTGGGATGCCGATGTCGAGGTCTGCGCGGTCGTAAAAGTGGGTTGTATGGAACTTGGTCGGCACGGTAGAGTGGAAAGGGGCCGTGTGCAGGGATGATGGATTGACGGAGGTGGCCGTGTGAGTTGTCCGTAAGAGGCATGGTGAAGTGGTTGTGAGGAGCATGAGCTGATGGGTACTAGGGGGGGATTATGAGGTGAACCTTGATGATCGAGGTAGTGGCTTACGCGAAAGGGAACGATGACAAAAGGAAGGACGAGTCTGATCATCTCGTTGCGCCGGGCGGTAGTCTCGGTTTTAAGGCGCTCTGAGGGTGTATTGGAGAAAAAACGTCGAAGAAGATGGTGAGACATACCTTCTGTACTCGTGAACCAAAGCAACCATAGTGCAAGGCAGTTGATGGGAGATTCGTTAGGCCAACCGTTTGAGTTGACGGAGTCCTCGTATAGGCGTTTGCGAACAAACTCGTCTACGAAATCTGGGAGACCTGCTGCTTCGAGGAGATGGCGATTCTTTCCGTCGTTCTCAGACATGAGGGCAAATGAAGCCCAGAAAGCGTCGAGGACGCCATTGTCATATATATCGGCCCGTCTAATGCATTTTAAGGCGCGGGAATACCACACTAGTTGGTGAGCGAGATGGCGAGAGTGGTGAGTACGAGTACCGAGTCTTCTAGCTGATGCAGCTGAATCGAATCTATAGCGAAAGATGCGAGAGTATAGATGACAATTTTTTTGAAAAGCGAGGATATTATTAATTTGTTTGCAAGATTGGAGGAGTGGTATGATAAGACCATCGTTTTGGACGAGTTCTAGGACGATATTCTCGAAAATTTCAGCAGGTAAGTTGCAAAGTGAGGAGGATTGGATGAACATGGTGGGGGTATATTGTTTGTGAGAGAAGAGAGGGTAGGGATAATATATGGTTGATATCTCCGTTGATAACTCAGATCGGGGAGATACATTTCGTCATATGGGCGTCTACTCTAATCGCACCCACGGTTTACCAAGTAAGTACGAACGCCGTTTCTTCTACAACTCCGACAAATACTAGGACCAATAACAATTCACCTTACGTCTAATAAACCCTGTACCTTACACACACACACACCGCCAATTATCTCCGTAAAGCCGTCATGCCGGCCCCGGCTCAATTTAGAGGCCGCAATCCACGGCGATCACGATCGGACCCTCCAGCCCTGTCATTTCCCCCTTTCTCGGCTCCTCTCTCGAGAAAATCGCTATTGGTGCTCGTCCAGTACTTGTATACCACGCCTTTCATTTCCGCAATTCCTCACCGACAATCCAGCGTTGCCATCATAATATCTATTTATTCAAATTTATCCCTTATCCCCGGCGGCCCTCACTCACTCTATGTACCAAATAATTATTTCATAGTGGCGTCAAAATTAAAACTTGGGTCTTTGTGACGCTGCCTGCGTAGCTGCGTGCTTTCATATCGCATACTCAGTATTACCGGCTATATATCCTTCTGGAAATATCTTTGTATCACTACGTGAGTTCTCAACATGTCGTACATTGTAATCTACTTTTCGGATCTTGCTGCGCCGAGCGCTATACAATTCACCCATCTGCATGCCGTTTTTCATACCTTGCACTTTACCTTGGGCTCCGCAAGATCGACCACGCACTCGAGTTCAATGCTCTCTGCTCCACTCCAGCTTGATTCCAGCATTCAAACTTCAACTCCACTCCTAAAACAAGTATCGACGCGGATCAGCCTCCTACCATAAACGACACGTTGTTCGAGAATTAACTCCCCAATTCCGCTATTCTCGTGGGCTTGGCCTACCCCATCTACCAATCACAGTATCCCCCCACCGGGTTCGAAAACTAAATCAGCGATAGGGTTGAGTTGAGTTAAGTTAGCTATCATCATGATCAGCTGCCATGCGCTCAAGTGAACAGCCCTCAGGCCCGGGTCGTGATAGTGCTCGTATTATTTATAATCTGCCCCGGGACGGTGGTGCACTGAGTCTTCCGGGTCGTGTTGTCCCACCGCCCGGGACGATTCTACCGTCACCAAGTACTTTGTTTTGAGCATTTGCTATTAACGCCTGTACTTGGCGGTCCGGGGTGTGGGTCCGTACACGTCGCAAGCTTTGCTTGGTCAAGCTCACTTGGGCTTGGTTCTAGGCCTGTTGAAGTGGTGAGTGGTGCGAGGGTCATTTGGGTTTAGGTTGACTTTTCCCAGGGTTTAGAGAACGATGAACGCTTTTATCGCTTGCCTGTGGCTTGTCACGCACTCGTGGTTTCTCGTGTCTCGCGGGACCGGTGATTTCAAGTATTCGGTGATTGTGGTGAGACGAGGAGCAATGTTTTATTTTCCGTCCATCGCCATCGTCATTCCCATCCCATTCCCGTCCCAACGCCATCTTCATTCCATCCCATTCCATCGCATCCACATCGTATCTCATTCCCGTTCTCATTACTTCATCCCGTTCCCATTCCCGTTCCCATCGCCATCCCATCTCATTCAAACTAACGCTTTCACAATCACAATGATATTCATTCAAAACCAAAGCCAATCTTAAACGCGCGTTTCCCACTTCATCTCCGTCGGGCTCCCCTTCACCCATGCATCCATCGGCAGTGGATATGGATCGATCATTGACGTACACCTCAGTCAGCATCATGCGATATCGATTATCGATTACGATTTCCCGAGGTTTTAAGGGTGTATGTAAAGGTATGTATATCTCCTCATCTCCCATTAGCGCCATCCACACCATACCATGCTGACGAGAACAATTGTGTTGTATTGTTTGTGTAGGTCCCCCCCAGCTAGCCAGCGGCGAGCGCATGTGGGAGATACCCGTTACAGGGTCTAGACTCTAAGCCTTTCATCTTGGCGCGCAACGTTCCGTTACCTCCCAAAATGGCGCAAGTCAGTCTTTACCCCATACATTCAAGCGGAGCACGAAGTACTCAGTGTTGCCAGGTGTTACCTGAGACGCAGTCTCTTGATGACCGTGTGAGTCGCGATCGTTATCGTATAGTCCGCACGCGGTGTGGCAATTTTGGGCTGTGGGGCCTTGGCTGCCTTCCTTTTTTTTCCTTTTTTATACTCTTCTTCCCTTTTTGGGTTTTGTTTTTTTTACCGGCGGGCTTTCGTCAAGTTATGTATGATCGGGCCTTTCGTTATATTATGTATGATGTATGATACCGCGTACCAGCGCGTACCCTGTACCGACGGCTATACCGACTTTCTACTTTCTATTACTAGGTCAGGGGGTATCGATATCGGCAAGGGCTTACCGTTATGTGGTGAGATTTGCCTCAACTTGGATATTATTCGCTGACGGCTCGTGACTCACAGTGGAGATAGGTCAAGTATGAAAGCTCATTTGTGTCCGTCTATCTTTGTCTTTGTCTTTTCTTTAGGGCTTAGCCATCGTTGGCGTTGGCGTTGGCATTGGCATTGACATGCGGGTTCTATTGAGCGCCCGGGTGTCGCCGTCATTATTTGGCTGGTGGTGGTGGTGGTGGCGGCGACAGCGACGGCAAGCTGACCGATAGGGTTTTCTTAGGTTTACAACCAAAAGTGCTTCCTTCGAACTCGGTGTTCCCCGAAATATCCCTATCCCTTATTTTAAATCGCTCGCGTGGGGGTGTTTGGTGGGCTTGTACCTGGTCCTCTTGCTATTGTTTGGCACTGACGGTGACTGAAGACGCGACGCGTCGGCTCGGGGTTTCCCGGGGGTAACTTAGTACTTAGCGTTTGCCTGTTTGAAGTTCGCCGCATCACATCACACACGCTCCTATTTACTATTACCTCCTTGGTGCAAGGGCGGCGGGTCTTGCCGTATGCACACCCTGTTTTTTTGGTGAGATTCTAATTTGGCTCGCTGGGGATATGCGCAAGGGCTAAATTGATACAGTTGTCGTTGTGCTATTGGACAAGTGTTCTCGTTCTCGCATGCGTTGGATTGATCCGTAAGTCGCTGGGCGCGGGAAGTAGGGTGCGTGCTTTTATTATTGATGTGGGGATTGGTGGGCTTTTGCTTTTGGTCTTGGAGCTCAGGCTTCAGGGTGTTGGTGGTCACTGAATGGGGTATTCTTGCGTTTTATTGGCTTCGACTTCGACTTCGACTCGGGTATTCCCGAGTACATATCATGGTTTGTTTTGTTCGCGTAGGGGTGATTAATGGGCTTGTGCCTCTCGTGCTGATTATTTTTGGTTCGGTCTTTCCTCGGGAGGGTTAGTGTTCGATGTCTGTTCACTCTCATGCTCCCATTTCTTCCCTTCAGTGGGGTCTATCAATGCTGTATCCGTTCATATGGGGAAATTGTCGTCGGTGGGTTGTTTCTGCTCGTTGGTGATTGACTTTGGGTTCACAGATAAGGCTTTCATTTTCTGTCATTCCCAATGTCGGCGGACGAAGTTTTAATCTGGTCTCCAGGGAGATGATGACAGATTCAATCAACGTGCATCGGTTGATCAGACCTCTGGTCTTCATGTCGCTTTTCGGATCCGTTGGTGACTGTGAAGGCCCTCAGTCTATCTGCGAGTCGTCAGACGAAGTTAAATGATTCTTTGCAGAGTGTAATGCAAGGACTCATTTTAAACATCGTCTGTCGATGGGCTTAGACTATTGGTCTTCTTGGCGCCCTTTCTGCTTTGTGGATCCGTTCAGATTGGTGACTGTTCGTTTGTGTGGATAAGGCTTCCAGTTTTAGTCCTTCCCAGCATCGACAGA
Organism: Suillus subluteus; assembly: GCA_016647755.1. NCBI lineage: Eukaryota > Fungi > Basidiomycota > Agaricomycetes > Boletales > Suillaceae > Suillus > Suillus subluteus. The sequence goes on from JABBWI010000038.1 coordinate 15,463, forward strand.
CGAGGTTTAAACGACTCTTTGCAGAGTCGTTTGATGCAAAGACTCGTTTTAAACATCGTCTGTCGATAGGATTGGACTGCTGGTCTTGCTTGTTGTTGATGACTGCTTTCACCCGCGGAATCTGGTGAGCTATATTCGCCTCTTTTGCTTCGCGAACCAGTTGGTGACTGACCGCTTGGCTTGGGTTTAGAGATGCGTTAAAGGCTTTCAGTGACAGGTCTTTCCCGAGTCGACTAATGGGGTTTAGTGAATCTCGGTACCGATAGATGGTGTATTGATGCGCTTGACATCCATCATCAGTTGATGGGGCAGACTAGGCCGCAAGATTTCTCTCCGGCTTCCTGCGCGTGGCAGGATTATGATCGGTGACCTCGTATCACAGCTGTGTTCCTACTTTCTGCCCTGCTAACTGATTGGGTTCAAACTTTATAGACAAGGCTTTTTTTATCGGTCCTTGTAGGATCCAGACTCGACTGATGAGGCTTGGTGATTCGTTGTGTTACATGATGCAATGACTCACTTGGCGTCGTTTGTCGATATTGGACTGGGCTGGTCTTTTTGTATTGACGCTGCCCGTTGCCGTCGTCTGTTTGGTTTGGTTTAGATCATAGCCAAAGACTTGTGTTACGGCTTGTTGAATTGACGCTACCCGCTGCCGTTGTCTGTTTGACTTGCTTTAGATCATGGCCAAACTTATTTTACGGCTTCTTGTAACGACACTGCCCGTTTCTGTCGTCTTTTACTTGCTTTAGATCATGGCCAGACTTATCTTACGGATAAAATTTAGATTCAAATCACTGTTGTGATTCGTTCTACAACACGGTTCTTTCCTGCAGATGTGTGAACGCCAATTGCCGAGCGATGTGTACGAGTGCATATGGTGATTGTTGCATGGAAATCACAATGTGTTCCAATTTGATCGTCTGTTTCAGGTCCCTTGATTCTTGTGCTTCCCTTGAGGTTGATTGTGATCTTGTGAATGATCAATGGTCTAGGCGATATCGCACCGACTGCCTGAGGTTAAAGACACACATCCTTCCGTAGCGCTTTGGACGTTGGATGGATGTGGTCTAGTGCATGCATTAAATGCTCTAAAAAACGAACCAGTGACCAGCTACCTCCTATACGTCCAACCAGAATACGGCCTGTCAAGACGTATGGTGGCGGGATCGAAGCAGAAGAAGCCACTACCAAAACGGGTCAAATCACGTCCGAAAATGGCATGTGACTGCTTTCCTCGACGTCGTCACAGAACGCGGGGTCGATGGGCACATAAAAACTCGTCGTCTCCATATTTCCCTCTTTCTTCGTGTCCACTATCATCTGTCGTCCTCCCCCCACCTACCGTCATGCAGAGCACTGATAATGTCCAGTCGTTCATTTCTTTTAGCCACGAATATAGTCCACCGCGCTCCAGGACCACTGCTTCGTCCATCTGGGCTCCTCAGCCTCAGCTGTTGGATTCGATGTGGCCAAAAGCTATAGACTCCTTCTCCCGTGACGCTGAGAAGGAGCTGCAGCGCTCCGGTCGTGTTCCGAATGGCATGAACTTCTTTGTCCCAGGTAACGGGAATGAAGATGTCTTCGGTCCTGTTGGCCTTGTCGGTATGCCTCGCAAAAGAGACATCGGTGCGATCGGCGACGGTAGGAAAAAACAGAGCCCCGATTTTGACGATAGTGTTAGTTGATTTCATCAAAATCACGCGCATATATGCTGATTAAATCGACCAACTAGCATGTCGAGCAGCTCTTACGCGCTCTTAATCTGAACTCTCCCGCTCTTTATGCTCAGCAGCCTTCTCGTCCACAAATTTCCGACTCCAAGAATGTATCGACCGGCTCTCCGGATTTTTCTCCGAGCTCTACTGTATCTGCGCTCCTTACGCCTACAGATCTTTCTCCTGCGAAAACTTCTTTTGACTTGAAGATCAGTCCACCTCATGAACTAGCTCCTTCGCACTCTACTTTGTCTCCTTCATCCCTTCTGTTTGACCACGGCTCGCCCTTGAGGGCGCACGATTTTATGTCTCATAATGTACACCAGCGTTTTTCTAGCGTTCCTTCTTCGAACCTTCTGCCTCCTAGCCCATTGCCTTATTTTGAGCAGTCTTCTGAGAATTCTTCCCCATCTTTGGGCTCCCAGCAGTTTTATGATAGTGCTTTCGCTCATCTAAGCCATCCAGAACTATCGAGAGGTTCTTGGCGGCAACCACAGCAGCTGTCCGCCCCTCCCGAATGGTTGAGGATTGAGGAGAAGCTCGGCGGCGACTATCCCTCCGGCGTCACGGTCGGGGAAGATTCTCTTAGGACCTCGCCATCTCAGCCGTCGTTCCCACCTCGTCAAAACGGAGTTCATGCTCACGAGGTAAGTCTTTCTTTCGCCGCCCTGTCTCCATTGCATATGCACTTACGTCCCCTTCACAGCCGATCAACTTCCTTTCGCTTTTGCATCCGTCATCGTCTCCCCCATACAACGTATTTGTGGCGCGCATCATAAAATCATCTGACCAGCAGGCTTCTATCTTTCTGCAACAGAAGCTCAAGGTTGCTGATCTGGAGGAACGCCACAAGATTGTGGATGCTATCTGCGCGCGTGGTTTTGAGATGATGTCACACCGGTTAGTTCCCTAGCCATAAACACGGTCTAATTAAAACTGATGGTGATATGCTGCTAGTTTCGGTAACTGGGCAGTCCAAAGATGTCTTGAAGCTGCGGCGACCCCCGAAGAAAGGAGGAAGATAGTCAATTGCATGAGGTATGTCCTCGGCTTACGACAACTTTCATTGAGCACTATCCCTAATTGCGAATAGGGGGCGGGTCGTGGACCTTGCAACCAACTGTTACGGATGCCACGTCCTCCAAAAGGCACTTGATTGCGAGGAGGATATTCGCCTCCTGATCGTTTCCGAGCTTCTCCTCGGGGACCCTGCATTGACTTTGGTGAACAAGCACGCATCTCATGTCTGGAGCAAGGTAAGAGATTCGTTACGACTCATGCCGTTGGACCCTAACCAACATGTATCCAGATCATGGAATTGACATGGACGGCCCCCGCGCCCCCAATTTTCGCATTGTCAGGGTATTTCTTGCTGGAGGACCAATGCCGTTCTGACGATTAAATGTAGCGTCAACAAGTCCCTGAAAGGGAAATGGGCGTCTCTCGCTTGCCATGAAACAGGATCCCTCGTTGTCCAGGTGAGGATGCTAGTGCATGTCATGTACTAGCCTCTTATTTCTCATGCTCTACAGCACGCATTTGAGAACCTCGAAGAGTCCGCTAAGGACGGCATCATTGATGAGCTGCTCAATCAAGGACCTACTGTGTTCGGTGAGATTGCAAAGAACCAGTGGGGTTCGTACTGCATTCAACACAGTCAGTGCTTCTACTATTACGACCCTCTTCGTGATTTTTTACTATTCCTTCTTTTATCCAGTTCTAGAGCACGGGTCTCCGAAACACCGTCAAATGTGCCTAGACCATATCATGTCTGACCTCCTGGATTATGCCACAAACGAACAGGGGTACAAGTCTGTTACGAAGGCTCTCAAGGAAACGGGTTCCGAAACTCTAGACAGGATTGTGAAACGGATGTGTGAACCTGCGAAGGGGTACGAACATTAATTGTGACTGCTTTCTATTACGATACTGACCCTATCACAGCGGCCGTCGAGCGATGATCGTGGACCTGGCGTTGTCGGTCACTGGTAGTCAATTGATCGCTAGCACGTTGCCTCAGGTATGCTGTGTTGTCGTTAGTGTCTATTGTCAGCCTCATGTTCTTTCGTAGGCGGACAAGGACCAGCGCACCATGCTCTATGACTGCATTCGCGGCCATATCGTCACCCTGCGCGGTTGTAAGACAGGGTCCAAGGTCATCTGGCTCTTGTAAGCTTCATTTATACGTTGCTTCTCTTCTTTGTTGATGTGAATGATCCGTCCGCAGCGATAGAATGGTTCGATCGTTCATTTCTAACTTTTTTTTTGGTTTTAACTCGTGTCTAGCGCGCCTATTACGGCTATTGAGGGGATGCCCCATCCTGCATTCTCTCCATGTCGAGTTTTGACATCCACTGCAATATTCTCTCGCCATCTCGTCTTCATCCACGGCATCTTCGTTTCCTTGACTTGAAAACGCCTCTTATAATATAAACAATACCTCGGTCAATACCTGGCTGGCCCATCTCCACCATTAATCTCGGAAAAGTACCTGAAAAAGCTCATCTGTCTCGCATTCCAATAACAAAAGCAGTCCTAATCGCATCAACATCAATATCATCAGTCTCAAGTCGCATTCGCAATTTCGCAATCGTAATCGTATACTACGCATCGCCGTCTTCATCTGTCTCACTTGCACGAACAATCTTCGCACTCAACTCTCTCGATATCGAATTTCACGCCTGCTTATTTGCGTCGCTATCCAAGTTCCTCGCTTCTTCTTTCGACCATATATACCGTGCACATCAACTCCCGTTGTCAAGCCTCCTGTTTTCCCGCTCGCTGCTGCTCTCAGCGCGGAATGGAGACGCGGACCATGTGCGCTAATCAATCAAATTTTCGTCCTTATGTCAAGCCAAGCTAGAATTCCTCGCATGATCCATCGAACAGCAGCTCAGTTCTATTGTAACAACCTCTTTTACTTTTATCGATCCAAACGCATCATCACATCTGTAACCGTTCTACACACACCTTCGTTTGTAGCATCACTTTGTCGTCACTGTTGTCAACAATGTTATCAGTCGTTGTCCAGTTGTTGGACTCTTTATAAATTCAGAGGGAACGGTCCAGTATACTCGCAAAGGTCGTACAGTATGATATAATATATGCGACGACAGAGATTGTAATCAGTTTGGAACGACGGTGCCATCTATCAGATACAATACGCCATTCAGTGCCTGTTGAGTATAGAATCAACAACGCTGAACGCAGTGCATAAAAGATAACAGAACCGACCTCCTTCATCCCAATAATGCGCACTCCATCCTCCAACGTCACCCGCATCCACTCAGGCGAGTCAGGCTTTGTGTCGGGAACAGGGTTGAAAGTAACGAGTTTCCCATCTTGCAGAGTTTCATACGAAACAGGGGTATCAGATAGGGAGATACGAGACTTGACGGATATCTATCAGGGAGGATTCTACAGGCGACAACAAATAACTCACAGGAATGATGTGGGCTGAGACCCATCGCTCTACATTTCTCCTAGAGCTTTCATCCAGTTCTTGTTCTGATATCCCGATATGAGGCTCTATTGACTCAGGACCTTGGTGTCTGCCCAGCCATGCGCATTGCGTTCAATCATGTCAGTACCGCCATATACAATTGCCATACTCACGGTTTCCGTGCCAGTGCCATGACAGCCTTGTTCGTCGGTACGAGCATCGTAAACCAAATAGACTCAGAAGAGAATCTAGACGACCACTCCGTCTCTCGAGCATACGAGTAATAAATGCTCGCTGAGGGCTCGATAGTCAGCAGGTCTGCGAGCGTGGGTTGGGAGCTAGTGAAGGGAGATGCGATAGATTCTTTGTTGGTTTGCGGCATTGGTGAGATTATGATTTGCTCCTGGAAAGAAGCGGATACTGCGAAGGGGAGGATGAATGCAAGGAGGAACGATAGATGCATGGTGATGAGGCTGGTAACTGGAGCTCTGGAGCTTCAAGCCGAGGCCCAAGAGTGATCGGAAACTGCCGTATGCCTGGTCAGGTGATGTAACGCCCTGAGCCGACGTGACGAGCGTACAACTTCGAACTTGTTCCATTCCATTTCTCTATGGTCATCTATTCTGTCAGGGCCAAGCCCTTCGTAAGTACTAGACTTCAGTCCTGCATGACGGCTGGGAGGACATTCAAGCATGCCCTTGCAGTGACTCGCGCAAAATTGTAAACAGATCTCGTATGATCAGACACTAGGTGGCCTGAGCAACATCTCATTCGTTGGTTTCGTTGTAAGATTGATGAATTACTGACAGGTCCGTCTTTGATCTCGCCGTGTGTTGTACCCTTATTTCGCCACCCGGTGATTTAGTCACGAATTATCATCTGCGCCCACAGTGGGGTGCTTACCGGATGCCAGTGCACGTTGTGAACGGACGACATCCTGCAAGTACGTTTCCATACTTTGTGGAGTTGCGCCATATATGCGGTCATCTGAGTTTTTTATGCCTTTAATGTAGTGTATCATTGAAAAACGTCAAGTACTTCCCGACAGAGTATACATGGCCGTCTTGCGAATTCACGAAGTGATCAGGATCTGCCTGGTAGAACATCGAGGGCACGGAAATGTTACATAGGTGGATGCCTTCGATACTCTTCAATTATAAATCACACAACTTAGAAGACACCACTAGAACGTCCATCGTGATTATGTCTTGCGACTATGAGGTGTCATACCATATCTGTGTTCAAACCAATGGTGCAACTTTGAACTTCATTCCTGCCCACAAAACACCAGTACGGGCACTTTTGGCTTGGAGTCAACAGACTAGGAAATACAGATATAAGTCGAGATTACTAGTAGGTGTACATATAGGGGAGGATACAGTCTCAACACATAATTGTACTATGCTCTTGGGCCTTGGCAACAGGTTGCGCGCAGCCGCGGCCGGATCCTAATTGCGAAGTCGTCAAAACACTTTATGTAATCAACAAGGTAGAAGGACGAACGATATTGATTATATGCCAATATGCATGAATACTATGCGCTGGTCCAAGGTCATGTCCTTGTCACAAGCCAACGACTGGACTGCTCGGTGCAGTGCTCGGGCAGCTCGCTTCGAATTCATTGTGCCATCCCCACACAAGTTTTTGTAAAATGCCTCGACTAAGCGCTGTGCAGTACTATCATTGACCTTCCATAATGTCCCAACAACACTCTTAACCCCAGCGAATTGCAGGCCAGCCGCTAGGTGTATCACTTCGTCGGGTGTACTAGAGGCACCGACTGTGGTTTCACAGGCAGAAAGAAATGCAAATTGATGCCGAGACAGATTCATTTGTGTGATATTGAGGAATGAAAGTGGATCGTCACATGTAAGAAAGGCCAACTCGAAGGGTTCATCCAATTTATGTGTCCTGTGACATGCGAAATGGAGCCAAGTATTTTCTTGCAATGAGCGCAATGCTCTCGATTGAGTGGCATCAACACTCATTATATTGGTGAAGGAAACAGTTGGGGGAGGGGGTAAAAGACTCCGCACCAATTCCAGCTCAGGCTCCACACTATCCAAAGTGAATGAAGCACTGGCTGGGCAACTCTGGCCAATGGCAGCGAAGGACACCGACGGTGACCTGTCATGACTTCTGCAAGCCCTCACCAGTGCAGTAAGTGATGGCGTGTATGAAGAGATGTATTGCTGCAAAAGGGATTCTCCATTTCCCCTGTACTCGCCAGCAGCGTGCAATGGCAAGAAACTGAAGAGAGACGTCGGGCACCACCATATTCAGGAACCTCGTCGTGCAAATCTGTCCAGATTCTCAACCACCAGGTGGACAACGTCATCCCACAACTCCCTCAAAGCTTTTATCAGCACTGATTGGTTCTCGTTAGGACTGGCCTCTCTTTCAATTGCCTCCTGGAGTGTGAGCACCAATCTCTGGAGTTTATCAAAGTTGGTACGGAGTTGAATGCTAATTGGAGGTTGTTTGTGTGGGACAATAATGGCATCACATGATGACTTTGCATGCAACAAGCACAATGATAGGCCCATCACTGTGGATGCTAGAGTAGAGTCTCAGCGAGTGATTGAACAATGCTGAGGTAAAGTCGTTATAAGAATAACACAAGTTTATTCACGCGGATCTGTGGGAAACAGATACTCTCAGTCGTTGCGCGTGAATGCAAACATCTTGGTATATTTACCTGCGGGAAACAGATACTCTACGTAGCATTAGTTTAGGTAAATATATGAGTCGAAATAAAGTCCCTTACCTCAGTCGTTGCACGTGAATGCAAATGTCTGAGGTACTAGTACGAAATCTGCATGAACTAAATAGGCGCGAGTGCCCTTGTGCGAGCGCATAGTAAGTGAAACTAGAACAAAAGATATATAGTACTGGTCCATGCAAACAATGGACTCAGTAAGTACAAAAGACGAGAAAACGACAAGAGCGCATAATGGGAAAACATACGTGTCACTGGACACGTCGAACAAAGACAAGAGCCAACTATGACGCGTCTTGGCTGCGTGCGCGCTTGCCTATTTCCAACACTCCCCCTCAAGCCGTACATAGTCCGAGCTGAGCAGCGAAATGCTTTACTTTGGGTGAAGGAAGAGCCTTTGTGAGGGTGTCGGCAATCATATCGGCCGTGGGGCAGAAAATCAAATGAAGCTTTCCGTCTTCGATTATCCAGCGGATGAAGTGGAATCGGACATCGATGTGTTTGGTGCGTGCGTGGTATTGGTGATCCTTTGTTAGAGCGATCACGGATTGGTTGTCAGAGAACAATGTGGTGGGTTCAGTGATGGGGTCGAACAGATCTCCGATGAGCGAATGTAGCCAAAGGGCTTCTTTAGCGGCGTGAGTAGCAGCAACGTATTCGCTTTCAGTAGTCGAAAGGGAGACGATTTCCTGGCGCTTCGACGACCAGGACACAGCGCCTCCATCTATCAGGAAAGCGTATCCTGAGACTGCGCGTCTATCTTCCGCCATGCTTCCATCTGCGTCGGCAAACCCCGTAAGTGTACCCTCTACTCCCCCATACGTCAAGCGTAGATCTTTGGTTCCAACCAAGTACCTGTAGATATGGCAAACGGCGTCCCAATGAGGTTGTCCAGGATTCTGGGAGAAACGAGATATGGTCGTGACCGCGTATGATATGTCGGGGCGAGTCCCGAGTGAGGCATACATGAGGGATCCTACTGCTTCTCTATATGGTATGTGCCGCATAGCGGCGTATTCTGCTCCAGTCAATGGTGATTGGTCTGAATGCAACTTGATGTGCGGCTCCATTGGGCAGGACACTGGCTTGAGTTCTTCAAGGCCGAAACGACGAACAATTGAGTCGATATAAGATAGCTGGGAAAGGGAGATGGTGCGGTGGTCACGATTTCGGGTTACTTCTATTCCAAGGAGCCAGTGCAACTTGCCTAGATCAGTGATCTCGACGTGGGCACGGATGTCGTTCTTCAACTGGGCGATGAGGTCCAGAGACGATGCAGCAAGAGTACAATCGTCAACGTGGACAATGATAATGATACGCTCACCAGTCTTCGGCTTCTTGAAGAAAACGGCTTGATCCACCTCGCACTGCGTGAATCCCAGCTTCTCTACGAGGATCTCCACTAACTTCTGGTACCAGTGTCTCCCGCTTTGTTTGAGGCCATATAGGGTTTTGCGCAAAAGACACACACGATGAGGGAACTCAGGTGAGGCGAAACCCGGCGGCTGCCGCATGTAAATGATTTCATTTCCAGTTAGCTCACCATTTAGGTAAGCACCCTTGATATCGATTTGGTGTATCTCCAGGTCGAGTCGTGCGGCCAAAGCTAGGACAGTTCGAATGGATGCCAATTTGGCGACCGGTGCGTAAGTATCGAAGTAATCGACTCCAGGAACTTGCGAGAAACCCTGTGCAACAAGACGTGCCTTGTGACGTACGATATTGCCGGCGGCATCCTTCTTTGCTCTAAATACCCACTTCGATCCTACTATGTTAGCGCCTGCAGGAGGATCGACTAGTTCCCAAGTCCTGGCTGTCGCAAGTGTGGTGAGTTCCTCTCTAATACCTCCTTCCCATAAAGGCCAATCAGGACGGCGTTTGGCTTCAGCAAGACTAGTGGGTTCAAGTGCTTCAGCTTCCGCGGTGAATTCGACAAGCGCTAGTGAGAGCTTGGCGACATCGTCTTCTTCTTCCAGTATGGCCATAAGATGCTCTACCGCTTCTTCTCCCACAAAGTGAGTTCTTTCTTCGGCTATGGCTTCTGGAGTTGGTAGTTGAACTCCTTTAGGGATAGGACCACTTCCATTGATTATATCTTGGACCCATTGGCTTGGTTTTTGGACTCTCTTTGCAACTATGTCGAGTATCGGCGAAGCTGATAGGATGGGGATTCTGGAATGGGGAATGGTAGTTGGAGTTTTTAGGATAGTGGCTGGTGGAGTTGGGTTAGGAGGTGAGTATGTTTGCGACGATATCATCGCGTTTGGGCTCTGATCCTCTTCCTCCCCCTCGCAAGGTGTCGTCGTGACTTCCGTAGGGTCCCAATAAACATTTCTCTCAACTCCCACTGACCGTTTCGAGGGCCAATAGACCCTGTGCCCATTGCCACTAGCGTCATCGATCCCCATCCATCGCCCTTCCTCTACACGTCCATCAAGCTTCATTCCACCTTCAATACGTACCCAAACTCTAGAGCCCCAAGGCTGGACGTTGCGCAAGTCTGGTTTCTTCCCGGTCGCGGCTTCAAGAGGCATGGCACCTTCCAGGGCCTTGGTAGGCGTCCTGTTCTTCAACCAGATGGCGTGTTGCACAGCTTCTCCCCACAGAGCTCGAGGTAGTCCGCTCTCATGGAGCATTGCGCGTACCTTTTCAAGTAAGGTGCAGTTAAGTCGCTCAGCCACTCCGTTGTGTTGAGGAGTATCGTGTACGGTGAGCTTGTGCGTAGTGCCAGCGGCCTTAAGATGTGTACTGAACTTGTTACCCAGGTATTCACCGCTGTGATCAGAGTGCAAGGTCTTGATGCGAGCGTTCTGTTGGGTGCTGCACCAACTCTCAAAATCCTTGTACGCCTGGAAGGCTTTGTGCTTCTGCTTCAGGAGGTGCAAATAGGTAAGTCGAGTCTTGTCGTCGGTAAAACTGATGTAGTAACGACGTCCTCCTAGGGTAGGAACAGGCGATGGGCCCCATAGGTCCGAGTGTACTTCTCCTCCAAACTCAACTGCGCGTTCTCCCTCACGCACTTTTGCCACAGGCTTGCGGGTTGCCTTTGCATAGACGCACGACTCGCAAAAGGTGGGTTCGCCAGACATCATATCCACCTTGACGCCAGTTACAAGGCCGTGTTCTGCTAGATGCCTGGCGGTACTGGGTGCTATGTGACCCATACACCTATGTAACTCCATGACCGTAATGGTCTCGTCTGCTGCATGCGCACTGTCTAATCCGTGGTCGACGCGGTAGAGCCCTCGAGCGTCTTTGGGAATGCTACCAATAACATTTTCAGAAGCATCTTGGATGGTGCAGGTGCCATCAGCGAAGGTGGTAGAATAGCTGAGGTCGTCCAAACGGCCAATCGACACGAGTGTGTACCCCACCTCAGGTGAGTACAGAACCTCTGTGAGCCGCAACTTTGAGACATCTACCCCATTAGGAACTTCGATGACGAGTTCACCGATGCCTGTAGCACTGAAATGCTGTTTGTTAGCAGCAATGAACGGTTTAGGTGGGATGGAGGACATGGTCTCGAAATGCTCTCGGTATGGTGAGATATGGCGCGTGGTGCCAGAATCGTAAAGTTCGACAATGGTGCCGTTCTCGCGCCCAGTGCTGACTTGGGCAGCAAGGTCTTCCTCGACGCAAGGTTCACCCAGGTCTTCGAAGGAGCCTGTGTCGCTTCCACTGCTAGGAGCTGCTGACTGGCTCTCCCAATCTTCGAAAGAGGGTAAGTCGTCCTCTCCCACCTCCGAAAACCAATCGTCATCGCTAACGACGAGATTTGATCGTTCGTCAGTGTCATCGTCAGAGGATTCTGTGGATAAGAGGGGAGGGAGTGAGCACACAGAGTCAGAGTCTGTGTCGAGCTCGGCGACGAATACACCATCGTCTTCATCGTTGCTGTCGTCTGCTGCCGTGTGAGTGGATCCTCTTGTCGTATCAGCACGATTTCCTGCTGACTTATCTGGCTCAGGACAGGCTGCCTTAAAGTGTTCTCGCGATCCACAGTTCCAACATGGAGGGCGTGGCCTCCCTTGCCTGTTGGAATTCGAGCCGCGTCCCCTGAAACTTCCCCTACCCCTGCCTCTGGGGGCAAAGTCTGTTACTCCCAGTGCCTGGTCAGCACCACTGGTGGACCTAGCATTACGAGGGGGGCGTGCATCACGACTAGTGCGCCGTTCCGATTCCTCAATGATGAGGGAAATGAGGATGTCTGGTTCGATCGTCTTGGTGGTACTGTAGAGTCGGGCAGTTGCGAGTTGCCCAGACGCGAAGATTGCGAGATGGTTTGGGAGTGACTGAATAATGGTAGAGCGATAGTCCTTCTCTTCAATGTCGACGCCAACCGCTGACAGTTCGTTGCGTTTTGCGTGCAGTTCGTCCAGAAACTGACGCACATCGTGCCCGGCAGGACACTTCATCTCAAGGAACTTGGTGCGCAAGTCCGTTTGCGCGTATGCACCTTTCTCTGTGTACTCACGAACAATTTCTGCCCACATTGTTGCGACATCGACAAGATTGCAGACGCAAAGAGCCGTGGAGTCAGGAATTCGTTGGGTGAGTAAATGTTTCGCGAGGTTTTCGTTCTTCTGCCATTTTTCAGCAACAGTGACTTCTGCGGCAGTTATGGGCGAAGCAGGACGGGGGCAAGATCCGTCAAAATACTTCCATAACTCCTTGGCCTCGACAGCGACTTGAAAACGCAATGAGAAGATGGCCCAGTTGGAGCCCTTTAAGTCAAGCTTGGGCACATTTGACGGGAGGGTGTCCGTCGTCACGGGAATGGCAATGGACATCGCGAAAAACAGTATCGAGCAGCGGTGAGACGGTTCTTCTGAGGTTGTCAAAGCTGTGGGCTCATAACCTATAAGAATAACACAAGTTTATTCACGCGGATCTGCGGGAAACAGATACTCTCAGTCGTTGCGCATGAATGCAAACATCTTGGTATATTTACCTGCGGGAAACAGATACTCTACGTAGCATTAGTTTAGGTAAATATACGAGTCGAAATAAAGTCCCTTACCTCAGTCGTTGCACGTGAATGCAAATGTCTGAGGTACTAGTACGAAATCTGCGTGAACTAAATAGGCACGAGTGCCCTTGTGCGAGTGCATAGTAAGTGAAACTAGAACAAAAGATATATAGTACTGGTCCATGCAAACAATGGACTCAGTAAGTACAAAAGACGAGAAAACGACAAGAGCGCATAATGGGAAAACATACGTGTCACTGGATGCGTCAAACAAAGACAAGAGCCAACTATGACGCGTCTTGGCTGCGTGCGCGCTTGCCTATTTCCAACAGTCGCAAGAGGATGTGTGCAAAGAGTATCGTAGTTACATAACAATCAGTGGCTCGTGATGGTGCGTGAAGGGAACTGTACAGTACATACGATAAGGTGATGAAGGTGACTAAATAGGCATTGATGCCAACACACACCCTTGCCAAGACACCTGTCATTGAGATAGCGGTGGCGCTCTGCACTGATATGGCTGGTCGTTGACAAGATGGTAGAATATTGGAGAAGGTGAGGGTTGTGCCAAAACGAAAGCAGAACTTGATATTGTGCTCGAAGTGCCGAAATCACTGGAACAGGACTCAGAGAGTAAAGAGATTGGAATGGAGACCTGGAAGGAGAGATATCCCGGAAGGTGAATTTTGTGATTGAAGAGTTCTCAGCTGCAGGCTCGATGACAGGTATGTCTAAATGCCTGGCGCTGACTGTGCGCACGGTCGGTGAATACGCGAGGTGTTCTCTGAGCGGATCTCCATGACATGGCGCTCAGGAGAAGGGTGCTGGGAGAGATTAGATTGTTTGAGTTGGCCTTGCTTGGCGCAGACTGGTTGTAAAGAATGACAAAGGCTGGCGGAACAGTTGGCCAACCTCTCTCTTCTGGACCGATGATCTCAAATACATGAGTAGGCTCGGCAAGTTCCTCGATCTTTGCATTCAGGTCAGCACCAAGACCCTTTGTCCACCCCATTGTGTTGATCATCAGGGGAGTAACGTCGGTTGCCCATGTGTCAATTGACTCGTCATCAGGCATGGAAGTTTGAACCTTGAGCTTGTACGTTTCGAGGAGCACTTGAACGGCCACAAGATAGTGCACTCGGTATGGAAGACTAGGGTGTGTAAACGGCGGTCCAAATACCGGATTGTCGATGACGTTTAGGGCGACCAACCCCCCAGGTGTAAATTTGGATTGCCCCACATTGCATTCAAGATATGCAACCCCCTGAAATCTCGCCAGAAGCCTGTTCAAGAGCATCCGAGCAAATGTGCTCTTTCCAGACTTTTTCGAACCCTTGACAACATACACCAAGAGAGGTATGGGGTCCGCTGAAGATGGTGGTGTCTCTGCAGTGCTCAGGGCAATACTCCATGATTCTGGCTGTACGAGCGGCAGACATACATGCCCGAGACCTTCCATGCCTGTATCGAGTGACTGAATCGCTACAGCAGCTCCACCATGAATATTTCTGACTCGAGGACTTCGAGGAAGGGAATATATGTTCGAGCCAGCATGCATGTCTGACAAGGCGAATCGTAAGATGGGAATCAGAGTAGAATGAGGGATGAACACGTGATGAGCTACTTTCGAGGCAGACAATGTTATACAAAGTATGGTGTTCAAAACAGTAGGAGTGTATGTCCCTAGAAGCACAAGTGTCTCCTCTCTGTCGATGGAAAATACTGAAGTCTCGTTTTGCAGGCCCATGGCAGTGGCTGAGTCGTCATATGAATCCAAGACCAGCCTCGCTTGAACATCCGGCTCTGAATCTGAGCTCGACCCCAACATGATTACATCCTCTTCTCCTCCAACCATGTTCTTCGACTCAAAATGCCGGTGGATTTTTGCTTTCTTGCTATTCCACAATGACTTTCCATTGACAGGACTAGATTTGCATTTCGGGGGAGGATTTGGACGCTTTGGCTTGGGATTGGAATCTGGGGATAGTGTTGAAGGCATCGGCAAAGGCTGAGATGACTCTAAGGCGGTTTGTGCTGCCCTTCATACTGCGATTGCACTGGGCATTGTTTCTACATCTTCCAACTCAGGCATAAACTCTCTGCCAATGCAGTGAGCTTTGGGAGGCATGTAAGAGATTGGAATAGTGCTGAAGTGGGTGAGCGTGGTAGCAACAGTTGTCTCCAACACAGTGACAGATGGGATCTTCGCATCCAAGTCATTGTTGCAAGCATGTGCTTCAGCAAGTGCAACTCCGAGTCTGGTGCCAATTCCTGGTGCCAATGCCTCTGGTCTTGTGTGAGTGTTTGTGTGGCCATTTGAGCATACAGCTGTGTCCACCCCTTGCTTGATGTGGAATGCACCTCCTCAGTCAGCCAAGCTTCTGGGAAGCAAGCGGCACAAGGTTCTGTAGATGATAGGAACAATTTGGTTGGATGGCGAACAACTGTTTGAAGATTCCAGACCCCTTCGGCATGGACAAGTGTACTGGGATGGGGTATGGGAGGAGCGAGCAGAATCATTTCTCTGGGAGTGGAAGATGCGGAGGACAATGAGTTGGACTTCACGACAGTAGTGGTGACCTCTTTCTTGGTCTTGAGGGAAGATCCAATGTGTCTCCATGGCATCTTACCCTTCATGCCACCCCCAGATTGCACACATTTGGCTTTCAAGGAGTATGAGGGTGAGCAGGATGCTGCGCTGGCGTTCTTAGACCCGGACTTCACGAGTTTCAATTGACTTGATTGATGATTAGCTTCTGCGAGGAAAGTGGCTGCAACATCCTCGAATGTGACCTTTGGAGAGGTGGAGGGTGTAGTAGAAATCGACGACTTGTTGGTGGTGAGGTAAAGCCCCATGGTTAGACTTCTATATACCACCCACTGCAGAGTATCTGGTAAGCCGTGCAGTAGCATCCAAATAGCTTCTTTGTCCGGGAGACTGACACCCATCTCAACGAATCGGCGACGCCCAGTTTCAAAGACACTGAGATAACGTAAAGCATCGGCGGCATCCTTCAGCTTCTCAGAGAAGAGCTGGTTGCGCAATTCGAATTGGGAAGTGATGTCGAGGCGGGTGAATCATTGATGTAGAATGTCCCATTGCTGACGAGCTGTAATTTTCTCACCAAGCATGTTCTGTATGACGGGTGAGAGTCTGCATTTGATAATGTTCTTTGCCTGGGCATCGTCCTTGATCCATTCATTCATTACAGCATATTCTGCACTCATAAACGTTCCAGGAGTGGCTGCTGCAGGCATAGTGCTAGCGTACTCTGCAATGTCATTGGGATCTGTACCATTGGTACAATGATTCCATAACCCTTTACTGGCTAGAGCCAGCATCACAGCACGGCGCCAAGCCTGGTAAGAGTCTGCACCCATCAACTCGGGAATATAATCATATTTTCCCATTTTGCGTGATTGAGTCTGATTGAGAAATAGTTGATAAGAGATGAGAGCAGTTCAGAATTTTGAATATTCAATGTTCTGCATTCAACTGTTAGATGAACGTGACTCAGAGCATGGATAGTTCTGATTGACGCGAGATCTATCTATTGTCGTGGATTACTGGGCTTTGCTAGAGCCCAGGGCTCATAACCTGTGGACACTAGAGTAGAGTCTCAGCGAGTGATTGAACAATGCTGAGGTAAAGTCGCAAGAGGATGCGTGCAAAGAGTATTGTAGTTACATAATGATCAGTGGCTTGTGATGGTGCGTGAAGGAAACTGTACAGTACATATGATAAGGTGATGAAGGTGACTAAATAGGCATTGATGCCAACAATCACGAGCTGCCTCTTGGAGATCAGAGATCAAGGGGGAGAGTAGGAAGTGAGAGAAGCCCTCAATCCTCCAAATCTCTTCCACAACTCTATTCCAGTCCTCCACTAGATGTCTGTACCGGGCTACTTCTGCTTCTACAGCGACCCTTGGGGTCCCATCTGTGTGACTCACAGGAGGTTTATCAAGGAGGGAGCTGAGGTTTCTGAATCTCTGCATCAGGACCACTGCATGATCGCTGTGTGTCTGAAGGCTATCAAGAGGCGTGCGGAGTCCTGTCATCTGGGTCCAGATGATAGTCCTGCCTTGTTCCAACAACTCAACAGCGTGACGCACGTCACCACTTCGAAGAGCACATGATATAGCATCCATAGCAAGCGTACTTGGGAATTCCTTCATGGCATTATGACGAGATGATACAGAGGCTGTTACAGACATGTAAGTGTCCAGAAGTTGCATGGAAATTGCATAAGCCTCCAGTTTGGTACCATGTGAATGTTGACTAGCATGGTGCACCCAGCGTAAACTTGCTCGCAAGCGAGGTAGCGAACCTCGAGAGACAACATTTGCTGCTGCCTTGAGATGATCCATGACAGCATTCAGATTGCCAGTATCTTTGATAGGGTCCTCAAGTCCTGATTGATGGAACAACAGGTACATGGTAGCTAGTGACTCATGGACCTCCAACTGACAAGGATCATGTTGTGTCAGCAGAGTCAGTACACAGCGGAGATTATCTTGTGACTCATTGAGGGCTTCTTCATTGCATCGGTGCTGGAAGCAAGTGGAGAGCGAAATCGCAAGGTTATGTAATGACTCAGGCTGAAGTGGGTGACCGACTCTGCATAAAACCAATGCTTCCCTGTGAAGCATGATGACCTCATCCAAGTCTTGGTCATTACTTCGGTGCTTGAAGCGGGTGGAGAGTCCATATGCAAGGTTACTTAATGATCCAGACCGATCTGAGTGACCGACTAAGCTCAAAGCCAGCGCTTCCCTGTGAAATGTGATAGCCTCATCCAAGTCTTGACCATTGCCTTGATCGTTGAAGCGGTTGGATAGTCTATTTGCAAGGCAACTCAAAGACTTTGACTGATCTGAGTGACCGGACGGGCGCAAACCAAGCGCTTCCCTGTGAAGCATGATAGCCTCATCCAAATCTTGGTCATTGCCTCACCGCCGGGAGTGGGTGGAGAGGTTATTTGCAAGGTTATACAATGACTTTGACTGATTTGGGTCACCGACCAGATGCAAAGTCAGTGCTTCCCTGTGAAGCGCGATAGCCTGATCCAAGTCTTGGTCATTGCCTTGGTACTCAAAGCGAATGGAGTATTGATTGGCAAAGTTGTTTAATGTCCTGATACGATCTGGGTGACGATCTGGGTGTAAAGCCAATGCTTCCCTGTGAAGTGCCATAGCATCATCTAAGTCTTGGTCATTGCCTCAGTACTTGAAGTGAACGGAGTGTGGATTAGCAAGGTTATTTAATGACTTGGTCTGATCTGGGTGACCAACTGGGCATAAAGCTAGCGCTTCACTGTGAAGTGCGATAGCCTGATCCAAATCTTTGGCATTGCCTCGGTACTTGAAGCGAAGGGAGTGTTGATTGGCAAGGTTATTTAATGACTTGGTCCGATCTGGATGACCATCTGGCTGTAAAGTCAATGCTTCTCTGTGAAGTGCCATAGCATCATCCAGGTCTTGGTCATTGCCTCGATGCTCAAAGCGGGTAGAGAGTTGATTCACAAGATTATTTAATGACTTGGACCGATTTGAGTGATTGGTTGAGAGTAAAGCCAGTGCTTCCCTGCTAATCAATGCTTAAAGCAGGCAGAGAGTTGATTCGCAAGATTATTTAACGACTTGGACCAATTTGAGTGGTTGGTTGGGAGTAAAGCCAGTGCTTCCTTGCTAAGCGTGATAGCCTGATCCAAGTCTTGAATATTACTTCGGTGCTCAAAGTGAGTAGAGAGCTGATTTGCAAGGTTGTGTAATGACCTGAACCAATTTAGGTCACCAACCGGGAACAACGCCAGCGCTTCAGTGTGAAGTGCGATAGCGTCATCCAAGTCTTGGACATTGCCTTGATGCTCGGAGTGGGTAGAGAGTTGATTGGCAAGGTTATTTAATGACTTGGTCCAATCTGGGTGACCATGTGGGCGTAAAGCTAATGCTTCCCTGTGAAGTGCCATAGCGTCATCCAAGTCTTGGACATTGCCTCGATGCTCAAAGTGGGCAGAGAGTTGATTCGCAAGGTTATTCAATGATTTGGACCAATTCAAATGATCAGTTGGGAGCAAAGCCAGCGCTTCCCTGCTAAGTGAGATAGCCTGATCCAAGTCCTGGTCATTGCTTTGGTGCTCAAAATGAATAGATAGCTGATTCACAAGGTTGTGTAATGATCCAAACTGTTTGGGGTCACTGACCACGACCAATGCAAGCGCTTCAGTGTGAAGTGCGATAGCGTCATCCAAGTCTTGGACATTGCCTCAGTGCTCGAAGCGGACGAAGAGTCCATTTGCAAGGCTGCTCAATGCTGCAAACCGATTTGGGTGACCGGCTGGATGCAAAGCCAGTGTTTCCTTGAGAAGTGTGACAGCCTCGTCGATGTCTTGACCATTGCCTCGACGCTGGAAACAAGTTTGCAGCAATACACCTAGATTACACAGCACTTGCCCTTGACAAGTATGCATGGTGTTGTAGTATCCAAGTGCATCGTAATGAAGGGATATCACTTCATCTAAGTCATGGGGATCATCTCTCTGCAAGCATTGCGCGACTTTGAGAGAAAGCTGATTTGGCGATAGCGGAAGCATGGATACAGCAAGCTGCTTCTGCCCAAGATCATTTGCATCAGTGTTTCTAGCTGGATACAGAGTTGATGTTTTGAACGCAACCAAAACTGCTCTATAAATGTGGCTATTGGCATGGCAAACATCAAGGACTTCACTGAGTAACCCTTTGGCCACATCAGAAGCCATTTGACTCCCCGTGTCGCGAAAAGAGACAGTAGAGCAATGGCAAGATGGAGCTGTGTGACAGGCCAGTCTGGATGACCAGTGGGACGGAAATAAAGAGCGTCTTGAAACAGATTGATAGGGATGTTGAGGTCAAGGTATATTCCCTTGGCTTGGCAATTAACAAACTTCATGTTAGCTAGATGGAACTCTGCTGCGGCGCAGCAGGGATAACCCATGGGGCAAAGGCCAAGAACGCGTTCAAAGTGCTTTATGGACTGGTCAAGATCCTCACTTGTCTGCGTCCTGCAGTATCATGTGAGAAGACAGTGTCCAGCATCTGCCTCTACCACTAACACATCCATATCACCGGATGTGGGCTGCGCATTATAAGCTCTCAGCATCAGAGTATCAGACTGCATTGATCACTCACAATAGGAAGGGGACAAGGAACTGCAGCGTCGTTTTCATCTGAACTTCGCTGCTCCACTGTCACAAACATTGAGGTACACAGGGATAAAACTTCGCCCTGCCAGGGCTGAAAGATGATGGCTGTGATACTTGTTAACATCCGTCAGGCATTATTTGCAATGGATCATGTTACTGACGATGTGAATTTTCACTAAGATCCAGTAATTCTCTGATGGAGATCTCAAATGTGTGGAGGATTTCTCCATGACAGAGCATGGGTCACAATTCAAACGAGGCATACATGCTGACCCGGACTATAGAAGATGGCTCGCATGGCCTAGAATCTTTCTCAATACCTGCAGGAAAGACAAGCTAAGGACCACTTACAGAGGTATGCGCTCGTTCCATTCGACAATAGCCTGATCTACATATACAGGTTTGTTGCTTGTCTGGGATTCAGCACTGCCAGTCTTTATTACTACATGGAAGCCAGCGGGGATCCGTCAGAGATCAAGAGTGAGATCAGTTGCATGAATGGCTTGAGTGAAATCATCAATACGTGCTGAACAGAGATTGATATCACATACCAGTAATGACAATTTGTTGCATTCCAGTGAGGTGTGTCTCTCCCGGGTCCTGGGGGTATTGTTCTAGGTGACTTGGCTCCTCAGCCAAGGGTGGGAAGGTATCATTGGATGGGTCTGGCAAGGAGTTTGTCGTGAAACAAAACATGATAGTAATGACGAAATAAACTGTCGCCAGAATGGCTTTGGAAACTCATCAGTACATCATGCTGAGTGAAGATAGACGACACATACTGCTGATGGTGACTTGAAGGATGGACTAATACTTGAGAGTAAGATGTGTGCTGGAAGTCACAAGCTACTGCAGTGTCTGTAAAGATATATAAGAAGGGAACTGCAGTATGTGCTGCAATGCACAGCATGTCCCGGAGCGGAAGTCAGAAGCGGCTTGTAGCATATCCACCTATATCCACCCATAGTTTGGTGTCACATGTTCATACAGCATATTGATCAAAGTAGCCAAAACAGGTAAGCTGCAATGTTCAAGACAAACAGGAGTGTTGAGCACCCTGTAAGTATGCAGTATGACCCTGAGTTCACTGAAAAAGAGTATGATAAGCGTCTGGTGTCTATGCGCTGCTGTTAGTTTTCGTAACAAGACATGAATCAGATGAATTGCCGGTCAATGGTATCTGATTTATACAAATAGGAGTGATGAAGCTATGTGGGCTGAAAACTCGAAGGGTTTTTCGACCCGAAATGAGAGCGGGCCACACAGCTCACGGCGGCGGATCGGAGTTTGTGGAAAATTCTGCCATCGAAAGTGATGCATCGAGTAGATTTTAAGCAAAAAAAGAACCATTAA
The DNA here is from genome assembly GCA_016647755.1 of Suillus subluteus. Lineage (NCBI taxonomy): Eukaryota > Fungi > Basidiomycota > Agaricomycetes > Boletales > Suillaceae > Suillus > Suillus subluteus. The sequence goes on from JABBWI010000038.1 coordinate 36,847, forward strand.
GAAACAAAGGGTGATCTGGAACGAGACACACACTGCTGGCGGGTGAGTGCGATGAAATGAGAATGGAGACTTGTGAAGTCACGCGTCACAAGCAGTGGTGGCTCGTCACATTGCATTGGAGCAGATAATCATGGATCTGATAACCATCGACAATTCAACGCACTACTGGGATGCACAGGGCTCTACTTGTCCCTGAAATTCTCCTGCATATCTTTATGTGTGTGGAACAAATCAGGGAACCATCATATGCCAAGAAACCATTGTCTCGACGATCACTTGCAGCACTTGCAACCACATGCAAAACCTTCTACGAGCCTGCAATGGATTTTCTTTGGGCTGACATGAATATGTTACTACCACTGCTAGGATGTGTAACGAGATTACATCCGATGATATACCCCAGAGCTCAGGTTAGTGCGGACGCTGAGTCCATACGAGCTCGATGTTCTTTTTTCGTCCGTTCGTTCACCGAACATCTCATCACAGCAATCTTGGTCTTGGGACATCGAACCATTATCTCAGCTCGAACGCAGTCAATTCCTCCGTCATTCCGGCCGTGTGCGCTCTCTGAGCGTATCATCTGATGACGATTTTCACCTCCTTTATGCTTTCCCCTTCGACACATGTGTGTTCCCAAACCTGCTTTCATTGTCCTGGATGGTTATCTCCACAAGATACCTGCGCTTCTTCCTGTCCCCTACGCTGCGTAATTGTTATATCGCAATAGTTCAACCAGAACTAACTCGGAATTCTATTGGGACCCGTTGTCCTGCTCTGGAAGGTTTGGATATAGACACAATGGGGGTTATGGCACAGGCCCCACATCTGTCTGAAACCATCCGTTCATGCAGGGCGCTCGTACGTCTGCAATGTCCACCGCTGGACTCGGCAGCATTGAAGCACCTCTCCACTGTCCCCACCCTTCTCAGCCTGTCGATATATCAAGAAAGCTTTTCGAATCCCCCGTCCAAATTGGACACGCACAATCTCAGTTTTGTATCTTTCTTCAACGTTACGACTCTTCGTTTCTGTTATGCACCAATTGCAGACATCACCGCAGTCATACAGCATTCAGAATTTCCCTCGCTAAAAGAATTCGAGTTAGTCGCCTCCGTTTTACCTGGGGCAGAACTCCTGCCGCTTTTACAGGCACTATCACAGTGCAAAGCATGCCACACCCTTGAAAAAATCGCCATTTCCGATGACGATCCAAAAGTTAAGGAGCCCGCAGACATTTCATTTGCAGTGACTAGAGTGCTTCTTTGTTTCACGCAGCTGCAAACCCTCAGTCTTTATGTTTGTTGCTCCATCAACCCTGACAACGCCCTTCTCTTGGAAGCCTTCTCAAGTTGGCCACAGCTCCGCAGTTTGTCGTTTCCCGACCCGCATCATCGACCACCTAAAGTCACCTTCCTCGGATTATTCGAATCGCTTCGTCAGTGTCCCCACGTGCACACCCTGCATCTAGATGTAGATGTTATAAACATTGATATCGATCCTGAAGCCGAGTCATTTAAACACACCTCCTTGAAAAGAATGGGCATATGCACCTCTCCGGCAGCGGATGCCGAAGCTGTCGCTCGCATCATTTTCGCCATGCTCCCTGATGTTCACCTTGGGGACTCATGGGGCGATGTCAACACGCATCTCAAATCTCTCAGAGCTTCTTCCAGCTTGCAAGACGAAGACGGCGACTGACACGAGTGAAGAGGCATAAGAGGAGTAAACAAAGCGACGGTATCATTGATTCGGTTGACCGTGGTGAGGACTGTCTATGTACCGATGATGGCCACCGGAACGGCTTCGGTAAGTAGGCTAGTTTCAATTTGTTCGTGGTGCAATTGATTCAAAATCGTATCTCAGATCTCATTCCTATTGACCATCGATTCTCATCGTACGTATCACATAAAACGATTGTTTAACACATCCTGTAGTTTCGAACATTCCCTTCACGAATTACGACCCCAAATATCCACTGGCCCTTTGCTAGGTTTTGAAGTGCTCGATCATACGACACAGATCGTCAGATAAGCTTTGCATAGAGGATAATGCAATGCTAATTGTAGCCTGAGCTACGCTATCATTCACAAGGATTACTTGTCTCTCCCGCAATTTGGCTAAAGCCCCATGCACCTGTTCAGCGAGATCTGCTGACCACTCGCTCGGAACACCAGGGCCGGGGAAATTCTGTCTTGTCGTTGTCACGAGGGCTGGTACTGCATCAATGTAGTCGTCATCCCTCATCTTGTAGCGTGCATACCGCCATACCGCCATACGTTTCTGATGAGTAGCCGCCACTTATCTTGGGCAGCGCTAAAAGGAAGATCCTTTCCCGAGGCATCGATGCGACCAAAGATCACAAGGAGGTGGCGTCCAAAATACCAATTCTGCCTTTACAAACTTCATCAACTAGAGAAATGCACCGCTGGAGATGGCCAGCCGTTGACACTACTCGTCCCTCTTTGTCAGAGGCAAGTATGAGGCGCATGTAGCAGCGGTCTCGACCCTAGTTGAAAGAGGCGTTGGGTGGAGTGTCTGGTTAGGGTTTGGACGTACAGCAGTCGAAAGAGCACAAGAGCCCGGGGGAGACCAATAGGTGTGTGCGGAACTCGTTTCACGCCAGGTGTCCAAGACCACTGTGACGGTAACCGGAAACGTTTCTGTCTGCCCGATGTCCTTGCTGTGAAATACTCACTGCCTGAATTTTCTAAATGTCACGGTCGCGACATACCTAGCCTTGGCCAATGAAGCATATGTGATTGGAAAATGTTTTGAGAAGCTGAATGAGGTAGCTCGTTTCAACCGCCACCACTCGTCTTCAAACCATATACCCATTCAAAAGTATCTTCTTTATCCGAGCAAATGGCAAGTACGTGGACCATGTCAAGCTATCTGGAGATTGCAAGACAAATTCATGAGGGTGCAGATCAAGTGCGTTCTTAAAGCCGAGGGTCACACGATCGTTTCGATAACCCAAGGTAATCATCCGAGCAAATGATATCACCATATATTAGAAGAACCATGGTATACATTGGCAGGCAGTGTCTATCGGTCCACCTCACTAAATCGATACGTTAGCGTACATCGTGTAGAACGAAATATCAGAAACGCACCCAAACACAAGATCCTGTTCGACAACAGCGATAAGCGACGAGAACAATAAAACCACAGGGTACATACCATAGTACCGATGATGGCCACAGCATCAGCAAGCATGTGCTATAGAAAAAGGAACAGTTAGTGCTTCAATGGTAGGGCAGTATTTATCGATCCTACATCTAGAAAACAAATCATATCTCAGTCAATGTCTCGAATCAGGTATGGACAACCTACGTCTCATCATGAAGTCTGAACCCGCAAGATGGGCAAAGCCGGGAGCACGAATTTTGCATCGGTATGGGCGATTGGTACCGTCCCTGAATATCATCCGATCAATAATGTTTAAACAGAGCGTTAAAGTGTCACGCACGAGACGAGGTAAACAGCCATCTCTCCCTTAGGAGCCTCAATGGCGCTGTAAGTCTCACCAGGTGGTACTGAGTAGCCTTCGCTGAAAAGCTATGAGAACGAGTGATCAGCAGCGGTCGAGTGTAGTTGAGTGGAAGAGGATACCTTGAAGTGGTGAATGAGTGCCTCCATACTTTCTTTCATCGAAGCACGGGGTGGCGGAACAAGTTTGTTGTCGTCTACCTTGATGACGCCTGTCGGCATTTTGTTCAAACACTGGAGATGAGAATGGTTGAGTCTAAAATGATGATCATTTGACCAAACAATACAAACCTGGTGGATGATGCGCAGGGACTCGCGGAACTCCTGGACTCTGCAAAGGTACCGGTCGTAACAATCGCCGTTCTTTCCAACCGGGACATCGAATTCAACCTGTGATACATGATAAGTAAACGTGACTGTCAAACACGGCAGTCATACCTCATCATATTTGTCATAAGGCTGCACTCTTCTTAAATCCCAAGGGATACCACTACCTCGCAGCATGACACCCGTGAAGCCGTAATCTAGGGCTTCCTTAGCAGTCACTACACCAATGCCGACAGTTCGCTGCTTCCATATTCTGTTGCCAGTCACGACTTCTTCGATTTCATCGACACGAGAAGAGAATTGCGTTGCCCATATGTGTATATCCTCCAGGAGACCGTGCGGGAGGTCAAAGGCGACACCACCGGGACGGACGTAGGCGGCGTGGAGTCGAGCACCAGAAACACGCTCGTAGAATTCCATAAGCTTTTCACGTTCTTCGAAGCCCCACAAGAAGGGGGTGAGAGCACCAACGTCCATAGCATGGGACAAGACGGCCATCAAGTCTAAAACCAATTTTAAGCGCAAGCTTCATGGAGCGTTTCGTTTGTGACATACGACTAAGGATACGCGTGATTTCACCAAACATGGTACGAATCCACTTCGCACGTTCGGGAACCTCGATATTAAGGAGTTTTTCGACTGCGAGCGAGTAGCAGAGTTCGTTGGTCACTAGAATGGGGTCACTTGAACACTGGGCAGGCCTCTCGTCATAAACCTCACTCACTCATGGAAACGTAGTCGAGCCGATCGAAGTAGGGAAGAGCTTGGACATATGTCTTGTACTCGATCAACTTTTCAGTCCCACGGTGGAGGAGACCAACATGCTGGAGTAAAATCAGCAATCTCGCTCAGGCACTTGTACTGAACTGCATACTGGATCAGCGCGGAGAATTTCCTCTCCATTCAATTCCAAGATCATTCGCAGCACCCCGTGAGCAGCAGGATGTTGGGGGCTAAGGATTCAATTAAATTTTGGACGCACTGCGAATATCATAAACGACACTTACCCGAAGTTCACTGATCGAGTGGGTTTGTTTCATTCGGTCAAAACAACGTTCAGAAGAAATGCTCACCAGTAAAGTGCCGGAACTTCGCGTCAGCTCTTGTCCCAGTCTCTTTCAAAATTTCCGCCGCGCTCATGCCATGCAGGTCCTCTACGGTATGAGTCTGATACAAATTGTTTGTTCCATTGGTACCGGGTTGCACGACCTCTGGCTGACGACGGGCGACTGAGGAGGAAAATGAGCGCAAAAGGGAGCGCCTCGGCAGCCCAAGTTGCCGCCGCAGGAGTGTACTGGCCATAGCCGTCGTCAATGGAGACTTTCTCGCAGGAACGAGATTGTGATGAGGTTCGTCAACGAAACGCGGCGTAAATCGGCTAGTACTGAATAAGACACCCCCACGCGAGGGGTCATTGCGACAATATTCACACGTCTCCCCGCAACCACACTGCTGGCTAGTCTTACTGCTGCATCATGCTTTATTATGCCAATGGGCTGAGTGCTCTGTTATGGGCCATATCTATATTCCTTGGATTTGGCCTTATGGCGCTTGCAGATGAAGCTCCATGCACTTTGCATCATGAAGGCAACTATTACAACCTGAATCCGTTGAAGGCTAGGTATGCCAGCTGTAATCATGACATTCAAGTTGCATGTGTTTAAGCCATCTACTCTGACAGTCAGGACTACGAGTTTGAGACTCTAGATGGACATACCTTCTACCTGAATGTCTGCCGACGCGTGACCACCGAACCCTGGAGCACCGGAGTTCCCGACAATGTTGACATCGCCGGTCTAGTGCGGGACGACCACCACGACTTTGCCGTAGGGTATGTGATATGCAGCTCTAACACCATCCCAGCAGTTGACCAACAGAATGCAGACTTGTAAATACAACCCTGGAAATGAGGGACACGGGGCTAATGATGCATCTTTCCAATGGTTCACCCTGCCCTGGGGAAGACAACTTATACGGGAGCTCATCCATCCTGTTTCTTTGTGATGCAACGGTCTATGGAGCTGGTGGGGTGTTATATTTCTCAATGAGGGATGTGGTGATTGATGTTTCATCCAGGCAAACCGGCGGTGATATCCCAATTTCCGGAAGACGACAATCAAGCCTGCCAATACACGGTCGAGTGGCGAACACATGTGCGAATTTATATACACCTCGATCTTCTCTAACTGACAGCTTCTTATTGTGTAGTTTGCTTGCGCCACTGGCGAAAGGGGCCTTATCTCAGGATTAATAGTGTTCTTGGTGATCTTGTACGTCATGTTGACGAAAACATATTTATTGATGGGCTAAATAAAATTTTCTCAGCGTGATGATCCTTCTGATGCTCCTCATTGTTTCTAGCACCCTGTATAACCGCTTCATCCTGAGAAAACGTGGCTTTGATCAATTGGCCTGGCTTTCCAAAGTTCATCTACTCGAACTCACGGACTTTTGCATTGAGCTCTTCCGGTCCACGGTAGACAACGTTCGCTTGACTGGTAATAGATGGGCAGAATCGACTAGGAACTTCAACCCTGCATCTCACCAATGGTCATCAAGGGATGAGGAGCAGGCGATGATGGCCGCTGATCCCCTTGAAGATCATGATCAGGAACTGCCTAATGATTAGAGAAATGATACGGTGGATGGGTCGCAGGATGCGGATGATTTGGGAACTATACAATCATGACTGGGCATGTGTACGTTATACGCTGTATCTTTAGGACGGGACTTATCGATGATTATGCCCGGGACTTATTTCCTATTCAACAGCATTCCGCACCTCGCACCTTCAGGCAACTCGTGATAAGGAATACAAGCGAACCCACGATCCCGGTTTCCAATGCCCGGAAAACAGGGGAGTTGTTGTCCAGAGATGATTGGTGTTCGTAGTCCACTCCACAAATAAACTGTTGCTGCCGAGATGATAGATCGCTAACTATGCTCGTCGGGCATCTCAAGCCAAGTATCTCTTTTGAGCAATTGTAACAAGGATACCTCATAGATACCCCTGGCCTCTGATCCGTTGGGTCCCAGTTCGTGAAGTGAGGAGTCCAAACAAGTCCTCCGTGACGCCAGCCACCGCCGCTAAGCGCTGACACTCGACTTACCCGATACGGTGGCACGACGAGATAAGATGATTATAACTGATGTGCCCGAGTTTGTGCGTAAATGTACCCGTTATGACATTTGATGGGTTGTCTGTGTAAAGTGATCCGATGCCATGGTATTGGCTTATTATTCGCGAAGTTCAACCATGATGATTGCTTGCAACTATAAGAACAAATCCAGAGTTCTGCTCAGAATACTACCTTCCAAAAGCAGTGACGCCTTCCTGAATGGGAACTGTCAGATCCAATCACTTTTCCTCACTCAATCACCAACCAGACAAAAATGTCTGCGAGGGTCAAACCTTCCAGAATATCAAAACCTGGCCCGTCCAAACTCAGAAACTCGTTGAAAAAATCTAATGCAGCAGGATATGCTAAACGGCATTCACAAAAGTCATCCAACAAGGGCAAGGCTGTATCATTCGATGATGTGTATGAATATGCACCTTCAAAAGTCAGGCGAGCAAAGATTGGCTTAGAACTTGACCGAGAAGAGGCCACTGACCGTCATAACTATGCTTCGGACGATGATGTTGATCTTGGAGGCATGGGTCAGGATGGGAGAGAAGGTCTACGAGCCAGATTACTGGGAGAAAATGCAGATGACGAGCAAGTGGACAGTGGAGACGATGAGGAAATTGAGAGTGATGATGCGTTTGAGGAGAGTGATGAAGAAAAGTATGCTGGGTTCGATTTTTCCAGTATGGTGTGTGGGGTTCTTCTCCAGAGCGTGTTCATCGCTCATCTATAGATAGCGTCGTAAAGCTACTGGCACTTCATCGAAGAAGAATATTCGGAAACTACCTAAAACCCTCCCTGATGTTGATTTGAATGAAGATTCAGACGACGTTGTCTCCGATGCAGCTTCTACGGACAAACTCGAGGAAGATGAAGACGAAGAGATGGAAGACGGAGATGCCGAGAATTTCTTCGACATCCTGGAAGTATTTGATGGGAAAGCAGACGCAGAAGATGATGCACCGGCAAAGCAAACTGCGGAGAAGACCAAAGATCCTATGTCAGATGCATCTGGTGAGGCCAGTGAGTCGGAAGATGATCAGATGTCGGAGGATGACCATGGCGAGGAAGAGGACGCCGTATCAGCATCAGAGGATGAGGCCTCCCCAGAAGCTCTCGCAGAACTGGAAAGCTTCCTATCAAGACTGGATCCGGCAGAAGACAAAAAACGCAAATCAAATGATGTCTCAGCCACACAGTCCATTCCGAAAAAACGTCGCTTGATGCAAGAGCGCACTGAGGCTGGGGATGAGGGAGAGTTTGGCGTCTCCGCTGGTGGTGAGTCCCAACCCACGTTCCTATGCAACTTCGTGTTAAGAACGATGGATACACGCAGGCTCTAGAGCACTTAAACTAGACGACCTCCTTGCCCCGCTTGCGTCTTCAAGCACACTCACAACGCTCAAAAAATCTATGAAGCCTCTCACTTCTACCTCAAACAAAACAAAAACTCTGTCGGCACCGCTTCCTCAGCGAGCTCAAGAACGTCTCGATCGCGAAGCTGCATACGAGCAGACCAAGGAGGAAGTGGACAAATGGAGTGCTACGATGAAGCATATCAAGCAGGCAATGATTTATCTAGCCCATAGTATCTATTTCGTTACTAACTCGCGATTGTAGGCAGAACATTTAAGCTTTCCGTTGCAAGCACAGCCAGAAGGTCGCGTCTCCAACTTGGAGCTTGCTGCGAAATTTAAGGTTACTCCAACTTATGTTCATTCAATTCACGCCATTGATTAGTACATCCTTTCCAGCCTTCGAATGAACTCGAGTCGGCCGTGGATAATCTCCTGAAATCTGCTCAACTTCGCGATCAGGACATCGCTGGAACTGAAGCTCTGAAGATGGCCCATCTATCGGTTGAAGAGGTCGCAGCGCGACGTGCAGAACTGCGCATGATGCGCGAACTTGCATTCCGGGCCGACAAGAAGGCGAAGCGAATAGCGAAAATTAAGAGTAAAGCGTACCGCCGCATTCGAAAAAAACAGAGGGAGCGGTTGGGTGGCGAAGAGGGAGATGTGGATGTGGACGTTGAGGATGCAGGAGCGCAGTTAAAAGCTGAGGTGGAGAGAGCAAGGGAGAGGGCAACTTTGAGACACAAGACCACTGGGAAGTGGGCAAAAGCCATGCAAGGACGCGGGGAGCTTGATGTGGATCAAAGGCAGGCCATTGGAGAAATGCTAGAGCGCGGGGAAAAGCTTCGCCGTCGCATACAAGGCGAGATAAGCGGCGATGAGTCTGAGGAAAGCGAGAGCGATGACGAAGCACAAGACATAGAGACCATCAAGCAAGGTGCATTCGAAGAGCTGGCTATGCTCAATGCTTCAGAAGCTCTCTCCGCAGACGTCAAAAGTAAGAGTGTCTTCAATATGAAGTTCATGCGCGATGCCGCGGCAAGGCAAACCCGAGAAGCGGACGCAGCTGCGGATGACTTCTTGAAAGAGATGGGAGGGGTGGAGCAAGGAAGCGACGACGACGCTTCCGGTGACGGACTCGGAGCAATGACAGAAGGCCCGTCAGTCCAGCGCGTGGGCGGGCGCGTGATATACCATCCTGGCACGAATCCTTATGCTAAGCCAGTCGGGTCGCACGCATCGGAGACTTCTAGTGTTACCCTCCAATCCGCCGACCTGGTGCAAGACAGTCCAAAAAGTTTGAACAGCATTTCTAGCCCAAGAGTCTCTGCCCCGGCGCAGGAAAGCAATCCTTGGCTCGTCACATCATCGTCTTCGGGCACATCCCGCAAAAGAAGCGAAGTCCTTGTGCAAAAAGGCTCTGACGCCCTCGCGAAGTCAACCAACAAGCTTAAGAAGCGAATTGCCAAAGGAGGGGAAGAGAAAGAACGTATTCAGAATGACGCAGTGCTGGAGATTGATGCCAACAACGTTCTCACCGTTCTTGAGCCAGCCTCTACGCCGGCTGTCATAAAGACCAAGCATGAGCTAAAGGGAACGGGAAAGGGAAAGGAGAAACCGAAGAATGACAGTATCGCTGTGCAGATATCACCTGCTGATGCTGATGACTCTGATGGACATAGCGAGGTGGACGAGCAGGAGCGTACTCTGGAGAGAAAGCGCCAAGGAGGCAAAGGCAAAGGAGTGGCCGCATTCAAGCAACGAGAATTGGTCTCCCTTGCTTTTGCTGGTGATAATGTCGTTCAGGTACGGAAGCTGTCGTTTGGCTGGGTTCGCGCGGGGTACTGATATGTTCCAGGCATTCGAGGACCTGAAGCAGACAGAGATCGAAGCAGACGCACCACGAGAAGTTGATACAACTCTCCCTGGTTGGGTAAGCTGAAACTTATTTTTATTCATTTACCGAGCTCAGCGCACGTTATAGGGCTCTTGGGGAGGTACAGGTACCAAGAAGCTTCCACCAAGACCAAATCTGATTAAAAAAATCGCTGGCGTTGACCCTTCGTCTCGAGCCGATTACAAAAAGGCACATGTCATCATCTCTGAGAGGCGGGACAAAAAAGCAGCCAAGTACCTCGTCAAGGAGTTGCCGTACCCATATACCAGTCATGCCCAGTACGCCCGCAGCATGGACATACCTATAGGTGCAGAGTGGAATACTAGAGTAGGGTTCCAGAGAGGAACTCTCCCTCGTGTTGTGAAGAAGGCGAGCCATCTTGACCCTATTCTTATATCCGGCTGGGTGCTTATCTTGTCCTTTTAGATGGGTACTGTTATTGAACCCCTAGTAAAACCATCTTGACGGCGATTTATTGTTGATTGTTGCATGCAGTTGCTCAGTTGACGAGGAAATTTCGATAGGAATGTATATCATGATGTAGCGACTGTGAAACAGATAGGACGTAACCTTGTAAACTTGTTAAGTGCAAGGAACACTATCGTTATTCGAACTTCAAAGTAGTTCGGCGCTCAATCGATATCGGCGCATTCAAGTTGTGCATCGAGATTAACTTTATCGACTTGTTCACTTGTTACTACCACTAGCGTTATAGCATCATTAGTAACGGCTTATTTATATCTTCGCAGTTGACCGTGCACTGGCGGCCGGGACATATCATGTAAATACGTACTAATTGATGATAGCTCGGGTGCACAAGCTCGGAAGGCATCAAGTTGCTATTCCAAGCTCCAACAGTCACTTATCTCGCAGCAAAAATCCCTTCCTCGACTCGTATTCAGCGGGATATACTACTACAAGCTGTCAGTTCGCCTGATGGATGGCCCTTCAGAAACGGAGCCTCTCCTGCGACCAGCACAGGTCCAGCGGAAGGTGACCAACGACATTTCAGTGGAAGGGTATTCGTCTGTGCAAGATGAGTCCGACCATAGTAAGTGCCTCGCACTCACATGGATTGAACATCGTTTTATTCACGTCTCCGTTTTCTTTTGTGATATAGACATGTTTGATAATGTGCCGGATGCAAAGAAGCAGATCGGTAGGCACAAGTTGATGTCGTTTGTGTCGATGGGGTATGAAGCTGACCCGACATACTTCAGGACTCGCTAGTGCAGTGATGCTCATATTTAACAGGGTGTTTGGAACTGGGTTCGTCATAACGAAAGCATCCTTCGTGAGCGAAGGCTAATGCTCATGTCCAGCGTTTTTGCATCGCCTAGCATTATCTTGCGGTCGTCAGGGAGTGTAGGAATGACTTTCGTTATGTGGATATTCGGTGCACTTGTCGCATCCGCGGGTACTGCTGTTTATGTGGAGTTTGGGACGGTCAGGGACTCGAATCATCTGCTCTTATTCCTTATCATTTCGCCGTGCTCCAGGGACTGCCGAGGAGTGGTGGGGAGAAGACCTACATGGAATACATCTATCGCCGACCGAGGTTCATGACCACTTGCTTCTACGCGATATACGGATTGCTCATAGTGAGTCCTTATTCGTCCCGTAAATGCACTGATCGTTATCACTATCCGTAAGGGTTGGTTATCGGCAAATAGCGTTGTTTTCGGGGAATGTGAGTTTTACACCTTCTGCTAGATGACTCCTAACTGGTCCCCTTAGACACCTTGAATGCCCTCGCAATCCAGCCTACCACCGTTAATGTTCGAGTAGTCGCCTTCTTGTGCTCGACATTCTGTCTCATCGCCCACGGCGCATTCTTGAACTATGGGCTGAAACTACAGAATGCACTGGGTTTTTTCAAGTTATTTGTGTTACTCGTCATCGCTGTTTCTGGTCTCTTCAGCCTCGCCGGTGTCCCTGGATTTGCCGTACATGCCGGATACAATATTCCACATAATTTCACGTGGTCGTCTTTTTGGGAGGGAAGCGACATAGGCCCGAATGCATTTGTCACTGGAATGTACAATGTCATCTGGTAGGTTTTATCTAGTCGTACACCCGCGGGCCAGATGCTGACTTCTTCATAGGGCTTACAACGGATACTCTAATGCCAATTATGCCTTATCTGAAGTGCAAGATCCTGTCCGTACCATCAAGCGCGCTTCATCCCTTGCCATGATCCTTGTCACGATCGCGTATTTGTCTGTGAACGTTGCGTACTTTGCTGTTGTATCCAAACAAGACATGATGGAAGGTGGCACCATGGCGGCGTATGGTTCATTCATCACGAAAACAACATATTCACACTGAGACACTCTTTTAGAGCTCTATTTTTCAGGAACATCTTCGGTCCTGCTACAGAGCGGGTAAGTAATGGCAACCAAGCTAGTCGGCGTATTTTCTGATGTAGCGTAAACCCAGATTTTGAGTGCTATTATTGCACTGTCAATACTAGGAAACCTTATGAGCATGCTGTTCACGCAAGGCAGAGGTTATTCAACTTCACCTGTATATGGTTATATGCGCTGACTATGGCACAGTCGTTCAAGAATTAGGTAGAGAGGGTGTTCTACCACTTTCATCTTTCTTCGCCAGCAACAAGCCTTTCAATGCACCTCTTGCTGGGCTCTTCACTCAATGGCTCATTTCTGTGATCACCATGCTTGCTTCTCCTCCTGGAGATGCTTATCTCTTTTTCGTAAATTGTCTGTACCTCATGACTTGATCTTAGGCTCCATCTAACCACAATTTAGTCTCATCGTACCCCATCACGATGTTTAATATGCTGATATCGGGTGGCCTCCTCCTTCTGTACACCCCTGCATTCAAATCCTACGAGTGGTGCCCTCCGTTCCGAGCGTGGAAGTCCGTCGTTATATTCTTTTTGCTATCCAATGTCTTCCTTGCCATTGTGCCCATCATCCCACCGTCCCCAGGATCCGACGTTTACGAACATCTCCCATATTGGGTACGTTGCCACTGTCTCTTTGTGTGCGAACAAAGCGTAACTGACGGTTTGACATACAGTCCCACGTCGTTTTAGCAGTGCTAATCGGTATACTTGGCATTATATATTGGTTTGTTTGCTTCTACTGGATACCCAGGAAGCATGGATACCGTATCGTGCAAGAGACTGTCTTACAGGATGATGGGGTCTCGCGGAACGTCCTTCGAAGAGTACCAAATGGATCAGGTGAAGGACGTACGTAAATGTAAATGTGTATGTATATCAGCTCCTAGATCTTCTAGATGTTATCTCAACGTACAAGCGTAGGCACACTGACGAAATACCTGACCTAGATACAGGTATAATTAGTCCTCAATCTCGGGTAGAAGATTGTATTATGATACACCTAGGTTATGATTGGTCTACGATAAGTCAGTATGAGTAAGATAACTATGAATGAACAGACGTACCCTCAGTCTCGGATAGAAGACTGAGGGAAAGCAAAAACGAGTGTCTGGGTGTCAAGTAAGTGTATTAATACCACATACGGTTAATGAGGATGAAGGAATGAGCGTTGACTATGACCTCAATATCCATCACATGCTAGACAAGCTGTGGGGCACCAGGAAAGTGTATAATTACTATTCCACCGTTTGCCAGCCCAAGAACCATGCAATTGCCGAATGATGCATGGGATCTCACAGGTGACATCGTCGGAAGCATCGTAAGGACCGCACCAGTCCTTGAATCTACTATCCATTTTCGCTCCAGAGACAGTGGCCCGACGATAGAATGATAGCTGGGATCATCGGCCGGCGTAGCGGGTAAATGCCCTCCTGTTGTTGCATCCCATGCGAAGACAGCACCCTTACGGTCTGCTGCCAAGATCCTAACATTATCTGCGGGTAGAGCAACAGAATGTACTTGTTGCTCAAGTTTTAGTGGACCCAGTAGGCATTGGCCTGTTATGGGATCCCAAACCCGCACGGTACCATCAAGTGACCCCGAAACAATGCGCTGGCCATCTTGTGAAAACGCGAGGTGCGAAACCAGGCCCTTGTGCTTCCGAGCCACACCCATGCTTCCAACCGACTCAGTATCCCAGATGCGGACAGTAGCATCCTTCGCGCCTGTTACCAGACGGAGACGCCCGTACTGCTGCCAAAATGCTACACAACGCACAGGCATTCTGTGCTGGCGAACGAGGTGGCTCAACTCTTCCCTTGACTCCAAACTCCAGAGGCGTACGGTAGTATCGTTTGATGCGGATGCGATGAATTGCCCGTCAGGAGAGACGGCAACAGAGAACACGGTGCTGTGGTGACCGCAAAGCTTGATTGGCATGGATTCCTCTCGAGACCGATTCAAAGAAGAACTAGCCTGAACATCCCATACACAGACGTGTTTGTCATCTGAACCTGATACTATCCTCGTGCCATCAGGAGTGAAGGCTACGGAATACACGCCCCCAGAATGACCGCGAAAGGGTTCTAATGCCATTCTTCCTGATGCTGCATCCCAAATTCGAATAGTACCATCGCGCGAACCCGAAGCATAGCGCAGACCATCGCGCGAGAATGCAAGACACAGAACCGTTTTCGTGTGCGTCGCCGGCGGGTCCAGAACAACTGATGCTGCCTGTACATTCCACATGATGATGGTGCAATTTTGTCCGCCCGATATCAAACGGGTCCCATCAGGGGAGAATGCAAGGGCGTATATCGCTCCCTGATCACGTGTGAGTGGCTGACCCATCATTTGCCCAGAGAAGGTGTCCCAGAGGGCTATTGAACCACTGAATAAACATGATGCAGCTAGCCGACCACAAGGCGCGAAAACCGTCATCGCCACATCACCTTTCGGTCCTTGGATCAGCAGCTCCCCCGATATAACGTCCCACACATAGCACCCGCGGGCGACCGTCGAGATCAACTGGGACCCATCAGACGATAGTGAGAGTGATGTGACTTCTCCACCTGGTCTGGGAATGTCCATAAGCAAAGGCGACCATTCATCACGAAAACCTCCAGCTACGACTGGTATTGATAGTTCATCCTTGAACAACTGATATAGAACAGAGTTGGTTGGGGAAAATGGCAATGCACTAGTGTATACGAGAAGTGGGTGTTGTTCGATGACCGCGGTGAAGGCTTGGCAAAAGCGCACTGCATCCGCCAGAAGGTTGCAAAGTTCCTGGTGGCGACCTTGAGTTGACTGTAGGCTTGCTTTTAGCAACGAGAGAACAGGATGGAACTTTGACTCACTTGGCTCCAGTCTTCTAGTCGCATGAGTAACTTGGTTGTATGTCTAGCCTTCTTCAACAAACTCATCGTCTCGATCCAGTGAAGCAGATGCTTCACAAGAAAATCGTACACCACACTAAAGAGCGATTCCTCACTTCCCTCTGACTTGCAGACGTGCTCGATCCAGAAGATGCAAGAGTAGGTAACATCCTCCGGTAGAATCTTAACATCGACCCCACTTCTCGTGAGGGTCAAGTTGCACATATTTTGTTTCAAAATCGCGCGAAGGGAACCAATGCACTGGAGGGCAAGTCTCTGGTGAGATAAAGATACATCAATGAACCATTCATCCCTTTTGCAACGAGCTCGATCTGTTAGAAATTCCTCGAACGAGGGATGAATAACTTGAATCGGCTCGCTGGTTGTTCCTCGAAAAACACAACCAAGATGCTGGATAGTGTGAAGACTTGGTCGCGTTCTTGAGACTGAAGCAACCTCGTTAAGCCGGTCGATGGTCAACGCTGTCAAAGGATTTCTGGCAGCTATCACAACGCCGAGAATGTCGCGGAAGTCGGCAGAAAATGCCGGATCTTCCCATCTCCTAACGGATTCCAGGGCGGTGGAGTATATAAGATCCAGGGCTGACTCGGCGTTCGAGCAAACGTCAGTACGAAGCAGGTCCGCTAGCCTGTCTTCTGGATCTTGTCCGTTTTCCACGTAGCGACAGGCAGTAAATGCCCATATAAAGAGTCCGCGCGCTCGAGTTGCCAGAGCATCAATTGTGTTATGCCCAGGCCATTCCTGTGGGAGTGACAAATATTTGTTTTTAGAACGGATGTTCTGCAGACGATCGTATAGGTACAAGTGGATATCCTTGTCAGTGGCAGGAGAGTTGATGTCGATTGGGGTGCTGCAGATATTCTTCCGTGCCTCCAATGCTTCCTGAATATCCAACTCTATTCGGCTTGTGACAACGATGCGTAACGTCGGCGGCAATTTTACGCTCTCCAGCGCCAGGACGCTGAGAAGGTCTTCCCGGTCCCCGACGTGTCCGCACTCATCCAGTGCATCGATAACAATGATCACAGGGCCTTCTTGGCTCCAAACCGCCAATTCGGATTCGGACAGAGGTTGCACCAGTAGTTTATGAAACTGCTGTCGTAGGGGTGATTGTCTGATGCTTGGAGTGCTTTTGATCACAGTCGAGATGGCTGCTCCCAGTCGATGGTCAAATTCGCCAAGTTGGAAGGCAAGAGTTCGTACAACGGCCGCTGGATCATTCCTTGCCACCATGTGGCGATTGAAAAATACAAATGCGCCGAGACGACCGAGGTCTCGCGCAATGTTGGCGATCGTTGTAGCAACGGTGCTCTTTCCGGAGCCAGCAGGGCCATGGAGCCAAAGCACGTTTTGATTGCTGGAAGGATTCATTGCCCAAGAGAACAAACTGGAGAGCAAGTCGCTCCGAGTCTGGGGCAAGCACGCTGGTCGGGAAGGGTCATCCATATCTACTGGATGAAGCTTGGCAAGACTTTGTGTTTGAACTAGGTACTAATGAGCGTTTGGAACTCGGAGAATGCAACATGCATACAGACCTATCGATTGCACATCTTCGTACATGCGGTGGGCAATGAGAGCGATCTGGACCCCAACCCCGGTGTTGAAAGATGCCTTCAGCATTGTGAATGTTTGCGTGAAGCGTGCAATTTGCTCGTCTGCCCACTGTTTATTGAGCGTACGTCCTAAGATTTTGAATGAGAATTAGAGACGGGTTTAAGGTAAAACACACGCACTACAAAATCCGTGACCAGAGTACTCCCGAATGAACAGCATACATTCTATGGTTTGGAACATGATCTTCTTGATGATCTCCTCTTGAGATGCCAGTCTACTCGGAAAACTTTTCACATCATCAACAAAGGTATACACGTCCTCCATTATATCCGTTAGATCTCCAATTCTTTTGTCCCGGTCCAGTTGGTCTCTGACAATCTACACCATTCATGAGAAATTCAGAGTCTCATACGTTGATGCTCACCGTGTAAAGTGATGATACAACCTGCCATGCCAGGTTCACGAATGGATGTATCTGCATTTTCCAAGCATTAACTTGTCGTAAGTGTACAAGGGGCCAAAATCAACTTACCTGCGATGCTGCGTCCACAATCCGGACAAACGTATCTAGCTGTGAAATGACTACAGATAAAGATTTTCCCACAGATGAACGAGCGAGTTGCACAGGCTCTTCAGGTCTGTGTAGACGGACTAAGATGTAGCCTCGCTGTGAGGCGTCATATTGCAGTACTTCGTCCAAAGGGAAATTCAGCTGAACCTCCTGTGCTATATATATTGACGTCACGACGCGGTCGATTTAAGAAAAGATCTCTATACACACTGCGACAACAGGCTGTCTAAGTATTGCTGCCGCATCTAATCTGACCTTGCCGAGAGAACGGGAGCCATGTTTGAAAAATGTGTTACGTTTGCTCTGCTTGATCTCAAGCTGTGTTTCCATATCTATGGGTCTGATGGCATACGTAGTACTTGTCAACATTTCTTTATGTATCAAGTACTCAACACTCACAGCATGAAGTGTTCGTTCCATACAGCCTTTCCATCAAGTTCTCTAAACACTTTGGTCTTCTGCGGTGGATGCCCTTCTACAAGGATTTTGATATATACATCAGATGATTTGGTGAAGTCTTTCTTCGGGATCAAGGCTTCGATGACTGCAGATTATTTTTGGAATCGTGGATTTACCAAGCTGTACTGTAGACTCACTGTCTGCTTTATAGTACGTCCTGTTGTCCATTAGGATGCCGCTGGTGAAAGAGTTGGTGAGAGTTTTAAGTGGCCAACCAGTTTGGATTGCGTTTACATAATTAATAGCTTGGTTCCAGCAATCGTAAGGTGCAGTTTGGACAGCGACTCTGGGTTCAAAATTCCCGGTTCAAAACTGCACGTGATGACCGCACGTGATATATGTCGTGATTGATTTGATCAATCATCGATAGGCTGCGATGGGACAGACTGTAGCTACTAGTATATAGGCTATGAATCTCATATCAATTGCCGCACCCACATGGACCTTGAAGCACAAACACAGCATCGACGACGCCAAATGATGGTTGTCATCATAACAATCGCAGTTGCTCAGATCACATATCTGTACAATCTTTTATTCTTATCCCGCTCTGAAAGGATTCCTTATCACACATCTATCCTCACCGGCCAAGCATGGGTATGCGAGCTGATCAGTGGTCATCCAGACCGAATTAAACACAACTTTGGCGTCGACCTTGAGATTTTCGACAGATTGTTAGAGGTTCTTCACCAACATGGATTCATTCAGTCCCACAATGGTGTCACTGTTGCAGAGCAACTCGGAATATTTTTGTATACATGTGTTACAGGACTCTCATCTCGCCACGTCAGAGAGAGATTCCAACGTTCTCCCGACACAATTACAAGGTAAATACATCAACCATTCAATATAATTAATAGTGTGCAGATTTTTGCAGATATTTTAAACGCATGCTCGTATTCTTTTCGTCGCCTCCTTTCTACGCCTCAAACGTCCAGTTCCCGACTCATAACACCCCCGTTTCTGCAGCAGTTCATGCTGACCCACGATTCCGGTTCTTCGATGATTGCATCGGTGCTGTTGATGGTACTCACATTCGTGTTTTTGCACCGCTTGAAGACCACGTCATCCTGCGCAACCGGAAAGGCTTCTTATCGCAAAACTGCTTGTTCATATGCGACTTGGATTTTTTTTTCACATACTCGCTCACAGGGTAGGATGGCTCGGTCGCTGATGCTACCCTTTGGAATGATGCACGCTCGCATGATTTACGCATGCCCCAACACAGGTACCTTCTGGCTGATGCAGGCTTTGGTACATGTGACGCGCTTCTCATACCGTATCGAGGTGTGCGCTATCACCTGAAGGAATGGCGCCAAGCTAATCTTGCGTAAGTTCATTTGTTCTGCGTCCGTCTCTTTATTAAATTGTTGTCAGGCCACGAGACTCAAAAGAATTGTTCAATCTGCGACACGCCGCGCTGTGCAACATTGTCGAACGCATATTTGGTGTTATGAAGCGGCAATGGCGCATTTTGACATGTGCACCTGAATACAACATGGATATACAGGCCCGGATCCCAGCAGTGCTATGCGCCATCCACAACTTCATGCGAAGACACAACGCTGACGTTTTCGATCTTGCCCTCGAGTATGAGTATGATCTTGCAGAGGATGATGGTGTAGGAGCTGGTGCACTTGCTGAAGGACTGGCAGATACTCCTGAGTGGAGACGAGCAGATGCTCGTCGGGATGTAATCGCACTAGCGATGTGGACTGACTATCTTGAGGAACGCGAACGAAGGGGACTCCCATTGCCATAGTTGTAGGTAGTATTACATGTATTCTGTACTAGCAAATGATCTGCACGCTATGACACAATCATGTATTCTTGTGAGTCAGTTGACACCCGGCGCGGCGCACCACCACAAAGCACTCGTTTCTCCTCCAACCACTCAAGCCTTGTCACCTCATCCAACGAGTAGAAAATGATCGCCTGGTTTTCATGTTCGGCTAAAAAGTTGGCAATGGCCAAGCGCTCTTTACTCGTGATGTTAGTGCATTTATTGAGGAGGGAAATGGCACTCCCAACATGCGTGGAAGGCTGTGGCTGCACTGGTGGCTGCGGTGGGGCTAACACGAAGTTCTTCTGCATCTCACGCACTACTTCGACAAGATTCTTCATCGTTTCAGTACCCTCCTGCTGCACCAATAATGTGGCAGATGGTGGCCGGCTTCGCTTCTGGGAGTCTGCAACTGACGCAGGAGAAAGCGCACTGAATTTTCGCTTTCCGCGGCTGATACTTGTCCATGCCGAGCCAGAGGTAGAACCTTCAGTGGAAGGAGAGAGAAAGGTAGATGGAACAGGTGGCCCAAGCGATTCTGGACCCACCGATGATGGTGGCGGCCCTGGAAGGGCATTTTCTATTGCTGGGGAGATGGATGATGATGTAGAGACAGGAGGAGTTGTGTTGCTGGTGGTGGCAGGTTGGAAGACATGA
This sequence comes from Suillus subluteus, assembly GCA_016647755.1. NCBI lineage: Eukaryota > Fungi > Basidiomycota > Agaricomycetes > Boletales > Suillaceae > Suillus > Suillus subluteus. Next base: position 57,335 of record JABBWI010000038.1, read on the forward strand.
GAACCTTTTGACTTGGTTGTCATCAACCCCTGCATGATCTCGAAGTGGTCGAAGCCCTTCATCATAAAGGGCTTCGCGTTAGGATGCGACTGAAACAATGTCAGTGAGGAACATGCATGCGTGATGAATTAAATACCTTGGTAAAGCGTGCCCAGACATCATCCTTTCTATCCGTAATACCCGCTCCATGCTCATCACTCCATGTAAAACCTGATGTGCACTTGATTTCGATGACACTTTGGTATGCTTTCTTTAACTACAAAAATATATGTCATTGCTGGCAGCTGAAAACTTCACTGAAAACGTACCACTTTCCATTTATTCTTGCACACTATACCAGTCTTTTCTGCACCCCTCTGATGTGGGAATTTGCTCTTGAGGTGTGTAGATGCCTGATTGAAAGTGGCCGGCTTGAAGCCTCCATCCCCTGACGAAGGAAAGGCCTGCACAAGGAACTCAAGAAGAGCGGTTTCCTCCACCTTTGACCACACTGCAGGAGGCTTCCGGGTTGTTCCACCAGAGGCAGCAGCTGATGCCACATCGATAGTACCTCGAGAACGTAGGGAGTGTGAAGAGCCACTGCTCGATTTATCAGACATGGTATTAATGACAATGTATCTTATACCCTAGATGCTACTATCGATGGATGTAATCGAGTGATCCCACTCACGTGCGGTCATCACGTGCAGTTTTGAACCGGGAATTTTGAACCCAGAGTCGCTGTCCAAACTGCACCTAAGCTCTCGAATGGTGGGAATCGGCTCGCCGACTCCACGCATAAACGATGGATTCGATGAAGTTTTGTGGCTTTCAGACTCCAACCAATGTTTAGAATAATAAGATCGGAGAAACCATGCAGCTAAACTACAGATTCGGAGGATGTATACTAGTATATGCTCCCAACTTATCCTGGAAGCCTAGTACTAACCATAGATATAGAAATGCGTCGGTGGTACATGAGTAAGGAAGTAGTGGCATACTCGGAATGTGTACATCTTTACGCAACTCGATCGCTGATCCTGAACGCCTGCTCCAATTCTGAGTGTCTTGGGTCGCGCAGATATTGGACGACGCGCTTTGGCTGACGGGGTAAGGTTTTCGCAAAATTCAGTAGCCATCCGACAGGAGTAGTCATCGAGGGCCACAACGTGAATATCATGACTATTGTCCATCCAGGGACCATTGTCGCGAGCGTTACAACGTCACTGTTACGGAAGATGAGGATAGACAAAGCGAGGCCGAAGAATACCATCCTGACGACATATAAGGTCAGAGCTCTGGGATGGATACGCGGGGAATTAGGACATACGCCCATATAAGAAGTGCAAACGACAAGCTATGCATCAGTGCCAAGTTTTCAATTCCGGGAATTGCGTGGGTCATCAAGGACATGTACAAAGCCTGGATGTATGGTTAACAAGGCTCATTAATTGAAAAAAGAACGCATACCCCGCCTTCGGCAGTCTGATAGTCTTGGCTTTGGTCGACAAGTAGCACAGAAACCACAAGCGAACCCACAGAACAAAGAGCTGACATGTATACCGCGATATTGGACGATGTCTGTGAGGAGCTGTAGGGATCAGGCACTGCAAGGAAACTGACGTCAACGGCCAACATAACGGTGGACTCCAGCGACGCTAAGTCTTCAACTGCATTCAATATGTATCGAGCACTTACATAGAGCGTGTACCCCGCCCACTCCTTATCCAGTTGGGCGATAAAATCTTTCCAGCGTGGGGCATTGATGATCTCGTCAACCCATACTCTCTGTATACGCTTATAGTGCTTGCGTGGCCCATACCAGAGGATTAGGTTGAAAAGCCTGAAGATGAGTGTTTCACGCTCGTGGCCCTCTTTGTAATAGATGGATCTGTCGGCGTCAACACGCGCGCCAGGTTGTCCGTAGAAGTTTGTGTATTTGACCTTGGCTGTGCCAGTGCGTTATCAGTATTTTTCGTGAATCGAAGGATAAATCCGTACTGAACAATCTCATGAAACGAGCTGTAAGGAGTAGATAAGTATACTATTGTCATCTATGGAAAAAAACAACTCGCCTACAACACATACAGAATGAGGATGTATTTTATCGATGCTGCCTGGTTGAACATTAGTTGAGTCGAACACACTCGGAGTAAGTCTAACCCTCAATACGGTCCATTAGATCCAGCATCTTCGCTAGCTCATTGCCATCAAAAGGGGCCAGTGATGTATCTGATGTGATGGTCTCTATAATCATAGTAAGATTATGTCCTTCGTTAAGTTGCAAGCACATAGCCTACCTGCGTTTGCATGGATAATGATTTCCCTCAGCTCATCAAAGATTTGTCTCGGAAGGGATCGGTTGTGAGGATAAAGCTCGCAGTGATACCTAGAAGACTGTCAGCGTCGCCAACACGCTATTGCGTGCAAGTCAGCAAGATTGATTGAGAATGTTCAGGGAGCGTACCAATCTCTTGGAGAGCACTAGCCAATATTGCGATTCTAATGAATATTCTAAAAGCAAGTGTTTAAAGGTAATCCGAGTAGTAGTGAATCACCCACTTATATGACTGAGTTTCTTGGCTGCCTTGACATTGAACAGAATCTCGCCACCTGGTTCGCAAGTATACGGATGTGCCCAAAATATCACCCTCTCCACGTGATCGACGAAATAGTAGCCACATGATTTGATGCTGGTAGTATTACCTTTTTCGATGCCAAGCTCAAGTACCAATTCTGTTTCATCACCGATCCTGGCCCGTACGTCTGGTTGGCTCTTTGCATAAGCATTGAGGGCTTTAGCCATCGCCAAGAGCTTTTCCGAATCGACCTTGCCTGGGCGCATGTCTGCATCCGTGAAAACTCTCTATAGAGTGTATGAGCATTTTGAAAAATCGACCTCAGGACACGTGCTAACTGTCTCATGGTGATAATAAACTCTGGGACCTTCCGGGTGCACGAAATCGTGCCATCCACTTTGCACCTCCCTAGATGCATGTATTATGAAGATGATAAGATACAGAAACTGTTGGTGAACGTGTACATACTCCACATACTTGCTGTTGGTCGGAGTGATGATGATGTGATTCGGTTCAGCCCATTTCCTTCCGTGGCAGTGTCACTACGTCAATATCTCTCTCAGGATAAGTGACAGTCTTACATTTTAATTTTCCTATCATAGCGTTTAACGTCGGTCGGTATGATCGATCGTAGTGTGATGGGCTCATGCCCCGAGAAGACAAATTGCGGCTCGTATGTTGGCGTGTTCATTTCTAGGGAGACTCGAGGTTGTCCGCTCTCAACGTTAGCATTTGGTACTCGGACTTCAGATACAGTCCCGGTGCTGAAGCTGTCACTGGAACTGAGGTGTGAAGGTGGCGTCAGGTACAATGGATGTTGCAGAGATGCAATGTCCGTCGGTACTGCGAGTGTACGGTGTGGTCGGTTACCAGGTTGGTTGACATCTGTCGGGGGTAAGTGGATCACAGGCAAGCCGCTCCTACACATTGCAGGGCGCAACTCTTCTTGGAGTGTTCCAGCAGAATAGATATCATTGCCAAAGCGAACACGCATGCTTTTTAGCCTACGGAGCAGGGCATGGAAAATCCGCAATGTATAGCATGCTCGACGAAGTGAAAATTTGAACAACTGTGCAAAGAATCTAGCAAATTTGCGCAAGACGTCCGATGAGAAGGTGGCCATAAAGATGGTACCATAAATGCAGTCTACCGTTTAAGAACTGAAGCTAAAGCGTGAAGCTTTGAACCCACAGGAAACCACAGTAAGTACTTACTGGTAGCGATGCTGAATGGTTTTAGACCAGTGCCAGCCAGCCAGCTGTCACATGTCCATGTCAGGCCTTGGCCTTCCAATCGCTTATTAGTCATCAGAGAACAACTTGAAGCCTTTGCCACTAGTTGCCAGACTCCAGTACTAAATTTGATCCTACCAGTTGCGCTAACTGCCGCTGCACCGCACCCCCTAGAACGCAATGTCTGGGCAAGAAGAGCAGCTCACCGAGTTGCTTTTGACGCTCAAGGTCAGTGCTAACAACTACTACACCCACCAACTCATCACCCGACTTCCAGAAAACAACTCCAGAGCAAGCACGCGCTATCCTCGCGTCCACACCGCAAATCGCATATGCCCTCATCGGTCTGATGGTGAAAATGAATGCTGTAGATGTCCAAGTCCTGCAGGTATGCTGTATTCGCCCTTAGCACCTGGAAACCGCCAGATTGACGAACCGGCAATTCCAGAAAACGCTCACGGCCTATTCAGCATCAATCCAGCAGCAGCAACCACAAAATGCAGGCCCGTCGACTGCGCCTGCCATCCAGCCTGCTTCTGCAATCCCACCCCACCTCCAGCAGTACCGTACACCAACGCCGCAGTCCCAAACGCCGCCGCACGTGCCATCACATACACCTGCCCCCCCTCATTATCCTAATGGACACGGGCAGGGTCCACAGCAAAATTTCGGCTATGGAGCGCCCTCCCAATATGGTGTGCAAGGAGGATATAGCACGCCGCAACAAGCCCCCATAGGTGGTGGCATGATTCCAGATGCCCTGGCATCGATCCCTGATGAGCAAAAAGTGCGAGAAACCCAGTTCTACCATATTTCACATTCTGATAGGCCAAAAAACAGGCTATGATAATGCGCGTCATAGCTATGACATCAGACCAGATCAACATGCTCCCACCGACGGAGCGCGCGAGCATAATTCAGCTGGTGAAAATATTTCTTTAATCTCGTTGGAGAGTATGATGCTGATTAAAATCGAAATTGTCCCCTCCTTACAGCGCGCAACGCTAGGGCTGCCGTCATAAGGGTCTACGCTAGCCACTCATATCTCAACATGACATAGATGACCTGCTTGGCACCCGGTATCGGGGTGATACACTAGTAGGGCGTTCCTTTGAGAACGTAAGTGATTTCCTTCCGACCCGCGGCGTATCGACAAAGGCGGCCGCGAGTTTAACCCGGTGGAGACGGTGACCAGCAAATTAACCGATTTGATCATGGCGAGCAACCTACATTTGATGGAATTATGATTTATAATTCGATTACTCTCCGTGTTTGAATAATAGACCGATGATGCAAATGCAATTCCGAGGCTTACAGCAAGTCTTAGTAAATGGGTATTAGCTTATCGGAATCCGCCCTGGCATTCTAGTGTGCAGTCAAGACCCTGGTGATGCAAAAGCATTCTTACTACTAGCGTATCGACTGTCATGTCTGTGTTAGGTCAGACTAGGCTCCAAGGGTCAATATATTAATCATTACCGAGGAGATTGTAGTCCTTGTGGGTCACAATAATATGAATCTCGTACATGGTATGCCAATCCTCAAGATACATTGCCCTCTCTGAAATTCATATGATTCAACTTGTACGACATCACTGAACCAATCACTCGGAACTGTATTGATCCGCGGTCCTCACACCTTCTGGATAATGGCCTTTACACCAGATGCACCCAAGCCCTCCAAATCGGAATAACCTGAAGGGAAAAAAATTAGATGGTATTGACCTTCACGCAAGACAAGCCAAAAATATGATCATACCGCCGATTAATTCCTTGTCTTTTGCAAGATCATCTCATCAGCATCACCCAGAGGTGAGACAAGCAAAATAACTCACTTGCAAAAACCCGAGGGAATGTGGGTGCAGAACCTGGGAGGCTGCCAAGGTAGCTGATAATAGCCTGCTGCTCCCCGGTTTCACTAAGGCTGTGCGCACTTGTCAAGATGGCGGGCGTCCCGATCAAGTAAAACACCTACTCGACTGATTTACCATGGAGCTCTGGATATTTCTGCAAGAAGCGGAGAGCTTGTTGGCAGAAGTAGCAAGGCGGTGAAGTCCGGATGAAGACGACGAGGCCGTTGTCTTTGAGGTTGTTCTGTGAGGGTGTGAGTGTGGCATTGACTCGGAGGCCGGCAGCGTCGATTACCTCAACAAACTCTTGGATTTCCTTCGGATTCATTCTGGATGCTGATGATGTGTGAGCGGAGCTGGACAAGGAGGGAAGTCTAGATGAGACAGCTCTATAGATTTGAGAGAACATATCCATCCTCCGGCAATTGGCGTGTCGTCACTGAGTCAGTCACTGGCCAGTAACTTGAGTCAAACCAGTACTAGTCAGCAACTTCCACGTTGGAGCTGGCGCTGGCCGCTTATCATATCACATAACCAACCACAATACTCTGATTTGCTTGCGTGCTTCATTCAAGGTTGGTCCCTAAATAACAGACCCTTGAACGTGTCATCCTGTGTGGGTACCATACTCTGCAAAAATGTCTATCGTGGTGAAAAGCGTGTGCAAGGCATTGGAACGAATCGCACCGCTCCGGCTTGCTGAACCATGGGATAAAGTTCGTACCATTCACCGGCAATGTCGTCTGATATGGTGATCTGATACGTATGGCAGGTAGGTCTCATTATAGGTAAACATCCCGTATACCAAAGCTCGGTTATCACTTATCCAGTGCCACACAGAATCTCCTGTCCCAAGGTCTGACGCAAAGCGCGTAGTATTGACGATCGAGTAAGTAGAATGCTATCAATAAGGATTGCTTTGCAATCAACATGCAATATGTAGTGACAAGGCCCCTCTAGTCTGACTACTGCTGTCCTCGAGGAGACATTAAAAGTGCCTACAGCGCTGGTAATAACCTACCACCCACCCCTCTTTCAACCCATTACTTCTCTCACATTGGCAGACCCACTGCAAGCATCCCTGCTCAAGCTCTCAGCCGCAGGGACGTCAGTCTTCTGCCCTCACTCAAGTCTTGATGCGACTTGGGGTGGTATCAACGACTGGCTTGCAGAAGGCGTCATGGGTGCCCAAAAGGCCATTGGAAAAGTCGACATCCTGGGAGAAGTCAAGGGAGAAGCAGGTGGTGCCGGCCGGATCGTGACGCTCGATGAACCGATTCCTATCGAGGAACTTGTCCAGAGAGTAAAGAAGCACCTTTCTTTGTCACAAGGTCTACTGCGCATCTCCCCTGCCTATCACGCATGTCTGATTATAACGAACGTACAGTTGACGTAGGGCGGCCGTTCGCTCAAAAATCGATCAAATCGGTTGCAATTTGTGCTGGTGCAGGAGGAACGTTACTCTCAGGAGTCGACGCCGATGTGTATTTCACGGGGGAGATGCAACATGTAGGTTTAGATTCCTCTTCTATCTGTACAATCCTAACGGTGACTGCAGCACGAAGTCCTTGCAGCAGTTGCAAGGGGTCGATACGTCATACTATGTGAGTTGACTACGCGTGACGGGAGTCTCGTCACTGAACGTATGATATCAAGGTGGACATACAAACACAGAGCGTGGATATCTCCCTGTTTTGGCAAAGAAGCTTTCGGACGCACTCTCCGAAGTTGTGCGGGACGGGTCGTCCAGTGGATTGTCCCGAGAAGAAAGAATCGAGATCGAGAAGTACCAGATTGATATCCACATCAGCGAAGTTGATAGGCACCCTCTTGATCGCATGTAAACAAACACCGGTGCAGAGCGGTGCACCAGGAAGGTTTGGATATACGATTATACAGGTGCTATATATAATATTGGCCAAGCTTTCTTTGACGAGGCAGTGAGGTCAGATCTGTCACCTACCGGAAGCTCAAATTGCCTCCATCAAATGTAAAAACAAGAACTAGACAGAATGCACGTAGTATCCTTGTCCTACAAGCTCCGAGCTATCCACGGCACTTACCTTGGGCTGGGCTTCCCCAAAGTTTGCTATGTCTCTTAGAGTTCAGTTGCTAACCCACGGAGGAATTAGTTTTACTGACTACTAGTAGCGGACCGAGGACCAGCCGTTTGAACTCACGAAGGGCTCGGACGTTCGAAGCGAAAATGATATCAGACGATTCAGAGAGTTGACGCCACTTGGGTTCACTCAGTCAGGCCAATATCGAACTATTTTTGAATCAAGAGTAAACGCATGGCTGGGGTCGAATTTCATTCTCGGTGCCTGGATGGAGCAAGTGACCATACGATATGCAATCTGCCAGCGTCAAACTCCCTCACTGATTCCTCTTCGAGTCACATTACCTACAGATGGAAGGGGACGTGCGAGGGCACCGGTGAAAGCCAAGCGAAGTTATAAAGGAGGATAAAGCCTTAACAACTGCACCACACATTTGCAAAGGAGTGCAGTTACGGAAAGAAGATAACCTAGTGATCGTCATTGTATTCAGTCAGCGAGGTCGGCGGACAAAGATTGAACCCGCGAGCATTTTACCCGAAAAGGCGTCAGAATGGCAGGCATTTGAATTATATTGTGGGGTAAGATGCGTTCTTGGAGAAAGGAAGTTGAAAGAAGTTGCTGGCGCGTGCGACCTATAACGCGGTGATATCGCATATTAAGAACAGAAGTCTCGAAGGAGATATGGAACGGTAAGCCGGGGGACATATTTCTGTCAGGAACACTTATCGAGAACGTGGATGCCCATCGTTCAGCAGACATATGGTTGAAATGTGGGAATGTCATACGGCGGTGCGGGGAAAGGTGGGAAATGTGCGCATTTGGACGTAAGAATATTGATTCGGCATCTGATCTTGACAAGATAAGGGCTCGAGGGAAGGAAGATTCAGGGTGAGATGTGAACGTCAGCATTTATCTCAAAGTTGTGGTAATTACTCACTGTGAGACGGTATGATACACGCCAAGACAACGTCTAAAAATCTGGATCCAGGTTAAAAGAATGTCAACAGAATGGCACGCGCAGCATTGCTTGTCGTTGCCGTTGGCGGCACTGCCAGAAAATTGGTTGGTTTTAGGTGCCACGTTGGGAATTCCAATCCTCGACGTGTTCATGGAGTGGGAAGCTATCGTGGTGATACCCGACATACAAGAAAGATTGAGTTACAGATGTTGGAGCGTTCAACGCATGTTAACACCTGGCATGGTTTTGAATAGGCCATGAAAGCAGAGTATGATCCTCCCGGGAACGGGCAGTGCTTCATAGACATAGGCTAGATGGCGCCATAATAATGTGAGAACGGTGTGTATCTTCCAATCTGAAAAAAGACAAATGAGCCTTTGTACTTAGAACAAGTTGGGCAGGAAAGTTTTATTCGTCTGAGAAGAAATTCATTAGCATGGACTGGATCCATGTCAGGGCAGGGAGACCGTTATGTAAACCCCAAATATTGATGGCAGATACAGAAACATTGCTTGATTGAAGCAAACCTGAATTGCTCAGGAGTGAGAGTCAGGAGCGTTTGCATTTGACACCAATTAATTAGGCAGCACTAGTGCCGTGACGGTCTGTCACTCTGACTGTCATTGTGGCTGTTACAGTCGCGTATCAAATTGCACGTGCTGTTGACGCGTCAGAAACAATTCGCACGCCTTTTCCTTCTCTCCGACGTAACACGTTGGAATTGTTAAACATCCCAAGTCTGCACGCGCCATGCCGCCAACAGCCAACACAACGCTAAGCACAAGACACTTACCAGACCTCTCGGACACATCTATCTCTTTCCAGATCCCCGCCGATTCTTCATCCGCGGAGTTTCTGCTTGCAGATAACAGCAGTGATCTTGATTTTCTGCGCGGAGCTGGTGGCGCCAGTTTCGCTACCATTGCTCCTACTCCAGTCCGCGGACAATTGAAGCTTGGTGATATCACACCGAAAGTCACATCGCAACTGTTATCGCTATCAAGATCAACTAGTCCAAGTTCGTCAGCACACCAGAAGAATGACTACAGATCTTTACGGTCCAGACGTCAGAGCCCTGTCAAAGCGAACAAAATATCCCGCCCTCCATCTAAACTTAAGGAGATAGTACTTGACGCGCCCGCCGTCTCCGAGGAGCGCTTGGAGTCCTTACGCGCAGAAGTGGGGACCCTCAATGATGATTATGATATCTCCATGCACGTGCAGCCACCAGCGGTTGCGCGATCCTCTGTTTTCCCTGTGTTAAATGTTACGGCAGCACCAAATTCAAAGTTAAAGCCGAGGACAAGAATTAATTCTGTAAGTTGACTCCCATTTACACTAAGTATGAGCTCACCATCCTGTGGTAGGCGGTAGAAGGCGGCCGTAACACGAAGCTAGCAACGCAGAGCAGGATACCCATGTCAGCCGCTGACAAACTTGGTCTAACTTCCATTGCCGAACCAACTGTGCAGTCCTCTTCTACGTGGACGTCCGAGTCAGGAAACGTGGCCATAGATACCGAATTCCAAGTTCCACCCGCATCTATGAGCGGTGTTAGTAATATGGTCTCAAATGCTAGCCAAAGCGTGACCGGTCGGGTGGCTGAACGCCTCGTGTCTTACAGTCAAAAAATAATGACATCGATTAGGTACGTCCGCTGATACACATTTCACTGCATTTGCACCGGAACTGATCAGTTGTACCTTGCGCGTGTCCTTCTATTCTTCTTTCTCTCTTTCTGTATGATTGTGATCGCAATCGGGAATTATGGTTCGATCTGACATGATCTCCGGTCACCTTTCTTGGAAATGCCATCACTCGGATTCCCCAGTATCTATAATCCCAGGACCGAAAATTCTTTCACGGGTGGTACGGGCACTGGTGTTGCTAGAACGGAAGAACACATCGAAACTCAACCTCCGCCTGCAGTCGACATTGTGGATGCCCCATGTTCACCGGACCCTTCGAGTCGTAACGATTACCTATTGAGGCTTTCAGAAATTTCACCGCAGAAGTATCACACACAAGCTAGCGCCTCCCCCGGTCATTTATCCACAGGAAGGCGGGAGCTATCACCCATGAGGCCGGCGAAGAAGCGCCCAGCCACCGATGAGGAGTCTGCTTCCCAACAGCCCAGTGGCAGCAAGAAGTTTAAGGCGAAACCGTTGTCACAAAGCGCCGTTGCCAAGACTGGCCCGACTATTTCGGCAGGGTCGTCCAGCCAAGTTCTTCGACCATCCACCCAGAAGAACCGCGCACATGCCAGCGTGCAGCTTATCAGTCGGAATTCGCGGTGTCCGACGTCAAATTTTCCAAACGCGCGAACAAAGTATAAACCCAGACAGAACTTCCAACGACAGGTGTCATCTACATCGATTGCATCAACGTCCCTGCGCGGTCGGATGATCTGCAAGGAGAAGGACAAAAATGTTCAGGGACAGGCAGGGGGGGTCTCTAGCTCACAAAGCCGAACCTCGGACAGTTCCCGGGTCCACTTTGACGCGGGACTTGTAGTCAGCAAGAAACCTGTGGCAGTTACGGGGCTCGAACGGTTAGGACCATCTAGGCCTGGCCTTGTGCCACCCCTCGAGAAGACGGTACGTGATTAATTAACGGAATCCTCGTCTTATGTGCGCTCATTCAATATTATTTTTACATGGCTTGATATTTGATTGTTGGCTGTGATATTTGAACGCATAGCTGCCACCTGCCAACATAACAAAGCCTATTGCGTTTACGTTTCATCTGGACGCTCGCGTGGAAGCGCGTAAAACTGAGTTTGAGAAGCTTGCAGGCTCGGTCAACGAGGAGAGGGGGCACCGACAAAGGCCTCCTGTGCCCGATTTCAAGATACTACATGAGGCTCACCAAGCATCACTTGCATGGCGTAAGGAACACGTCGTTCCGATAGTTCCTGCACCACCGATAGTCCTTAGCACCGAAATTCGAGCCAGAGAGAGGGAGAAATTCGACCAAATGGTGCGAATAAAGGAAGAGGAGATTCAACGAGCAAAAGAGGAGCGCCGAAGACAACGAGATGCGGAAGAAGAAAGGGAGATTAAAGAACTTCGCAAGCGAGCAATTCCCAAAGCGAATGAGATTCCGGAGTGGTATGCTGACATGCCGAAGAAAGGAGGCAGTGTAGGAGGATCGGGATAGTGGAGGGCGTCATGCGATCGTTGTCAAGTGATGGAGATCGAGCACATTTGTGAAGTGATCAGGGTGTACGCAATGTTTTTTTTCGTTATCAGTGCAGCATGTCTTTTTACATCATCCCTTCCTAGTCACATCATCCTTCCAAGTCCATGGCTATTTACTTCACAAATCATGATCCCTCGCGCACAGCACAATACCGGTAATACAATCAAACCCTGCAAGTTATTCTGGGATGTTTGAACGGGGAAGAGGAAGTCTGGGAAGACCTCGCGTTTAAACGCATTATAACCGGTGCAAAGTGCCTTTCAAGGCCTGAGAAGGCTTGATGGCATCGTGACCGATTGCCCCGGAACCTTGTTTTGCCTTCTGTTTCGATAAAATGTTTACATGTGTCATTCCTCCTGAGTAACCTGCGCTGCGGGTCTTGATTTCCCTTGGCTGTGCAGAAAGATGCAATGCGATACGTGCCACTAGTACTAGCGCAGTACCAAGTTTGTCGCCGATCGTTTCAAGTGGGATGATGGACAGATTGAGGAATGATATCTCCAAAAGTTGCGCTGCCTTTGGAATATTTCATGGGATCTATTGCGCCATTGCTTGGAAACCAGCATGAGGCAGTCGTCTGTGGGTACCTTAGGCCAACTGGCGGGCCCTAACCAAATCTACTGAATTAGACTCTGGCATTGAAATGTGGGCGTGATAGTACTTTCCGATTCATAAGGGCGCATAGCCCCATTCAACCTAGCCACGCATGCGGTGGGAGGATGACCAGATTGCTTGGTTCTACATAGAAGTCGGATACAATGTAAGTTTGAAGCCTACGGCATTGCGAATGAAAAACTCTTGGGGGCTGACACGCATGTTAAGATTATGAATACGTGGAAAAAAAAAACCCAGATTGATGGAGGAATACCTGTGAAGTTCGATATTACAGGCTTCAAGGTCTGACAGTTAAGTTCTGTCCTTACGATCAGTCAATAATGACGAGATTGCCAATATAGCGCTATACAGGAACGGTCACATCATGTTCCTGTCTTCATCCCCCACGCGATCGTGATTGAGTACGTTTTCCTGGTTTAGCAAGGGCGTTCGACACGTCCCTTTATGTGTAAACTGTAAACGTAGGCGACACGTCGAGGAACGCGGTGCCGTAGGGCAGGACATTGGAGAAAGAAGGCAGGAGAGTTGCTCGATTAGCTGGATGTTGAACGGGTGCCGGATCGTGTGAGTGTTTCTCTCGAGGATCTGGAGTACTTGGCGTCGTTGTGCGTGTAAGAGATTGAAATTCAATGTTATGAATAATCTGCCACAGACACTGCCAAATCTCGGGGCCAATGCTGTGTCACTTGAACAAGCAACATGTCCAAGTTGAGTTAGATATAGATGTACTTCCAGTACTTGGTACGTTATCGTGTCAAAAAGTCAGGTGGGACCCGAAAGCAGGGATCCGGTGCAACATGGCCTCGAAAGGTTATCGTGGTGGATGGATGCCCTGACTGTGAGCGCTCAAGGAAATTGATGTACGAAAATGCTGGATTGGGGCACTGGCTGATTTCTTCGAGGGGTCATGACCTTGAGGAAGTCCTCTCAGGCAACCAAAGTTCCCCGATTTCCTTTTTTGTTTTACGCTGATTACAGATTTGGTTCATCAGTGACGCCACAACCCGCAAGTGTACTCTATAATTCTTGGCCGTCGGATGTGTTTTGTCTATGTCTATGCAAGCCGATAACGGAAGTATGACCGGCTGCCACAACGAAAATGCTTAAAAGGTGGAGCACATCCATTCTCTTTAATCATTCAACCTACCAACTCTCTTAACAAAACCACTACTCTCAACACACAATGCGTGCTTCTACTAGCTCCACTACTACTTGCATGTCTTCCAAGACTGCATTCTCATCCGACGAGTCATCGTCATCTAACTCGCATCAATGCACGCGCTACTCTCATCCCACTCCCGTATCAATGCGCATCTCATCTGATGATGACTCCTGCATGAACTTCAATGCACCTCAGTGCTGCCACTGTGGCTGGCGCGGATCTCACTCCCCTAGCTGTCCCTTCCGCTGAGCACACACAATGATTACGTCTTTTTGCTATATTTATTCCCTTTGCTTGTCGTAAGTCGTCATTCCTATTGTCTCACATCTCCAATGTCTCATTGTCTCATCCTAGACAATTGTTCTCATCATCGATCATGTTGTCATTGGACTCTTTTATTGCATTGTATCAACATACATATACACCCCGTGCATAAACGCACATTAGTCGTCGAGGTCTCATCGCAGTTGTAGGATCAAGGAGGAAGGAGGAGGTTGTGTATGCGGATTCCTCGGGGCGGCAGGATAATTTAGCCTCATAATTTTGCCGTCTGCCTTGTATGTATGATTTACTGCAACAACCATCATTATTTGCCGGACCGAAAACCGTGCTGAAACGTCAGTAACACGTCTCAAACGGATGGTACATGTTCATCGCAGCATGCGTACATACTGATGGCCGAACAACAAGCTACATCGGAAATGAACTCACTCACTCGGTTCCAAGTCCCACGTGGACACCCATGATGTACTTTATGCAATGCGTAAGGAACACGTGTCATTCGGGCTCTGATGAGCTGCTGGTTGTTCCGCTGACGGGTGTGGGGAAGAAGGGAAAAGTATTAGATTTGGACAAGATTTAAGAGGAGAATATTAATCGCGGGATCTCAGCCAAGGGACGGCTCTAATAAACGTGTACTGCCGATGTCTATTTTGTATCATTTTCGCCGAACTATCCGCAAGTATGACGAGTTGGAAGCCTATAAGCGAGCTGGAAGAAGGTTGCCAACGTTGTCAACGTTGAAGTGCGTCTGAGTCATACCCTACGCCCATAGGTACCACACCTACGGCGGACTCGGCTGTCCTTATCCGAGTCACCTTCTCCGTCGTACTTGTCGGCGTAATACTACTAGTGTGGTTCACGAATAATTTTGTTCCGTGTGACCTCACCTCGAAACTATATATTATCGTGTTTCGTGATGCAGTTATTTCTAGTGCGCAGGTCTAGAAATTCGGATTGAATTCGGATGTAATTTCGTTGGTTCTCGTCTTCAAATGTTTAAGCGCCTCCTAGCTTTCTTTCCCATGTGGCAGCCGGAAATCCGATTCCATCCGAGTCCATCCTGTGTAGTGTGTGTCATTTCGCAGCTGTGTCTAGGCTCTAGCTGTGTACTACCAACTGTTTTCATATCATGTCTTCCAACTGGGACCCACTGGCCCTGCAACCGCCTTCTCATTCGGAGGAACTCAAAGTGTCTTTCCCTCAAGAGCATGTGATGCTTATGACACTCAACCGTCCGAAGCACCTCAACGCCATGACACCCCAACTTACCACTAGCATAGCTGCCATTTTAAATTGGTTTGATGATGAACCCTCTTTGTGGTAGGTTCTGTCACTTAGCTTATCGTAATCTTGTTCAACTTCTCTGTCCCGTACTTCAAGGGTAGTCATTGTAACGGGTGAAGGACGTGCTTTCTGTGCAGGAGCCGACTTGAAGGCGTAAGTAATGAAGAATAATGCTCGCCATCCTGTCGTTCCTTATTCCCTCGATCCTTCATTTTCACACTAGCTGGCTCCACGATCAGTCAAGTGGCAAGGCGAAAGAACAAGAAAATGTGGCTTCTTCTGTCCACGGGTTTGCGTCTATCTCGCGCCGGCACACCTCATGCAAGCCTATGATCGCCGCAGTGAATGGCTCGGCTTATGGCGGTGGTGTTGAAATGATACTAAACTGCGATGTGGTCATTGCAAGCGAAGACGCCGTCTTCGCACTTCCAGAAGTCAAGCGTGGTGTACTAGCTGCACAAGGAGGTGAGTGAATGCCGCATCAGTCATTCTATTTCCATTTTCAGCCGCGTCTTCGTCGATTATTTTGGAAAACTAAAGCGGGGGGCGGGTATGTATAAACTTTGCTGATCGGTGATTCGTCTTCCTGCAGTTATTCCCAGGTTAGGGAGGGTTGCGGGCCATCAGGTATCGCTTCGGCGTGAATAAACTCACAGGGTATCTCCGCTTACTGAGAAAATCTTGCGGCGTAGCTTGCTTCTGAGATGCTGCTCTTGGGAAATACCATCACTGCCGCCCAAGCTAGAGACAGATTTCGTTTGTAAGTCAAGCCTACAATCGCCGCTAGTCACAAAGACAGCTTCTTGACACTCATGCGCACACTTCCGGTCCGCAGTGTCAACCTCGTCGTCGAAAAGTCGGCTGTTGTACCTACTGCTCTCGACATCGCACGGCAGATAAACATGAACTCCCCTGACTCGGTACAGAGTTCAAAGGAGGGCCTTATACTTTCGCAAAAGCACCATTTCGAAGAAGCTGTGCGGACCCACTCGATGAGTCTCGTGAGCAAACGTTTGTATCACGGCGCAAACATCAAGGTACGTCACGTCACGTCATACTTGTCTTATGGGGTATATGGAGTATTCATCCTTCTTCCCTCTGACGTTAATCCAGGAGGGACTGGCCGCTTTCTCGGAGGTATGGTGTACAGGTTGTGACAATTTAAATCAAATTAACGTGTTCCTTCCGTTCGCTCTTCCGCAGAGACGCAAACCTAGGTGGTCGAATCCCGCGAAACTATGACGTGGTTGATTATTGATCCAAGATATTTAAAAGGTTATAGTATACATAAATGCGTTATCTCTCGTACATAAACTCCTGTGCGATTGCGTGATCGATTGAATGCTAGTGAGATAATCCTCGAGACTTGTCCTCTGAGAATCTAGCGATGCCGACGATGACTGTTCCTGGTGCCCCTGGATGACCCGAAGAAGTGGGAAAATTAGCATGTCCAGCGAGAACGACATTGAAGAAAAAAGTTATTTCCGCTTATCACGTTCTCAACAACAATTTAGCATGCCATCCCGCGAACAAGACCAGGAAACCTACCTCGATTGTATGATTCTGATCTATAAGGATCCGTACCAACACCCCAAGTTAACCATTCCAAACTCAAAATAGCCTATTCTCAAGCCGAAGGGGGGTCAACATCGAGCGCACGTTCGATGTGGCTTTCTGACAACGTTATCGCAAGGTTGTTGCATGCCACGTAGGTATACCTTGCACCCGTGAAAGCCCGCAGGGCGCACAAAGGAATCGACCTTTTTGCCTTTGAATATCATGTCATATGTAAACATGGCGTACATGATCTAGAACCAGAACTTTAGAAGCGCGCAAAACGTGAGAGCCAAAGTTCTTTTTCCAGCGCCAAGGTGAGCGTTAGACACGTCGGCTCAGTGAAAACCGTGAACCGGTACTATAAGGCTGCCAAGTGATAGGTCCGAGGATTATCAGCTTGACAGAGGATAGCCACAGCCTATGTTTAGCTAAATCGGTGTAGAACAGGAACAGGTGGCGTATGATTGAAAAGGGCCACGCTGGCGATCCAAAAGCTTCCAGGAGGCTTGTGTCAGGGATGGACTTCAGCGTGCCAAGATCACGTATGTCCGAGTATCACTTCATGTTAGCAATTCCAATCAAACGGTCTTCATCTGACTTGCCGACTCACAGCATATCATATACACCTATATAGGGTTGTTTTGAAGTGTAATCTATCCAAGTTGAGTTTGAAAAGAACTAGTGAGGGAGAGATAGTCTTGTTGGGTTCGTGGGGCGCGATAGTCGCGGATTTTGATATTTGGGAGCGGGGTGAGCAACAAGCTGTCAGAGCGTGAAGTGAACTGTACATACATGGACAATCAGGGTGGTATGAAATCCGTGAAACGGGAGAAGTTATTATCTGAGGCGGGACCCAAGTAGCGGAAGGAGTCGCCGCAGCAACGCCCATAACACACAATCCTAGTGGTTGAGTCACGTATCAGATAATGAGGTGTATCAGGGTGTATCCTGCCAGTGGGGAGGAGAGCAGGAAGGGTCGCAAAATGACTTGATTGAAGATGATGCCAAAAAGACAAATTGTCAACTGTGCAAATAAGTACGCGGTGATATTAATGCTGGCCGTAGCGGGGAAAATGCGCTGTGGACCATTAATAATAATAATATCATACACGATACCATCTTGACTTGACGTACCATGTAATCGGAAACAAGGCATTCCGTATGAACGCAGACTCGGTCGTAAAGGGGACGACGGCTGAACCAGGGCCACTGCAGATCCAGTCAGCAGGCCAGAGATGTCAACAAAAGTTCACCGGCAACAAGGGAAATGTCAAGAAGTACTGAGTGAGAGTCTAGATTACACTTAGTAAGCGTCAAGTTGATTCATTCATATTGAGAAGAAGTTCTTTATCATGCCACGACTCACGGGTCTCAAGCTGAGCACGAGATCATCATCTTGATAATCGTCCAAAGAGTTAAGGGCTGTAGAGATTTGAGGAAGACGCCGATCATGAAAAGTAGAAGCTGCCACTGGTGTGGCAGTAGTTGATAAGCGAGAGCACAGTGGACGATGCGACTGTGCTGATGAATATGCTGTGCCCCCCCGGGCCGGAAGCAAAACGTGTCCCCCCGAAATAAATTGTTAAAATAGTAGTATAGTACTATTGTCACTAAACACACCTATCTTAGTGTTCAGAACGTCCCATATATTTAGTTTTTTTCTTCAGAAATATTTCAGGAATATACTGAATCATTATTGAGTGAACACTTGAGCGCGCCATCCTCAACAGCGAGCTCAGGTTGAGCAGCGGTGCTTCAAATAAATTCCGACCTTCCTGTTTTGGTAGTGCTATTCACCGAACCCGAGTGTTCATTAAGTAGTTGGCTTTGTTCTGTAGTTATTTCAGAAGACCATATACATGAGATACTATGAACACTGAGATAAATGTGTTTTGCGCTAATAGTGCTATACTATTTTAACAACTTATTTTGGGGGACACACATTTTGTTTCGGGGGACACCAATAATATTTGTGCAGATTCAACAGCATGGCGCCTACGCGCCTAGTCCCCAATTCCGTATTTCTAGGATCCTCGCATTCATATCCGAGCAAATGTTACACTGTCAGGCACCCGCGGTTTTCCATCCACTGTCGAAAGCCAAAATCTTGCAAACACAATGCATTTGAATCCATTCAGGTAACGAAGTGGTATCAAGTGTTATTTGAATAAGTTAAATGAACAAATAACACGGAGAGGGACTCACAGACAACAGGTTCGCCCTCCGGTGCAAACTCCAGGGCACAAGTGCCGTCATGCATGGCACCGGGGGTTTCGACATTTTACCACGTTTTGCCAATAGTGAAATCACATTCTAAATGCAATATAGAGCGCTCCAGAGCATTCCAGGCTAAGTCTAGAATGCTCTAGCCAGGTCTAGATCTGCTTTTGATTAAAAATTTGCATGAGGTAAAATGTCCAAACCTCCGATGTGTGAGGTAAGAAAGGTGATAGAGATTCTCGATAGACTGACCAAAACTCACCACCAAACGAAAAATGTTAATGGGACCAGAGGCCAGAAGAATGCACGCGAGCTAAAGGCGGAGTGAGCCTGACAGTGTACCATGGCGCAGGTCTGCCAGGGTCCTGGTGCAGTGACAGGAGTCCTGGCTGGTAGTCGGTAGCCGTAGTCTGTCCTCGATAGATAGAGCCCCGACCTATAGAGGTTTGGCCTTGGGTTTCCCTCGCAGTCCATACCTGGTCCAACAGTCAGGAAAATGATGTAACCTCCCCAACCTTTAGCTTTCAAGCCATCCTCGGTCGCATTAAAAGAGCCAACAACTGAAAGAGTGCCCATCAATGAGGGTTCAGCGAGGCTGGAAGAACTGAAAGTGGACCGAGCCATATCGTTCTGATGTGTGTAGTTTGCATGCGCTCCTGTTTTACGTCGATGCCAAGGCGGAACAAAAAACAATTACTTTCGATTGTAAGACCCGAGCACTGGACAGAGATATTCGGAGGTCAACAGCTCTAGAACATCCCATAACGAAAGCTCAAAACACTATGCAGGAGTGGCCCACCGAGACATGCATAACGAAAAAAGGGCTCAGCGAGAACTGAATGAGACGCAAAGACAACCTTGCCTCTTGCAAATAAGGTGTCAAAATGTTTGTAACCGAAAAGGCCCGAATACGGCCCGGGTGTAGCCGGCAGAGGTTTGGGGATGATGTATTCCACTAACGTTGGGAGTCGGGGATACTACGCGTCTGACACCGCCGAACATTGTTGGGAATCTCAAGCTCTCATATGTACTGTTTGGGCAGACAGATAGACTCACTGAAGAGGCGAGCATGTCCTTCGGTAAGTTCCGCTAGTGCTTTATGTGGGCATTCCGCTCGTCATATTCTCCACTAGTCACTGCACGGCCATGTCTGCTGATTGGACTGATTGGACACATGCCTGGAATCTCAAAAAACATGGTTTAGGCTTAGAGCATTACCCACTTCTATTCCGAGTCACGGGAGTCCGTAGGATGGTAGAAACGTGAAAAGCACCAATAAATACCTCAGGGCATATTTTTATTCTACTAGGCCAAGCGAACTGACACCCCCCTCTTCTTGTCCGTGGATACTAGTTACACCATTTACACCAATAAACTAGGAAAATAGAAGACGTCACCGGTCTGTATTGATATTGAAGTTACTAGTACAATACAAAGGTCACATTGCTTCATGCCTATGCCTGTCGTTATGGTTATGTCTGTGCTATGCGCAGGGTACAGTACTTGGTCGTACGTGGTTGAGACGTGCGCCATCATACACATCGATCATGCACTGGAAATCGGTCATGAATTCACGACTATTTTCATACTAAGCGCTTCTATTTGCTGCCGGAGAGTGAGCTGAGGCGGCATTTCCATACCGTACCGGTCACCTTGAGAGTATTCTGCAACGTCCACGGCTCAACGGGGTACAATACCAGGGCTGGGAAGCGTCCTAAAATCTGCACGCAATATTAGAGTTGAGCACAATCATCAGAGATATCGCCACCTCATGGGGAACATACATGCCCGAAGGCCCAACTCGTTCCGTTGGTCTGCCGCGGCCAAGAGATTCAAGTTGGCAGAATCAGGCGGCGTGGGATTGGCGCCGACAGGATGCGCCACTGGCGTTTTGACAGATGTGTGACCGAAGATGTCTCTCAAGGGCGGGGCACCGTTCGTTTCTAGTTCCACAATTGCACAAGCAAATAGAGGCGCGCTGAGTGGAGTAATACTAATCCCAGTCTATAGAAATGAAAATAGGTTTTCATGCGGCATGTCAATGCGATGCAGAAGTGACAAAACGTGCTTATCTGACATCTTTCAGAACAGGCATGACAGGAGTGCGCCGCGAGCTGCTGATGGATACTGACAGAAACAAATGGTCACACCACAAAATGGCAGCGCGATCCCTGTTCAGGACCGATAGATGAAATCGAGGACATCCGTGCTTGCCGTATTCAAGATTGTTCTGTAGATCGTTCATTTGCACTAGGCTTCTTGATTGTTGCAAGAGCCGATGCACTAATTTCCCAAACGACCAGGTAAGCCTAATAAAGGGAATCCTCAAATGCCCCACATTAGCCAGATGGTGAACACGGCTACAGTGCCCACCTAATGCCACCAGATATGAGCGCTGCAAACGATATAGATCAGAAAATAGTGATCATCTTTTGATGTCACAAGAATAATACGCTAGTTTCCGAGAGCTAAGCAGACCTGGAGATCCCCTATGTATGGCCCATATTGACCAGATGGTGAACAAGGCCGCCCAACGCCGGATATGTCCAATGAACACGGCCACGAATCGCCACTAGATACGGGCGTTGCAACTGATGTAAGATCTGAAGATATTGTGAGAGAATGCAATGACGGAAAGTACCACCTATTAGCCTGACATCAATCTGTGAATTACAAAAAATCAAACAAATTCACAAACCCCGTCATTAACGAGTGGGGTACACTTCTAATAGTTCCATTCTGAATGTTGACTGTGTCGTTCGAGCCACGAATACAACCCAATCAAAATCCGCACCACATGGCGAATAACGGTAGTTTTGAGTAAACCTCGCGCAGTAATTACGGTTCTGTTCGGCCAGGACCGAAACTATCGACGATCCGGTGGCGAATAGAGTAGATAAGGACGTGGCAATTGTCGTGACTGCCAAGTGAGCTTTACTGGATCTACGCAGGGAACATCGAAGAAGCTGCAAGCATTACGGTCGACTGACTTAGCGCGTACCCCGAAGACGTGAAAAGCACCCAGATAATTGACACCACTCAATATTTAAATATTCAGCTCATCACACAAAAATCCTTCCGTCTCACTGTAGCGGGGGGTTCCAGGGTCAGCCTCAGAGGGTTATGGCTTGAGGAGTCGACAGGTTGGGAAGTGCCAGGGGTCAGTGTTCAGAGTCATAGCGTCGAGATAGACAGTAGCAAGCTCCGAGACTCTTCTCATTCTTCTTCAAAGTGTGGTGTATCAGGAAATCCGCGGTTTCAATGAACCAAACTATTGTGGGCAGTCGTGTGCGTTGCTGGCGGGCCGAAAAGGACAGTGCATACAGAACGGATCCGATGGGACTCAGAAGACATTGCCTTCATAAATGACCTGATCCGCATTAGGGGCTCACCTTCTTGACGCAAAAAGTTGAAGAATTTAACTTTCATTGACCAATGTAAATAATTGTAGATCATGGCATGGGAAAAGGAAAGGAACTGAATTGTTGTTATGAAGCTCCTGGATTTACGCCAGAAACAGCGAGGAAGCTGGTATCCGTTACGAACACAACCATTTAACTGAATACAAAGATCAATGCATACTCTGAACAGATAAAAACCACCCAATTTTCTTAGGCTAGCGAAGCCTCGTTCTCGTGAATAGACTAGGCGCTCACCTCGTCGGTGACCAATGTTGAACGATGTCACTTTCACTGACCAATTTGAGCAAACCGACATCGTCACAGGGATCTGAGAGATTTAAATAGTCGCTCAAGTCTCTGGAAAAGTGACTGCATTGTGATTTTCTTGGAACGGCGAGAAAGTCGAGATCCATCGCGAGTACCACGGCCAACTGAATACGAAAATTAACACATATTTCAAACAGTTCAAAACAGCCCACATGACTTGAGAAATCCGTCCGCTCAGTATGCAATGTACTCAAAAAACTGGGAGTCCACCGTGGGGTTAATTGACCTAGGCCCTCGTAGATCACCCATGTGCAACGCTGGCGGACCGAAAAAGACAGGACCCACGCCTTGGACACGAGGGGGCTTAGAAGCATCGTTCTGAAAAACGGAGGCAACAGTTGAACAATTTCACGTTCACTAACCGATGTGAGCGCTTGCATATTGTCACATGGGTTAGACCGAACAGTCGCATAATTCTCTCTGGAAAGAATCGTCGGCAGTGACCGCATTATGAATTTCCTGTATCCGTACCCAGAAAAGCGAGAAGGCTGGTATTTACTACAAGGAAGTCGGTCGACTGAATACAAAAATTAACGCATATTCTGAAGGGACGAAAACCACTTACATGAATCGTGAAACCCGTCTAATAAGTATGCAACTAGTCGCCAAACAAAATGAAAAGTCCACGGTTTGATCGACCCAGGCCCTTATAGGCCAGCCATGTGCATCGCTGGCGAACTGAAAAAGATAGGACTCATAACGTGGGTCCGAGGTACTCAGAAGCATCGTTCTCATAAATGGACTGGTCCGCATTAGTCGCTCGCCTCGTTGGCGCAAAAAATCGAGGAATTTCACTTTTACTGACAGATGTGAGCAAGCGCAGATCGTGGCATGGGAAAGGAATAGACTATCGAATGGGGTCCGCTGGGGCATCAGTGGGTATCCAAGGTACCTGTTCCGCACCAAGGACGCACGTAGAATGGGGGTAGCGTTAGAAGTGTGTCCTAGATATCAAAAATGAGTGAACTGCGCCCTACAAGACAGTCAAATTACCTTTAATCATATCGAGCATTCTGCCATCTCTTCGCTTACGAACGGTGTTAAGGGGAGATCGGAAGTGATATTCCTGGTCATTTGAATTACACGAGGTTGTCTGCGCTAGCATGTAGAGTTATCTTTTAATCAGCCTGTTTTAACTTAGTAGGTATCGTAAGACGTGTTGATGAGCACGAGCCTGTTATCTTGGTAAACTTGAAAATTATATGAAAACGTGGACATACGTAACCGAAACGTGCACTGCAAGAATTGCAACCGAGTTAATATCCTGTTATCGTTCAGTCGTAGTAAGAGGCTAAGGCGAGGGACAGACAAATATGACTTGGTTCCATGAACCCCTCACATTCATAACAGTCTGCTTCGTAAGTTCAATGTTCGTGGAACCGAGGAAAACAAACGCTTGCTGCAGCCCCGGGTCAAGTAAGTAGTCGTAAAACTTCCCGCCTGTAGCTGCGTTCATGCCGACCTGACGACTCCAATACCATTGGTGAGCGTCAAATCTTAGGTACGAGCAGTTTCGAAGACCGTTTCAGCGTAGCCACCACCTGCAGAGGCTGGGGATGGTCGTCAGTGGTGCCTGCGACTGTGACTCAGAAGGAGGTGGCGCGCATGGAATCAGTCACCGCGACGTCCCAGGCATTTTCCTCGTCGAAAAGTTATGTCTGGCATGGAAAGTGGAAACCTCGAGGATGAATGTGTATGATTGATCGCAAAGCTTAGGTGGTACAGAACGCGTACCGCAATGAGACAAATGATACACAGGTGGATGTGGCAGTGACGCCTTGATTCCTCAGCAAATTTCTGCAAAAAGCTGAACAACAAGTCTTATAAATGGAGGAGTTGTTAGACTTGACGAACCTGCAGATCATTGTTAATTTGAGGTCAAGAATAAAACAACCATGTATGTAAAAGCGCCTGAAAAGATGCGACGGCGTAGAGAGCTAGGTTCTGACCCCTCGAATGTTCTAAATGCAGGAATATGTAGGGGTTCACTTTCCATCTGACACGTTTGACCATGGACACTGAATTATAATACTGCCAGGAACTGACCAAGATCAGAGACTGCAGACGCGTGCACACAAGGGTTTTCAGCATCATAACCCTTCCAGTTCATCAAGATGGTGAGCGCTAAGCATTCCGGACTAGACACGAACAGGATCTAACAAAGCGCAGGTTGTTCTAGCAGCATCAATATGCACTAAAGGCGGGAAAGGTGAGTTTATCTACCAACTCTCCAAACCGATCTCTCAACACGCACTTCCAGCGGTGCTCTCGCGCCAATTTCACCCAATGACGCGCACCCATATCGAATCCCTACTTGCATCCTTCCCAAAGCTCATCCCGACAAACTCTCAACACACTTCCGTGGAAACTGCTCAAGTCCGCTACGTCTACCAGCCCTTGGAAGACCTTTACATCCTTCTTATCACTAATAAAGCTTCCAATATCCTTCAGGACATCGATACCCTCCACCTTTTTGCGCGCGTCGTGTCTGATATCTGCCGCACCGCAGACGAGCGTGAAATTCAGAAACAGAGCTTTGAGCTGCTTAGCGCTTTCGATGAGATCGTGAGCATGGGTTACCGAGAACAGGTTAATCTCATACAGGTAAGGAGCATATTGGAGATGGAGAGTCACGAGGAGAAGATACAAGATATCATCGCAAGGGTTAGTGCACACCAGTCAGACTACCCGACCCCCCACTCATTTAATGACAGAACAAAGAAGCAGAGGCAAAAGAAGAGCTCAAGCGTCGTGCGCGCCAACTTGAGCTCCAGCGCCGGGAGCAGCAAAAGCGTGCTGCTGTATCCGGCAGTGGGGGCAGCTCATATCTCGGTGGAGGCATGTCTGGATACTCTCCTGTTCCTCAGCGATTCGACGCTCCAGAGGTGTCGGCGGCGCGCACTGCATCACCTGCACCTGCGTCCAGCGCCCGCACACCTCCGTTCAAGGGCAGTGGCATGAAACTCGGCAGCAAAAAGACCAGGCAAGCCGAGCTTCTAGATGCTCTCGGCGGCGAGCTAGTATCCGAGGAGCTCTCAGCGCCACCCACGCCTCCTATCCCCGATCCATCCCCAGCGCCAACTAACACAAGAAGTAGCCTGCCCTCTATCGCGGCTGAAAGGTGAGTACTCGCCCTCCTCAATTTCCGTCCCCGTTAATCCGTGTCTATAGCGTACATATCGTAATCAAGGAACAGATCGATGTCTCCCTTATGCACGATGGTGGTGTACAATCAATGGAGGTCAAGGGCGACATGAACCTCCAAGTCTCCGACCCCGCTTTAGCGCACATCAAGCTCGCACTCCCGTCCCCCACCACCGACTTTGGCTCCGACCTCCAATTCAAGCAGCACCCCAATGTCGCCAAGTTCGCCCCCGGCCAGAACCGTATCGTCGCGCTCAAAGATCCTTCTCGTGCTTTCCCCGTGGGCCAAGCCCTTGCCGTACTCAAGTGGCGCTATGCAGGGCGCGATGAGTCCTTGGTACCATTGTCCAGTAAGCTCTCCACTCGCATATATTATTTTCACGCCCACTGACTCACCCTCCAAGTCAACTGCTGGCCCTCTCCCTCAAATGATGGTACCTGTGAGGTCAATATCGAATACGAGCTCGAGAATGAAAACGTCACCCTGCACGACGTCGTCATCTCTATCCCCCTCCCGTAAGTTCCTCTTCGTTCCTACTCTAATTTTTCGCCCACTCACTAATATACCTCTAGCGCTGGCTCCTACCCCAGTATCACCACCACGCAATGCGACTACAGTATCAACCCCGCTACCCACTCGCTCGACTGGTCTATCCCACTCGTTTCCACCGTAGCGCGCAGAGGCACGCTCGAGTTCACTGTCGGCGGCGATGACACGAGCGTGTTCTTCCCCGTGCACGTGTCATTCGTGGGTCGGGGGAGTATCGCTGGCATTGGGGTGGATGCTGTTTCGAGAGTAGATGGTGGTGAGGACCCAGTGTTTTCTGTGGATGCTGTCGTCACGACGGGTAATTATCTTGTTATTTGAGTGTCTTAATGTGTACCGGGAAATGCATGATCATATATCATGAATTTGCGAAACGGACTTTTGTTGCATATGATATCCTACATGCCCAGAAGGTCCAGGTATGAACTGCAGCGAGATTAGCGAAAGTCTCGGACTGAGCGTAAGAATGACGCTGGCAACATTACTTTGCTTAGTGCTAATGGCAGCATCGTACCCCCCCCCCCCCCCCCCCGTCCTATTCTCTCCATCAATCAAGGTTAAACTTAGCGCTTACATTTGAACTCGACCTTGCATGAGAGATCGCCACAACGGCACGTCTCGATACATCAAAGAATCAGGTTGAGCGGACGAATGTCAAAAGTGATCATTCTCTCCAACTTTTCTAATCTCTGCAATTACATGTCATAATTACGAATGAGACGACAACCTTCTTCAAGTTTGGATATCCGATCGACACCGTATGAGAGAGGTCCTCGCACTGCCTAGATTGCAGTACACACTCCCGTGACCTGCGACACCTCAGATCGACCATCGGGGACTGCATAGTGTATTGATATCTCATGCACTTTAGGAGTGTAGACAGTCTAGCGACCATGGGTTCGATAAAAGTCGTTGATAGGTATTTGCATGTAATGAGCAACAACTACAGTAATTATGGTTCGAATTAACTTACAGGCAGAAACACAATCTGCCACTTCCATGCTCTCCGGCGTTAACAATATTTGATGTAGATGGTTGTTGTGAGTCGGGGTTGGGGAAAAGAGGAGGGCTAGAGTCGTTCCGCTGTAAATAGATGCATGAGGACCGGAATACACTGTACAGTGAGAAGGAAAAAGAGGCACGCATACCTGTTTACCCTGCGCGAGAGGAACATCGACAATACAAATCGCAGGCGATGCATAACTAATCGAAGGGGCCGCCAGGTTGATAGTGGGTGTAGGTGGGATTTGAATGTCGTGTAAGTATTGATGGCGGAGAATTGGGTGGGTGGTGCTGGTGTAGATCAAGACTAAAAATGTAAGTCGAAATGCGACGATGAAAGTCCCTGCTCACGGTCTCGTATGGATTTATATGTGGACGAGGTAGAGGCAACGTAGCAGGGAACTGCAAGGGAACGTGTGAGGAAAACAAACAAGAGAAACATGCATCCAGGGGATTACAAGGCCCATCGGTGCGAGTAGATCGTACTGGGTCCGTACCGAGCCCAAAGAAGGATTGGAGGTAACTCATCATGGATGTTACTGACCTGCAATAGTGCGGTCGAGTGCTCACCGATTTGCTTGAAATGAACTGAGTAGTGAACTGGCATGATAACGATAACAGAATTGCGCAGAGAATCTTGATAATGATAACGCACAGTCGACAGCTATGATACACAATCCGCATTTACTGCGGGTAATAGTCCTAAAAAGCATGGTTCGGATAGTGGCGTTTCGTTCCCTCTCTAGTGCTCATCGATCCCATTCGGTCTCACGACCTCGGGATAATTCTGCATCATTCGCCTGAGCTCTGTTTCCGGAATCCTCGTCTTGAACTCGATGGTGCATGGCCGGTATGTAAACGGCCGGTGGGCTTTCTCTGAATTCATGAATCCCATGTCATCCAGCGGCTGTGCAGGATCCAGAGTGAGCTGGAAGGCCCAAAGAATCAGGACCGCGCTTATGAACACCGTTCTGTATCAATCGAAATGAGCCCGAAAGGCCATGTCCGTAGAATGAAAGGTTTACCTGTTCGCGACATGTTGACCGGGGCACACGCTGCAAGGAATTTCATACAACGAACGAGTAGTTGGAAGACGGTGCTTACCGCCGACCAAACCCGTAGAGAAAATTGGTTAAATCGTCTCTTAGGAGACCTTGGTCATTTATCCAGCGTTGAGGCTTGAACGCGTCAGGCTCGGGATAGACTTCTGGATCTCGACAGATGGCCCTAAGGTAGTGACAGTTAGGTCTTTCGTGTTTAAACTCGAAGCTTGAAGCTTACCAATGGTTACCAAATACCGTAGTCCCAGCCGGAATACAGTGGTTTTCCTGATGCCAGATCACCAGTCATACATGTAAGTTGTTCAAAGATTACTTACCCAAATCACGTCTTTGGTTGCTCGGTGAGGAAATCCTGCAGTGACTGTCAGAAACTGTAGGTACAAAACCACAAGGATTATATTAACCATTAGGAGCAACTGGTCTCCATCTTACAGCCTCAGAGATGAAGGCATGCAGGCGAGTAAGGGATTGTTGGTCGGCGAACGTCGGCGCTTAAGTGCAGAGCTCGTTGAATTCCACAGAACTGCAATAAGAAATCAAGCTACCTTGATGCCTTCCGATGACCGCATCGAGCTCGGCTTGAACTTTAGCTTGCTCATCGGGGAAACATGCAGCTGCCATGAGCACCGTGCATATCACTGAGGTAGTCTGATTCCTAATTTCAGCCACATTCTTGTCTTTGGACAACAAAAAACCTCACTGTGTTGGATCCAGCCCTAAACAAGGAACCACCAAGAAAAGCAGTCTCGTCCTCTGTCAAGCCATGGTGATCGCCATTCTCTAGCATATATCTCGTGAACGAAGGACCGATGTCCACATCGCTTTGCTGTGAATGACTTAGACATTTCATGTGAAGATCATTAAGGTGAAGCATACCATTTGCTCTTTGACTCGGTTCAGCTGACCCAAGTTAAGTCGCTTGCTCCTCTTAAACCCCTGTTTCAATTCTCGGCCATACCAGGGAATGTATTTTAGCCACGGGATCGAGTCCACAAGGTAGAAAGCATCAGGGCGCAGGGCTCCGTCAATTAACTTCCTGAGTTGACGCATCTCAATGACTTGGGGATCAGTTGCAGACGTGGGCGCAGTGTCCCCGTAGGTAACTTTCGTAATTACTGTCGCAGCATAACTTCAAAACGCTCGTAAGTAGTGTACGGTCGTAACAACAAGCACATACCTCGTCAGATGGTTCTGAAAGTTGTATGGATCATCGAGGATGTCGAAAATCAGATTCTTCACGTTTGACGTCTGCAAGGGCTGATAAGCCCCAGCTGCTTTAGGCTGGAAATGCGTATGAAGGGCTCTGCCAAAAGTTGAAAAGTAAATTAGTAGACATATTGCGGATTGCTAACCTACGCATCCGACGGAACCTGTCCCCAAATGGCGTGTAGGCGATACTCAATCCACCGCCAAATAATTCTCCAGCAGCGATCATACGAGGACGATCAGCTAGAGTGCCGCCCTGATTCTCCATAATATCCATGGCGGCCTGCAACAGAATGGTGAGCCTCGGTTATGATAACTCGGCGTCGAGAGACTGACTTTGTAACGACCAATAATCACAACTTTTCCGACTCCTGACCGAAGAGTGATCAGAGGACCATACTCATTAATCCAACCTGCTATGGCAAGAAATGACCTAATCAGCGAAAAACATCGTGAGTACTAACAGACAACGTGTTGCATGCAAAAATTTACTTGCGAGGCGGCAAGAAATGCCCCCAAGGCCTCAAAGTGAAAGGAGAAGGTGGGAGAGGAAGGCCGTTCTTCGATTGAGGAAGAACAATTACTCCTATCACGCCAAGACAAGTCACAGCACCGACAATGAGCCGCGCGTTGTCCCAAATGGACAGGTCAGGCAGTTGTAACATGGCTGATGGGAGAAGCGCAAGGAAGGATTGGAGGGAGCTCATCGTAAGTAGCTTCTCAACTTCAAGATTAGTGAAGCAATGTCAACTATCTGAGGGACAGACCAACTTTATGTAAATCCAGTTGACCAGCATACTTCAAAATTTATATCCTGGTCCATTATTGCCACGTTTCCACAGACCGTTAGTCCTTCGTATACATGGAGTCGGAGTATCATTGAGCGACAATTCTGCTGGCAAAGAATCACCGCCTCCGCAATTTGGCTCGAAGACCTTTCTCTGGTTTAGGAAGGTAACAACACTCCTGCCATACCAAGACAAGGTGCAGCACCGAGAAACGATGTCAGAAATGCACAGGTTGGGCAGCTGTAATACAGCTGACGGGAGGAGCCCAAAGGATTGGGAGTAACTCGTCGTATGTCACTGCTGGCCTGCGACAGTTCGCTCGCACCTAGTAGCACTTGGCCATTAAGAGAAGCCACTAGAGAGCACGTGTACGACCTCTTTGGCCAGCATACTAGTTCAAATTTCTCGTTCTGTCTCACCGGTTTCATGTCCGGCGGAACTCCGTGATTCGTATGGTAATTAGACGCATTTTTTAGTGCAATTCTTCTGGAAGAACCGGCATAAATGGCGGAAATGGCAGCATGACATATTCTAGATTCTGATCCAGCAGGTGATGGATGTTTTATCGTCCCTTCCAGTAGCACAGCTGGGATCATGACAGGGGGATGAGTTGGCAGGTCCATATGTGGACCATATGAAGACTATGTCTTCGCAGGATCAGGTTTAATGCAAAGAAGATAGAAGACATGGTCGAAGGACGTGATAGATTGACCTATAAATTCATTGCTGTAAAAACGCCGCAGACAAGCCCTATGAGAGAAGCATATTACAATGCTACAGCATGTCTTTGCAGATGAGTATTGCGATGCGCGTGATACTAGACCGACCACTTCAACGAGGTATGCGGAACCTCAACAGCCCCAGAAGCCCAGCTGACAAAATTTGTCGACGTTTCATAAATAGGACGGGCGACAGAAGAGCTTGAAACCACACATAGTCTGAATTCTCCGCAAGGCTAGGGCATGGCGGTGTAGGCTGGGCCCAAAAATCTCCGGAATGGAAACACACGGAGCGACCTAGGATACACATTGAGATCTTGAAAATTGGACATCAACGGACAAGACATGAGGTTCTGAACCACAGTGATACCTGAGAATTTGATTGATTCCGTAGCTGATTCATGGTAAAGGACAATACATCACGTGGGTCGCAATCTGGATGGAGATCCTGCCGTACTGCGGTCTTGCTGTAGTGTGACCTATGCACGATAAATAGATGTCATAGGTCACCTTAGAATATTGCAGGACGAACCGGAAGAGCAAACCAACAGCTCACAACTTGTTGCATCTGCGAATTCAAGGTCAGGGTCCTTGTACCTGGGGCTACGATTCTGGAATGACTCGACACACTCAAACTGCTACAGTGATATATCTATGATTCACTGGTGTGTTCAGGAAAAACATGGGGTTGCATGTTAAATCCACTACGGTGCGTGTCATCTACGCGCCTCGCTGGACGCTGCATACTAGTATAGTTGCGGAAGTTAATGAGAGCATAACTCGCACCTGAGTTTCGACTGACGAACCTTGTTAAGTGTGCATGCGCGGGCGCATGCTTAGCGCTGGATGAATCGAATAAAGAGTATGATTCCATGAATCAAGAGCACGAGTACCAAATGAGTATGTAGTACTCCTACTATCGATGGCCCAGTAATGCAAATCAGCCCGGTAATGCAAAATTTTGATGTATGGCCTCAATTCACAAATAATTAAGTACCGAAAAAAATGGACTGTGTCAGTAGTCTGTAGAAGAGTTCATATGCGTAATTTGAAGAGCCTTCGCAGAGTTTTGCGTCCTGCAGAAAATCAACACTGGTCAAAATCAGACTCAATTTTGCACATCAGACAATGATTAACATGTTGCACATTTGCACAAGTACGAAATTTGGGAAAAAAGACATGTGCATAAACTAGAACACTCCTGCTACCTATTCTCCCCCCTCAATCAGTGTTTGGAAGAGGTTTGTATGAATGAGACAGTTGTGCAAATCATGGTGAGCTCGAACGTGACAGACGCGTGACATCTCCGGGCTCATAACACATTGGTTCATTTGTACGCGACTCGCTATATGTCATACATTCCTACCTTTACATGATATTTCACGTACAAATCGATTTGTAGGGTGCAACGAGCGTAGTCAATTTGTTAAATCTGTAATGGTATGAACGAGCGCCGGTTCGCATTCACGCTGCGCAAAGTATGACTAAGTGTGACATTGTGTGACACGGTGCAAATTTGAGGGAGAGGGACATGCCGTCGCGTTTGCACATATCTTGGTACTGTAACATTGCAAAAAAAATTCAAGATTTTTGTGTGTAGATCTATAGGCTTTTAGCTACAATTTGCACTAACTTTCAAGGCTCTGTGTGTTGTGGTTGAGTCGTGAAACACTTGTGCAAATCGATTTGCATTACTGGGCCATCGATAGTAGTAGCCAAGTTGGACTTCAACCAAGTTGTTGATTCTGAGTCCGCCGTTCTGTGATGAAGCGGAGTTTGAAAGATACAGTGCAGCCGCTGCAGCCTGTAAGAAGATCTCCACCTTCCGATTGTTATAATAGTTTGGACACGCGACAATATGTGATATGCTCGTATCATATCTTCGCAAGTCAAATAGATGCTGTCGTCACGACGGCATGACCATCTTGTTAATTAGTTGAGTGCTTCGTTATGCACCGGGAAATGTATAATAATACGACTCGAATTTGGATTCGCCTGCTCTTGCATCGGATATCATATATTACAAGTTGTGGTACGCCACAAACACGTTATGAACATTGATGTATCTTGTGAAACGACGTTATACATGAGATCCGCGAAAGTTTCAAACAGAGCGTAGGAATCATTGCTGACCACATTGTTCTAGCAATGCACACGATGCAGGTGATTGCAGTAACGATGTAGCCAGCAATGGGTCAGTTCGCTGCCCCCTCCTCTCCATCACACAACGCAACGCCAATAGCTCCCAGCCCATACAAAATACAAAATCATACTGCGTGAGACAAGACCGTGCCTCAAAGTCAGCAGGAAGGACAAAAGTCTAGAATGAGCGCTCGTCTTTAAATCTCAATCCTTCCAGCTTCCATCCACTTGGACTTGGCTTTGACTACGAGCCTAGGACGAGGCCTCCAGGTTGACGCACGATGACGTATGTTTCGCTCTGTTTCTCTCACGATAAAGCGATCAGTGATTCACTATCATCGGTGGAGAACCAGAGCGCGAAGATGGCTCTGTAGGTGGTGTTGAGCTTTGTTTCTGATACGCCAGGACGAAGGCGTTGATGTCTCGCGGCGCAGATGGTGTTGTTGTATAACGTTAGTTGTCGAGTATCTGGTCTGGGGCGCTTGAATCAATTGCGAGGTCTGTGAAGATGTATGAACAACATACCGCAGTACCTTTCAGGCGGGAAGATACAGATGAGGTAGACGTGAAAAGCGAGGGGTTGATGAGGCAATAGACGAATGGGTATTTAATGGGGTAAACGAACGTAGGATTGGAAGTAAAGTTTCTATATAGGCTGAGCATCACAACATGGGGAGGCACAGGCCGCACAATAATAAACTCGCTTCCGAAGATCGATTGGCGAAGTCACGGGTAGCGATGGTCGCGTACCTGCCAGGCTTCTTCTCCGCTAAGAATCGAGTAAATTAGTTCAACTATACCTAGTTAGATGGAAGACAAGTGGCAATATTGATAATGAATGGAGAACAACGACATGTGGATCTGAGGCTGCAATCGGATGAGTCGGAAGATGAGTGGCTTTTGGGAAATTCTGACCTACCGGCTCATGAACTCATTGTTCCCTTTTCACGAGATCAACGTGAAGTCCCAGTGGGTTGCAGGGGCTCAGTTGGGCTGGAGAGCCGGATTCTCCTTAATGTTATCATAAGCGTAGACAGGAGAGAAGAAAAACGTCACTAGGCTGGGGGATCAACGCGACAGTATATGGTGATCATAAGATGACGTGGTTCAATGAGGGCACAATGGATGAAATCGCTCTTCACCATTGGGAAGATGACCTCATTTTTGATTCTTGTGCCATCGAATGATAGAAATGAGGGGTACCATTATGCCGCACGAGGGACATTGATGTCTAAAGATTAATCTTGCGGTGAGACGGTTGGACTGGGGAAGTGTGGGGCGCATGTGACTCACTGAAGTACATTCAGGAAAGTGGTCGAAGAAAGGCCTGGTACTTACAAGAGCCATATCAATTTGGAACAAAACGCAGGGTCCCAATCCTTCGGCTGACTTTTATTCCGATTTTCGAGTCACTACGAGAACTCCATGCGGTCTGGATCAACGGGCTCTGAGCGCGGTTTTGAAACTTAGACTCGAATCATGAACAGCTAAACGCGGAGAGGAAACATTCAGAGTGTGCAGCTGAAGGTTAGCCTCGGGATAGCAAAGAGTCTAGCTTAAATATACGATGAAGCAGTGGGTTAAAACCGAGGGAGATGGGGGAACGATGCGAGAAAGAAATGAGAATATTTGCGACAAGTGCAGATCTTTGCAAGTGTGAGATCTATCTATCAAACTCACGTGTTAAATATCTCTCCGCAGCTCTCCATATTATGTCTGCGTGCTGGGTGTAGCTATTTAGCTTGCCAAGGTGGGGCCAATTGAAATCAGTAGAAGAGACGTGGATTTGTGACACGTCACATGGGTCGCGTCAATGTCGTGTCACAACCTGTGCTCACTGCTGTGTGTCGATGGTGGTTTTACTATTTATGCTGCTACGTTCAAACGTTCAAGTTTCAGCAGAATTGCATTCTAGAATGCTTCTACCCTTGAGACAAGACGTCAGGCTTGTCAAATGGCTCGGAACGGATCTACAAGTACTGGCAGCTGTCCTTTGCCGTCATTGCTTTATCGATATGGCCGCATCAGTCATTTTACAGCTGCCTGACCTATGCGTTTCTGACAACGCGCAGCTCGTTGTCGGTGTCACTACGTTCCTCTGTGCTGTGCGCGGCCTGTCTTGGCATGAGTAATTTCTCGGGTTTTACCTTCCTTAAGCCAAACACTCCAACACTACGGGCTGTCGAGACGTGGCAGTAATGGTATAGATTTCAGAATTTGAAGTACGTCGATCAACTGTCACGTCGAGGATTTGAAAAACCAGTTATAACTTCAATGCGCTTACGTTGAGTTCTCTCCGACCATTCCTTGTGCTCTTCCTATCAGCCATGTTACAATTCTCTGTCCTGTCCATTCCTGACAATGCGCGGCTCATTGTCGGCGCTGTGGCTTGTCTTGGTGTAATAGGAGTAATCGTTCAGGCTTACCTTCCTCAATCGATTAATGGCCTTCCTCTCCCACCTTCACCTTCCACTTGGAGGCTGAGGGGACACTTTCTGCCGCATCGCAAGTAAAGTTTCGCATTGAATACAAAGTCTTTGAAGCTCATGGTCTCTGTCGTTGATCAGGTCATTTATTACTATAGCGGGTTGGATTAACGAGCACGGACCTCTGATCATTCTTCGCTCAGGACTCGAAAAATTCGTGGTTATTGGCCGTTACAAAGTCAGTCCCTCGACGCCAAGTTGTTATCTCCAAGCTTATTTAATCATGCTCTGTTGCAGGCTGCCATGGATATCATGGAGAGTCAGGGCGCAGCGCTAGCTGACCGTCCTCGCAAGATTGCTGCTGGAGAAATGTTTAGCGGCGGACAGGGTCTTACCCTCACACCCTTTGGGGAGAAGTTTCGCCAAAAACGTAGGTACGCAGACTGCAAGACGTCTCCTAAATTAGTTTTCAATGTGTCGCAGAGCACTTCATACGCACCTCCAGCCTAAAGCAGCCGAGGCTTATCAGCCCCTGCTGACGTCACGCGCGAAGAACCTGGTCCTCGACATTCTTGGTGATCCACACAACTTCCAGAACCATGTGATAACGTATACGCTTTCTGTTATGACTGTACACTGCTCACAGGTATTTTTTAAAAGTTTTTCTTCGACGACAATGATGAAAGTTGCATATGGGACTACTACGCCCACTTCTGCGACTGATCCCCTAGTTGGGGAGATGTACCAACTCATGAAGTTGGTCAGTAAAATCCTGCGTCCTGATTCCTACTACCTGGTGGACTCGATCCCATGGCTCAAACATATTCCTTGGTATGGTCTAGAATTGAAGCGGGGGTTTGAGAGGAGCAAGCAGCTCCACACTGGTCAGCTGAATCGAGTAAAGGAGCAAATGGTATGCTTCGCCTCCCCAATCTTCACATAAAGTGTTCAAGCCATTCTGCAGCGAAAAAATGTGGACATCGGTCCTTCGTTCACGAGATATATGCTAGAAAATAGCGATCACCATGGTTTGACAGAAGTCGAGACGGCTTTTCTCAGTGCTGCCTTTTTCGGAGCTGGTTCCGATACGGTGAGGTGTTTTTGCTGTGTCCGAAGACAAATATGTGGCTGAAAACAAGGTTCAGACTACTTTGGCCCTGTGCGCAGTGCTCCTGGCAGCCGCGTGTTTCCCCGAGGAACAAAGTAAAGTTCAAGCCGAGCTCGATGCGGTCATCGGAAGGCACAAAGGTAGTTTGATTCCCTATTTGCAGTCCTGTAGAATTCAATGATCTCTGCACTCAAGCGCCGACTTTTGCCGACCAAGAATCCCTTACTCGTCTGCGTGCCTTCATCTCTGAGGCTTTGAGATGGAGGCCTGTTGCTCCTAATGGTGAGTATTGTTCTCGTGGTTTGTACTCACAGTTTCCGACGACTACACTGCAGGAGTTCCTCACCGAACAACCAAAGACGTGATTTGGGCAAGTGATCTTCGAACAACTTACTTGTGCGACTGATGATCTGGCATCAGGAAAACTACCACATTCCAGCTGGGACTACGGTATACGGCAACACTTGGTAAGTATCGAGCTTCTGAATCTAACCATGAAGACTTGATTGTCACTGCCTTAGGGCCATCTGTCGAGATCCAGAAGTCTTTCCCGAGCCTGACGCGTTCAAGCCTCAACGCTGGATAAACGACCAAGGTCTCCTGAGAGACGATTTGACCAATTTTCTTTACGGGTTTGGTCGGCGGTGAGCACTGTCTTCCAACTACTCGTTCATTGCATGAAATTCCTTGCAGCGTGTGCCCCGGTCAACATGTCGCAAATAGGTCAAGCTATATTTCTACGTACATGGCAATTCTTCCAGGCTCACTTCAATCGGTGCAGATCGGTATTCATAGGCACGGTCCTGATTCTTTGGGCCTTCCAGCTCACCCTGGACCCTACACAGCCGTTGGATGACATGGGGTTCATGAATTCGGAGAAAACACACCGACCGTGCTCTATTAAATTCGAGTTGAGGATTCCGGAAGCAGAGCTCATGCGCATGATGAAGAATTCTCCTGAGGTCGTGTAAGTGGATGGGATTGATCACCACTAGAGAAAGAACGAGAACTTGTTCGGAACGAATCACCAATATTGGAACCATGCCACCAAGAAATGTACTCGCAATAACTCACTTTGTAATTTGTTTCATTGAGGACCGTGTATGATAGCTGTTGATTGTGCTTTGTCGTTATTAAGTTTCACCGTGCCGTTCATTCCAGGCAGATTGGCGAACACTGGATTGAGGACACTCGCATGCCCAAGATGATCGACAAATATATCAAGCACACGGCCGCGATAGGGAGAAGAGACTCGTTCAGCGTAACATACGAGTGTGATGGTTAGATGGAAGATTCTGACGATGATATAGAATGAAACCACAACCCCAGTGTGCAGTTGAAGTTGTAATTATATGAGTTGCAAGGTGAAATGTCTTCTGGGCATGAGACGGAATTCGTGCCGTCATGATAACCTTTTTTGTGAGCCACCCAGGCTCGCGAACTCCAGTCATGATATTAAGGTCCAAGTGGGCGGCTGATGTGTATTAAGATAGTCATACCGTCATGACGGCAGCATCTACTTGCAAAGATATAATACGAGCACTTTCCATATTGTCGTGTGTCCAAACTATTGCAATCGGGAGGTGGAGGTCTTGAATTCTTCATAGTCAGATTCATAATTGCAAAGATTAAAGAGCATTCGTCCGCTCAGCCTGACTCTTTGATACGTGCCTGAAATATCCCTGAATCCCATTGCGACGATCACTCCACAGCCAATATTGTCGTTGAAAAACAAGCGGACTCAACTCACCGTGTATGTTGGATTACATTAAGGATCGATGAAATGGAACTAGACGCTGTATGGACTCTGATGAATACATACAGGATTATGATAGTTCAAGAGTAAAGAAACGTCGAGTCAAAGAGTAAGCGCTGAGCTTACGATGGAGAGGACAGGGAGCTTAGGACAGAGCTTCTATTGGCAGAACGATCACACCGTAAGGTCTGCAGGTGACATGTCGGACATAGACACATATATGAGGGCGTCAGAGCCATGCACTTGCCGGTCGATATGCCAGAGATGGAGGTGCATGCGCGTGGCAAGGGTCGCAAGGATAAAGGCCTGAAAACTGTATGTATATTTGGTGTGTTATCAGTAGGAATTCGCACCAAAAGTTGGAGTGCGTACTCTTCGAGGATGGTATAGTATACAGACTGCGTGTACAGAACATCAACAACTCGATCATATTGAAGGGCATTAGGAGGTTTACGCACATTGGAAACCAGCATTGGCACGAGGGCGTTCATGCCCGAGAAAACTTTCGGACCAATTATCATCACTGATGAGTCCAGAAATATATATAAGTCTTGACTCACACAGACCGCATGCATAGTAGAATATGTTGTGTTTCACCAGGACGTCATGCAGATGGCCGTTAGTTGTCCGCCAGCTCTGTATGACACGTATGAGTGTGAGGGAGATCAGTCCTGGGGGGAGCTTCAATCAGCGCATATCTGATTTGTGCTACAAGTTCCCGGCGACATACCTAGTTGAAACACAAACAAAAGAACAAAAGACAAGAATTGGACACTGTATGAGCTCCAATAGCAACCTGTGATGCCTGGGATCATGCTAATCGTAACTGTAAAAGTGGAGTAAATGAGTACGAACAGTAGTGAGGGAAGACGAGGTCACAAACCATATGAGGAGGCAATAGTCGTAAAACGACTGCCGATGGAAGTTAAGACAACGGCCTAACTGACTCATCAATCATGAGCTTGTGCGTGGTCAGGGCAAGGGACTCACAAGGAGGGTGGACAGCATGGCTACAAGGATGACTCTATTGTTGTTCCAGAGTGCATACGTTCTGAACACAAAAAAGGCTGGATAAATCGGATCAGAAGCACATATATGTAGCGGGGAAAGGAGAGATACATTCAGAGCAAGTGATTGACATCTGGAAGAAACCTGTGAGAGGAAAGAGTAGCGCTCGGCAAAGACGTGCATGCAGCGTGTACTGTGCATATACCTGAATAAATAAATATCATTGTCCCGCATTTCTGGCAAATTTTGGCAGTAAGCGTTGCTGATCATACATTAGTCGATAAGTCTGCTGCAAGCTTACATACATTGGGGCTCTCCGAGTCGTTCGTTGTGAAATTTACTGAAGCACAACATGTCAATTCATTGTCGGGGGATTATGATGGAGCTGAACGCACTAAAGAGGTTCATGGCGATGAGAAAAAAGGGGACATATCGTGTAGCGACATAAAGGACTTTTACTTTGGTCCAGCGCGACCGACGGAGGAATTTCCACTTTAAACAGCATATTATCAATATCTAAACCACGGAACAAACGCATTACCTCTACATGAACTGAACAAACATAATCATAGGTCTGGATAAACAGGTTGAGCGGTGACCGGGAATAGATTGATTCTAGCTTACCCAGAACGTTGCCATCGACACTAAGCCGTTAAGTGAGAACGAGGAAGAAGCGGTTAAGACAATACACACTGTATAGGTACTGGTGGGA
Source organism: Suillus subluteus (assembly GCA_016647755.1). Taxonomy (NCBI): domain Eukaryota; kingdom Fungi; phylum Basidiomycota; class Agaricomycetes; order Boletales; family Suillaceae; genus Suillus; species Suillus subluteus. Next base: position 97,660 of record JABBWI010000038.1, read on the forward strand.
CAGGTATGTTATCTTGCCCTCGTATTAAGAAATCGACGCACCGCCAATAGCTGCAGATTCGTGGCCACTGCGATATCGTCTGCCGAATACTCCATCTCTGCGTTCGTTCGATAAGTAAAGAAACGGGATTTTTGCACACATATGTACCCTCTTATATCTAAAGAACGAACTGGGCACCTATCAAGATGCTGGGAACAGCATTCAACTTACAACCTTGGCTTGATCGTGATGGAGTGTTTTGCTGGTTACTAGAAAGTCAACGTGGTCACAGGGCTGGCCAGGCTCCATAGGCCAGGGAAGAACCAAATATAAAGTTCCGATGATAAATTACGATGTTTCCTCGCGCCATCGATTGATGAGAGAACCGGTGAACAGCCTATGAGAAAGTTATTTGAAGTAATATATAGTAGAGCATCGCAACAATCTTCGTATATATCTGCTGACCGCTTTCACATGGCAGTATTTGGGCTTATCGAGGAAAGACGAATGCACAAGCGCAGTTAACTTGATAGAAGTTGTACCTCCGGTGCCAGAGACACATAAGTTAGGGTGACAATAATGATCAATATAGATAATTATAATTAGATTATGTAGGTTTGCTGTTCTCCAATAGTACTTACATTTTTAGTCTCGACTAGTGTACTGCGAAAGTGGTGGTGCGAATTTACCCTGTGAATGTTGAAAAATACGAAATTCGTCGTACACGACTCTCGACCCACGATTGGTCAGTGGTGACCATCCAATTATCTATCACTGCCTCCACAACATTAATATCCAGATCCTTACATCGACTATCAACTCGGCGGCCCGTTCAGGCACATCGCCTGCTATTAATATTGCAAATCGACGTACCTCTCATGCAGATCTGGTATGAGCACCTTTTTCTCTCTCGCCGTATTGCATATCTCATGCATTCACTTACAGCGGAAAGCTGCAGCTGATGATCTAACACGCGACGAAGACTATGTTTCTCTTCCTCCTTCCCCCAGTCCTGACTCACAACAACCATCTACAGCGAAGATGTTCAATGCGGGAGAGCGTGGAAGCGGCCAGTCGTGTTTCTGCTTGTAACCTGATTTCGACCTCGTTCCTGGGTCTCGCGGTTTTGTTGTTTACACGTCGCAATGGATCCATTGGCGAAATACTGTGGTGAATCTGGTGATAAGTACTATCCCTTCCACTGCAATCGGCACCCCACAGAAGTCGGCAGTCACGTAAATGTCACTGTGAGTCACGACATGTCACGTAGGCCGATTTCAAAGTTAGTTCGGCAGTCAAGCAAGAGCGCAAGGTCAATTAGTATTCAGCGTGAATGTTTGAACGAGCAAGTACAGTATTGACTAGTAGATATACCTAAGTACGAGGGTGACTGTTATTAGTGCCATAGTTGTAAAATTGAGGTGGATGTATAGGGAGACCGTGTACATTGTATGAATGGCCAGGCTGAGCCTGAGGTTGTCTATGTAAGTTCGATGATGATGCAATTGGACCGCTGGATGGATTATTATTCTGCATTGTAGGGTAATATGGGGCCTGAAGAGCTGGATTAGCGTAGAATTGATGAAAATATGGCTGGTTGGTAAGGTGCGAAGGATAATTTGAGTTGAAAGCATGCGCGGGAGAAGTGAAAATTTGATTGCCGCCGGAAGCCACAGCGTTTGACGAAGTGGCGCCGTTGTCCTGCGAGGTGCCGCTAGTACTGGCCTGTCCCGTTGATGATGTGGTGGCCGAATTCTTCGAACGTGTTTTTCCCATCTGGAAGAGCGCAGAAAAACGTGGATTATCAGCAAAGTGCTGATTTTCGGCATCAGCAAGAAACTCTTTGATTCTCGCTCGGAGTTCGTCGACCGTCCCATCTCTCGAAATCTTAAGAGCACCAGCGAGTGTGATGAAGTCGTCCTTGCGCTGGAGTGTCGAGAGTGCATCAAATGTCTTCGACCCAATATCATGTTCAATCTGAGCATGATGCACTTCATCTTCGGACTTCTTTTTGGCCTGTTTCTCCGCATCAAGCTTGTCTTTTTCATGCTGCTCTTCCTCCGCTTTATTGAAGTCCTCCTTGAGCTCTGGGTGCATCACAAAATGGGCCCATAATTTGATGGATTTCCTTGGCTGTTTCTAGTGATCCCACGGCTCAGCTGACAACTTTTGTAAAAAATGGGCATTGTGAGCTGAATAAAATTCCTAAATTCATGAATATATTTATGTATATAGATTGGGTCAAAAGCCGGGAGGCATCTAAGGGCATTTTTCACCGGGATGCATTTTTGCCTTGCTATGAACCAGCTCAGCAAATGGTTCAGGCTTTTGAACCATTTGCTGAGCTGGTTCATAGCAAGGCAAAAATGCATCCCGGTGAAAAATGCCCTTAGATGCCTCCCGGCTTTTGACCCAATCTATATACATAAATATATTCATGAATTTAGGAATTTTATTCAGCTCACAATGCCCATTTTTTACAAAAGTTGTCAGCTGAGCCATGGCATCACTAGCTGTTTCTTTTTCTTTACATTCTCCAACTCCAGTCAAGATTGAGCCAATGCCCGCTGTGCCATTGTACAATGTGCATTTGTAGCGTCGAGCTGGGCAGTCAGGATCTGAGTTGCCTGAACTAATGCCCCATTCTGCTCATACATGCACTGGAGCTCATGCCAAAGTTCCTCCTTTGTCAATGTCATTGCCTGAACATATGAGGGGATAACTGGATGTGGGATGGGGCCTGATAGTTGCAATGTTGAGCAGGTGATGTGAGTGTCATTAGAGGGGGGCTGTGTGTCTTGCTGGGGCATCTCTCCTTTGTCTTTGTCTTCATCTGACTCCAAGTCATCACTTTGAGGTTCTGAGTTGTCTGAGTCAGAGCTCCGAGAGTCCGAGGCTGAGTCATGTTCATCGACGGCCATGGGAAAAAAATCACTATCATCCTCCGAATCCTCTTCTTCGTGGTTGCCGTCCAGTCTCATCAACTCGTCAAATTCTTCAACGTCAGAAGGACCTGCCATTGGAGATGAAGGGACTTCAGAAGGATATGATGGGGGAAGATGTGCAGTAGTCGAATAAACCAGGCTTGGTGCAAAATCCTTGTCTGTGAAGACCGATGGATTGAGAGGGTAGATACTGGTTTTTTAAAATGCTTTCTGGATGAGTTCTGGTGTAATGACGTGGTGGATGGCCATATATTCATGAATAAAATTATAGCGATCAATTTCAACCCCGTTGGCAAGGCGTTTGTCACAATGTTTGGTCCAAGCACGCTGAACAGAGGAAAAAACACCCACATCCAGCGGCTGAATTTTGTGCGTGGTTTTCGATGGAAAGGCATGGATTATGACACCATTATCATAAGCTGCCCTTTTTATAGCTCTTTGTTCATGTGAACTATGACCATCAACTGTCAGAACAATTGGTTTCTCAGGATCAACACGGTATTTCTCCGCTGTAGGAACAAAGTGGTTCCTGAACCAATAATCCGCAATCTCATGATCTGTCCATCCTGTTGGAGAGAAAGAAACACTGTCCAAGGATATCACAGTGTTAGTAGAGCACAGTGATATGCTTATGTAGCTTACTTACCCGCCTACTTTATCTTTTAGATCTCGAATATCTGGGGCTGGTCCTTCTGAAAGGACAAACCATGGTGGCATCTTAGCACATCAGGAAAATCAAGAAAATTCTTAATGAACCTTAGATCAACTTAGCATCACTTAATAAATATTTTAAGTCGGATTCAGCCAAGAAACATTAACGGGATTGTGACTTGCCACAAGTGGGGTCTTCGGATGAATGTGACTTAGCTGCTCTGATTGCTGTGCTTATTATCAGAGCTAAGTGAAAGGTAGTAGGGTCTTCGGATGAATGTGACTTAGCTGCTCTGATTGCTGTGCTTATTATTTGAGCTAAGTGAAAGGTAATAGCACTACTAAGGCTACTACTAGCAGGAAGACTGTTTCAAAGTATTTTCAGGCTCCAAAGCTTCAAAAGTCAATATTAAGTCAAAGACAACTGAACTATTGCATGGGTGACTTAGTGCTATTTACTATTGCATGTGCACCACTTAATGACCGCTTAATGTACTTCTCACTACTTTACCACTCTCTGAGTGGTCCTGACTGAGCTTGAGCGCACCTTTAAGGACAGAAAGTGAGATAAGCCAAAAGCAGCATGGTAGTAAGAAGCCTTCAAGCAGTGAGAAAGCATCCGTTCAAGTCATGTGGTGAAGCAGTAGTACTAGCATTGTGCAAGAACATAGTACTAGGCTATAGGCTAGTACTTCAACTAGTTAGTAGTAGTAGGTCCATGATAGTATCGCCAGCCTGAGATGGCGGCAGCAGCAGCAGCTTTCTAAGTCTCTGACTTGGAGTTGCTAGAGAAGGAAAGGGTAGTAGTAGTACAGTGAAAAACTGGAAGAAATGAGTCAGGCTCATTTACACGCAATGGCCCAGGCAGGAAGACTTGGTTGAAATATTAACACTGGCGGCAGCAGCAGCAGTAGCACTAGTAGCCCTAAACATTAGCCTCAGTAGTAATAACAACGAAAAAAATAAGAATTACCAGCATTGGCTTCAAAGAGGAATGCACAAGCCACATCAAGGCTCCTACTCCACATCAGAGCCATCATCTCCCTCAGACTCAGTGTCGGATATGTCCACCAGCTGAGTGCGCTCATCCAGATCAAGGTCATCCTCCACAGTAGCATCGTCGATGTCATCGCCAGGACTCTTCTTCTTCAAAAATTCCATGGCAGATGCAACAATAACTTCGAACTTGTCCTCGCAGAGGTTCTTCACGATAGCCTTCGCATAGGCACACATCAATGTACCCCAGGAGATGTCGTTGAATCCTGTTTGCTGACAGGACACCTTGCCAGTGGACTGATTCATTGTCTTTGGCAAAGAAATGCTGGTTTTGTTCTTTGCCACCTGAACCATTTTGATGGTGAGAGTATGAGTAGACCAGAGAGTTAAAGCTCGTTCAACCTAATAAAAATTGTCAGTTCATGAGATTCGAGAATAAATAAGATGACAAGTATTTACTGCAGCACATGACAATGCAAGACCCCCCAGCAGGATTTGCTAGTACACCTGGCTTGTCTACCCCAGGTATCTTTTGGGCACCACGGGTTGCAGTGAAGTGTGCACTGAAGGTTTGCACAACAAATGCACCTTGATAAAGGCCCCGGAATTTCTGCGCTAAGCGTTAGCACAACAACAACTCGGGAATTGATTGAGATGGAAGGAGTACATACAGACTTGTCATCACCATTCGCCTTCTTGTATAAGAATCGAAGGTTGCTGAGTGCATACTCCACGAATTCTGCATGATTGTCATCAGAGTCCCTCAGCGAGTCCTGAGACTCAAGGTACGCAATGACAATTGCGATAGCTGCCAAGCCGATCATTGCTGCGGTAGGAGTCGGCAACTCGCTGGACAGCCTATATTGAAGTAGATCTAAGTTAGTACTGTGTTAATAAAATTGAGCGCACTTACAATGTAGTAGACTGAACTAAGGCTTGTCACTGTGTGGGCAATATGGGGAAAGATTTTGCATCCCAAATCACCTGCATCTTCTCACAGGCCAGCTTGGCAGGAACCTTCCAGGGATTGGCCAATGTTGCAACATATTGTATGTATGTCGAGATAAAGACACGGCGCCAGATTTTGGGATCAATACCTTCGGGGAGGTCGTCATTGCTCAGATTCTTCGCTCGTTCAGTTTGACGGGCTGTGGGCTTGGCGGGGGAATCTTTAACAAGAGCCTGTAGTAGTCAGTAGTAGTAGAAATAAATGTGATATCAAAACGAGACACTTACTGAGCTCGTAACTTGTTTTTTCCCTTTCGGAGGGCTGGCGACTGCAGCCTCATGTTCAAGACCTTGGGTCTCGTCCTTGTCAGAGAGCCCCCCATCAATGATTCCAAGGCAATGTTCTTCTTTGATGTGAATCACCGGCTCTGCGTGAGAAATGAAAACATTGTTAGTCAGGACTGAATTGGATGATGATTGAGTGCTGCCATTGGTCAGGGGGGGAAGAACGGATCCATTCAAGTTGCGACGTGAGGCTGAGCTATTTTTAAAAATGCTGGGCTGGCTGGTGTTGGCTTTGCTACCAGGCTTTGAGTTCTTTGGGATGCTTGCAGCCCAATCATTGATGCCAGTTGAAAATTCCTTTGAGTCCATAGTACTAGTAGAATCACTGAGAAAAAAATAATAAAGTGTTGTTTCGTCGAGAGTGAGCATGATATTGATGGACAAGTGACAACAGGAAAAGAATAAGGGTCATACCTTTTCAGCTGAACCAATTTCTTATCACGTTGCTGCTTCCCCTTCCCCTTATCATCTGACTTCTCCTTTGCCTTCTCCGTCACCTTCTCCTTTGCCTTCTCCATCACCTTCTCCTTCCTGCTACCCCTTTTCTGAGTCCGACTACCACAAGGCCACGCCTTAGGTGTGTTCTCATTGCTCAAGGCTGGCATTTCCCACTGAGGCTTATCGGGGATATCAGTATCCATAGGTTCGTCATCTGAGTGATCAACCTGCTGAAGGGCTGATCTTTTGCTGTGAGCCACTGTAGGTGTCGCATCAATGACCAGGACATTCAACTCCATATCTGAGTCAATGCTTATTGTGCTGGGAGGTCGGGCTATCTTCCTCTTCCTCTTCTCCTGCTCATTTACCTCTTCCAGTTGCGCTGCCTTAATTGCCTCCCGTACCTTAAGCTTCTCAGCCGGCACCTTCCTACCCTCCCATTTGTCGACCCTTGCCTTCTTTTTTGGTGGCGACGTAGGAGTTTCACTCAGCTTCAAGCCCTCCATGTGGGAGTTAGTTGTTTCTGAGGCTTGGGATGGATCTGGGTTGAAGGTGCTGCTGACAGTGTCCTCCATCTCGACATCAGAAATGAATCCATCGTCTTCAGGAGGCGGAGAGGGTTTTGCATGAGTCTTCTTTGGAATAGGCCTTGGATGGGGCTTTGACTTTGGTAAGGCTACAGCTTGTGGGGTAGCATCGGTTGACGTGTCCTTGTCTGCTTGTTTTTGTCTGCTTGTTTCTTCTCATATTCAGTGACACGTTTGATCCCAGCACCCTTGGCACGTTCCTTTTCTTCTTTGGCATCTAACTTAGCCTGACACTCAGCAGCTACTTCTGCAGCCGTGCGACATTTCTTCTTTGGGACCATGTCTACAAGACCAGGCCACTGAGTTGCATTCTTGGTGCGGGTAACACAACAAGTAGACATATTGGTGAGTCAGAGTGGTGGAAGCAAGACGTGAAAGGTGAGCAAATTTCGTTAACTTTATGATGGTGGTAGTCATAATAACTGAAGTGGTTCAAATCGGGACTTAGGGTTTTGCCACGCCTCACCAACATGGCACACTGGCATTGGACTCCCGCCCTGGTATGTGTTCAATGATATCTATACAACTGCTATTGATCTTTTTTATCTACAGAGCTAATCAATGTTCACCCAGATGTCAAATGGAACTCTGCGATTGAACTTACAATCTCGCCACGTTTGCACCTGCAGGCAAGTGTGTTCCTTGGTATGTGCTCGTGTCTATCCAGTGACTCAGAGAAAGCTAATTCGAGTTTATTATGCCAGCCTGTCTTGATTGATACAGCAGTCTTCTCAATGTTCGCCCAGATGTCGAATGGAACTCTGTGATTGAACTTGTGCATGACAATCTCGCCATGTTTGTGCCTGCAGGCAAGCATGTTCCTCAGTAAGTGCTCGTGTCTATTCAGTGACTCAGAGGAAGCTAATCCGAATTTATTATGCCAGCCTGTCTTGATTGATACCGCAGTCTTCTTAATGTTCACCTGGATGTTGAATGGAACTCTGCAATTGATACAGCAGTTTTCTCAATGTTCGCCCAGATGTTGAATGGAACTCTGCGATTGAACTTGTGCATGACAATCTCACCACTTTTGCTAGCCTGCCAACCTCATGTTGAACACTTTTTCTAGAAGAGCCCACTACCCTACCCCTTTCCCGATCTGGATCTCCTGGCGATCATTCACGCTGTCCAACTTTGGCTGCCTCATTGTTGGTGCATAGTATGCATGTTTTATCATTGCCTCATGTAATTTTTGGAAGGTTCTCACTGCTCCCAACAACGCATACACCTCGTGCTTCAAGTGGTGCCTTCACAGGCTCTTATGCTAAGGTAGGTTTGAATATAAATTTCATGCTGCATGCACCTCTGAAGCTCAGACTCATAGGCTATCATTACCCCGCCAGTTCTACACCATCTCACAATACCAGCCAGTACCAACCTCCATATTCGCAAAATGCGCACCCTTAGCCATCGTCAGCCTACACTACCATGCTTAGCAGTAGGCTGCACCCGCCATTTCCATAATAGGTCCGGGCGCACTTCCCACATGCAATCACAGCATGAACCACAAAATTTCCTACCACCACACCATTCATCCTCCAGTTCCAGTAGTTCTCCCCCACCTACTAGTCGCAAGCGCAGTTTATCATCGGCGTCTCAATCTGGCCCTGGACGTCCCTTATCTGATGCAACATATCATTCACACAGCTGGAGCAGATCAGAGGGAGCTTCTGACAGTCGCACTCAGGCCATGATTTTGATCATGATGCACCATACAATGTCTTCGAGGATCGGCATTCTGCTGAGCCACCAGCAGCCTCTACAGGTGGCTTGGATGTAGATCAACCTCCTGGTAGCAGTGCTAGTTCTGACAGCCAAGCTTGGAGTCGACCTCAGGTAACTAGGACATATCATCCCATCATAAACAGTACGTGACTTCTCTCAATGCTCACACAATTTGTGCTCAATTCTCCTCTACAAAGGGAGAATCTGCGATGATCAAGGGAATTCCATACCCTTAGATGCTCCACCACCTCCACACCCATCAGATCGTGGATCTGATGACTGGACGCCATACAATGATCGTGTCAAGTTTGAAGTTGCTGATTTCCTGTACCGTCGCAACCAAATGTCCGCAGGCAACATCAATTTTGTGTTCAATCTGTGGGCAGCCTCATTAGCAGCTCATGGTGATACCCCGCCATTCACAAACCACACTGACATGTACGACACCATCAATTCAACTCCTCTCGGTGGTGTTCCCTGGCAAAGCTTCAGTTCACAGTACAGTGGCTCAAAAAAGTGTCTGAATGTTTATGCATTTTTGGGTAATTGAATAATAGCAAGCTAGACCCTGAATATAATACAATGGTATATAGACATGTCTGAAAGCCCTATATTACAGCTTAAATCTGAGATATATATCATGGGAATCTGACCATATATGGGCAAGATATGGTAATTCTAATCAGATGACTCATTCAGACACTTTTTTGACTTTATATTAAAATCACAAAATCAGACCATTCATATATAATATTCTTAATGAAAGTGGTGCCATCATTATAATATGGTCTGATTTTAATATTATTTGAATATATAAACCCACATAACATCATGAAATTTAACATAATCATCATGAAGCCCATCTCCTCTGCTCAAAAGGATAATATCCTTGTTCTCTGCTCCTCTGGTTTATCTACTAGGCAGATTGCTTCCAAAACTGGTCTTGGCAAGTCTACTATTGCTACAGTCATAAAGCAGAACATGCCAGAGAAGGAAAATCATAAAATAGGATATCCTCCCAAGCTTACTCCACAGAACAAAAGAGCTATTGTTCATCAAATTCTATCTGGCAAGGCTTCAAATGCTGTTCAAGCCACCAAATTCATCAATTCCATTATCCCCACTCCCATCTCCACTCAAACAGTCAGAAACACCCTTAAGGCAGCCAATCTTAAGGCTGTAACCAAGAAGAAAAAACCCCTTCTCTCAGTAGCTCATAGGAAGAGAAGGCTGGCCTTTGCTTTAAAGTACCAACATTGGACTGTGGAAGACTGGAAGAAGGTGATTTGGTCAGATGAGACTAAAATCAATAGAATGGGGTCAGATGGCCAGGAATATGTGTGGAAAAAGGCAGGAGAACCATTGGGAGAAAGGGAAGTCAAGGGTACACTAAAGTTTGGAGGAGGAAATATGATGGTATGGGGTTGTATGGGATGGAATGGAGTGGGGATTCTTTGTGAGGTAGAGGGAAAGATGAATGCAGAGCAGTACATCTCCATTCTAGAGGGGTGTCTACTCAAAAGCATGCAGGAGTCAGGAATTGATGAAGAGGACATTATCTTCCAACAAGATAATGACCCCAAGCATACCTCAAATTTGGCCACAAAATGGTTTGAACACCATGGTATCAATGTTCTATTATGGCCAGCACAGTCTCCAGACCTCAATCCCATTGAACATCTCTGGGAATTACTCAAAAGACTACTTGCTGCCTATCAGGATCCTCCTAAGGGGCTATTTGAACTATGGGAGAGAGTTGCAGTGGAGTGGAACAAGATTACTAAGGAGGAGTGTCAGAAATTGATAGAGAGTATGCCTAGAAGGGTAGCAGCAGTGATTAAAGCTAAGGGGGGTAACACAAAGTACTAGAATCATATAATAGTATTGGTGAAATATAAAGTCAAAAAAGTGTCTGAATGAGTCACCTGATTAGAATTATCATATCTTGCCCATGTATGGTCGGATTCCCACGACATATATCTCAGATTCAAGCTGTAATATAGGGCTTTCAGACATGTCTATATACCATTGTATTATATTCAGGGTCTGGCTTGTTATTATTCAATTATCCGAAAATGCATAAACATTCGGACACTTTTTTGAGCCACTGTACAATGGAATTCTACCTGACAACTCAGATGACGTTCCATCATGGATGAAGTCTGAGTATGACATATGGTTCTGAGACCCTCAGCTCCTGGTGCACAACATCATATCAAACCTGGATTTCAAGGACGAATTCGACTATGCACCGGTACAGGAGTATAGTGTTAGTGATGGAGCACATCAATTTCACGACTTTATGTCCGGCAACTGGTGTTGGAAACAGGCTGTAAGCATTGCTCACTCACTCTTCGTGTTGTTGTCTCACTTTTATCATTCACTGCAGGACTTAATTGTGCAAGATCCGGATACAATAGGATCAATGTTCATTCCTATCATCCTTGGAAGTGATAAGACGACAGTCTGTTGCCACCGGCCATAACCAATATTGGCCGGTCTACATGTCCATTGGCAACATCCACAACAATGTGTGGCGTGCACACCACAACAACGTCATACTACTTGGCTTCTTAGCCATTCCAAAAAGTATGTACTCTATTCTAATTGTGTGTGTTGCTGTTACTCATATGGTACTGATTGAATAAGCTGATAATGAAGCCACGAAGGATGCACACTTCCAAAAGTTCTGCTGCCAGCTTCTACACTCGTCACTTGCAAAGATGCTTGAAACCCTCAAACCTGGCATGACCAAACCGAAGGTTGTCTGTTGCCCTGATGGCCACTTTCGACGAGCTGTGTATGGTCTTGGACCATACATAGCTGACTACCCCGAGCAAGCACTACTTGCATGTATTGTACAAAATTGGTGTCCAAAGTACGTGTTTGTCTTATTCTTCGTGTCCCTATGCTAAGTAGGACTACTATGGTGCTATTTTACTATTACTTACACTGGCAGATGCACCACACCAACAGACAATCTCTATGAAGGCACGTATGGCCGACGTTCCCGCGATCACACCGAAGTTTTGGTTGAGGAATTCGAACTAGGTGTTCTGTGGGATGAATACGGCCTTGTTGGAGACATTGTGGTATGTACAATACTCTATCTACTTGTCTCTTTTGAACTTACACTATTTATACAGCCATTCACTAACTACTTTCCACGTGCTGACATACACGAGCTCCTCTCCCCATATCTTACACCAGCTCATCAAGGGAGCATTCAAGGACCACCTAGTTAAGTGGGTGCACGACTACATTGAGGCTCAATATACAGAAGCCAATGTGAACAGGATACTGGACGACATTGACCGTCAGTAAGTTTATCTTCAAATTCACTTAGCTGCTGCTGAACACGTGTCACACTACTAGCATCACTCTAGCTCCAGTGTTTGCAGGCCTTCGACAATTTCCAGAGGGTAGAGGATTCAAACAGTGGACTGGTGACGACTCAAAAGCTCTCATGAAGGTCTGTACTGATATTCCTCTATTTTTTCATAGCAACAGTACTAATATTTCTAATGCGCATTTACTGCACAGGTCTATATACCTGCTATCAAAGGTCACGTACCCACAGAGATGGTACAGGCCTTGCGAGCACTACTCGACTTCATCTACATCGCTCATCGCAACATCATCAGCTCTAGCAGCCTCGACACAATGGATGACACCTTGAAGCATTTTCACAGGTACCGCAAGATATTCCAAACATCCAGTGTTCAACCCAAAGGATTTAATCTCCCTCGACAACATTCACTCATCTATTACCATAAGCTCATTCGAGCATTTGGCGCACCAAATGGGCTTTGTTCATCTATTGCAGAGTCCAAACACATTAAAGCTGTCAAGGAGCCATGGCGCCGGTGTGGGTAACACAACAAAAGTGACTGCAAGTCAGATGACAAGCAAACACTCTCTATATGTTGGGCCTTGATATGCCATGCGATATGTTCGACCCTTAAGGGAAGCAAAGAAAGCAAGGATCCACGAAATGATGCTGATCAACCCTGATCAATGGTGGTAAAAGCGCGAGAAACGCGCTGAAGGCGCGCACAGGAAGGTAGTGCAAGCGGTGCACAAGTGAAAAAGGCGTGAACTGATACTGTAGAGATGACTGGTGATGATGATAGGACTGGAAAGGCGACTGAAGATTGATACTGATATTGCCACTAGCTATTGACTGATGCTAGGGCCTCAAAACAATGATGGATACATGCATTGCATGGAACTAACTGGTGATAGATGGTGACTGCCAGAAGCTAAGTTGTAAAACAAACATGAAAGTATGTAAGTTCTAGCTAAGCGCTCTCCCAGGGCTCAGAGCCGAATAGGGAGCGCTCTAAGTGTGTAAATGAGGTAAGGTTAGGGTCCATAACGAAATACAAAGTGTAATATGCTAAATATGGTCTGATAATGAAAAGGGACGCACCAAGGAACTGGTTAGACAATGGATGGATGCTCCTGGATGATGCGCGACGCAATGTGCTTAAGTGCGAGAAAGCGCGCGAGAAACGCGCGCAGGAATGCTGCGCATTGTGTGGGAAAGTAACGCGCTTATGGCACGTTTCACGGGAGAGCTGTGCATGATGTGTGGAATGGCTGGAGACATGATAGAAGTTGCATATGGAGTAGGGCAACAAGTGTGAGAGAAATGCGCTAAGCGTGTGCATGGGAATGCTGCGCATTTTGCGGGAAAGTAACATGCTTATGGCGTGTTTCATGGGAAAGCTGCGCGTTGTGTATGAAACAACTAGAGACATGATAGAAGTCAAATACAGATATGGTGCGAGTTGTGCAGTAAAGGCCAGTTGTCGAGATTCATGATATAGGCTATATGCGCCTGCAGAGACTCAAGTCTCTACACCAGTCGAGTTATTTCGAAGCTCTTGGTCAAATGTTACTAACCAATCAACGTCTCGACAAGCTAGCTGCTTCATGTGTCGATTTTTTTGACCGTGGGATGCTACAAGGGATGTGTTTGTCATACATCCTCAACAAACTTGGTATGTGATTTTCATGATGCTGGGCTCGCCAACGCTAATCACCACCTTCACAATTCACAGGGATACTAAATGCACCATTGGAAGCACACATTGAATGAGATATCCCAGACCAGGATGAGCCTTTTGGGCGCTACCATCATGCAACTGATGATGCCGAAGGTAATGCAGACGAGGATGAGGGTAACACCAATGCTGAGCCTGACGCCAATGCTGTTGATGGGCCAATGGTACTTGCCCATGTTGACCTGGCGAAGACAGCTGGTAAGTAGTTTTGTGCATACTTGCATGCTTCTGCTCACCATACACTTTACTACTGCCAAATGGATCTACCCAGAGCTCATTGCAGATCAGATAGGTCAACCCAACTTCACGACTTTGATTCAGCATTTTCTGCATGACCAATGCCACTCTGACTCATCTAGCTTTGACTCATCCCGGTCTGCACTTCCTGAGATCTACAAAAAGATCACACTGTACACTTCAGCAGTGGCCACTTTCTTTGCTCCTAGTGATTTATCGGGGATCGGTGGTATGCACTACGAGCATATTCATGCTGTAGATACCTGGAGAAATGGCCCTGGGCACTATGATTGCGTCTTTGTTAGCACTGATTTGTCTGCTGATGGCATGCACGGCCTCGACATTGCTCGAGTGAGACTATTTTTTTCTTTGAAGCATGATGGTGTCATGTACCCTTGTGCACTTGTACAGTGGTTCAAATGTGTGGCTGACTCCCCAGATGAAATTACAGGAATGTGGGTTGTAGAGCTGGAGCTTCTTGAAGATGGAGCACACTGTGTGTCTGTCATCCACCTTGATAGTATATTTCGTGCGGCCCACCTTATTCCAGTATTTGGGGGTGACTTTGTGCCAACCAATCTCACTTACTCGCAGACACTCGACACTTTTTGCACTTATTATGTCAACAATTTCATTGATCACCATGCATATGAGATCGCATTTTGACTTACTATCTTAGTACTTAGTATTAAAGACTCTCAGAGCAGAATAGAACGCGCGAAACAGAATGACCTCCTCTCCAAATCCACAACATTATACGTGAGGTTTTCCTCTCGATATGTCTCAGCATAACTCACGGTTCTCATAGATTGGTAATTTAAGTTTCTATACCACAGAAGAGCAGATATATGAGTTGTTCACTAAATGTGCCAGCCCAGAGGATGGTGGAGGTATCAAGCAAATAATTATGAGCCTTGACCAAAACACACGGTTTGTCTAGCTGTAATTACATGCACTCAACCAGAAACTAATGTTAGGACCTACTAACCAGCACACCGTGCAGGTTCTGCTTCGTGGAGTACTACACTCATGCAGAGGCCCTTGCCAGCATGAAGTACTTTAGCGGTACCAAGCTGGATGAGCATATCATTTGGTGTGATCTGGACCTGGGCTATAAGGAGGGCAGGCAATTTGGACGGGGGAAGAGTGGTGGTCAGGTACGAGATGAGCACCACCAGGATTATGATCCAGGATGAGGCGGATGGGGTGCGCAAGCACAGAGGCTTGAGGCTGAGTGCCAAAGAGAAGTGGAAGAACGGTATGCAGATGTGCAAGATGGACCCAGTGCTGTCGCTGGTGGAGGCAGTGACTGGAAAGAAACTGAAACAGCAGTTTCATGGAAACGCAGACAATCACCAGACAATAAAGGAGACAACGCTCATATGGTATGTTCATCTCGGTTCCAGGTGATTCAGTTGTTGACATTATTGCAGGGTCACCATCGTTCACGGGACAACATGGAAGTTGAACGAATGTGAACATGTTGGCTATTACGGTTTGCTTTCTTACTTTTGGCACGAGACAGACATCAAAATGTGAAACTATACATTAGCAATTATAAGATGTATAAGCCAATGGTCAGTATACGACACGAGCGCATAGTTGGTATCTCCTTCCCCAGTGTTCTGGCTCATAGTATGTCATATGTAGTTAACATACAAGACGATGAGCTTCAGCAGTTGATGTGGGCCAAACCAGGTATCGTGAATATAAGGAAAATGTGTTGGTCGCGCTTTAGGTAAAATCATGTCTCAGTCGTAGTTTGCAGTTGTAAAACTAAACTTACAGCTCGACTTTGATGGCACCAATTGTTTAGCTGAAATCAACTTATGTTTTCCGCTTAGTAATGACACTCTGAGTAAGTCTGGTACCACTTAGTAGATCTCAAATTTCACTTATTATCACCTGCCTACTTAAAATTCTGAATTGCACTTGATTCACAGCATTAGCTTTATTTCTTTCTTTGCGAAGAATTCTCTAAGTAGAAATTAAGTAGAAATGATCTTCTTAGATAACTTGGTGCACTTAATATTGTTTCAAGTTAAAATAAGCAAGATAAGTTGGCTAAGAATTTTTATGATTTTGCTGATGCACCTGCAGCCGAGACGCACTGGATAATGGTTACAAGCTCTAGATTATCGCTATGGACCTGATAATGATCTGAATCTGCCGCTACTAGACTTGCGAATGTGGACCAGCCCTATAGCCAGTAGCACTGCACCAGTCAGCACTTCCAAAGTGGGTGTGTGCAATTTGAGACTCTGTCACAGCACATATTGGCAGGTGACATTTCTGCGTGACTTTGGCACTTTCGACTATCTCACTCAATTCTGCTTTAATCATGGTCATTCAACCTCGTAGTGAGTTGTATTAGACAGAGAATGATACCTATGTTAAGAATTTTGTGTTTAAGTAGCTAGAAATATGAGTTTTGTGAAAGTGCCGACTTCTGTGGGGTGCTGATTGCAGTGGAAGGGATAGTACAGCCAGTGAAGAACATGCCAGCACTCTATCTTTCAAACTCTGCTTCACAACAGAACAGTGGACTCAGAATCAACAACCTAGTTGAAGCTTAAGCTTAAGCTCATGCTCTTTGATTCACAGAATTATATTCTTTTTTCGATTCGTGCAGTGCTAAGTATGCGCCCGCGCATTCACACTCAACAAGCTTCGTCAGTCGAGACTCAGGTGTGAGTTATGCTCTCATTAGGATCCGCTGAGGGCGAAGGAATGATAGCTGCGTGCTAAGGGGGAAGAGTGGGAAGTGGGCTCTCAAGTGCTCCTCTGGATACAAGTGGAAAATCGTCCCAAGGGGATTGCTACTGAGAAAGATTCCTCTAGTGAAAGGTGAGGGGGATCTATAACCAGTGGTTCGGTCTCGAGGCCTAAGTGGGACACTGGTGCAATTAATGCACTCAAAAGCGAAGAGCGCTGACTAAACGCGCCTAAACGCACTAATAGTGCAGAAAGTGCGGAAATGCGCGCTTCAATGTCAAAGTGCACTTCAGTGCAATCACAACAGAGTGCTTTCGAGTGGAGGTGGCAACCAATGGGGGGAGTCAGGACTTTTGATAGATGTGGAAACAGACACTTAAGGGTGTCAAAGCGCCAATTGGAGTGAAACTGGTGTATTCAGATAGAAACTCGAGCTATACACTTAGATGGTGGTGGAACGGAAGTAAGTGACAGGAAAATGAACATGGTGACATGTAGGTACGCTAAGCGAGTTCCCAGGGCCCGGAACCGAATAGGAAGTACTAAGGTAAGTGGTGAGGTAAGTCAGGGTCCATAACAAAATATTATGATAAGTACTAGTGCCTGTGTGATGGAGCATGAGTTCTGATGGAGGAAAAATGCACCAATGGACCTTGGAGGACTAGGACAGGACATGCGGAGGACAGGCGACGGATCCTAAGGAAGTGTGACGGAGTGCAACGTAACACGCCCAAACGCGCTGGTACGCGCCAAAGCACGCGTAGTGCGGAAGTCAGGTTCGAAGCGCATTGCAAGGATAGTGGGTGCATCGTGAAAAGGCGCGAAATTGGCCCATAACAGCGCGCTGAAACGCGAGTCTCTACACCGCAACTGTACTAATGTGGATGTCCCAGCGAGGTGCACTAGTAGATGATGGGCACTGTAGTGAATTTGACTTGCAACCCCAGGTTCTTCCTGAACACAACAGTGAATCATCGATATGTCATAAATGATTCCCTCTAGCTGGTGGTAGCTATTTATGAAAATATATGAATATATCCCATTTGTATCACATTCAGCATACAGCGAAGTGTAGCAGTTCAAATGTGCTGAGTTGTTACAGAATTGTAGCTCACCACAGGTACAAGGAGTGCGACCCGGAATTTGCAGATGCAGACACACACGAAGACTTATGTAGTCTTTATGTGAGCCACCTATGGACTTGTTAACTCATTCCACAGTCATGATCCAAGCTGTGCTGCTGGAAGAGGTGATAAAACACCCACCACCTGCTGAATTAAAATACAGAATAAGTCATGCCGCCATATTTGCCATTTCTGCCGACTCTTCAGCAAGAATTGCACTTCAAAAATGCTTCTAATTACCATGTGAGTCACGGAGTTCTGTTGGACATGAAACTGGCGAGATAGAACGACTAGTATGCTGGCCAAAGAGGTTGTACACGTGCTCTCCATTGACTTCTCTTGATGATCAAGTATTACCAGGTATGAGCGAACTATCGCAGGCCAGCACTGACATGCAACGAGTTATGACCAATCCTTTGTGCTCCTCCTGTCAGTTGTATTATAGCTACTCAACCTGTACATTTCTGACATCATTTCTCAGTACTGCACCTTGTCTCAAGAGTGTTGTCACCTTCCTAAACCAGAGAAAGGTCTTCAAGCCAAATTGCAGAGGTGGTGATTCTTTGCCAGCAGAATTGTTGCTCAATGATTCTCCAACTATGTGAATATGAAGGACTAATGGCCCATGGAGACATGGCAGTAATGTGTTGGAATCCAAGAGATCCGAGTTGAAGAAGACTGAAGGATCCGAGATAGGAGCAGGGGGAGAATGAGAGGTACGAGCGCATGCCAAAACGTGACAGGACGAGTGACGGAGTGATGTCGGCTTGAGTCCTGCAATTTCTTATGTTTCTTTTTCATATATGTCAGTAAAAGACTCACTTAGTATAAAAGCGCCAGCAGTAGCGCACAAGCATCTCATTTCCTTCCAAGTGACTGAGATGTGAGTTAGAACTGTCACCTATATATATCAAAGCTAACGCTACATAGTGTACTTGTCTTATAGGTAGATGGGTTGTTAACAGAGTTCCTTCCAAGTGACTGAGATTGTACTTGTCTTATAGCATTCAGCACGTCCCTACTTTGTCTACTCACCAGATAATGGACCAGAATATGAATTTTGAAGTATGCTGATCAACTGGATTTACACAAAGTTGGTCTGTCAACATTGCCTTACTAATCCTCAGGTTAAGAAGCTACTTACAATGAGCTCTCTCCAATCCTTCTTTGTGCTTCTCCCATCGGCCATGTTACAACTGCCTGACCTGTCCATTTAGACCAATGTGCAACTCATTGTCAGTGCTGTGACTTGTCTTGGCATGATAGGAGGAATTGTTCTTCCTCAGTTGAAGAACAGCCTTCCTCCCCTACCTTCTCCTTTCACTTTAAGGCCTTTGCGGCATTTCCTGCTGCCTCGCAAGTAAAATTTTGTATGCAACACATTTTCTGTTAGTGCTCACGGTGTCCTTCGCTGAGGCCATTTCATCCTATAGTGGATTGGATTCATGAGTATGGTCCTCTGATCACTCTTTGGTCAGGACTAGTATTTGGTAACCATTGGTAAGCATCGAGCATCGAGTCTAGACACGAAAGACCTAACAATCACTGCCTTAGGTCCGTCTGTTGATATCCAGATGTCTTTCCCAAGCCTGAAGCCTTCAAGCCTCAATGCTGGATTGATGACCAAGGTCGACTGAGAGACACTTTATATAATTGTCTCTATGGTTTTGGTCAGCGGTAAGCACGGTCTTTCAGCTATTCAATTTTCGAATGACATTCCTTGCAGTAAATGCCCTGGGCAATATGTCGTGGACAGGTAAAGGCATCTTCAAATCCCTACACACAAGTCCTTCCGACCTCACTTCTATCTGTACAGATCAGTGTTCATGAGCGCGGTCCTGATTCTTTGGGCCTTCCAGCTCACTCTATACCCTAAAAGCTATTCGATGACATGGGTTTCATGAATGTGGAGAAAGCCCTCTGGCCGTGCACCATCGAATTTGAGATGAAGATTCCTGCAACAGAGCTCAAGCGGATGGTGCAGAATTATCCTGAGGTTGCATGAGTGTATTGATCAATCACTGGTAGAGAGGGAACGAAGAACCAATTTGGAACAAATTTTACTACCCCAACCATGCCTCTCAGACTGGTACTCGCAGTTTTACACTTATGGCTACGCCTTATCTTTATCAGGTTCCACTACAAATATCACAAGCACATGGTCACAATGGATCAATGTTTCACCTTCAATGTTCCATTCTCGAAGCTCCCAATTAGATAGCAACTTGACATGATTATGTTACAACTGGCATACTTGCTCTTAAAAGAAAATGAGACATTGATCATTGTACACAGGCATTGAATAATGAAGCTGAGGTTGTAATGAAATGAAATGTCAATATTGTGAAATCTGCTTTCGAGTGTCTCTTCGTTTCGCCACACTTGTACAGGAAGCTGCCAGAGGTGATCACATCAGGAATTCACATATTAATATTGTTGGACAGTATAGTGTCAAGATATGACTATTGACGTCACTCTCATATGTACTCTTTCTTTCCATTTACATACACAATCACTCTTTGCTACACACCTGATACATGTTCTCCTTTGATTCTCCGTCTCAATCATCGTATTAATACCTCTCCCCATCGAATATTAGTCTTGTCACCAGCCACCTTGTCTTGCATGAGAGTTATGGTGGAATGTAGCTCAGACAAGGCGTCTGATAGCACTTCCTGCAGAGCCAACAGAGAAGGCATTCAAACTCCGACTACAACCTAATTAGGCAACTGCAGTATTGGTGAGGAGGCAACTCCAGAGTATCAAATGAAGAAAATGCTACAAAAGAACAGATTCTGCAGTTGAGATACATGAGCAAAATACATTCTAATATGTAGTGGGACACAGTGAAGTGATCAAGCAAAAATCTCCCTGCACAATGATGCTAGTTCTCTCAAAACTTCGTAAGTTTCACTGTGGTGAAGTTGACCTGGATGATCTCACACACCACGCTGAAGAAAGTCTTGGCCGTAAACCATTCACATGGCAACTTGAGGCAGCTGCCACAGTTCTCAAGGGTTACGATGTTGTGCTCGATGTTGGAACCGGGAGTGGCAAGACCATCTGTTTCTATCTGCCACTGTTAATAGATGAAACAGAAAGTATTGGAATGGTGGTCTCACCATTGATGGCATTGATGATTGATCAGGTGTGACAACTTTGATATCACTGTAATGCACTCTGAGAGAGATGTGTAAGGCTGAGAGCACTAGCTTGAAAACAGTTGCCATCTGTTCAGACATTTTGCAGAGTGTTGGTGCTAACAACCTGTATGCAGTGAGTAACTATGCCTGTCTTTGAAGGGAAAAGTTGGAATGAAATGACTGGCTAGGATATTGTTGCAGGACATTTTTGTTGTGTCATCGTCTCACCAGAGGTTGCTATATCCAAGGAATTTTGTACTGCTGTCTTGTCAAAATCAGCTTTTAGTCAGTGTCTCCATGTCGTGCGCATGGACGAGGCGCACTGTGTCAGCCTCTGGGGTGGTACTTTCAGGAATGACTATGCAGAACTTGGCATCTTGCATGGCTGTCTGCTTGCAAATGTCCCAGTTCTCATTGCATCTGCCACTTTCCTGCGAGTTTTCATTGTAACTAAACCTACCAGGGATGTGACATGAGGAATATTGAATGAGTTGTCTTGTGGGGTCTTCCTGCCTCTTTCTGTGCATTCATTTGTCACCTTGCATTTGAGTGAGGTCATCATCGATGCGGTTATCAATATGAAGACGTGTCACAGTCACGTCATGTATATGAGGTACACGTCAGTCATTTACATACTAAAATAGGAAAGATCGGACATTGAAAATGTACTGTATTCTGTTTGAGGAAAGTGCTCCCAGTCGCCTTACACTGTATTACCCAGCACATCTCCTCGTCAAGTACTGCTGTGTAAGGTGACTGGTCACGAGTCTAGTTGAATATCGTTCTCTAGTCTTTTGACCCACTCTCAAGTCTTCGTTCTTGTTCATTGTTCCTAGTCCGAGCCTCCCTGATTCCTAATATATAGATCATTCATCTGTTTTTTTTGGTGGAACAATATTGCAGTAATGCAGCTGGTCGTACAATGTATAGGCTGTTCGCCTATTTTTTTTCTTCTGATGCATGGTGCACAACACCATTATTCTCTGTACGAATTACACCTTGACTGGATGCATTGCGACCTCTCAATCTGATCATCTGCTTTACACAAAAGCTTTTAGCGTCCATCCTGAATAAGTACTGAGGACGAATGGTTATTCATTTGTCTGTCTATCCTTCCAGGGTCAAGCTCTTTATTGGGATTAGATTATGGTGCTGCATGATGTCCAGGAGTACATTCAAGGATTCTTGTGCAGTGTAATGGTGTCTTGCTGAAGTGTTATACCAGATCAGTTACATGACTTTGAACTTCATTTTTACCCACAAATCACTAGTGCATCTCAGGAGCGATCACTTGTGATTCCAAGGCAACAGACTGGAAAATCCAAATAGGAGTTGAGATTAGGTGTACATATCGTGGAGGTATACAGTCTCAAAGTCTGAAACATCGAATTTTAGGTCCTCGGTAACAGATTGCACATAGCTATAGCTGGATGCTACACACGAAATCGTCAGATTGTGTCAATAATGCTTGAATCAACAAGGTGGGAGGATGCACAGAATTGATCATATGCCAATATGTATGAACACTATGTGCTGGTCCAAGGGCATGTCTGTGTCACAAGCCAACGACTGGACCGCTTGGTGCAGCGCCTGGGCAGCTTGTTTGGGATTCATTTTGCCATCCCCGCAAAAGTTTTGTAGAATGCATCAACCAAGCACTGCACAGTACTATTGTTGACCTTCCATAATGTCCCAATGACACTCTTAACCCCAGCGAATTGCAGGCCAGCTGCTGTCTTGCTACTTAAGGGTCTTATATGGAACGCGTATATAGTGACAACACAACTATACAGGGATAAGACTACTTGCCAGTCCTTAAGTACACAGTCTACAACTTTTCTAGTTTTCATGGTAGATAATGTGTGAGTTCTTGGGAGGATTTACTGACATGTCCTCTTCTTGTCTTTCTTGTGGTTTCAGTGATGCAAAGTTTCTCAGTGTTATATAGTCAACCTCTAGTTTAGATAGTATATAACTAGCAGTAGAAGTGTCTTAGATCTTACTTCAAGGCAACCTATTTGGCCTGCACTTTCAGAATCTTACTGGGTCTCACACGGTTTGAGAGAAGAGTGGAAAGTGGGAAGTTATCATTACTAGATGCAAGATGGGCTCCTTTTATACTTTTTTGGGGCCCCCCTTACTAAGCATGACTCATCACAGCATTAGTAAGTCACTGGCTTACTAACCATGCCATTTGGCAGTGCTGAATCAGCTGCTTATCAATCTAATATACATAAATAGTAAATACTATTACAAAGCATGACAAAGCCTGACAAATCATGACAAATCCTTACAAATCAGCATATTGCTAGTCACATGACATGCTTACATATCTGATGGCTCACTGAAGAATCTGTGGGTGAAAGAAATAGAAACAGACAGAAACAAATGGACACTTCATGACAAATCATGAAGGTTCCTCACAAATCAGCATATTGCCAGTCACATGACACACTAAGTAACATATTTGTGGCTCACTGAGTAAATTGATGGCTGAATAAGCCTTAGAAAAAGAAAGAGAAAGAAAGAGATGGAAACTAACAAACTGAAAATATAAGTACAAGTAATCTGTCATAAAAAGAGACCAAGCCTAAAAATACAATGAAGTATACCTTAGTATACTCTCCTGTGGTTACTTCCTGTCTACATATGTCATGGTATGGTTCCCATACCATGCATGACACTGCCAGGTGTATCACTTCGTCGGGCATACTGAAGGCACCAACTGCAGTTTCACAGGCAGAAAGAAATGCAAATTGATGCCAAGAGAGATCCATTTGAGTGATATTGAGGAGTGAAAGCAGTTGGTCACACATGAGAAAGGCTGAATTGAAGGGTTCGTCATATTTCTGTGTCCTGTGACATGTGAAATGGAGCCAAGTATTATCTTGCAATGCGCACAGTGCTGTCGATTTCATTGCATCAACGCTCGTTATCTTGGTGAAGGAAACAGTTGGGGGAGGTGGTAAAAGAATTTGCACCAATTCCAGTTCAGGCTCCACATAATCCAAAGTCAATGAAGCACCAGATGGGTGATTCTGACCGATAGCAGCAAAGGACACTGACAGGGACCTGTCATGTCCGCAAGCCTTTATCAGCACGGTAAGTGATGGTGTGTATGAAGAGATATATTGCTGCGAAAGGGACTCTCCATTTGCCCTGTACTCACCAGCAGCGTGCAATGGTAAGAAATTGAAGAGAGACGTCGGGCACTACCATATTCAGGAACCTCATCATGCAAATCTGCCCAGATTCTTGACCACCAGGCGAACAACATCGTCCCACAACTCCCTCAAAGCTTTTATAAGTGCTGATTGGTTCCCTTTAGGGCTGGCATCTTTTTCAACTGCCTCTTGGAGTGCGTGCACCAATCTCAGGAGTTTCTCCCAATTGGTAGGGAGTTGAATGCCAGTCGGGGGTTGATTGTGCGGGATAATAATGGCATCGCAAGATGACATGCTTGCAATGAGTACGATGATGGGTCCATCACGAGCTGCATCTTGAAGATCAAAGTACAAGGGGGGAAGTAGAAAGCGAGAGAAGCCCTCAATCTTCTGAATCTCTTCTACAACTCCATTCCAGTCCTCCACTAGACATCTGTACCGGGTTTCTTCTGCTTCTACATTGACTCTTGAGGTGCCTTCTGGATAGCTTGCAGGAGGCTTATCAAGGAGGGAGCTGAGGTCTCTGAATCTCTTCATCAGGGCCGCAGCATGATCACTGTGAATCTGGAGGCTGTCGAGAGGGGTGTGGAGTTGTGTCATCTGGGTCCAGATGATAGTCCTGCCTTGTTCCAATAACTCAACAGCATGACGCACATCACCGCCATGAAGAGCACATGATGCAGCATCTATGGCAAGCGTACTTGGGAATGCCTTCATGGCATTATGACAAGATGATACTGAAGCTGTCATGGACATGTAGGCATCCAGAAGTTGCATGGAAGTTGCATAAGCCTCCAGTTGAGTATCATGTGAATGTTGACGAGCATGACGAACCCAGTGCAGACTGACTCGCAGGCGAGGCAGCAAACCTGCAGAGACAACATTTGCTGCTGCCTTGAAATGATGCATGGCAGCATTCAGACTGTTGGAGTCTTTGCCTGCACCGGTGCTGTCAAGCCCTGAACAATGGAATGATAGATAGGTGGTAGTGAGTGAAACAGGGACATTTACTTGGAAAGGATCATGTTGCGTCAACAGAGTCAATGCACAGTGTAGGTTCTCTCGTGACTCGTCGAGGTCTTCTCTATTACCTCGGCGGTCAAAGCAAGTGGAGAGTTGATGTGCAAGGTTGCTTAATGACCCAGACCGATATCTGTGACCAACCAGGCACAAAGCCAGCGCTTCTCTCTGAAGTGCGATAGCCTGATTCAAGTCTTCATCATTGCCTCGGTGATTAAAGCAGATGGAGAGTTGACCTGCAAGATTACTCAGTGATGTGGATCAATGAGTGTGACCGACAGGGTACAAAGCCAGCGCTTCCCTGTGAAGTGCAATAGCCTCATCTAGGTCTTCATCGTTGCTTCAGTGGACAAAGTGGGTGGAGAGTTGAACTGCAAGATTATTCAATGACGTGGGCCAAAATATGTGACCAACAGGGTGCAAAGCCAGTGCATCCCTCTGAAGCACAATAGCCTCATCCAAGTCTTCGTCATTGCCTTGGCAATGAAAGTGGACAAAGAGTTGGTTCGCAAGGTTACTTAGTGACATGGACCAATCTGTGTGACCAACAGGGTATAAAGCCAGTGCTTCCCTGTGAAGTGCAATAGCCTCATCCAGGTCTTCATCATTGCCTTGGTGATCAAAGCAGGTGGAGAGTTGATTCGCAAGATTACTCAATGACATGGGTCAATCTGTGTGACCAACAGGGAGTAAAGCCAGCGATCCTCTCTGAAGTGCAGTAGCCTCATCCAAGTCATCGGCATTGCTTTGGTGGTCGAAGCAGATGGAGAGTTGAATCGCAAGGTTACTTAGTGACATGGACCAAAATGTGTGACTGACAGGGAATAAAGCCAGCAATTCCCTCTGAAGTGCAGTAGCCTCATCCAAGTCTTCGTCATCGCCTCGGTGATGAAAGCGGGTCATGAGTTGGCTCACATGGTTACTTAGTGACATGGATCAAAATGTGTGACCGATAGGGAGCAAAGCCAGTGCATCCCTCTGAAGTACAATACACTCATCCAAGTCTTCATCATTGCCTCGGAGATGAAAGCAGGTGAAGAGTTGTCCTGCAAGATTACTTAGTGACATGGACCAAAATGTGTGACCGACAGGGAGCAAAGCCAGCGCTTCCCGCTGAAGTGCAATAGCCACATCCAGGTCTTTGTTGTTGCCTCGATGATAAAAGCGGTCGGAGAGCTGATTCACAAGATTATTTAATGACATGGACCAAGATATGTGACAGACAGGGCACAAAGTCAGTGTTTCCCTCTGAAGTGCAATAGCCTCATCCAAGTCTTCATCATTGCCTTGATGCTTAAAACGGGTGTCAAGTCCACTTGCAAGACTATTCAATGACAAGGACCAATTTGTGTGACCAACTGGGAGCAAAGCCAGCGCCTCGCTCTGAAGTGTGATAGCCTGATCCAAGTCTTCGTCGTTGCCTTGACGCTCGAAACAAGTGAACATAATTACACCTAGATTACATAGCAATTGCCCTCAGCAAGTATGCATGGTGTTGGAGTATCCCAGTGCATAGTAATGAAGGGATATCATTTCATTTAAGGCATGAGTATCATCTATAGGCAAACACTGCACCACTAGATCAGTAAGTTGATCCAGCAATAACTGAATCAAGGATGCAGTGAGCCGCTCCTGCCTAAGATCACTTGCAGCAGTGTTTCCAACCAGATGCAAAGCGGATGTTTTAATTGCAAGCCAAGCTGCTCTGTGAATGTGGCTTTTATCGTGGCAAACATTGAGGACTTCACTCAGTAACTCTTTAGCCATGTCGGCATCCGTTTGAAATCCCTGTTTTGCGAAGCAAGACAATAAAGAAATGGCAAGATGGAGTTGGGTGATGGGTCAGTCTGGATGACCAGTGGGACACAAGTTAAGAGTGTCTTGAAAAAGAAAGATAGGGATGTCAAGGTCAGGATGTGTTCCATTAGCTTGGCAACTAACAAACTTTGTGGTAGCTAGTTTGAATAGCGCCGCAGGGTGGTAGGGATGGTCCATGGGGCAGAGATTTGAGGCACGTTCAAAGTGGTCCATGGATTGGTCAAGATCCATACTGTCCTGCGTCCTGCAGTATTGCATGAGAAGACGATGTCCAGTGTCCGTCTGTAGCACTAACACATGCATGTTGTCAGATGTGACCTATGCATTAAAAGCTCTCAGCATCAGAATGTCAAACTGCATTGATCACTCACGATTGTCAGGGGGCAAAGAACTGCGGCATTTTTTTCATCAGAAAGTCGCTGTCCTACTGTCATGAACAGTGAACTACACGGAGATACAACTTCCCCCTGTTTAGGCTGAAAGATCATGGCTGTGATACTCTTTAACATCTGTCAGGCAGTATTTGTGATAGACAATACTGACAACACGAGTTTTTGCTGCAGTCCAATAATTCTCCGACAGAGATCTCGAATGTGCAGAGAACCTCTCTATGACAAAGCATGGGACCTAACTCAAATGAGGCATAAATGCTGACCCAAACTTTAGAGGATGTCTTGCACGGCCTAGAGTCTTTCTCAATACCTGCAGGAAAGATGAAATTAAAGACAACATACAGAAGTATGGGCTCGTTCCATTCAATGACAGCCTGATCTACATGTACAGGTTTGTTGCATGTCTGGAATTCAGTACCGTTAGCCTTTACAACCACATGGAAACCAGCGGGGATCCATCAGAAGCCAAGAGTGAGATCAGATGCGCGAATGGCTTAGGAGAAATCATCAATATGTACTAAACTAAACAAAGATTGATATCACATACCAGTGATGACAACTTGTTGCACTGCCATGATTTGTGTCTCTCCGGGGCCCTGGGGTTGTACCGGGTGACTTAGCTCCTCACCTAAGGCTTGGAGGGTATCATCGAGTGGGTCTGGCACGGAGTCTGTCACGAAACAAAATAACAGAGTAATGACGAAATAAAGTGTTACATTGGGAAATCATCAGTACGTGCTAGATGAAGATAGGTGACACATACTATTGACGGTGACTTGTAGCATTTCACTGATCACGAGGCTTGTCTGTCCTGGGTCAAGCTGGGGGCATTCTAGGTGGCTTGGCCCCTCTCCAAAAGGTGGAGGGTATTTACTGAAATGACCAGGGACGACGCTCGACATATGGCTGAGGGATTCAAACTAGCACTTGAGTAAGATGCTTGCTGGAGGTCACGAAAACTGTGAGGTCCTGAAGGATCAGATCGATCATAAAGGAGGGAACCACAGCATGCACATGGCATCCACAGCATGCAGCACCGATAAGCAACTCATGATCGCAGAATATCGAGCCACCCATGGCCTCGCTGTGCATGGACCAA
Organism: Suillus subluteus; assembly: GCA_016647755.1. Lineage (NCBI taxonomy): Eukaryota > Fungi > Basidiomycota > Agaricomycetes > Boletales > Suillaceae > Suillus > Suillus subluteus. The sequence continues at coordinate 126,055 of JABBWI010000038.1, forward strand.
ATTTAGCTAAGTTCGTTGAACAGGATCGTTATCCGATGAGTTGGATATGCATGCAGACTGAAATTTGAAAAATGAGGTGTAGTCCGCATCTGCAGTCGCTGTCACTGTGCCATTGCCTCCGAGAGCTTGTGATAACTACAAAGTAGTTCACCCCTTTCTGCCACACCGTTGTAGCTGCCAGGCCAGTGCGATAGTATCGTATCCACTAATAGTGGCGATGATGGGTCTCACCAATACGCGGCGGATGCTCATGCTCATACACAAGCCCAGGCCTGTGGTGCTTTCAAGTTTTGAATCGAGTCCCAGACTCCGACGAGTGCGAGGAATTTGAACTGTAAGTTATTAGATGAGAGCGCTGTAAAACGAATGTAGGAAATACGAGCCAGTCTCGAGAAGTCGGAAGACTGAGGTTCGAACATAACTTGGTAATTTGTGAATCACATTTTGATCTCCAAGTCTTGCCTGTGGAAAAACTGCCAAACCGACGGTGTGCTAAGAGTACTTTTGGACAAATGACATTAATGTTAACGTTGATCAACGATTGACTTACATAAAGTTTGGTGCTTAAGCTCAGAGCTCGAGCGGCACCAGTTTTTATACGTATCATGACTGTATACATAGTACAATAGAGTCCTATAAGTCCGAGACAAGCATTACTGTTCTACTATACGTGCATGTAAGGTATGCAGACGAGTAGCAAAAAAATCCCATGAGGAACGAAACGAAACAAAGAGAACATCATACTCGAAAGAAATTAGGAGTCAAGGTATCAAATATCAAGCTCAAACTCAAGTGTCCAACCAACACCAACCAACCAGTATCACTTCGTCACCGACCGCAGCCCCTTAGCAGACCTGATCCACCCCTCCCTCTCCTCTCTGTCCCTCTCCTTGTCATCCTTCCAGCTCCCACCCATCCCAGGCGGAGACGCACTCCCATACTTTGAAATCCTATGCACCACATCCATCTCACCATCCACCACCCCACGCTCCCTCACCCTCGGTGATCCCAACCCACCAGGCGACTTAAAATAGCCGGACATTGGCTGTCCCCCATCTACTACCGTCAAATGCCCCATAAACGCCACCGGTATCGGCGCCCCCATAGCCAACCCCGCCAACTTCGACTTCCTCCTTGCATCAGGATCAGGCGTAGTTGTCCCAGGCTCCATCATCTTCTGCAACGCAAGCAAACACATAAACGCGTCGTTGCCTGCGTTATGCAGTGCACATGGGGGCTCGATCCCTAAGGAGTGCAAAAGCCCTCCGAGGGAGAGCGTAGAGCCTTGGGCGCGGAGTTTGCCTGTTTTGGGGTCGTGCATCGTTCCTCGCTCGCCGGCGTTGAAGAGCGCGCGTTCGAAGGAGGCGGTGTCGATTATGAGGACGTTGTTTGGGATTTCTGGGGGTGCATTAGTTGGAATGGATGGGTGGGGTGGGGACGTACTGATTTTGGTTTCTTCAAGGCGCTGGATGTCAGAGGTGACGCCGTGGCCTACGAGGACGAGGCTGTTGGCGGTGGTTTCTGCGTCTGGGCTTACTAGACTGCTGTAGATGACGTCAGTGACACCGGAGCTTATGCACAGGACTATTATACCTAATCACAGACTGTACGATTTGAGGTAACTTTGATTTTGGTATTACTTGGCTGTCACCCCACTACGAGATGTTCTATAAGGAGGGAATAAAGGGCCAAAAGAAAGACGTACGGCATACTACTCCATATATCAGTTGAGCACGGGAGGGTGGTCTGAATAGGCGTACCTGCCAGGGATACGTAGGACAATGCTTGTTGACGATCTTGTCCACGTAATCGCCAATGATATAATGACCCTTCCTGTGTACATGCACATCAGCCAGGCCGTAACGCCCGCTTCTCCACAACACACCGATAATTTGACTCAGGCATCGGAGGCCACGCGCCAACGCTGCAAATCAGATCCATCAATCACCCGTACCCAACGGAAAAGAACGAAACACATACGCTTCAAGATGCCCGCACCGAACAGCCGCATAGCCCCATTCCAAAAACGTCGCTGGATTCCTTTCGCTCCACTCAAAGTCAATGGCTAAAAATGTCTTGTCGTGCTTGGCCCATAATTCTCGGATAGCCTTCGGCTCGCCAGCACGTATCCGAGTTTTAAACGCTGCAAGCGCTACTGCTGGTAGCGTCGTGTATAGCTTCTTGTAGGTCGCCCAGTCTGCAACGTTTCGTAGATGTCGCTGGGACGTCTCGAAGTGTGTTACTTTGAGCATGTTGTCGGGCGTTGGAAGTGTTTCGCCGAAACTGAGGGTTCCTTCATCATTTGTGGGTCAGTAAGTGAGAGGGGGGGTAGGACGCACCGAGTCTTGATCATCTTGATGAACGCACCGACGGTCGTCAGTCGGGTGACAATGTGCGCACGGCCAGTCCATGAGTCTGTAACAGTAATGACAGGCCATGAAAATCCCAGAAATTGCTCAAACGTCTCGAAGAACTGTCCCCATGTCCGGTCATACCTGTGCAGCTCGATAAACGCGTCGTATACACGCGGCAGTAGAAGGGTAGACGTACCACGGGACATTGTGCAACTGGAAGTAGCCTATATAAGCAGAGTATACCTATTGGATTATGAGCAACCTGTTTGGCGAAAGCACTGGCATAACGCACAGACTGAAGATCGTATTCCCAACCTTCTGGGTTGACGAGGCGAAAATCTGCCATAGAGTTTAAGATCAGACGAAATTGGATCGGTCAATGCACAACTAGGTTCGGTAGCGCTATGAGTAACGTTCCGCAAGGTAGCAAAAAGGCAGAACTTAAGACGGACACGCTGCGGAACAAAACTCGGTTTATAGATGGACTAGACTCGTCGCTCGATTGGACGAGAAGTCGTGTTTACGGCATCATTTTGCATACTTCCATTTGGTATGAAAAGCGTTTTGGGGGAAAGGGGGCGTAACGGCAATTTCCGCAAGAGTCTGCGTTTATTTGTAGTTTGTGTTACTTAAAACATCACGTATGGGCTTAAAATTTACATGGGGAAGAGGACACGTCGTTTCATTCATGTACACGAATTCGAAGCAATAGTAACCTACAGAAGTACTGGAAGAAAAGAAGTTAGCAACGGTTAATAAGAAGAAATAAATATGGGGATCAGAGACTTGAATGGGATCCCGTAAAGGATCAACGTCCAGCGTGCAAGCACGTCGCGTCGAAAGATTTTCTATCCTAATAAACACGTCGGGAACATGGCAACTCACCAATTGCAAGTGTCCGCGTACACGACAAGGGCCCAAGGAGTCCTGCAGAACGAGTCAGCACTGTATCACAACAGAATGAAAATATCAGAAAGTAGATCGCGTTCTTCTCAGAACCTGCTAGCAGGCATCGAAGTGAGCTGAGTTTACGAAGTTGTTTCATCGTAAAAGGGCCAACATAAAACATTGACGAGTACTTACCTTGTCGTTGTAGCTTGAAGCAGACAAGAAAGCTTCGGAAACACCCGAAAGTACTATCACGCTTGAACCTGCCCTAAACTCAGCCACCTATTGAAACTATACAGGTCTTGATGAATTTCCCCACGGTCTGACACGCTACACGGTGAGCTCATCCGCAACCGCAAGACACACAACCTCGCCATCTGAAGATGCAGATCTTCGTCAAGACCCTCACAGGGAAGACTATCACCCTCGAGGTGGAGTCTTCTGACACCATCGACAACGTCAAGGCAAAAATTCAGGACAAGGAGGGGTACGATTTATAATATATTTGGTATCACACAGATTAATATTGTAATCAGTATTCCCCCCGACCAACAGCGTCTCATCTTCGCCGGAAAGCAGCTCGAAGATGGTCGCACACTCAGTGACTACAACATCCAGAAGGAGTCTACCCTCCACCTTGTCCTTCGGTGCGTCGTGCGTTTATTCTAACATTGAACACCATGTTCACCTATCCATAGTCTCCGTGGCGGAATCATCGAGCCTTCACTAAAGGTCCTCGCAGCCAAATACAACTGCGATAAGCAAATCTGCCGAAAATGCTACGCACGTCTGCCCCCGCGCGCAACTAACTGCCGTAAACGCGGATGTGGACACTCGTCACAACTCCGCCCGTGCGTCTTTCATTCCTTTACATTCTCTCACGTGAAAACTAATTTGACATCACCGCGAACAGCAAGAAGAAGTTGAAGTAGTCGACTCGCTTTGGGCGTGCTTTGGGGACTATTATGGGACATCCATGTGTATTCTCTCTTTCGCTCGCATATGCAACACATGATCATTCCGTGTCGTTTTGTGGAGCTTTCTGTGTGATTTCTCCGCATTTTGTGCGCATTGTTGATAATCATTACCACAGTCATTTGTCGTAAGAAACACCTAGTATCATGACAGGTCCCCGTTTTCCATCAGATATACGTCACAAGGCGAACTTGAGGTTACCCGAGGCGTAAGACTCTCCCCTGACAACGTTTCGGAAGCGCACAACAAACCCATTACCGCAAACAACAACTTGCATGGCGCAGCTCAATAAGACCCGCGCAATCACCGTAACTGGCCCAGCCCAGCGTGCCAGATCATTCAAAAACTGTGGTAAAACATCATTAAAACACCTTCGTACGACAACCGTGGTATGTACATGCAAAGAAGCGGACATGTCCTATGATACTGTCTGTTTGTCCATGAAAATAACGAGAAAATATGTCCAAGTGCGACTGCAACTACAAAATAACGTAGCGTTCTCAATTACCAAAAACTAAGGCCAGGGTATGTGAGACATATGAAATCCCAAAGCCATAAATGAAATAAAATGTAGTCCTCAGGACTGCTAAGGCGTTATTTTTGGTTTGAGGCAAGATTAGAACATGATAGCTGCGCCAGCTGCTGCAGAGAGTAGAACGACAGCAACGGGGCCCATGCCAATCTTGAGCGACGTAGCATCACCACTGTTGATAGTCGAAGGTGTAGAAGTTCCAGACGAGGTGGATGTGGTAGCAGGGGTGGTGCCTGTAGGAGACACAGTCGACGCCGTGCCACTAGAAGGGGTTTCAGATTATCGTCTAGTATGGGCAAGCATTAACTCACGAGCTCCCGGACAAAGACGTCGACGTCGACGTTGACGTGGTGGACGACATCGACGTTGAGGAAGTCGTCGCTGCGGTAACAGCAAAGTCACCACTTGTTGCGTAGACGTCGGTGATGTTACTGTTGCTGGTAGCCTCGAGGGTGTAACCGTCACTGTACGCCACGAGGTCAGCCACCCTTATTCGTTCATTCAGCAGAGATCGTGCTTACCCAACGGGGACGTCGGGAAGCGTAATAGTCATGCCACCCGCCGAAGCTTGCACGTTGTTTGCGATGGCGAACGTGTTGTGGAAGATGGTGTTCGCCATGTAAAGACTGAACGAACTGGGGTCGGAAGTGGTCGCATCCCAAGTGACATTGAGCGAGCCACCATTTGAAGCACCCGTTGGTGTGTTGAGCGTCAGTGCAGACACGAGAGGGATAGCGAAGGTAGCAAAAGCACTGAGGAGGTGATTGACAACGCATCGGAAACCTGCTCATCGACCGCGACGATGAACAAGAGACTTACGCGATTCTAGCGAACATATTGAAGTCGTGAACGGAGTATGAGAAATAAACTAGGCGAGGACGTGGAGAAGACAAGCGAGGAAGGTAAGCGAGGACTACGGAGAGGAACGGGAAGTGGAGAACTGAGAGTTGAAAAAAAGTTCGAGCAAGCGTGTCGGCTTTTATGCCAGAAATAAACCTCAAGGCGTCTTCCCACGCGGCACGCCAGTCCGATTCAAAAGCAAACACGCTGGATTCACTTCCTTTCTGATCCTCGCCTCGTCATTTCCGCGTTCTTGTATCAAATGGCCAACCCAACATCTCTCGTCATCAAAAACTCAGTAAACCATCCATTCGTAATGTCCCATCTGTTTGTTCGTCCATGAAAATAACGAGAAAATATGTCCAAGTGCAACTGCAACTACAAAATAACGTAACGTTCTCAATTACCAAAAACTAAAGCCAGGGTATGTAAAACATGTAAAATCCCAAAGCCGAAAATGAAATAAAATGTCACCCTCATGCATGCTAAGACGTTTTTTTTTGGGTTTAAGGAGGCGAGATTAGAACATGACAGCTGCGCCAGCCGCTGCAGAGAGTAGAACGACGGCAGCGGGGCCCATGCCGATCTTGAGCGACGCAGCACCACTGATGGCCGAAGCTGTAGTGGATGCGGAGGAGCTAGATGTGGTACCAGAGGCGGTGCCTGTTGGAGACGTAGCCGTCGCCCCGCTCGAGGTGCCCGTGCTCCTAGAAGGGGCTTCAGATTATCGTCTCAGTGATAGGTAAACATTAACTCACGTGCCCGAGGATGTGGACGTGGACGTCGTTGAGGTAGTCGTCGTTGCGGTAACAGTAAAGCCACCACTTGTTGCTAGGACGCTGTTGATGTTGCTGATGCTGGTGGCCTCGAGGGTGTAACCGGAGCTGTACACCGCGAGGTCAGCCACTCTTATTCGTTCATTCAGCAGAGATCGATGCAGCGTGCTTACCCAAGGGGGGCCTGGGGCAGTACAATAGTCATGCTACCCGCCGAAGTTTGCACGTCGGTTGATATGGCAAACGTGTTGTGGAAGATGGTGTTCACCATGTAAAGATTGAACGAACTGGGGTCGGAAGTGGTCGCATCCCAACTGAAAGTGAACAAGTCACCAACCGAAGCAGTCGTTGGTGTGTTGAGCGACAGTGCAGACACAAGAGGGATAGCGAAGGTAGCAAGAGCACTGAGGGGTGGTTGAAAACTCATCGGAAACCTGCTCATCGACCGCGACAGTGAACAAGAGACTTACGCGATTCTAGCGAACATGTTGAAGTCGTAAACGGAGTATGAGAAATAAACTAGGCAAGGACGTGGAGAAGGCAAGCGAGGAAGGCAAGCGAGGACTCTGGAGAAGAGTGGGAAGTGGAGAACTGAGAGTTGAAGAAAAGTTCGAGCAAGCGTGTCGGCTTTTATGCCAGAACTAAACATAAGGCGTCTTCCCACTCTGATTCAAAAGCGTGCGATGACAGACACGCTAGATTCACTTCCTTTCTCATCCTCGCCTTGTCATTCCCGCGTTTTTTATTCTGTAGGTATGGCCAACTATGGATTCTAGTCAGTAATAGTCGACACTATCCATTCGAATTCGGAGTCCTCAACTCCTCCCAGCAGCGATGCCGCGGTTCATTGGAAAAAGAATCCCTTGGTGAAATTATGAGTTTAACCAGGTGGCGGTGTGATTTCCATCCAGGCTGCAATCGTAACAACCTTTCACCTGTGTTCAAGAATAGATCACGGCCATCCATTCCCATTCCACCTGCTAATAGATCTACGTGTGAAACATGGTGAATACCGACGTCAAAAATGTACGGCACGGTCTTGTCGAAGGACGACAAAGCGGGCACAACTCACCTCGTCAAACGGTCGCGTATCGCCAAAGCAGCTCTCCCAAACCTCATTCACCGCACGCTCTGCTGCTGCCTCGTCCGGGCACATGGGATTCGCGCGGACGGAAAGTATAGCACGCCGTCTCACGCAGGCCTATTCCAAGTCAGTAAACATTTAGACTGATCAGGGGATAGATATAGGGCTGCACAGCATAAGATGGAATGATCGATATACCTGATGCTGTTTCGAAAATGACACGAATCCCCTTCCTAACTCACGCATAAACCGGCAGTCACCACTTAAACTGTTGGCACGGATCTTCGATAGATGGGCGCCGGAGCACATGTCAATAAAAACTCGTAACGTAATATGGCACAATAATCACTCACTTCACTACATGCGTGATGTCTCAAGTTTTTCCAGTCAACATTGAACTTGCAGTGATCATACATGTGCACCAGCTCGTGTGTAAGGGTATCCTCCATGTGCTTCTTGTCTCCAAAATGGCCCTGACAAAGGATAATCGCTCCGGCAGGGTGGAAGCCTCCGGAACGCGTGAGATCGCATGGGGCACACACGATGTTGGAGGGCGGTACCAGGCACCCGGACAACTTAAGATGCTTTAACATGAAAACAACTGAAGGACCTATAAAAGCAACGAGTGCGTGGCGTTGGAATGAGTACGGATCAGAACACACAGAAACAACGAGACGGACTGTAGTTCAGGAGTTCGGTCTTCCATTGCTCGCAGCGGCGATGCTGTACTGCAACCCGGTCACGGTCACGTTCGTCTGCGGTAAGCCCGATACCTGATACTTGGGCAGCTTTGTGAAGCCATCTTTGAAATGATCGGGACTCTGATGGATCAACAGGTGGTTCAGAAGAGGCTGAATCCATGAGTGCAAATATGCTGATGCAAAGGGCGAGTTGGTAATACTGTTCATGATGAGTTCCCACGGACGAGCACGCGTCAGGCGGCAACACGAATTGGGAAAGAAGGTCAATGTTACAGTAAAATCCAACAGCAGAAAACAATAATTGAGCACTCGTAGGTACTAAGGTCCAATACATTGTGCTCCGGAATACCCACTAGAAAGACAGTACTGCAGTAATGTTATCAATAAGAAGTGCACTTGAACAAGTCTCGAACGGGTGGCAAATTATGGAGCTCAGTCAGGTATCTCGTCGCCAGCGCTTGAAACAACAGCTCGTGATGCTCGTCGTGGTATGGGGTGTGCACATGTGCCATCTCATGCGCCATGATATAATACCTGCGGGAGATTAATAAATGTTAAAGGACAGGATTTCGTTGGTGCTTACCAGTCAATGTAAGCCTTTCCGGCAGGAGCATCTTTGTCTTGGTAGTAGGCATGAGCCCTGGTGACGGAAGAATCAATCATGAAGATCACGTACGGTTCTGCATATAGTGTTCCAAACCGAAAAATATCTGATCATTCCGGTTGAAACCCATCAGATTCGAGTCCTCGCCGTGAAAGAATACGTGACACCGTGTCTGATTGATCGAAAAGACTTTTGCGAGGTCACTGATGATTTTCCCAAAGGCTTCGCGTTCCTTTGAGGGAACACCCAAGACTGTCCCCCCTGAAACAAACGTCAGTCTAGCAGCTGGAAGCGGGAAGCATTCAACTCACTTCGTTTCCAAACTTTGACTTGCCCAACGTGTTGGTCCTCTTCGTCGATTTAATCATAGGCTGCCAGACTCCAAGTTGGACAACGTACCACATTCTTCGAGATCCGTCTTTGCAACCTTCTTCTCATCGCAGTATGCGACGTTTTTCTGCTTCTTCCCTCCACCGACCTGCTCCCGATTGCTAATGTGCGGGTCGTTATCGCCGCCCTCTTCCTTCATGATGTTCTTCACCTTCTCGATAGAGTTTTCTGCGCATCAATTAAGCGCCTATCTTAAACACAAAAAATAGACTCAGCGCACCTATCTCACTGAGCTTGATCTCGCCCAACTTGGGGTCTTTGCGAAGCCTATGCAAAAACTTCGTAAATTTGCTGACGACAGGCTCCGGTTTGTCACAGGCTGGTTCGTCCTCCGGGAGTGCATCTGGGGAGGGAGCTTGGACAGGTCCGGGTGGCGTCCCATTGGAAGGGTTTTCTCCTGCTTTCATTGAGCATCTCCCCTGGCATGAAAGATAATGACATCGATTGTAAACTTACCATGTTCAGCCTTTTCTAGATTCTCGCGATACTCCGAGAGAATTCTATCAACTAAACATGCGATCAGCGCCACTTCCTAAATGACAGTGACAGCCTCACCATCGTAACCACGGCGCTTGAGGACGTTAATGTCTGTGTCCAAGATAGTCATAAGAGACAGGACATCATTCTTTTTATACGTAGAGAACAGCAGACGACACAGAGCTGCCGCAATACTAAAACGAATGAGCACGCATCTCGGGCGATACAGAACACCACGTACTCGTAACTGTCAGCCTTCGGCTCCTTGATCCACAGCACATTCACGCCATCTTTGAATTGGGTCTCAGCAGAGAGTTCGGTGGGGTGCGCTTTCTGTCCCTGAGGTCCAAGAGTCGCATTTGGGAAGTCTAATCGTTTCGTGACGTCAAGCCTTCGACAAGCTCGCACGAAGAATTGATTCTCGTCATGCCACCGTAACAGGCGCATCCCATCTCTAAAGCGTGGCTCGTCGAACTCATGGAGGAAAATAGGTATCTTGTCGATGATAGACTTTCGAAGGTCACGGGCGCTCTGTGCATTCAACAACTCTTTGTCTGGTTCCACAGTATATTTGATGCAAGAGCTCAGCGACTTGACTTTCATTTCAGAGTAAAACTCTGCTCGCGATATGTCATGTTGTACCAGAAAGGATACAAGCACTTACTTTCTAACAGCTCCTCCTGGGGGGCGATGAAAATGCAGTCGCCAAAGGTGCGACGACTTTCCATGTCGTCGGCGACCAATACTTCATCGGCTTTGCAGAGTTCAAACTCGTCTGCTTCATGGCTGAACCCGTCGCGGCTTTTACTTCGTCGATATCCCAAGAAAATTGAGGCAGTGCGCATTTCTTCGTGGATCTTTCGAGGAAGAGACTTGTGACCGACCGCAATCAGGCGCAGCTCGGTCAAGTATCTAAATCAAGTAAGTATCATGAGTCAAGGTTCCGTGCCCATACGCACCTCTCATGATCGTCCCCAGCCAGTTTAAGGAACGTTTTTGGACATCTCAGGAGAACTTTAAGAACATCGATGCATTCAGGGCGTTCCTTGACACCACAGGCTTTCAAGAAAGCATTGGCGCTACGCCCAAAGTCGACAAACTTGAACAGCTGCTGGTAGAAGTGGCCATCGGGGTATGAATCTGACTTTAGGAAGCACTCGCGAGGCGACACTGCCTCATAGGAGATTTTGCTGAGTTGTGACTGCTCGGAAGTTACCTCCACGGGCACAATTTTGAGGTCTGCAATTCTTTCGAATTCCCCTGCTGAGAAAACTGCACATTTTGTCAACACATAGAAAGCGCCAGCATCATAAGACTGCTTGCCTCCTTTCTCAGCAAGAAACCTGAACCACCTCTCTGCGGTTTCCGGGTCTTTCGGCGGGGTCGATTCAAGAACTTGAAATAGCTTTTCAGCGGTGGGGCGATCTCGAATCTTCAGCTTTGCAATGTTCTTCTTGTTGAACTGGTCGGGCAAATGACCAAAGCCAAACACATTCCAGTTTGGGTCTGAGAACACCTTTTCAATCGTGGTATCAGCCATACATATCCAGCGTTCGTGCACGAACGGACCTCGCCATGGGGGATTTGACAAAGTCTCCCGTCTCTGACACCGGGGATGAAGGGGTACGCAGAGAACTTTGACGGATCGAATTGCTTTTCAAGGAATGTTTCATACAGTGGTCCACAAAGAAACGTGAATGCAGCATGTCTAACGGCACGATCGTCCTTGGAAGATGCGATAGGGATGAGTTGTTCTATTGTAGGGTAATCCTGCAACCCTTTTCTAATGAGGAATAGTCCTTTGTGATGCTTGGTCAGTGGGGGATGTAACGCCAAATTAGTTCACGACACACCTTCCTGGGTGTTTGAATCCCAGTATTCGCAATTGATTACAGGCAGTTTGAGTGCCCGATTGATTTCTGTGGATGCGAAGAGCTCGCTGATATGACGTCTTTCACCATCATTGCAAGGAAAGATCCTCATATCCATGACGCGATTCACATGTTCCTGAGCAGATGTAATAAGATACCTCGCCAGGTCTATGGCATTCCATCTATCACCGCTCATCGCCCTGTGAGGTATATTAGCAAACACGATGAGGTCATATTCCCAGTGACTAACTTGGATATAAATGTCTCGATGTCGCACCGTTTCTGCACCCCTAGATATTGCAATACCTGCTCTGTGCGGAAATCCAAGAGGAGGTCTTGTCTAACGACGGGAAGGTCGCGAAAAACATCGGCTTCAGGGAAATACGCCTCCTGAGGTCGCATCATGTAAGGTACGGTGGTCGTGGGTATGCAAGTCATAACCTCCAAAATCTCCCGAACTTCGGCACGACTATTCTCATCTAGTGAAGTCCAAAGGGTACTGATGACGTTGAGGACGTGTTGCGCGAAACTAGGCGCTCGCGTGATATCGTGCGCTGCGTCTGGCGGACTGTTACTAAGGTGTCGAAGCCAGTGTATGACTGACATCTCTTGCCATCCAAAAGCCTCCGGAATCGTAAGGGAAGTCAGGCCTTGGATAAGTGCTGGGGGTATGGTGTCGTCTGGCAAAGGGTCATCGGAGCGGCGAACACTCTGCATTCGTCCATCGATAAATTTGCTGATGGAGATAAGTCTGACTTCCTTCCCCCCGGAGTGTGTTCTGCCTGCTTTGAGCAGTTCGTTCCGCCATTTTCTATGTTGTTCGTCTAAAGGACCCAGGCTTCCAAATGAATTGCTCCACCAACGCAAGCAAGCAGCCATCTCCAGCTCACTCAGCCACCGCGAATTCAGTTCTTTCACGACGTCTTTGAACGTGTACGATCCGACCCGGAGATGGTCAGGAAGCGCCATGGATACTGATATGGGACGCAGTTCGTTTGGGAATACTGGGGTGCGCATGAACTGAGCGAAGTGATGATGGTACAAACGGATGTCCTTCGTGTACCGAATCCCTTGATCAGATATGAACGGGAATTGATCTGTTGTCGAGCAAGCGTAGAATGCATTCTTGATAATTTGTGACACCTTCGGGTCGGGCGTAGAGGGATGGAAGACGAAGGACTTCATCGTATACAGTGCTAGTTGTTCCGCATCTTGTTTCCGCAACGTCGGCCACAAATCCTTTATTTTGTTCATCTCGGAATCATAAGCCACCCTCGCCAAAAAGCCTCCAACATAAAGGAGCTCGTCATTCCATTCTGCACGGCATGGCGTCAATGGACAAACCACAGTCTAGTATCAATTCACCACTTACTGGAGACATGACCATTGCTACAAGGTAAATTATCAGATATATCCTCACATAGGCTTGCGCGATACTCACGCAAGATCAATCGAGCCTCGTTCCACAGTTGGAATAAAACGGCCAGACATGTGGCAAGCCATGCCTGTCGTTTGAGCCGTACTTTGCCCCTGTCATACACGTGAGATAACATGAGATAACTTAACACTATGAAATACAGACGATGAAGATTCGAGCAGGGTGTTCTCTGTCAGAGCAGAACGTTAGAAGAAGAGACGCTCCGAAAGAACGCCTTGACATACGCTTCCAATCGCGGACAAAGTCCTTGAGGACCACGGAAGACGCTTCCGTTACCGTCTTCTTCGTCTTGCGACTGCTTATCGTGCTCGTCCTTACTGAACTGCGGATGATGGATATAGGACTACGTCAAAATTTATAATATAGCTACTTACGAAAACCATTTCAAATGGGAAATCTTTGGGAGGCTTTTTCTTCGTTGCGGATTCTAAACCTTTCTCCAAGCTCGATTTCGCTGAAACGGTGACATTCGCAGAGTAAATGGAACATTTTGCTGAGAGTTGGGCACTAGATTTGAAGCTCGGGGCTTGAGAAGCAGCTGCTGCAATCTTTGAAGCTGCCATTCTTCCATTCGATTTCGACATTTTCTCCGTTGAGAAAAAACTCTTGGATTTCGTCGGATTTCCACCTTCAGGTTCCGTACGTGCGACAGGCGGCTTTGGACCACCAACGAGTGCATCGTCAAAGAATATCACTTTGACCTCCTGGGCTGTCAAGAATATTAGAACCTTTGCGTGCTTGTGAAGGCACAAGAAATACTGACAGATCAGTTCAACAGAATCAATGGTCATGGTTCCATTCCGACTTTTTCTGGACATATGCTCCGAAATGGCTATTGACTGACTGGCTTTATTCCGAGTTTTGGTCAAACGAGACAACTCAGTGTCGTCCAGAAAGATCCTAACACGTTGAATATTGGCCAGAAACGTCACGGAGGTTACTAGAAATCGCGTGAGTTCAAAGATCCGCGGGATAGTCGACTCCTGCTTCAACTCCATCTCGATCACAGTCCACTCGTCGCGGTCACAATTGCGTTGTTGTTCTTTCTTCACAAAGAGCTACATGCACGTCAGAAGCGACGAACTGAGACACGAGTCAAAGCAACAACGTGCCTGGTCTCCACAATAATAAATGGATACCGTCTTTCCTGTAACATCCAATGAGCGACATATAGGCTTCATTGAAGGATCGCATACCATTCGATTTGACAATGGGTTTGTCGGTGACACTGAACACGCTGAAGAAACCTGTACCGTGAAATTGCCCTTAGGTCTCAGGATGAACGAGGAATGCATGAATCGTACCGACTCCAAATGCACCGATCTTTCGTTCATCCGGATTGCCTTCGGCTAGATAAAAGGTTCAGCACCCCAAAAGCTGTTCAAAATTTTCACAAACCAATTTTCGTCAGACGCTTCCAGTCAGTGTCTTGAAATTGGGCACCGTCATTCTTGACAAGCCATCTGAAGATCTTGTTGGACGAAAACGTGAGTGCTTCGTACCCAGCAATTGGCCTAGTCGCACACCTTAACTGAATTGAGCCCTGGTGTCGTCCCATTACTCGCACATCCGGCATGTGTACTCTCAAATACAACATCGAAGTTTTCGGCGCCAGCGTCATCCGCGTTCTGCAACAGTTCTCGGAACACTTTATGACAGTTAGTCGTTCTTTCCGACCTGACGTGGCTCCAAACGTACCTGTGAATTCCTCTGGGTAACGGGCGAGGACTTTATCGACAAGGTCCCGCTGGTTGACTTCCACTGCCGTGACCTTCAAATCGAAAGGTGAGCCCCGAAAGAGTACAATTCTTGGGCGCCAATGGAACTAGCTCACCTCGGGCTCACACATTGCAGGACAGTATCGAGATGTTCGTCGAAATACGATAGTAAGTATGTGAGGGTACTGGGACTCTAAAGCGACAGGATAAATAACGTTGCGTGAACCGTAACACTGCAGCTGGCCTCACGCTCAACATGCGTAGCTATGCCATACAAAGGGACCTACAACTTAATTTGATCTACGAGCGCTTAGGCGCCTATTCTTGTATTATTATTGAATTGCTGTGCCACCGTTCCAGCCAAGTTTGCCCTGGTTCGTGACAGGCAATGTCACAGGATGTGAGATTCATGGCAATATGTTAGCCGGAGAGCGAGTTTGAAGTTCACCAAATCCTGGATTGTTGAGAATAAGCGCTAAGCTCTTGCCCAAGTTACAGGTTTTGCACGTCAGTGATATGCTTTCAAGCCCTGGTCAAGACCCAGGATCTTGGTGGTACACGGGGGACTGGCACTGCCACATTGTATTGCCTCATGCTGGGCCGAAAGTCTAGCCTGAGAATGCTACGCCACAGACGGTCACGAAGAAATCGTTTGAATGGTTCTGATAGGGTCCCTCGCGTGCGTGCAGCATTGCATTGACTTCTCTTCTCGAATTCGAGAGAAGATCTGAATATCATGATATGATCAACACCGCTAAACATGTGGGCCGGACTGTACGGTACTACAAGTGTCATCCGACAGCCATTAACACTGCTGCAAGCGGGCCGCCTGCCTGACTCGCAATCCAGCAGTACTACCAGTGAAATACTTCATCCAGTGACACCGTGACACTCATAGTAATTAATTATAGCCTCAAGATTGGCTGCGTTTCTTCGAAGTTCCAACGTAGCACGCAGCAGCTGCAACGACCAGGCTAATTCTTGTACTCCTGTCGCGACTCACTGGCATGGCATCTCTTTCGTCAGAGAGACCTTCTATCAATATTTATATGTGGTGAACAAATTTGTTTCTTGGTCAAACCGACAACAAGTGTGGCCATCTATGGCTCACATGGTCACCATAGGCTGATCAGCCTGCACATGGGTCGGTACCACACATCGAAGATACTCATAAAAAGCTCCAAGAGTTTTTTTGACGGCACACAAGATGGTGTTGAGGGGGGCCCTTGATCTCGTACCACCACCATGGTCGAGAATTCCCACGCATAAAAATGCGGGCAAGGTTGAGCTGTCGTGGCTCTCAGCATCATCTGGCCTATGAATCACATTAAAACTATTAAAACAATAACAACCCAACTCTGAAACCCCACCACAAAAACGACGACCGAACCCACAACCGAATAAACCATCGACACGAGAGAACAACCTAGACAAGCTCACATGCACACGTCAACAAAAAGCAACCCAAACATAATAAGTGAACGACTAAGACACCCGACGTACGTCAAACAACAATATAAAGACACCAGCACAGGCCTGCACGTAAAAACCAAAACTCGTTCCACCTTACACTAACCTTTATCGTCACTAACCCTCTACCCATGAGAATCCTCACTCACCGGCAAACACAGATAGACCACAGCCCACATTGAAAACCAAGATGAGACCGGCCACGATGCCCGCTCCGAATAACCAAAGGACGTGAGCCGAAAGACTGCGCAGAGAAAGAAAGGTATAAAACCCCAACCCCCTAATAACAATAATCCCTGTCCGACCAACGATGAAAGACAAAGAACCCACCTCCCTCAAGGCTATCTCTCAAGCCACACGTCCATACCCAACCACCCCTCGCCCGCCTCCTCAATCATCCCGGTCCGGACCAAAATACTTCTCCTCTGACGTCCTGCAGGACGACTTGGAGCGTGCTATGGACTCGATACCTTACATACCTGACCCCCCATCCCCACCTTCTCCTCCGAGCCCACACTCCCCCCCTGATACCCCAACCCCTACAGGACAAACAGAACGCGTCCATCCCCTTCAACCCGACCTCCTCATATACCGGGAATTCAGTGTAAAGTCATCCTGTCCTAACAACGAAACCCCCTCCTCCGGTATCGCCAGTTCTATCCACGCCCCAAGTAACACCGCGATAGACCAGATGATGAATGACCCTACGAACCCCTCCGCCAACCACGCTCCGACGCCCGAAGAACAGGCCATCCTGGCGCATCTAGCGCTTGCAGACATGAATAGATCCGTGCTAAGTCAACATGGCACGAACCACAGCACTACCCTCCCCCAATTCACCCCAGCTCCAACTGAGGGCTTCCCAACGGTGCACATGTCACACTCAGCGCAAATCTTCGACCACTTAGATAATAGAGTCCTGCTTGCCTGGTTCCAGGTTGCGCACCCGAAACTCATGATCCGAGTATTTGACCATTCCGGAAAAGAAGTAGCTGAGCGAGCCGCCATCATAGCGGAACGAGTTCGCGCAAACATCACTATCATAGCGGAGTCCATTCACCACGACACCCCCCCCATTCGCGTCTCCCCCCCACAACCGCAAGGCGGCAAAGGAGCGAAGAATCTCCCAATCGGTTTCTTAGTCCATAGCGTAACCAATGAGACCAAAGACCTACTCCTGACCCAACGGATATGGTCCACAACCGACCTGACTTTCAAAGCTCTTCCTTTCAACTGCACGCATCCCCCAGAACTCCTCTTCGGCTTAACCGGCTTCACGACTCTAGATGAAACTACCATCCTACAAGCCGTCACCGAAACCTGAAACCAAGATGAGACCCGCTACCGCATAGATAAACTCTTCTCGTCATGCGGCCTACTTAATGATGAGGCAACCCAAGACTTCATCTCATCATGCCGCGTCGAGCTTCTCGATTTCAAAATAACAGGTGGTCTATCAGTCCCCCGCTTCAATGTCCTCGCAACGAGTCCCACAAACGACGCGAAGACATGGACTGATCTCAGAAGCTACTTGAGCTCACTCGCTTACCCCACCAGCCTCGACGGTTGTGGAACCATGACGGCACTTTTCGCCTGTCAAATCTGTCACTCCCTCGCACACCCACGAGGTCTGTGCCCATTCCCACTTGTCCCTCATTGGAACGGCCCGAAAGTAGGTGGCAGAAGCAGTAATAACGGGGCTCGTCAAACAGGAAGGGCCAGGGGGGGCAGACCCGGACGAAGCGCATGATCTGATCTGATCTAGCACAATGCACCAGTACATAATGTAGCGAAAACAGCACATACTCGAATAAACCCATCACTACACCCAAACCCCCCTCAGTCCTTGATCTAGACACATCATACATACATACCTACCTTACCCACCCCAGTCCGCGTACAGCAATCACAGTCGTTCCACCAGAACAAAACCACTGAAAAACAACCTGAAGCAACGCTCCCGTCTTAGGCCCGATTCCTAAGAACAAGTGAACCGTTGATAATACAATTCCGTTTCCACTGAGGCATGAACCGGAAGACACTAAACCCTGGCCCAAATATACTGACCGTTCCTACAACGGGACAGGAAAGCCGAGGTTTGCCTCACACAAGCATGGTGCATACCAGACCACGGAAACCTATTTAGGTTCGGACAAGCCGTGCCGAGAGGCTCAAGTTTTCGCTAGTAAATGATACCAGTATCACGGGAGCTGTAATTCATTGAAAGCGCTAACATAGTCCACTGTTAATGAGCCAGGATATGCTCGTTCTAAATCTACATCATGATCGTAGTGTAGCTTTAGTAATACGATCACCACCAATACTCCACAAAACCCCCACACACTCGGTCTCTCTGTCGGTCATGGTGCTCGCTTCCCAGACTGCGGAGGAGGACCACCTCGTACCACTGGGTGGCCCTCCGATGACCAGTCTGGGTCTTTCGGAAGTGGAACTGCCAACCAAAGGCAACCCCAACATCAACAACAACTTCAAAACACAACCAGGAACCCACACACGCCACCCATACAAAACCCCAACAACAACTCCCAAACACCGATACCAGAATATCCACCTGACCGCGCACAACAACAACAACTGAACCAGATAAATGTGACCCTGAATGAAAAAAAGAAAACACGAGCCAACATCAAAATAGCTACTTTAAACATGAAAGGGTGCACCTCCACTAACCTCACACAAAATCCAACGTCAAAATGGACTACAATCAACCAAACAATGCGTGAGCAAAAAATAGGTATATTATGTGTACAGGAAACCCACCTGACAAATGAACACGAAAAGCAAATAGACTCCCTTTTCTCCCGCAGGTTAAGAGTACTCAACACAAGTGACCCACTGCGCCCTGGTAGCTCAGCCAGCATAGCCTTCATCCTAAACAAAGAATTAACAAATGCGTCAAGCGCCACAATGGAAATACTAATACCGGGTCGAGCAGCTATCATGTCATTAAACTGGCACAACAACGAAACAATCAAAATCTTAAATATATATGCACCGAATAACGCAAACGAACATCCTGATTTTTGGAACAAAGTCAGAACGGAATGGCTAAAGTTAAACATTGGTGACATAGACTTCATGCTAGGCGACTTTAACCTCACTGAGAACCCTATTGACCGTGCGCCTGCGAGACTAGACAATGAAAATGCAATAAACGCCCTGAGAGAACTAAGGTCAGCGATAAACGTACACGACACTTGGCGAAACGAGAACCCACATCACCGCCTGTTCACATTCAGTAGCAACCGACATACACTGTCAAGACTCGACAGGATCTACACATCAGAACGACACCTAGAAAGCATGCTAGACTGGAACACAAAAGTTAGCCAAATACCATCAGATCACCAGATGGTATCAGTAAGATTCGCCCCGCCGGGCCTACCACACATTGGCAAAGGAAGATGGACCTGGCCTATAGGAGTAATGGCAGACAAAGACCTACTTAAACAAATCATCAAAATAGGTGATGAGAGCCAACGAGAAATTGATGCACTAAGACAAAGAGACGACGAAACAAACCCACAAACCATATGGAAGTCATTCAAAAACAAAATCACAGCTGCGGCCAAAGAAACCACAAAGAAACATCTAGCGAGAATAAATCAGCGAATTAGAACACTAACGAAAGACTTACGCAAGATCTCCAACTCGAAAGACATAGATACCTCTGAAAATACGAGAATCAACAGAGTGATAATAGAACAAGAGATAAATCACTTACAAAACAAACAAAATAAAAAGGCGCAACTAAAGGCAAAAGCACAATGGGCATCCCAAGGGGAAACCATAAGTAAGTATTGGTCAAAAATAAACAAGCAAAAAGCACCAAGAGATATGATCCATCGCCTGAAAATACCGGGATCAAACAGATATACAACAAAATCGGAGGAAATGGCGGAAATAGCAAAATCCTACCACAATGACATCCAAATGTCTGACACATCTATCGACACAAACATAAACCTGAATCAAAAACAAGCAAGAGAAGCGGCATTGAAAGAAATACCTGAAAACCAAAGACTAGATGCACAAACAAACCAAATGAACGAGATCCTAAAGGAGGAGCACATACTAAACGCACTTATGTCATCAAAATCCGGGAGTGCAACCGGCATCGATGGAATCCCTTATGAATTGTGGAAGAATCTCCATAATGAATACAAAGAAGCATGCAGGAACGAAAAACCAGGATTCAATATTATCAAAATCCTCACAATAGTTATAAATGATATACAGTTACATGGAGTCCAAAAAGACTCTGATTTCACCCTTGGGTGGATGTGCCCCTTATACAAAAAAAAAACCGAACTCTGATTGAAAACTACCGCCCAATAACCCTACTCAACACCGACTATAAAATACTAACTAAAGCGCTAGCAATACAACTTACAAAACACATTAACAAATTAATACACCCTAATCAATGTGGTTTCGTCCAAGGGAGATCGATCTTCGATCCAATCCGCCTGACACAGGTAATGACAGCCTATGCTGATCTGATGGAGGAAGATGGAGTGATAATAGCTCTCGATCAAGAAAAAGCCTATGATAAAATACACCATGAATATCTCCTCGAAACACTAGAAGCCTTCAACATTCCACCCATGTTCATCAACACCATCAAAAGCCTATACAACTCAGCATACACCAAAGTAGCGATAAACGGCTTCCTAAGCTCACCATTTAAAGTCTCTCGAGGCGTAAGACAAGGGGATCCCCTATCATGTCTACTCTTCGACATCGCAATTGAACCACTTGCGTGTGCACTCCGTAATTCCCCAAAAATCAAAGGATACCAAATACCTGGAGTAAATGAAAGAATTATAGTCAATATGTATGCAGATGATACAACAGTATACCTCACACGCGACGACAGCTACACCGACCTCGAAGAACTACTCCAAAACTGGTGTAAAGCATCAGGTGCGAAATTCAATCTTGAAAAAACAGAAATATTACCAATAGGTACCAAAGAACACCGACAAAACGTGAGTCGAACAAGAAAATTAAACGACAAAGACGAACCGTGGCAAGAACAAATCCGCATAGCCCAAGATGGTAACCCCATTCGATCCCTCGGAGCTTGGATAGGAAACAACGTTGAACATGCAACGTCATGGGAACCGATCCTAGAAAAAATAGAAAAGAGTTTCAAAAGATGGGAACTCGGACATCCCTCCCTAGACGGAAAAAACTAATCATACAAATGATAGCTGGTGGTATGACGCAGTTCCTTGCGAAGGCACAAGGAATGCCAAAATCCATAGAAACTGCTATCACAAAACTAATCAGAAACTTCATATGGAACGAGAAAAGGACCCCACCAATCAGCAACAAACGCCTAGAACGACCGATAACTGAAGGAGGCCTAGACCTTCTAAACATTAAAACACGGAACGAGGCCATCAACATCACATGGCTGAAAACATACATGGACATATCAACTCACCGTCCAACGTGGGCCTTCGTAATCGACAAAATGATAAACCACCTGAAACCCGAAGACCCAACAAACACATCTGACCCAAGAGCCTTCCTCACATCATGGATCCCTCCGACACAAGGCAAACGAGCAAACAAACTACCACTAATAATCACAACATTGTTAAAAACTGCAAAAAAATACTGCACTAGCTTCGTACCTTTAAAAATCTCCGATGACCTCAAAGAACAACTTCCAGCCTGGTCACATATCGGCGCCCCCCCCAAGACATATCATAAAATAAAAAACCTATGCCTAAAACAAACACACAACATAAAGTTAGTAAAAGACCTGAGAAACATGACAAGGCGACTGACCCACCAAAACACGCACCAAAAACAAGATACATGCCTATGTAATGACTGCGTAGAAGACCGGCTAAAAGGATGTAAGAACCCACACAAATGCGCTGCAACAGCAGAGTCAATACTCCATAACCTCCTCCCCAAATATAACCCATACTCATCACCACAAAAAGATGACCTAACACTAACACACAGGAGACTAGAAAAAAATGCACAGGCAAGAAAACAACCACTACAAGAAGCCACCTTCAATCCATCCATCACGATCAAAAACAACCTATCTGATGGCTTCCGCATCTTTGTCAACCCAGCCAGACCCATCCATATACCGGCCTACCGCCTCCGCGCCCCCCACAACAGACAAAGAACACAAAACGACCCACTCACCATCTTCACAGATGGATCTTGCACGAACAATGGGAAACAAAACGCAAAATGTGGAGGAGGCATCTGGATAGCAAATAATCACCCATTAAACTGAGCAATAAGCATGCCTGGCACCCACCACTCCAACCAGATAGGAGAACTTGTAGCTGTACTCGCAGCGCTCCAATCAGTAAACCCGTCAACACCCGTCAAAATCGTAACTGACTCAAAATATGTAATCAATGGGCTAACCACTCACCTAAGCGACTGGGAAGATGCGGGCTGGATAGGAATATCCAACGCCCCCATTTTCAAAGCAATAGCATATCAATTAAGATGACGACCAGCCCCCACATCCTTCCAATGGGTAAAAGGCCATAGCGGCGTCGAAGGAAATGAAAAGGCAGATCACCTCGCCCAACACGGAGCGATGAAAACAGATACTGACACCATCGACCTGTATGTACCAAGAAATTTCGACTTGCAAGGTGCAAAACTGTCGAGTATAACACAAAGGTTAGCATACAAAGCACTTATAAATGACACACACCTAGAATATAACAGAAAAACCCTCGGCCTACTGAGCGTGACCAGAGCCGCTATTACAACCATAACCACCACAATCGAGACAGATGAAGCGATATGGCAAAGCTGCAGAAATAAAGACATTACGAAAAAAATACAAATGTTCATATACAAAACACTAAACAACGCTTTCAGAATAGGTGAATATTGGCTACAAGTACCCACATTTGAACATAGAACCAGATGCCAGGCTTGCGGGGAAGTTTCGGAATCGATGGACCACATCCTCACACAATGCAACAACCCAACGCAGAAGAAAATATGGAACCTCGCCAAAACCATATGGCCGAGACAAAACGGACCATGGCCAGAACCCACGATAGGACTAATCCTAGGCTGCGGCGCGCTGTCTATACCACAAGCCCCTCGAGAACAAAATGAAGAAAACCACACAATCCCGAAAACCAACAAAGGAGCGTCTCGCCTCCTCAAAATCCTAATATCTGAATCAGCTTATCTTATCTGGACACTACGTTGCGAACGAACCATTAAAGGACAAACACATACCGAAGATAACATCACCAGTAGGTGGGTAAACACCATTAACAGACGAATACAGCTGGATCGCGCGATAGCAGCCCGAACAAAGAGATCATCTAAGGCCATCACACAAGTCCTCCAAACTTGGGCTGACACAATCGAGATAAACAACAACAAAGCGAACCCGAACAATAACGATTGGGTAACTACATTAGAGGTTTTAGTGGGTATTAAACTACCCAGGCCCTCGCAGACCGAGGCCACCAGGTAGCGTACGGAGCCCCACACTACTCCTATACGGAGTGTGCATAAGTAGCATTTTTCCTCGGACGGTGCCAGTGCACTGCTATAAGCGTTTTACGTAGGGCTAGACTGTGTCAGTTGCTACATAATAAATTCGCTTTTCCAAAAAAAAAAAAAAAAATGGTGTTGATACACGGATGAACCCTCACCTATAGTATTTGTTCCTCTGCACAATGTCAATGCGCCTCCTTACTATTGCGGGATCATCTGTAAGCACGTTCGCTTACTAGAGTTCCCATAATCTACATAAATACGCGATACTGAAACACAAGCTTTCAGTTTCACTGCCTTTTGGCATAACAGTTAAGCGGACGACAGTCTTGACTTAGTTACGGATGTCAAGGCAGTTGTATCCTGATAAGCAACTTCAATCGCTTGTGGTGGACCGATTGCTTCGGGGTATCGTGTCGTCATTAATTGTTGATGCTTTAGATAGCGGCCACCTTTTCTTGTGTACGACCTTTCGACGATATATTTCCATCTACAATATCGTTCGCACAACATCGCGTTGCTTCACCTATCCCCGAGGACAACAACTTTGCTTCGATAGCTTGATTCAAGGCCTCCATACGTGTATCACCGCAACCACGAGCTGCGAGAACGAGTTGAATGATGCATTCCTTAAACTGTGCATGCACGCACAGTTACTAGATTTCGACATGTCAGAAGTCGCAAGGGAAGTAAGATTATTGATCGACTGCTCCTCTGGCTTGAAGTACTTGGTCTTATTAACAAGGCGCAGAACACAAAATTTATATGCAGTATAGATTGGTTGGGTATAGATAAGCAAGACGACATGAATAACACAGCTCAGAAATACACCTAATGTCCCTGGAGTCCTATGCGTGGCAACCAAGCGCTACGAACCGTCCGTTGCGCAATTGAAATACTCGCGGACCTCTTCCACGTCGTGCAGACGTGGCAGGAAAAGAGCACTTAGTGACGAGACCAACAACTCGTGATTTTCGTCGTGGAAAGGCGTTTTATTGTGGGCTATCTCGTGCAAGATGATATAGTACCTGTTGAGGCAAGGCTGTATGAGCACATCGTGGCCGATGAAGCTCTACATCTACGTACCAGTGAATGTATGCCTGACCGGGTGTCATGCCAGAGTCTAGGTCTGTGCACCATAACATGTCAGAGTTTTCGATAAACAGCGTAAAAGTTTACCTACGTTGCGTGTAGTGTGCAAGGTTCAAGAAAATGAGTCGGTGACGATTGAATCCCATCAAATCAGGATCCTCTGGGTGCCAGAAGATATTGAATATGCCGTGTTCATTATTACTCAGGTCCAATACTCCGTTGAGTCCATGGACTATGTTTGCAAAGTCCGTTAATTCGCCTGGAATTTCCTTCCGTGCAGTGACTACGACTGTTATTTAATGCTGACACCAAAAACGAGGGGACTTACTTTGTCGCCAAACGGGTATGAAACCGGCGGCGCCACTCACATCTGAAGTTCGTTCATATTAAGACGTGGTTATCAACAACGACTCACGTACCGACGATTTCCAGAGCGGTGCTCTTTAGCTCAGTACAGTATTTGACGTCTTTCCGCTTCCTGTCTGCACCGCTGTGTTCTCTATTTCGAATCTCCTGTTCTTCTGGGGTAGCTTTTCCTTTGGCACACTGGTCCATCAATTCCTTGATCGCGTCGTCTGCATGAAATGAGTTTGCGGGTGTACTTAAGTATAATACGAGACATACCAATTTCTCTGACGTCAACTTTGCCGGCGGTCTTGGATCCTCCCGACTGCCACCTGAAGAAGTCAAGGAATTTGGACCGGAAGCGGGGATTGCCACCACTATGCCGCCCTCCGCCGCCCTCCTCTAACTGCTTATTGCGTGCTGCCCTTTCGCGCTCTGGAAAGTGATTGATTAATAAGGCCAGGTAGATGATTCGAAACTTATTGCATACCTTCTTCCTTTTTCTTGTCTTCAAGTTTAGCGGCTTCGTGAGCTTGCTCAATCCTGTCCACTGCTACACGTGAGATAAAGACATTGCAAGAAAGTCATGAACACTTACCATCGTAGCCTCGTTTCCTCAAGACTTCCTTGTCCGTCTCCAATATGGTCATCAAACTGAGAACATCGTGCTTCTTGTGAGTCTTGAAGAGCAGACGGCAAAGTGCGACAGCGACGCTAAAGAACCGTCAGTGATATATCGAAGCGGAGAAACACGAACGCACTCACTCATACATGTCAAGGTGTTCCGTTTTCTTGAGCCATAGCACAACACGACCGTTCTCTTCTGTGGTGATCTCGGCGGACACATAGAATTCATTGCTTTCTCTCTGACGTTCAGCAGAGATGCGGTAATTAGAGTCAAGTCTCTTATCCACTTTGAGATCTTTGCATCCTTTCACGAGAAAACGTGTTTTATCATCCCACTTGCGGTGCACCGAGCCTTGCTTGAGACGTTGCTCATCAAACTCATGCATAAAGATGGGCAACTTCTCCAAAATCGCCCTTCGAACTTCCTCGCAGCGAGTCCACTTAGGTTGCTCGCTAGTTGGTTTCACGTTGTATTTAATGTGGGCGCTCAAATACCCGGATCCCACTGATTCGTACAGCTCTGGGACTTGGTTAACCGGGTCCATGTTCAAAGAAGAAATAGCTTAGCTTACTTTCGAGCAGCTCATCCTGTGGAGCCAACCAGACAAACTCTCCAAAGATCCGGCGGTTTTCCATGTCGTCAGCGAGCAGGATCTTAGACGCTTGAACGAGTTGGAACTCGTCCCTGACGACCGGAGCGTGATCTGGATCGGAGGACTTTGAGGTGCGATAGCCGACGAATATCGGCGCATTCTTCATCCTTTTCTTATCCTCTTCGGAAAGTCCCTCATACCCAACCGCAATTCCACGAAGCTCGACAAGGTATCTGCATTGATGATGAGCACAAGGATGATTCTGCAGGGTGTTCACGCACTTCTCAGGGTCTCCTTCTGCACCAGCTTTTCTGAGGAACTCTTTAGGGTCCTTTATTAGAATGTGGACTATGTCGGAACAATCTGGCTTGGCTTTGACACCGCAAGCTTTCAGAAACCGGTTTGCATGTTCACCAAAGTCGACGAAGGTAAACAGTCGCCGGTACAGGTGATCTTCTCCGTATTGGCTACCACCGATAAAGCATTCCCGAGGTGGTACCAGGCGAGATTCGACGGGATCCGAATGGCCTTGCGAGGTGAGTTCTTCAACGGGGACGATAGGAATCTCGGCGATTTGCTGAAGATCTCCAGGAGAGAGGACTATACGAAGAGGGAACCATTTAGAGAATGAGAGTTATTCAAGTAGTGTATCTAACCTTGCTTTGTTGCGAGAAAGGCGAACCATTTCATCGCTATGTTGACATCCTTAGGCGGACTGGTCCTGAAAACCTCGATCACTTGTCTTGCAGATGGCGCTTCCCGCATCCTCAGTCGGCCGATGACCTTCCTGTCGACAGAAGGACGGACTTTTTGGAACCCCATTAACGCCCATGATGGATCAGAATAAACCTTAATGCGATTTTCTCACTTCAGTTCCATAAATCCCGATGAAATAGCAAAAGACCTCACCTCCTCGTAAGCGCCTACACATTCATGACCGTCTCGGATAGCTGGTATAAACGGCATATCGTCATATTTTGAAGGATCATACTCCGTATCATAGAGTTCATCAAACTTGCTCGCAAGGTACCCAAAGGCAGCATGTTGAACTTTAGGGTCGGGGTCTCCAGCAATCTCAATGAGCTTCTCCAAGGGCGGGTGTCGAAGGAATCCCATATCGGTCAAAAGTTGCTCTGGAGTAGAGTCAGCTGAAAGCGAGAGAAAATATTGTGAAGGAAACAAAGTACCATCCTCGGAATCTTTATCGATCCTGCGTGACCAATTGAGAATTGGTAGGCCCAGCGGACGTATCTCCCCATGTGGAAGGTACAAGTCAGTGATGCAGTATTTCCCGCCTTTATCGCAAGGGAAGACAGCGTATTTCCTGATATCCTCCAGCCTCTCCATGGCGTCTGGGTCAGTGCTGAGATATCTGATCATCTCCATCGCCGACCACGTGCTCAATTTGTCCGCCCTGGAAAGTGATCAGTAATGTTAAATCAAGGCCTTGAAATTTAACGCACTTGGCAAACAACTCTTCAAAGTTAAGATGCCGCTTGACCCCAAACTCGCCGAGTACAGTGAGAATCTGTGGATCGAACAGGTTGACAGAGACAACAGGCAAATCACGGAAGACGTCTGCTTCTGGGAAATACGCTCCACCAGGGGTCCGGAATCCCAGATTCGTTGCGATCCATGGGACGTCCTGCATGAGATCCTTTGCCTCGGATTTCATGTCACTGGACATCATAGGCCAGATGTTCCCCAGAACCGCCAAGACACGGTTAGAATATATAGAGTTTTTGCGGATGTCATGAGCCGCGTCTATCTGAGGGCTTATTAAATGACTCAGCCAGTCCACGAGTGTCATTGGCTGCCACAAAAGAGATGGGGAAATATGTCGTCGGTCGAGAGCCCTGGTAAACGAAAACGGGATGGTGTCTGGAGGAAGAGCATCGTCCGACTGAAGCCAAGGGAGCCACACACTGGCATCGACAAACTTGGTGATATTGCGAAGTTCTATAACACGCGTAGAATTCCCAATTCGCGACTTGGCATTGTCCGTCAGATTGGAGAGGAATGTGAGGGTTGTTTCCCTTTCTTCATCAGCTTCAAGCGAACTTATGAAGTTGACCCACCACCGCAGACAACCGATCATTTCTTCTTCTTGCAAAATCCTTCCCTGTAGTTCTTTCACCACGTCCGAAAACGTGTACGTCCGGACACCATACTTCTCAGGGAGAGTGTCAACTAAACTAAGTGGGTCGCCAGGTGATGTCGGGAGTTGTGTAGGCACCATTTTCATGAAGGAGGAGAAGTCAGCGTGAATCTCCCGAACGTCCTTGGTGTAACGAATACCAGAATTCGTCAAGATGGGGAAATGAACGTTGGAGTAATAGTCGAAACAGTCGAAAAATGCATCTTGCAAGATTCTTGACACTTTGGCATCCGGAGTTGATGGTTGGAACGTGAAGTAGCGCATGGCATACGAGGCCTTCTCTCTTGAAGCTGACGCTCGAGCGTCAGCAGTCGGGACAACAACACCGTTGACCGTAGGCCAAGCATCCTGGACCTTGCGGATCTCCTGTTCATATACGAGCCTCGCAAGGAACCCACCTACATACAGGAGTTCCTGATTCCATTCTGTATGAATTGTCAGTACACCTCACAGAAAACAAACCGAGAGGCTGGGACGGACTTGCGATATGGCCGTTTCTGAACAATCGTGAGATAACTTTACGAGCAAAAAAAAGTGTACCCACGTTAAATCGATGGATCCTCGTTCGACAGTGGGAATAAACCGGCCAGACATGTGCCCACTAATACCAGTCGTTTGCGCTGTACTTTGACCCTGCGACTCATCAGCACGTTTTTTATTGAACACAATGTAGGGCCTACGATGAAGATCCGAGACATATATTCCCTAAAACATGATGACAATATGACAACGTGCACAGAAACAAAAAAAAACAAGTAGCATACCCGTCTAGTTGGGGAAACAGACCTTGCGGCCCCTTGAATATGCTTCCCGTGTCTGGATCACTTTTCTCCTCTGCTGTTCTTGCATCCTGCTCCTCTTTGGAGAACTGTATTCATCATGAGCACAAAGTAAAGAACGAGATCGCTGGAAGGCTCACGTAGACCATCTCAAAATCGAAGTGGGAAGGAGGATCCTTCTTCGTCATTGCTCTTAAGCCCTTATGAAGGTCCTTGCTAGGACTAGTTGTAACTTGAGCCGAATATACAGCATATTTGGCACTGTAGGTCAACCAGGGCGGATGGTCGTAAGTCGACGCTCGAGATACAACTTTGGTGACTTTGGCGACTTTGGGGGCTTCGCGCTTTGAGCCATCCCAAAAACTTTTGCGTTTCACAGGATCCTTCGATAGATTTTCATTGCCAGAGCGATGTGCAGATGTTATCTTCGTTCCGGCGGCGCGTGCCCAGTCCGTGAGTTCAACAGTAATTCCTTGGGCTGTCAGGGCAAATTAGTATGCTTCACGGGCCAAAAATACAACGTGCAACGCACTAACTACCGAAAGTCCCTTGATATGCATCGTGTCCTCCTTGCTCCTCGGTATCATATCTTTGGGAACACGAATCGGGCTGGGTACTTGTCTTGACTTGACGATCTTCATGAAGACTTTGTTGTCGAAGGAAACATGGGCGTTTTCCACACTTGACATGAATGTCATGGTAGCTGCCAAGAACCGGGCCAAGTCGAATGGCTTCGGGACCGGAACTTGCATATCTTCTTTCAGCACCATTTCGATGGAAGTCCATTCGCTCTGGGAACAAGCATCGTCCAATGTATATAGCTGGGGAGATATGTGAGTATTGAGAGTTTGTACTAAGCTTATGGAGCTTTATAGCATACCTGATCGCCCTGAAAGAATATCGACAGACTTTTTCCTATCAGATGTACCGATTAACATGGTGGATCTAATCGAGCAAAGGGCTTGGCGCTTACCTCCAGACAAGACCAGCGGGCTGTCGGTAATACCGAAGACACTGTAGAACCCTACAAAGAATAACTCCATGAGGAGGCTAATTGACGGCGATACATGACTATACGAACCAACACCAAATGCTCCGATCTTCTGTTCGTCCGGGTTGCCATCCGCTGGTAAAAGTCAGCGCGAATTATTTGGTAATAATATCATCATACCAATCTTCGTCAGTCGTCCCCAGTCCTTGTCTTCGAAATAATCACCATTGTTGCGAACAACCCATTTGAACAACTGTAGGGATGCTGAGCATTAGTAATTCCGAGGGTAGCACCACCCCGAGCTCACCTTCGTTGTGAGCAAGTCCGGGATATCGGTCGTGCCATTGATTCCATTTGTCTTGCCGTTTGCTCCCGCAGAATGTGTAACATAGTCCTTCGTCTGAAACTCTATTAGGACCTTCGTGGCTCTAGCATCGTCAGCATTCTGTAATAGTTCTCGGAACACTGGGCGCTTTTTAGTCGACCACGCTAACCAATAGAGGTTCGACGAACCTGTAAACTCTTCTGGATATCGAGCGAGCACTTTATCGACCAGTGCACGCTGGTTTACTTCTACTCTCCTCGGCGTTCTAGT
Source organism: Suillus subluteus (assembly GCA_016647755.1). Taxonomy (NCBI): domain Eukaryota; kingdom Fungi; phylum Basidiomycota; class Agaricomycetes; order Boletales; family Suillaceae; genus Suillus; species Suillus subluteus. The sequence continues at coordinate 156,889 of JABBWI010000038.1, forward strand.
AGTCGCAGTCTGTCCACCTCTTAGTGCGAGCGCCTAATTTGGTAACATTAACCACCCACCTTGCTCAGGCTCGCCATTGCGCCGGTGGCCAAAGTCAGGTATTGAAATTTTTGCTTTGCTGGTGTCCTCAGTCCTGTCGTTGAAAGGGTATATGGATACGAAAGATGCTGTGGTATTTAAAGCTGTGGTATTTGCTGTGAATGTGAAAGCAAGCAGGCGTCTGCTCGCATAACGTTTGATTAAAGCGGAATCCACAGCCGCATCGACATGTGGCAGTACTTTAGACGCTCAACAATGTTTCTTTCAGAACTTGCAGCAACCGCGTAAACGGAAGCCGATCTCCTCCCCGCTCCGACCTTTGTGTCCAGCAAAAATGAGATGCAGTATTGTCACAGCCCCAAGTTGAGGGTCTTGGTACCACGCAGACCATTCGTTCCTTCAATTTATCCCATAATACTGCAGAGGATCTTGCAATTGGTTCGTCAGAATTCTCCGATTAGTAATAACAGCTATTAACAGTTGGCATAAGATATATGCATCTTTGATTATTTGTTGTGATAGGACGTTTTTGGTCCAGGTTGGAGCCTCGAGGCAGCTCGAGGCCTTATTGGTACGATTCGCTGGAGTGACAATTCTACACACCAGGATGGGTCAAGGGATTTAAGGGAGACGTTGGCAGGTCGGCATTTCCCCAAGAAATGGAGCCCATCCGTTACCCAGCCTCCGACTTTCGAAACTGCAGGTCCTTCAAAGTGTTGTCTCTACACTGCCTAGTCATCCTGGAGGTTCCGACTCGAATCAATCTCTTACCTTTCAGAACGGGATCGCGCATTGTGACCAACGCCGGGCGTTGGTACACAAAACACACGCAGTAGCTACTACCTTAACGGAACCTCAACCGGAGGGGCTTGGCCCACTGGCTGGCCAGTTATATGATTGCAAGCCAGACTTCACTGTCATTGCACTTACACTCGAAGTATGGGCCGTTTGATGCCGACATTGGGAGCACTCTGCTTGTTCAAACGCCTCGGGTGAGAATCGAATCTCGTGAACGACCTCTGGGAAGAATAGTCTGGGAAGAATACTCCGCGACCTCATCCCTATTCCTGTATCTTGAGCCATGAGATACAACCGTAAAATTCGAATGTATGTCTGAACAGTCCGCCAATCAACCATATCGCTCATATTGGTGAATTCGCAGACAAAGTTCTCGTTCTTCTTACACGATCCGACCTGGAACAAAGAAGTTCTCCAAGTGAATGTCTTGTTCTTGCATGTTCATATCAAACCGACATTTAGGCTTTGGTGCAACACTCTGCCCTCTCGGCTGGGAACCTTCTACCCACCCAGAAGGTGTTCTAGACATAGACCTACCTAAATACACGGAACTCACTATCGAGATTATGGATGAGCGAAGGTCATGGCTGTGGTGCTGCGGCCACTATGCAGAGGATGCCGTAAGTTGACTCATGCTGCTGGAGAATCGATCTCACTGGTTTAGGTTATTTTTATGACAAGAATGACACATTCCATGTTTGGAACAGAGGTGCTGGCCGTCATCTACAGCAGCCTTACGCATTCCTCCGGGGTACGTCTACTGAACCTGACTTTACTTGCTCACCTATCTAATGCCGTTGTTGTACCGGCATTATCTTCGTCGTTCTTACTTTCTTCCTGATATTCCAATACTCAGATTGTCTAACGCGTGTCCTGGTCGGCTGTGCAGTTGGCCTAGTGATGCTCTTTGTGATATGGGTGGTGTGGGACACACGCACCGCCTGGTGGCTGTATCCAATCAGTATAAGGCGATGCATAACCGTCTCTTTGGCAAAATTCTGCATCAGTCGACCTTCTCTGGAAGAAGGTGCATTGATGCCACTAGACAATGACTCTGAAGCGGCAGGTGCAGACTCGGACTAACTGAATCATCCTGGAATCCAGGATGTCTTGGCCTCTGTTCTTCTTTGCCAGCATCGTTATATTGTAGTTTCTCACCGGATCTCATCAACCAGCCCTCAATACTTAATCCTCTCTCAAAGTTGTTTGTTTTGCTCTGATGTTTATGCGTCTCAGAATCTCATAAAGTTCTAGGTGTATTCATCTATCATACAGCTTCACTGTCTAACTGTCAATCCTTCGTGCCATGAAATCAACGAACCAACGGAAGAATCATCGACCTCATAGTCGACCATAGGCATCAAGTGATGGCCTGCCAAAGGTAGGCTAACAGGGCAGTGATGATCAGTATCCTCAATTCGATCAAAGTTCCAACACTATCACTTACAGTTGGTGCAGGTTTATTTTGGAGGATTGCCTCAATTTTGTCTAGGATCTCAGGCGTTAGTTTGGGAATCACGTCCAGCGCCTTCAAGTTATCGACCACCTGCTCAGGCTTAGAGGCGCCGAGGATGACGGTGCTCGTGTTCGGGTTCTTTGCAACCCATGCCAACGCCAAGTGTGTGACGCTACAGCCTAACTCCGTCTCAGCGAGCGTGGTGAGCGCTTGAACTTTGCGAATCTTGGAGAGACCCTCCTCCTCGTTGAGGCTCTTCAGAGTGTCCTTGAAGAAATCGGAGTGGGCAGCGAACCGCGAATCTGCTGGGACACCATTGTTGTACTGAAGATCACGAATCATTAGCAGTCGTATCTGCAATCTATCTTAGGAATGTTGATTACCTTCCCGGTGAGGAGGCCGCTAGCCAGTGCTGACCAAACGGTGGTTCCGATGGAATATTTCTTATAGACAGGTGCGTATTCTTTTTCGGGGCGTTCACGGTGAAGCATGCTAGATACCCATCAGGATGATGGATCTCGCGCAATATCTTTGTCAACTCACTGGTGCTGGCACTGCTCAGCAATAGGAGGGATCAGGTTGAGCTTCTCAGCGACGTCTGTACAGCGCGTATTAGAGTCAGGTCATTCGAGAAACAGTTGAAACGCACGGTAAGCCTCCTCAATGTCCCTGGCAGACCATTCTGATGTGGCCCAGTAGAATGCCTGCAAAGACCTTGAGCACGACCAAGAAACATGAGACTCGAGACTCACCCAGCCCTTCTCAATGATATAGTTGAAAGCGCGGACGACCTCCTCCATCGGCGCTGCAAACGATGTCTTCGATATCTATGTTTGTGTTCACAACGTAAAAACATACTGGTATAATCAGGTCGATGTGCGAAGAGGACATCAACATAGTCGAGGCCAAGACGGTCCAGTGACTCCTGGGTACCTTCAATAATACTAGGCCGACGATAAGTTTATGTCCTGATTTAGGTTTTATCCGCACGCACTGTTTTCTGGAGAGACCAGTGTCATTCGGACCAGTGCGGGTACCAAAGAACAATTTTGTGGTGATGACCAAATCAGAGCGACGGTAGCCGAGTTCTCTAATAACGCGACCCCTGTCCAGAAACCAGGTTAGACTCATTCGACGAGGCTTCCTTGAGCACGCACATTTCAACTTCCGAATGACCCTTTGCGTAGCCCTCAGCGGTGTCGAACATGTTGATACCATTCTCGAAGGCGACTTTGATAATTTCCTGATTGTGAGAACGAGTTGAGGCTCCCCGTTCGCGTGCAACCTCAAGATCTAGGTTCCCTTACCTTGACAGGGTCACCAACAACGGTTCCTCCCAGCGTCAGCCCTACAAGGTATTCTCAGCACCATAGTAATAACACTGTCACAATTAACAAGCTGCTCACATCCACCAAGTGAGAACACCGGGACCCGTAGGCCGCTGGGGCCCAGACGGCGGAAGGGCATGTTCTTGGGGTCGAACTCTGTCAAAACAGTCATGGCTAATGCGGTGATGGTATGCGGTAAGGTGGTTATTGCAACTTGCAAGCACGATGGGACTTTACCATGGCTTCAACTCAAGTTATATATGTATGTGAAAGCTAGTGCATTTCTAAGCTTTGTTGTGTTGTTCCGCGGACCGGAACGATGATTGAACTATACTTGGATATCCTAGCTGAGTTTCAATCACGCAATTTTTGGAAGCGTTTCCGCCAGATTTGGTCCGGTTCGGATCAAAACCTAATGATAGGGGTGTTATTTACACAGAAGTTACATAATTTTTCCGCCGGCGTTTGTTCAACATCGACTTTCTTTATCTCTCGTACCTCCTCAGCGCTCAGCCCCCATTTCAAGTACAGAGCGAAGGTTTCCGACGTGCAACTTGACAACTGGAATCAAGAGCAATTCAAGCCGAGTCTTGCTGGTAGACCATGTACAGCTGATATGTGTGAGTTCTTACTCATGCTTCAGTCACTGGCAATACCTTCACCACGATGTCATGAGTACTTGACTCCTCTCGGAAGGTCATAAGACATCTGTCGAACAGCGGGGCTCCTTTTTACCCCACCTCATGGCAGGACGAAATCTTGATGTTCACATGGGTCAGTCACGGCACTTATATATAACCTCGACACTATTGACAATGGGAATTTATTTTATTTTTCTGACCACGAGGTGGATTCCATCAATTCTTTCTTTTCACAGACGGCCGTTGATATCCAGTGCCGGGCGGCCAAATGTTGGCTACAACCCTAAAGTTTTAGCTTGGTGAAGTTTACTCATCAAAGGCAAGCACTTACCGGGGCAGCCGGCTGATTTTCCAGAATTGCTTCAATCTTGTCCATTATCTCAGGGGTGAGTTTGGGAATGACGTCAAGAGCCTTCAAGTTATCAAGGACTTGCTCGGGTTTCGAGGCTCCGAGGATGACAGTGCTTGTGTTCGGGTTCTTTGCGACCCACGCAAGTGCCAGGTGCGTGATGGTGCAACCAAGCTCTATCAGGTGCGTGTCATATTAAGCAATCGTGTGCGACAAGAGAGGAAAAAAAATACCTTGTTCTGCGAGTACGCTCAACTCGTTGACCTTGCGGATCTTTGTGAGACCCTCCTCCTTTTGCAAACTGTCCACTGTGCCCTTGAAAAAGTTGGAGTGCGTCGAGAAACGGGTCCCCTCTGGAATACCGCCGTTGTACTGCATTCGAGATGAGAAAATGATTGTTTGGCTTGTTGGAAGTAGCACACCTTCCCAGTAAGAAGACCACTAGCAAGAGCGGAGAAGACTGTGGTGCCCAGCTGGTATTTCTTGTACAAAGGGCTGTGGTAAATTTGTCTCAGCCACTGATCACAACGAAGATGATAGTGACCCACCGGTACTCCTTCTCAGGGCGTTCACGATGGAACATGCTGATCAAGGATTCAGCAATTCACAATCACAAAAATAGGGGATACCTACTTGTGTTGACATTGCTCGGCGATAGGTCCATGGAGTCCAAGCTTTGTCGCGATGTCTACAACAATCACTCATCAGCAGTGTTCATAACTCCCTAACACAAAAAAGAGCTCACGCTGCGCCTCCTCAATATCGTATGCAGACCATTCTGACGTTGCCCAGTAGAATGCCTAGAATGCCGTGAGTACTTCGTTGTTATCCTCGTACTCAGGCGACATACCCAGCCCTTCTCAATCACCCAGTTGAATGCACGCACTATCTCTTCCATGGGAACTAAACAATTGTGTTGAGCTGATTTGGTCCGTTCGGCATACATAACTAATCATACCCGAGACATCTGGGCGGTGCGCAAATATAACATCGACGTAGTCAAGACCAAGACGCTCGAGACACTCCTTAGTTCCTTCAATAATACTGCAACTAGGTCAGCACTTTGAAGTGCAATCGTGAACAACTCACTGTTTCCTCGAGAGACCTCCATCATTAGGACCAGTGCGCAGACCCCAGAATAGTTTGGTAGTGATGACAAGATCTGTCCGGCGGAGGCCGAGCTCCTTAATTACACGACCCCTTCCCTCTCAGTCAGCTTTGGTGCTCGCCAAAGTGTCGAAGAACCTCACATTTCCACCTCGGACTTGCCTTTTGCGTAAGCCTCTGCGGTATCGAACATGTTAATACCATTGTCGAATGCGATTTTCATTATATCCTTTTAGTGGAGGTCGGATACTAAGATATTTTGAAGACTAAGGAGTTCATGCTCACCTTCACTGGGTCACCGATCACGGTTCCACCAAGAGTAAGCCCTAGGTAAGTTCCAATTTAGCGCCGTCAAACACGAAATAGTACACGAAACATACATCCACCAAGGGAGAAGACAGGGACTCGGAGACCACTAGGGCCGAGCCTGCGGAAAGGCATGTTCTTGGGGTCGAATTCGACCTTGACATCAGATCCAGAAGCCATTGCTGTGTGAGAGACGTTGAAAATAAGAGTTAAGCAAGAGGAATAAGCCTTGAAGCTTGAGTGTGCGACAGTATTTAAAGAATTCAATCATTGTTGCTGCGGGCCGCCGTCACCACCGAGCACTTGAATTCCGGCCAATCATCGATCATCTATGCCCCCAATCGTTCCCGAGAGAAGATTACCAGGTTGGTGTCGAGACATGTTGAATTCAAGCGTCAGATGACCTGCAAGCATTTGACCGTGTCATAAATCTCAGGCTATGGTGAGCGATGGTGAGAACATGGCCGCCCCTAGGCGGGTTAGTAAGGTAACATGCGATCTTCGTAAAATTATCGGATAAATGCCAGGTTTTTGGGTGGGCGAAGTCACTGACTGAGCGGCTTGTCTACGCCATGCTCTTCGCATTTTTACACATGTGAACGAATGTGGATGCCAGTTGTTACTGGTGGTGTGGTTTACATGGCATCGCTTGCGTGATTCGAACTACTTGCTACTATGTATAGCAAGTTGTATGGTGGAGCGCTAACTGCCGTGACGTCGACATTTCCGAAGGGGGATCAAAGCCCCAGGCAAGCGGCAGCGCAAGGGCTAGCGCCCAAACTTACATGACTCGCAGAATGATCAATCGATCAGTGGGTGGCCATCACCGTTTAATATGCATTTATATACACATTATAATGTAGACAATAAGCATAACCGGCTAGAATCTTTGTGGCAGCGCAAGATATATCTATAGTCATACATCTACACATATCATTATTCTCTATGACCGAGGATTATTATGATAATCTTGATCATAATGAAACTGATCTCAAGTGACAAGGCATGCTTGACGAGGTGTCTTCTCATCGAGCATTTCTGGTGGATCTCCTGTCCAAGAAGTAAAAGAAATATATTTTCTTACTAGTACCATGGGTGGGCAATTGTCTCATCAGCGTCTTGGTAACATGATAGGTTGGATACTTGATTGGCAAGAAGATCATATTGGGTAGTACACATGACGGTTATGCGTAGAAAACTACTGATTTCGTATACGGGATTTGTATGGCATGGAATGCGGCAGCAGAGGATCGAGTTCGACAGTAGTATATAGTTCAACCGTGGGATACAGTCAGCCATGGGATCAAGGGCTGGCTATCCAATCGAGTTCCCAATGGATCGCTCCCTGTCATGCTGTCAAAGCCAGGAGAAAGGCGGACCGGGAGGCTTTCTGGACCGGGACTTGTCGAGAAAGGAAGTAGTGCTAATGAGCGAGTAGAGGCAGAGCAGGCAATTGAACGCCACTGGGGCGCAAAGGTCCGACAGAGTCCGATAACAGCAACAAGCTATTCCTTAAAATGACTAGGAAATTTACGTGGTGAGTAGTGATTGAGGTCTTGACTCTGCCGACACGTACCTGGTCCTCATTCGCTTTCCAGTGGGATCTTGGAGTTGAGCTGTTTCAGAATAGGAAGGATTGCATTATCCAAGTTAGGAATGGAACAGAGCTGCAGGGTGATGAGACCGTGAGCCTCGGTATTAGTTGCAGATAACAAAAACGAACTGAGAACCGAACTTCATGGGGGGGGAATTCAGTTCTCGATTTACATGAGACTGGACTCGGTTATCCCACCGAACCGGTATCTCGAAAATTTGACTCGGAAAGTTAGTTCAGGACAAGTGACCGAAATAACGACCATATCAATTGACTTTGAATGAAAGCTGAATGCCGGATGCAGGACTCCTACTACTAGTAGACTTGAGAGACCAATTCATCTGTGCGGTTGTTAATTTGAGTACAGTCCCAACCTTTGCCATGGAGGAGAATAAGAGAAAAGAGTGTAGGCTGAAGAGCCGCACTATATAACAGTGTGCATGATGGAACTGTACAACGTTCGAGTCGGTGGTCTGAGCATCAGTGAGAAATAGCCGACGTGTGCCATACTGGCATATCAAGTACTGCATGGAAGGAGAATATGGTCAAAGAGCGATATTATCACGTGTGTTTGATAGACCAATACACTGGTATGTCATGACCAAACAAAATTGATTGAAAGGATAATGTATATAATCAGGCTAAGTGAATTTCAGTGATGGCCAGCCACCCCGCCGCTTGCGTTCTTCATATCCACGCTGGAGGTTGTAGAAGTTCGTGGGGCTAATAGTAGTTACGCGAACTGAGGGTAAGACTGTCAGAGTCCGAGTCGAGGGCCAATTCGACTCTGACGTGTATTGACTCATCTGTATACCGTGCTGGTGGTGAAAGCACTCGCTGAGTGAATGTAGAGTAGTGTCACGAGCCAGATACCTGGAGCGAGAGTACCAATTAGTGGGTATGCAATTGATCTAACAGCATGTCGACAGTTGGTGACAAGCCACAAAACAAGAAACTATGTAGGATGTCGACGGAACAGGCTACAATAAGCTGTTCACCATCCATCCATACCCCCATGCCAAATTGTCGTTTAGACAAAGCTAGCGTATCCGACTCAGGCTCTAGTTAGGGGGAAATGGAATGTGGTCTAATCTACAATTGAAAGACGCCCCCTGAGACCGGTTGGCTACTCTTTCCGCTCATCATATCAGACTGATCGACTTCCGTCTCCTCAGTGATGTGCACGGCCATCCGTTGCATGGTGAAGTTACGGTCCTGTGTACTTCGTCCTCGAAAGAGGCTGGTGATGATGCCACCTACTAGTTCAGAGGACTGTTCGATCGGAGAGTTGCCGCCAATGTGGAAGTGTACTTGGAGAATGATGAGGCAGAATGTAATCCCCTGGAAAATTTTATGAACAACTCATGTACAAGCTGATTCATTGCACTCACTACAATCGGAGGGATAACGCCCAACATGATGTATTCGCCATTGGATCCGACTAAGAATGAAATCAGGAGCGCAAGCACACTCGTGGCATATAAAGCGCCGCTCTCAATGACGACGATGAAAACGGGTAAAAGGGTGGCAAGGCCTCCTGGCATGAAACGGCGAGTGTGATAAATTTGCCATGCAATCGAAACTGCATTATTCTGGTCATCAGTAGCCAGCAGAGCATGTGCAATAGACGTACTGGTACAGGTGACACTGACAAACATGGTCAATGTATAGAACGTAGTGATACATCCTGAAGCAGCCGTGGAAACGTTGGACAACGCATAGGCTCGAGAGAGGGCCCAGACAACATAGTATCCGGTGGCTGCAAAACGACAGGAGACAAGACGATGGTCGAATGATACCTTTCGAAACGCTCACCCGCATTAACTACTAGCACGATACAACCAGGAATGGCAACAAAGCGGCTTCTGTGGTTAAGCACATGACATCGCCAAACCTGCTCTACTCAGAAGGAGAGCCAACATTCAAGTGGGGAAACTTACAACTACACCATCAGCAAGAGTGGTTTGCGTAATATAAAGTGCCTTTGATGCGAGATCCAAGGGCGAGGCAAGGTTTGAATAGTAGGCATTTGCACCAATCGTATTCACTTTGAATACGAAGGCTTCTAGCCCTCGAACAAAATCGATAATTAGATGCTGACGACGACCATATTGAGCAATTCCCAAAAGAGGTTTGATTATTGCACTCACAGCTGTTGCAATACAGAGTAGCAAGGTTGCCACCGGGATAAGGAGTTGTCGTTGAATGCCAGTTTTCTTGAATAAGACAAATAATGTTAACCAGTACAAGGTAAAGAACACGCCTGTTAAGTATTTGAGATGATAAAATTCGACACCATGACTTCGAGTTCAACTATTCAATTGATCGGTAACGCACCGTAGAACAAAGTCTGGAGAAACAAAGCTAAGAACGAAGCTTTGTCCAAAGGTACACCCATTATGACAGTAATGTGACTTGACCAACCGAGTCAGATCCAGACAGGAGACGACCAATGAAAGTTGTTGGGGGCACGGTCAAGAGCAGGCAGTCACCTTCTAAATAAAAGTGCGGAGCCGTGTTGGGCATGCTGCGAAAAGATTCATAATAAGTAGGCGGCGTCTGGGCTGCAAAGTATCCAAAGAATTCTATCAGTACATACCGTAAGGTTAGAGTAATCCGAGGATTGAAAATTCTCACTGTCTAACCATTCCCAGCGTGGTCTAGTTCAGCCCTTTTCGTTACCGTCTCATTTGCGCCATCTGTGTACATGGACGATAGATACTCGCCGCTTGACGGAACTCGCGCGTAATCCTTACGGCGCGGAGCACCAATATTTGCAGTCTTAAAACACATCCTGGTGTTCTCAAACCTCGTAATTCTTGTTCATAACCCTCAGCAAGCCTGAGGTCCATTATCTGAACTTTGTTATGTAGCAATGCTAGCAATATACAATCTATTCATTCGATTGTTCGAGGTGCAGTACTAATGGACGGCATGAATTAAGGGATGCTCTTCTAAAATGTGGACCGAGCACATTAATGACGGTGGCGCCGTGATCGGTCTGGATCATCGATGCGATGATGTGGTAAAATATAACGTACGTTGTACGATATGGCCTAGAATTTACATAAGGAGACTGGTCCTAGACATATGTCTATGCAGTATACACATATATATTGTACACCTCTATTCATCACTGACGCACCACGTTTTTCTCTCTTACCATAACGAATACACAACCTCAACGTTGCAAGTCGAGAGACTATGATAAGTCCATTCAGAAATACGATTCTTATCTTCCTTTGACGCAGATGAGAATTCGAAGAGGTCACTCTACCCGAGGTTTAGATCCTCGCAGGGTCTCGCACGATGAATTCGGCATGCGTAATGCAAGCAGTTCTTGGTAGGCCGAAAGAAGGGCGAGGAAGACGGGCTCCATGATGGCGGCTCGGGATATCCCGCATCTTGCGCCATGGAGCCAACTAACTGACAGCAGATCTGGGGTAGTGGGATTGTCGCCCCACACATCGTAAAAACTCTTGGTCGCTGGTCCTCTGAATACTGTCGCATTTCTGTGCTATTGGCTCCGCCTCGAACACCTCGCACTTCTGCATGCTGAGATGATTGGTCCTCCCATACTTCTCCGTTCTACCATCCCCGTCAATCTCATGTTACGCCTTTCCCCTCTATCTCTTGGCACAACCCCGGATCTCAGACGTCCATACTCGGACAGACAGACATCCTCTTCTAGCTTAGGGATTTTACTGTGAGTTTTAGAAATTTGCAAGCGCTGCAGCGCGATTCGAGAAAGATGGCTAGACTATAATACTACTCTATGCAGTGCGTGAATGAAAGATTCTGTGTGATTGATCTAGTGGACGGTATGTTCAACTGCTACTTCGACCGGCACTCGCAGTGGTTTGCCTGCCAAATCTCTTCGAGACCGACCAGCCTAGCTATTGCCACCCACTCGACTTGGACCTTAGGCCCATAAGCCAGGCTAGTCCCAAGTTAAACCGTTGCTCCAGCCGGATCTTGGGCCCATCAGTGTATCTTTTCAAATCGCGATATTCTCGTGGGACCTACTTAACTTTCTGAGTGTGGTATATTATATTTCTACAGTGACGATATATTCTACAATCTTCGTCTACGTTGCATTGGCGTCAACCCTATCTATTTCTTCAGTAACGAGCGCCCGGTCATTTCTAATGGAAGTCATTAATAAAGGATGACGCCCAATTGCGTATAAGTCTTACCTTCAGGTTGGGTTAAGCCCATAATCGCCAAAATAGTGGGTGCAACATCAGCAAGTGCACCACCACCCTCTTCCCCTTCGCCGCCTTCCTCATCGCTCGCAAACTCAAGACCCTGTGCTGTCATGATGAAAGGCACTTGGTTGGTAGTGTGTGCAGTATGAGGGGCACCAGTCTCCAAGTTGATCATTTGCTCTGCATTTCCGTGGTCTGCGGTAATGAGTAAGACGTATCCAGCCTCAACGCATGCGTCGTAGACCGTTCCGACCGCCTTATCAGTAGCGGTGATAGCCTCTACCGCCGCCTCATACACACCCGTGTGTCCGACCATGTCGGGCGGGGCAAAATTGCACATGACAAATTCGTGCTTCTGGCTCTTGACCACCTCAGCGACCTTGTCTGCGACACCTTGGGCGCTCATCTCTGGCTGCTTGTCGTATGTAGCGACCTTGGGAGATGCGATCATATGGCGTTCCTCCGCAGGGAACTGCTTCTCGAGCCCGCCATTGAAGAAGAACGTAACATGGGCGTATTTCTCTGTCTCTGCGATATGCGCTTGCGACACGCCTTGTTTGGAAAGCCACTCAGCCAAAACGTTGGTCATGGCTTGGGGCGGGAAGGCTACCGAGAATGGGAACTCAGCATTGTAACGGGACATGGTGGTGATGTGCTACATTATGCGATCAGTTCAAAATAAAATGTTCGGTCGAGATACGGACTTACCAGGTCTTTAGGGATATCTATTTCGATGGGCTTGTCAGGGAGTCCGATGACGGTTGCTATCTCACGCATCCGATCTGAGCGGTAGTTGAAGAAAAAGAGGGTGTCTTCCTCTTTAATCCGTCCCTCGTCCCCATTTACGATGATGGGCTTCAGGAACTCATCGGTCTCATCCTTGTTGTACCTCTCCTCAATTTTTTCGAGGATGTCTTTACCTTCTTCACCCTCGCCGCGGACGAGGCCATCAACAGCGATCTTGATACGCTCCCAACGTTTGTCGCGGTCCATCGCGTAGTATCTGCCAACAACCGTGGCAAGCGTACCATACTCGATCTCTTTCATGTAGTCCAGCAGTTCTTGGGCGTACCCCTTAGCTGAGCGAGGTGCAGTGTCACGGCCGTCGCCGAAAAAGTGGACGTAAGTGTGAGGAACGCCAGATTCCTTTGCGGTCTCCAAGAGCGCCTTGAGATGTCTAATGTGAGAATGCACACCGCCATCCGAAACCTACGGAGCGAAGTTAAAGTGATGCAGTGCACGGCCGTCATCGTAACATACTGACCAGACCAAGGAGGTGAAGACGGCCATTTCCGTCCTTCGCACGCTTCATGCTTGCAAGGATCGTCTCATTTTTGTGGAATTGCCGTTTTGCAATGGACACATCGATCTTGACGATATCTTGCCACACGATGCGGCCTGCCCCGATGTTGAGGTGGCTGAAATATTGATGTAGATCAGTCGTAGTTGAAGATCGGAAATGCATGTTGTACACACCCAACTTCAGAGTTGCCCATGAGCCCATCGTTCAAACCGACCGCGTTTCCGTGCGCAAAAAGGGTGCGATAGGAATGTTTTTTGGCGATGGTATCCATGTTGGTGGTGTCTGCTGCATCGATAGCATCACCTTTCATGCCTTTCTCTGGAGCAACTCCCCATCCGTCATGAACGCTGTAGTGATTATCGTCAATGAAGCAAATCCTTTACATTCAGGTACCACTGTGCTACCCACATCAGACAGACCTTGTTATTAACCTCGGGCATGGTGGTCACAGTATAAAGTTAGGATGGGAAATCTGGCTTCTAGTGAGGCCTTTTTAGTGCACGTAGTATTGTGCACAGCACAGATATTACTAGTAGTCCGAAAAGGCTTGATACCGACGAGCAGAGCTTTGGCGATAAAGCGATCTTTGCGCTGAGTGCTCGGAACGATGAGATGGTCGATAATCTTATCGCCGTACTAGTGTTATATTTCAAACTCAGAGGCTCTCAAGTGGTCCCATTTATTTCAAATCATAATTTTGAATCCTTGGTTTCTCGAAGTCACAAATTCTCTCCTTCGTGGACTCGTTTTGGACAAAAAAGCCTGGTTGATTATTGAATATTAATTAATTATGGGGCTCGTATTATCGCGCGACGTCTACAATACTTTTTTGTTTTAAAAATACAGATTTATTAAAGACCTAATGTCCAAAGAGGACCTGCCCCTCTCGGATGCCTATGGCTCCTACTTGGCTCCTACATTACAGTGATTCTCCATGCTGACAGTTGGCACACCTCGCATAATAACCACTTCCACTGTGCGGCCGTGTGGTGAAATCCCCGCTCTGGTGCGATGGCCACGGATGGTTTAACCGACTATTGTCTTGCACCATGTTAGCATTGTACAGCTGGGTGAACCATTCATAGTCTTGTGCTGTGAGCGTGGTCGCGTTTGGTAACATTGCAGCGTCGAGTACGCGGTGGTGTGCCATGTCGGTCCACGTGATATCTGTCATCTTGGTTCTATCATGTGACCACCACTCCAAAGGATCCTCAGAAATCACACTGCCACCTAGACGGAGTCGTCAATTTAGTTGATCTCTATGATATTGGCGACTTTTCCCTTACATGATAGTGATTGAGGATGTTCATATTTGTAATTCTCTCTGGGTGAGTTACAAGCCTCAATCAGTGCCTTCTGTTGCGATAATTGTTGGTTTTCATCCGCCAGGCGTCTAAGCTCACAGCAAGCTTCAACGTGCCATCAGATGAAGAAAACCGATATAAAGATGCGAACAGACCTCTTCTCAAGATGTCCTGTCTGGTTCGCGGATCATCCTTGGCCACCTCCTTAAGGGCCTCCCGCAGCTGCAAAAACCCGTCCTCTTCCTTCTTCCTGTAACGTCGTTGAGCAGCAGATCTGTTATCCCTCGCAGGCTGCGGGCTCTGCAGGTTTATAGTGTTGAAGCTGTTCATGTGGAAAAATGTTCACTTGACGTGGAAGGCGAGATCCTGATGTGGTGATCGACTGGGGCTGTCATTTGAGAGGGCCGCATCTTATAGGCACTTTCATACCACATTGGTCGACTGAACACTTCGGTCATTCAGGGTGAGTAGTACAACAACTTGAACTTTTCTGGTAAGTTCGTTCTGACAACGAGGGTTTCGGACCGAAGTGAAGGCTTCCTCCCAAGCACATTGCTGCCGTACGAAGGATCGGAAGGGTTGGAGCAACCTCATTGACCCCCGGTTGTCATCTATTGCGAATAGTTTTGACTTTACCCGTCATCAACGGATGTGTTCCGCTTTGACGCTGTGTTCGGCGCTTGCGATATCATTTTTTTGGATCCAATTTTTATCCATTGAGAGTGAGATTCTATGTAGGAAATTACTATTTAGTCTTGGCATCCCGTGTCTTGTCCCCGACTCAAATCCCCAGATGCATAGATGTAGATGTAGGGCGTACCTCCATCAATTCGTCGTTCATGTGATAATCCTTTGTGTAGAGGCGGCTCAACGAAATATGTCGCCGGTGTTCCACGGTGTGCATGCGAGGCAGACAGCCTGTTTGTGTTCCAAATTTACGATGGTTTAATGATGTCGCGCCCGATGTTACTCGCATAGCCATTGGTGTCTCCATCAGCCCGGATGGCACGTGGGCGTACCCTACGTTTTCGGCAATTGATTGCTGAAATGTAACCTGCGGGTAATCCCGCGGGACATCGAGACTTCGACTTCCTCTGGTATATAGGCCCGACAGCCGATCGTCGTACGAGACGATGTCGGACGCAAACAGGGAAAAGTATGGATCCTTCGCCCCATCTTCGCCCATCTCTAAAAACAAATTGCTCAATTTCAACTGTAGAATTGCGCCCAAGCCTGCAGATCGCGTCTTCTGGCGCTACATCAAACTCTGAAGCCGCACTTGGCGGTGGGTACCCCTTTCGGTTTGCAATGCAACTCTACTAGTGCTGACAAGTTCAAGGGGCTGTGCGGTATACCTCGGCTTTGGCATAGTCCACCAAACGGTATTTCCTATTATTATACATCCATGTGACCTTGACATAGGGTACTTTCGCATCAATGTCTGATGACATGACTAGCACCATGATCTCGAAACGCTCAGTAATCGGGAAAACCGCTAATTGTGTCACCAGCCAGTCCGATGAGTCTACTCAGAAGACAACAGTCATTTTTTTGCTTATGATCAGAGGAGCGATGACATGCGGCTCTCCTTTTGCTTATGATCAGAGGGGCGATGACATGCGGCTCTCCTTCTCACCCTTCTCGCTGACCCACTCGCAGGCCTCGTGATTTTGAACTTTTCGAATACAGCCACGACTATATTCGTGGAACGCCATGAACACGTAACAAAATAAAAGCTTTCCATCCATAGGTGCCATCAGGTGCCTGGTCGATTCAATAGATCCATAATTCGATGGATGAGTTATCAAAAATGCTCAAGACAACGAGTCGATGGTCGCGTCGCTAGGGGCTGACTTACCAGTCAGTTGCCCTTACGTTAATACTATTCCATCAAAAAATGACTCGATAGAGGTATCGGAAAAAAAACTCAAGACAATGAGCCATCCAGGGCTCGCTAATTTTGTGAGTAATGCTAAGGTTATAGCTTAAATTACGTTGACCTAACGCCCCTCGAGATTGTTCCCTCCGTGGCACTATATGGATTTACCCGTACGTTGTACATGTGTTTCCTGTCCATATTGATTGACTGCGGTGCATCTAGAACTATGTTTGATAAAGCACGTGTCACAACTCTAATCCTCGGTATCCACTTCACTTCCGATGTTGCTACGTGAGTACTATTAGCTCCAACTCATCTTTCAAGGGTACCTATACTCACTTAGGTTCCACCTCCTACGGCCATCCCGTTCCCCCCGGCTGCTCACCAGGATGTTCCGGCTGAGCCAAATAAAATTGTAACCACCTAATATCTTCATCGGACAATGTTATAGCTGCGTGCGCCTACTCAGTCCGGAGTACACGCAACCGAAAAGAATCATACCTTCTGGCCCAGTCCCAGTGCCCGCAGCATTGTTTGGGAGCGTCCCGCCGAGCTGCTGCTTGCAGGTCAACTTGCTCTTGTCCCAGGCGTCGGAGACACTCAGTGGCTTTTGTTTCTCGTCAGCTTTGCAATAAGTGGACTTCAGAATACTTACCTCTTCTCAAAATCTCGCGTCGGGAGCGAGCGTTAGTGCGCTCGACTTCATTCAGGGCCCCCAACAGATTGCGAAAGGCGAGCCGCTCCCTCTCGCGATAGTCTCGCTGCAAGTTGGCCTTCAAGTTGTTCTGCGGTCCTTGTGACGGTCCCTGGTTATCCATCGTCTATCGAGTTCTGGCTGTTGGAGGTGTTGGTTCTGAGGACGGAAGACTCTCATTCCATGGCTTTATATCTTCACCTCAGTACCGGAAGCGTCAAGAAGAATGGGAAATTGATACTAACGACTTCATATGAGCGGCACTGACGACTTTGATGCAAAACACAAGAATTAGCAATTATTACATGGTTAATGTCTTCTTCATATATCATTCCTCCATATTTGAAAATGATAACTTGGTCCACCCAAGCGCTCCGTGGCCTCCCGCATGTACATGCGGTAGACGCCTTCAGTCCCTATCGGTATTCCGTTGCGCCGTCCGATTCCATTCGACCTTAGTCAATGCTCTCCGCAGCCTTACTCTGTTTAACAACTACTATAGTACTTCAGGAGCACCGCGGCCGGCGGAACTTCGACCCTTACTCCTGTTAGCGCTTGTCGAATTTCAGCTTACCGGTGTCGCCCACGTGGCTGCACCAACTGCACTGCATCAAGGCCCTTGTCATTAAGCAAAGTATAAACGTGGTAATGATAAGGTGGCTATCCAACCACTTGTATGACCTGCGTTTACTGCATCCCGCCCTTCTCAAGCCATACTCCCTATTTTCATTTCACCGTTTGATCATTGTAATTTCCGCACTATCGATTCATGAGGCAAACCCACCACATACAACACGCGATTGTCAGGCCTCCCGCCCACACCGGACGGATATTCTCGACATAGTTCGCTTCTCAATCTGACTCATCAGAAATCAACACAGGAAGGTCAAGATGAATTCGGCTAAAGTGGTGTATTTACCACAAAATGAAATCATCCATGCGGTACATCCACCCCCTTGAAATATAGACCAGATTCAATAAGGGTTCGCATCTACATCCATCTCCTGTGTGCGCTGCTCGATAATGGCGTTTAGAGAGGCCTAGGAAAGTTCGCAATGAATTTGCGAACGCCGGAACATACAAAACATCTTACTATCCGCTGACTTCCCACCTAGAATAGAAAATTCTGCCGCACGACTCTCAGGAGACATATCGAGGATTTCTTGCAACGATCCCTGATACAGCATCACGAAGGCTGCGAAAGGGTTCATGCCCTCCACACTCGCAAGATCCGCTTCATCCTGAAAAGAAATGAGCAATATAATGTACACCCTGTGGGACTGGATGAGAAGCACGGAGTGGACATACCTCGTGCTCGTCGACCTGTAGCCACCCCCGATCTTCCCAAAGGGCATTCCCACTTCCATTGAAAGCCCATTCTTGAGCCAAGTTCCCAAACGTCCTCACAAATAAGGCTGCCTCGCCCACATCATTGGCAAACGCCCATTGAGTCTTACACCCTGCATTCTTCGTCCCACAACCCTCGGCGATGGTCAAGAGCCGGCGGAGCTTCTTAATTGCTTTGAGTATGGGTGGCGAGAACGCATAGGGCATTAAGTTTGACGTTGTTCGTATTTACTTCTGCCGTAAATGCATTTGCGCTTGGGAATGCCTCAAGAATGATAAGGATATGTGTATACCGCCAGGATGACTGCGAGATGCGATCGGCGAGTCCTTCAACCTGAGAGGGAAGCGCTAGCAGCGGCGCAACTAGCACAGCTGTGTCTGGATCCATCACAATGTCCTGCGCCACCCAACACATACCTCTCTACGAGATGCACCCGGCACTCGGGGGCTTGCAAGGCTCGGACGAGCGCGCGTTTCTGGATGAGAGCCATACTTGCAAGATAGCAATGGCTCGCGGCCGGTGGGTCCCATACATCGGGGAGACGCAGGGTGTGGGTGTTGAGGATTTCTGGAGGTACAGCACGGGGTGGCGAGGCGCTGCCGAGTTGCACAGCCTGGGGTTCAGAAGAGATGGTCGTAGGGATTATCAACGGAGGGGAGTCACGCATCACGTGCTTGTTGTGCAGTGTCAGGTGGTCATTTATAAACTCTCGCGTGACGATGGTGGTGTTCTTGGGGTCATCCAGTCGTCTGCGTTTGGATACAGGGGAGGCGGTACTAGAAGCCACTTCCGGGACGAAATACCGTAAGAATGATGCCATGTTCGCCGGCTGGTCCTTGTCCGAGATGCCTTGAGTTATCCTCGGGCCGTCGGTATCCGGTATCACACTTCGTTCCTCGCCACCATCTAAGAGTACACTGGGCTCGGTCGGACACTTTGACACCCGCTCGCTTTGGGAGCCAAATGAAAGCGGGAAAAAAGCGGATTCCGTATAAATGTCTCGGGAGTAGTGAGCCATCGCATAATCTTGGTCAAGTCCTCGGAGAGGACGACGACCAGCCGGACATAGACTCGGGCCGTACCGGTGCCATGTCGGTAACGGGAAAGATGAAGACGGTCCTTCGTGGCACTGGTCCCTATCTTGCTCCTGTTGGTATACATAGTGGGGGTTATCTTCCTTGTCCTTGTCAGAGTAATCAACATCATCGGGTGAGTAGACAGCTTCCAAGGGACTCAGGTCATCTCGATCTCGATAATACGCTTCTTTGTCGCGGAGGTTGGGGAATGCAACACCAGAATGATCGAACGCAGTTCCCGGATCACCGAACGTAGCACCAGAAATACCATCATCTGCAACATCGGAGTGGTCGGCAACGTTAGGAATACTATCCGAAATGCCAGAATCATGAAAGACAGGTTGAGGGGGCGCGGGCTGATCGTCATTGTCCGTTTCAAGGGAGGTTTCATTTCCGCCTTTGACTTCATCTTGTCGTTCATGAGGATCTTCACCATATTTAGCGCGATGTTCATGCGAATCCTCCAATTCAGGAAGGCCGGCGTGAAGCCTTCGTTCTCTTTTCGTCAGCATCAACTCAAATCCCTCTTCCAGCAAAAAGGGCTTGAGAGGGCGGGGAGGTGAGAGACCCAAACTCCCTGTACCGCGTCTGTCTTGTGATTTCTTCGATTCCGCTACGTTGGCCGCATGACAAGAAGCAGTTTCGAGGTCTGCGAGTAGTCCGTGGATCTTTGCTTCGTTTGCTTTGTCAGTATAGCCCAGTTTCACGAGATCATCCAGAGCAGGTTCAGTAACAAGAGAGACGCTTTCGTCGGTTGGGATCGGGGGCGCGAATTTGAAGGGTCTGTGTACGCCGGTATATATGAGAGTAGTTTCAAGACGACGACCAGAGGGCACTCATATCCTAATTGGGCTGGGAGAGCGAATTACGTACCTCCAAGATAACTCGAGATTGAGCGGTTTGATGCCTTTTACGGGTTCCAGTGTAGTGTGCCGCTGAACGGGTTTATTCATCCTGCCTCCACGTATGAGGGCCTTCATGCTTGTAGGCCGTAGAGACGGCCCCAGATGCGCGGTGGGTGGGGGAAGGTGTGGCACTGCCGGGTGACGGTGGTGTAAGAAATCCGAAATATCGAGAAGATACTCGGGAGAAAACATCGAGAAAGCATATCAAAAAGAATGAAATTATACAAAGCTGTCACCAACCACGAAAAAATGACGGAGACGGACGCACCATCCATCAATACAACATCCTTTTCATCCAACCTCTCCTCCAATACACACCCTTCGATGTTCTCCTCCTGCACCTCTCGGTACATATGCCTGAGAGCCATATCGAGATCCTGTTCCACATCAATGTCTTCCAAGTCTTGATCTTGGTACGACTTCTTCCTTCTGTCGCTTCCCGCATGCGTAGGCAGGGGTAAAGCAGCACAAACAGTAGGTGGCTGCCCGAGCATAGAGTCCTCTGCATCAAGCATCCTCCCATCCTCTGCGTTTGGGGAAGAAAGAAATAGCGCAATATTAGTATTCTGATTCGTCGGCGTTGTAGTATTGCCTTCTTTTGACTTCGCAGCCACAAGCTTCAGGTGCTCGATAAGTGACTTGAGACTGAAAAAAGCGGGTGGGTGAGCGTTCGTATATGGACTGCAGCACGCACTTTTGAGAATCCTTTGGTTTGAGTGAGTGCGGAAGTATGTATCCGGGTTTGTGAATACGCGGGATCTCTACTTCGTCTACCAGCCCATGATGAAAAAAGCCAAAACCATCGTTGGGGGCGAGGTCAGAGAAATGTATTGGATATGTGAATAAATGCTCACCCATTCTAGCGCTGAAAAGGCTTGTAGCAGGTGTGCCAGGCGGTGTCGGTGAGGCCTCCCATAGTTCGTCGATTTCTGTGTCTTGTGAGGAAAGTGGCGAAGCAGAAGGCGGAGAAGAGATGGGAAGGACATCTACGTATTCAGTATTCAGTCTTTCGCCACATACTAAGAATGAAGCAATGGAAACGATACACGTACTCCATCCATCGACAATCGACATGTTGACGTTATCTACGTCATCCTCTAGCTCTTCCAGAACGGGAGCACGGACAGCATTCAGCCTACCTACGATGTCCTTTGCATTCACAATACCTGTCCATAACGAACCCGGACTTGCTTTGGATCGGGGGAAGAGAGGGGGAGAAAGTGGACGTTGAATCTGAAGCGGTGGGGAATCGACGCGCAGGAAAGAAGTGACATTGTCATTGGTCTCAGTTGATTGTGCAGGTGGATTTGCCGATTTAAATAGCGAGAGGATGTAAGTGCGAGTAGTGGATTCGATCGTGGGGCGAACATTCCTGTTCCACCTTTGTAAGCGGTAATCTAAGAGCAAGAAAAAAATCGCGCACAAAACCTCTTCTAGGTTAGGTACATCCGAATCTTCGATTTGTGCAACCACCACAGACTTGACACCGGTGTGCTCTAATTGCGCAGGCCATGTGCGAGGGAGAGATGCGCGGAGAGCGTTGGTACCTGCTTTCGGGGTCTGCTTTCGCGCACGGTTGGTAAGGATGGGCGTCATAGGTCTGTATATCTCTGCAATGCGTGTATCTAAAACGCGTTACCCCAAGGTAAGGTGAGCGATGAAAGGGAACGCAACGGACACATGTGATCCTCCTCTCGCCAGCATGCCTCGCTACGGAGTTCCCTGCCTTCACCCACGATAGTCTTTAGTAATGATTTGAGCCTGCGTACAGTATCTCCGTCTGTCGTCAAGCGCTCATCAAAGGAGAGGTCGAGATTTTTCAGAGACCCAGCAAGAGTGTCGAGTGGATCTGGGGGTAGCACGAGCGCGTGCGGGTCCGCTAATGGGACAAAATCTAAGGATTCTGTGAAGATCTTCGCAACATCTTAATGGATTCTTGGTCTGAAAGAATTACAACGGACCTGCTCGAGCTTAAACTCGGTATATGCGACATGGTCTCTGGTAATGTGCTTCCTAACGTAAGGAAGGAAGGTCTGGCGAATGTGGTTGCGGACTGTGAGCTCGTATTCAGGTGATATTCCAGAAGGATCCATGTATGTAGGATGAAAATCCCAGTCAGTAGACCTGTCCTAATGATAAACGTCAGTTAGTAAACGACTTCAGGAATCAAGTCACGGTCTAAGCAGTTATGTCACGTCACGACAATCTTCGTCACACCAGTTACGCTCGTGGTTGGTCTTTCTCCTCAATTCCTCAAAACTGCTGGACCCGAACTTTGAAAATATCTGTGCTAGGCTTTTGTGCTCACTCGAAGTCGTCGTCGTTCCTGTTATGTACCTATAGATTCGTCTGAAGACTAACGGTCGAGGAAATTGCAATAGATGCACATCGAGCGAGCGAGTTTTACACCCTTCATCTTTGCGACGGCTCGACGTCCTGACCCCTGATACTTAGGTGCGGCGGTGCGCCACATCATGAATTGCCAAACTCTTAATCCGCTGCTTAGTTCCAAATCCCTTAGATTGTTGTATATCATCGATTGACACCGCGCTTGATATGCCCATATCCATGGTGGTTTGAAACACACGCCAGGATGATCCCCTCAGCCTCAGGTCACTCCCTGACCCCCCAACTTCAGCCCATCCAGTGCAGGCCCTCGACGAAGAAAATGCCAGGTTGATTCGAGTTGCCATGGTGGTGTCGTGTGATATATGTAGTGTTCCTGTTTCTCGCAATGACTGAAGTAGCCATACCAACCTTCACAGATTTGCCATCGTTCGCGGACCAGTTAGATTCCATATAATTGCGAAGTTTTGTCAATACTGATTGTTGCCCCTGAGCGTGTAGCGACTGTGATAGATCAGATTGCAATATGTACATGCCACTCAACTTTCTTTGGCAGCCGCTCCAAGGACAAACAAAGACATCGCGCGTCTCTTCTTGAAATGCTGAGATCGAACATGGCAGAGCGGCGACCCACCTGTGATTCAGACAAACATATCACCACTCGCCTTCAGGAGACTTGGAGCTCTCTGTCGAGTAGATTGCCTCGAGATCTGGTCTATCGATATGACACTTACACAGCTTTCTTATTATCGTCGTGTCTGTCGCGAGTACTTACCGTCTATCCATGTAACCTTCGGTCCCGCATGTGTCAATCATTGCCCCATAAGAGTTGGATTGTAAGAAGTAATCGCTCGGTTTCCTGGTTCCACTTTACGCAATCACTCAGATAGTAAGTTCTCATCTTCTGAAGCGCGGGGAACTTCCTCATGGACCATCTCCCGCTCGTTGCAGGGTGACGCACCTAAAGAGACCAAGTCGGGCTTGAAGCCATCTTGGACACCGTCAACTCTGCACCTCGCAGAATTCAGAATCACTCAGAACTGATGCAAAGAACAAGTTCTTCAAGTTTGTAGTAAGTAAATTATATTTCACTTTAATTATCCGCATAGAACCAGAATCATAGAAAAAACTTCCGCGCCAACTCATACCTGGTTGTCGAACAGTACAGACAAGTAACAACCTAGGCTGCCGTTGGAGTGTGCTCGGTGCCACGGCTCGCAATCCATGTATCTGGTCCCTGTAACATGTCGGCATTAATGATCATATCCAGCACAACTGGCGCACTAAAGGATTCTCACCCTT
This sequence comes from Suillus subluteus, assembly GCA_016647755.1. Taxonomy (NCBI): domain Eukaryota; kingdom Fungi; phylum Basidiomycota; class Agaricomycetes; order Boletales; family Suillaceae; genus Suillus; species Suillus subluteus. The sequence continues at coordinate 180,872 of JABBWI010000038.1, forward strand.
CTATTGTTAATCCTCTGATTCCTGACTCTTCTTGCAAGCCACTCGGCAGCAGTTGAACCACTCTCAAAGTTTCTGTCAGGTTGCTTCTTCACAGCGTCTGCGATAATGGGGCTGGATTCAACAAGAGCCCGAAGAACTTTCGAGCTGGTCGGACGGGTGAAGAAAACTAGGGACCACCGCTCGTATTCTGCCTGTGCACCGGGAGGTGGACTATCCGGGATGATTCGAAAATTAGCAAGTTTGCGCATGCAAGTCCTCACTGGCATGTACATACACAACGCGGTGGATGTTGGATTGTAGAATGCCTCCACTGAAAATAGATAGCGCATCTGCAATATTGCAAATAGCATGACCAGGGATCGGCTATGCATTAGTGAGCGTCGGCCGCGGGTACTTGAGTGATTCATGCTTACTCGAACGTAGGACCACCTGTCTTGACCAGGGGGCATCACTTGGAGTCCACCGAGCCGATTGTGCAAGATGGTCTGGCGATACAGATATTTCCGTCACTACAACACCCACATATATCGAGCAACCCACCATAGTGCCGAAATCAGTATGGGCAGCTAGCATAGCCCTGTCCATCGCTGCCTTGTCCGGCACAGGGGGGCTGCGAGTGCATCTGGCCTCGCAAGCACTGTGCTCATCCATGGCATTCAGACCCTCCAAAGTCCCCTCCGGCAGTCCAAGCTTATCATTAAATATACTTAACACAACATATGTCACATCAAGAGACTTGCGGACAAATGGTGCAACCGTGTTTTCCATGCGGGCATTTACGGTCGATGGATAAGTGAGGTGAACGACCCGTGGATACGCGAGCGCATCGTCTTTAGAGACATTTATGAATTCAATGTTGTCCACGAATTTGCCTAGATTTATGTCAGTCCATTGCTAGTGGTCTGATCTGGAAGTACGTGCCCGTCCCATCGATCGCCTGAGCCCCCACTTTCTTGTATCTGTTAAAAATTTATATAACATACGCTTGTGAACCATATCAACGACGGACCCGAAAGACTGTCCATTGTCCCCTTGCTCGAACTTCATACGTTCCTCGAGGGGCAAAGCCAATGTCTCGGCACCCACATCAAACATGTCGTTGACTTCTTGATCGGCGCCATGATTCTTCAAGCTGTCCGAGGAATATAGTAATGTTCGGCAAAGATCCAACCCCTATAACGTACTACCAGAATCCAAGCGTTGTCGCAGCCTCCCACAATCGATCAATTTCCTCCTTATCTCCAACCCTGATGAGCTCATAATCAACAATCAAGAGCGGATGTGTTCGAACATCATCCGGAAAAGGGGGAAGAGAGGTTCCAGGCATACTAATGCTAATGAGAGAGCCGTAATCATGTCAAACCGGATAATATAAAAAAGTGGGTAAACTTACTGCGAGGATTAGACAGCAAGAAGAGGTTGCTTATGAGAGTGAATGCGTGGAAACGGGACCTTTAAACTTATACCACTTCACGCACACAGATACTGAGATAATATCCAGCTGACTTCAAGACCACTACTTCATCGTGCGAAGAAATCATCTGACCACTTTCGTGTTGATATTCTAGCGGCGCGCAGAAGCGCCTGCCTCATATGATACGTCCCAACTTACAATATTAGGAGAACAGCTCAACCCTCACGCTCTGCCCTGTCGAAGTAGGACAGGGCGCAAGGGTTGCACTTCAGCACTTCACACGAAGAGCCAGGATAGAATTGATTGAACTCACTCCTTAAAATCCACCCAGCGCTACGTATGACCAGAAAGGCCAAGACGCCGTCTACCCTGCAGTGCCGAACTAGCATGTGATCTTCTACAGGAAAACTGCATATTACGGACAGTGGCCGATTTAGTAAGGCCGAGGTGTATAAGCATTACTTACAACTCACCCATGATAATTTCCAACTTGATATCGGGCGCGACAGGAGGAAGCGAAATAAGTATGTTGAGAGCAGGCAGGACGCCAGCGTTTGTTCTTCCAGTCTTCCAGCCAATTGAAATCGCATATCGATCAAGTTGTTCTGTTTTTTTTCCCTCTGGTGATTGTTCTTGGAATTGATCTCCGTTCTCGGATACAGAAATAGACCGTTAACAAAAGAAACAGATTTGAGAAAGTGAATAAACATCTAATAGTAGTTCGCGAAGAGCTGGGGGGCGGCAAGGCACGCATTAATGGCTAGTTGAAGAAGGTGAGCGCCGGCACGCTTGCGTAATTGCATGCATGCTGAGTGATGTAGACAGACAAGGGCAAGTCTCGACCGGCTGGTCACCGGAAGTCACAATACATGTATAGTGACGGAGGGCAGCTGCAGACATAAAACTCGTCTGTGCATTGATGACACGCATCCGGTGAAGAAGCTATTAGCTTGCAGCCAGCTATGCGAGGTATTGTTTGGTTAGCTGTAAAAACGGGGTCCATGACTGTAGGCTTTATTAACTCGATTCTCGGTGATGCGGGGGATTCACCATAAAATAATAAGGCACGCTCGGCAAAAAAAATGAGTATAGAGGCGTTTAAGAATTACTTTGTGCAGGTCTATGAGAAACTCCAAGTCAGGTGGGTGAGTGTCCTGAAGGCTCAAATACTGAATATAATAAAGACCAGTCAAAGAAGTGGACGGTCAGCGATGCCTGAGCAAAACAATGTTGTCCCCCAAGTACTGACATGTACATATCCGTTTTGGGCCACTAACGCCAGAGGTATCTGCTGACTAATCTACAACTCAAGCTCTCGGAGATCCCCGCCTGAGGCCTTCAGCGTGGTGATAGTGCTGCCGTGGTCCAAACTTCTCCTAATATGTTAATGTTAGTCTACCCTAGTGAGATCATATAGCTTAAGGAAGATAGTCATTCCTTCTTAATTTTAATATGTACAGGAACAACTGTGGTCCAATTACTGAATTACCTGGTGAAAATTTCTTTCAACATTTTCAGATTCATATCAGGGCAGAATGCGTAGTCACGTATCATATGCAAGGTTATGCAGTGCTAACCCCAATATCTCTATATTGTCCAGGGTTCCGGGTCTCGATACGATCCAGTCGGGCTTGCTCGACTCCAGGAATCAGTGTTCTCCGTCGTTCAACATCACAGATCCTTGGTTACTTTTAAAGGTACGGATTGCTATTGAGTGACAGCTCGGTGACAGCTCGTAGATTAAAATGGGCGCAGCATCTAGAATCCTAGATTTTGATTCAAACCTTAAAAGTTGGAGTGCCGTCTCGCAATCTAGAAATGTTTTCCAAACGCAGACCAATTATATGTTGTACAGCGTTAAAGGATAGTCACGGGGTTTGAATTCAGGCTCGTTCACGTAGTCAGAATATGTTTTGAACACTATTTGAATCAAGAAGGGGGAGCCTAATATCACTTTAGAATTGTGTTTTGAGGACTTGATGACATATATTTTATTTAGAACGACGTTCTCGAAGACATCCAATAACCGAAAACAATGGAGAAGTCAAGTACCCGAGGCTCGCGCTACAATTGATTCTAGGCATAGACTTCCATTTGGCGATAAGAATGAAGACTTATCCCATTCAATGCAATGCCGTACACTCATATGCGCCTTCAATGAGGTATGCAAGAATGCTACAATGTAGCCAGCAGACCAGCAGCAAGAAACTCAGATTAGCATGCTAATTCTCGAAGCCTATCACTGATAATCAAATCGATCATTTCAAAGTGGTGTAGAGCTTTGATAAGGTTCGATTGTCATCGGACCGAGATCAAACACAGCATGCACTCATGTCCACTTTTCTTCAGGTTTGCATGCTTCTGAACCCTGGATTTGAAATTGCTTCGCAGGCGCTATAGCCACGTGTATGTGGTAAACCTCAGCTAACCACAGAACTTGAATGTGACGAGTCGACCGATGGAGACTCCACAGCCTGAGTGCTGCTCCATGTACACTGGCCATACCATTCTCATAGACTCGAAACTTTCAGATTTCGCTGGAGTCCGAAGGAGACGGCGAAAAAAACTTACGACATGGATTTATTACGTTCGCGACTCAGCGGCGTTTTTCTATCCATGAGCGAGGTGCTATTACACCAAAGACAGACATGTCAGTCCCGGACTCCCCTGGCCTCTGAATCTCCACGGCCCCGTACAAGCAAACACTGCACAGCAAAGTTTCTGATTGTTTGGGAGGCGCCAGGACGTTGGGAGCTTCAGGTGCCGAGGAAGCGTTTGTGCAGGCACTGAGAGCTGTAGGCGCTCATCCACTGGGGGACTTTCTATAACACAAACCCCAGCTCTATAATATCTACGATAAACTTGTAAACACATGGTCAGCATACACTTCGCCAGGTTTGAAGGCAGATCTGAAATATCACGGGATTTTAATTAGACCGGAAGGCTGACCCTGTGGCTGTTCCGCTACCGAATGAATTCTTCAAACTAGAAGGATTCTATTACTCGCGATGACGAGATCACTGAAATCTGGTTAAACATGCTTGGATCTTGATCATTAATTTAAATGCATCACGTATCTACATAAAGCTAGGTGTTGGTCTGCCCTAACATCTTTTGTGGTTGTTTTTGTTTTTTTTTACTTCCACTTCCTGTCTTTACTCTCCCCCGCACCTCCCCACCTCCAATCAAGATGTCGGGTGATGTAGCCACAGTTGCTACGATATATGGCGCCATCCTTCTGGGCACTTGCATTGGCTGCGGGTGAGTAGGGCTTTGTCTGTTGTTTGAACGCGTCTCACATTGTATCAAGCCTCACTGGAATTGTGTTCGTTCAAACCGTCCTGTATTTCAAATTTTACCCTTCCGATAGCATCTACAATAAAATTTTGGTGAGTATGCTTATATGTTGTTCCCTAAGATCATTCCTGACCCCATACATCCTCAAGGTCTTGGTCGTCTGGTGGGTATAAGTGCGACATATCTTGTAATGTTTCTTACTGTCGTGCAGGGCACTGGACATGATGCACACATGTCTCATCATTGCCTCCGTCTGGGAATCCGTCATCGTGAATTTTGACAAGCCAGAATTGATGGATCTCATTCCAAGGTGAGTCAGCTGAAATCCTCTTGTTTTCACCGTAATTTATGGTACACCTGCACTTTAGGGCCTTAGGTGTTCGTACCCTCGGCTGTGGTCAAGAGACCTGTCTAACAATGCTTTATACAGCTTTCTGTAGCCATAACTGCCGCAGTCACCTTCCTCGTCCACTGGTTCGTCGCTTCTACACTGAATTGTCATGGCAGGTGATTTAGATTTATTCTTGTGCAGTTTCTTCGCGAACAGAGTCCGTAAACGTCAGTAATTGAAACTGGTTACTGTGTACTCAGCTAAGCTTCTTTCAGTGACAAAGAAGTGGTATTTCGCCGCGCCCCTTGTACGTGGTTCACCCATACTAGTTTACCGCTAAATCTAATGTTTGATGGTCAGGTCTTCTTGGCATTTTTGCGTCTTGGTGAGTTACTTTATTTTCATTTTTAATTGTTTATGCTCATCATAAAACCGCAGTGGCTGCATGTGGTATGTTACTCTCGACAGTTTTTTCTTGATATTTATTTGATGACGGGTTCTTGCAAGTTTCGACCACCGAAATGTGAGTTTCATTGGATGTTTATCTTATTTTGTTTCCTGACGCAAGTCTTCGTAGTATACGACTCCGCCACTACTCGCTATTCATCAAGCCATTCCCATCAGTAAGTGGGCGGAAATACCAAGGACATCGCTCAAAAGCTCACTCTGTAATGTAGTGGGTATTCACTCTCGGTGTCACCCTCTCCGCGTCCGTGGAATTCATCATAACCATGGTCATGGTCATCTTCCTTGGACAGAGTCGCACTGGTTTTGCAACGTATGACTCCTCTTCACTTCATGTATTTCCCATCTGATAAGTTATTAGCATGAACCACATCATCAACTCATTGATCTTATACACACTTGAGACTGGAAGTTTCACTTGGTAAGTGCTCAAGGCCATCATTCAAGGTGTCATTAATATTTCCTTTTAGCGCTGTCACAATTGCATCCCTCATTTGCGTAAGAGGCATCTATTTTCAGAGGAGTGTCTTCTGATGCACAAACTAGTGGATGGTTATGAGGCATAACTTGATCTTCCTCGGAATGCACTTCGCGATCGCAAAGTGTACGTGTGATTTCATGACTTTATCCTGCTAATGACTAATGATTGTGACCAGTGTATGCCAACTCCCTTCTTGCCACGTGCGTCGGATCCTGCATGTCCTTTTACTGGCCAACTGACATTTGTTAGACTGAACACGCGGAAGCGCTTGCGTTCAGACCGTACCTTCTCGAGTCAGCGCGAGGCTGATATATACCCTGCCTCACTAAACATTCACAAGTCATCGGTTCGTGTTCCATATTCATTTATCTCGCGGTGACACTCACTGGTTTCGTTGATTCGCGGGTTACAGCAGCGTATCCTGGGCCCTCTCTCACCCACCAAGGGCGTACGTATATGTTACTATTTACCTGGTAAAACGCGCTAACGATCGCATCTAGACACACTTGAACGTCAATGTGGAGACCACCGTCGTGTCTGTCATTGACGAGCCTTGCGATGACTACGACATGGCAGACATCGAGTCCAAAGGTTGTGATACCGCATGCGGAACAGAGAAGGACAGTAAAGAGTTTTTACACTAATCCGTGCTTCCTATCTACTACATCAATCCACGAGCCCCAATCCTCAGGCTCCTCACTCGGCAGACCCAGCCACAATGGGAATTTGACTGATACCGTATGGCGCGATATATTGCACTGCGCTACTTTCAGGTTTGGCTTCCTGTAATATAATATAGCTAATAGCTCAACCACGCTCCTTGAACCTCACACTCATTCGTTCTGGCCCCTTCGACTATCCTGCATATCTCACTCTTACCCGTATACACATCCTACCCTATTGTACATTCGAGCTTGCTGCTTACATTTCAACACTGGACTTCCCCAGCACTTGTATCTTTGGCTTCAATTTGCATTCTTGCTTTCGAGGTCGTTTTTTTCATGATGTGTAGTTCAGTCAGTGTTGGCAGTGTTGGTCGAAGTTTATTGAAATTATATTTGCTTCGGATTCTACGAGTGGTTTGTTGCAGAGTTGACTTGGTGTCGACTAGACGGAATGAAATGATACTGCAAGAGGAGAAAACATGAAAGCAAATTTTATTTCATGAAAAACAAGAAGACCGTGCGCTTTTGCACATGTGCTACATAGCAAAACTTGGTGCACTGTCAGATAAATTCTGCCAAGCAAGCGTGATTGCTCACGACACAAATAAATCTCTCCTCCCTCCAAAGCAGTGACACACTACCCAACACATTGTAGTACACCTACGACTCCATAGCATCCCCCATAACCGCATCCTTCCTGACCAGCCTCCTCGAATACCAAGCTGCCTTGTTGCTCCTTCAAGCCACTGCACACTCCGTTTTTCATCCATGAAATATGTGTACGCTCGGCGGAGATCCTCGACGTCCACTGCAGTCCGACTTCCGCTTCCGTGCGATTACTTGCGCACATGAGATCAGGTTGAGGGCATACCGCAGAGTCGTAGATGTTGCCATCGAGGTAAGGACGCTTTGTGCTTCTGGGGTCAGGGTCACATCTTCTTCCTCGCAGCTGTGTTCATAATTTTAGTGAGACTAGAAGTGGCTAGCGTGGAAAATAGGACTCACCGGATTTGAATGATCTGTTGGATGTCTTCTTCGGCGTAAGGCTTCGTACTGACGATGAGGACACGATCGAGCAGGTCAACGGGCAGCCCGTGCGGGCTTCTGAACTTCGTTCCTCGTATACGTGACATTCCTCGATTCGAAGCCATGATCACTAAAGGAGACAGCTCGTTCTCAAGCGCACGGTTTAAGAATGAAAAACATTCGATATCAAGCATGTGTACTTCATCGATGAAGAGGACCTATATCAACGTTAGTCACGGAACTCTATCATCAGAGAGGTGACATACAGCCAGGTACGATTTCTGCTTTGCCTTCTTCCCTCCATTCAGCAACCTTGGAGTTGATTTGGTCACGAAGCTCGGGTTTAATCTCGCCCGTATCTCCTGCGAAGAGAGGCAAGGAAGCCTTGCGTCCGACTGTTGATCACGTCAATCTCATGTAACGATACTGTGTGCACGACTTCTTTTCGTTTCTGGATTTCGCCCTCGGGACATTGCACGAATTTTGTCTGCAATTTTGATTAGTACCACTTGAATTTTACCGCAAAATAATTGTGGACGTACAGTCTGCACCCATGGCGTCATAATCTCTTGAACGCGCATACGAGCGGCCGAGTTTTGAGACCCTTCCTGACGTCTTGTCGATCACTACCACGTCGCCTGCAAGAACCTTTTCTTTGGAGAGCGCATCTATCATCTTGGTACCCAGGTCGTAAATAGTTTCCATATCTGTCGTTTTTATCGTGAGTTTACCGGTTTTAGTGGCCTGCGGAATGCAGTCAGTGTCCATAACTTTGATGACTGAAATATGGTACACATACGCCAGTTAGACTGCGGTCGATCTGGATTTCGACGACCTCTCCTTCAATTATTTCACTTTCTTCTTTGATGCGCACGCCGATACTCCGCCGTATGGCTTGCGTCAGTGCTTCAGTCTTGGACATCGACAGTGAAAACACCTCGCTGGCAGCGATCATGGTAAACGGTACATCCGAGCCTAGTGTCTGTGCCATGCCTGCAGAGTGTTATTTATTGTTTGTAAGTCGATCATAATTATAAACCTGCCTAGTGCGATAGCTGTCTTCCCTGTCGACGGTGGCCCAGCGAACAATATAGCGCGTCCCGCTATCCGTCCCTCTTGCACCATTTTGATGACCATGCCCGCAGCTTTTCGTGCTTTGCCTTGCCCTACCATACCCTGCGAATTCGCTCGCGGTTCAAGACGATCGTCGAGCCCTAGACCTCGGATATGCGAGTGTGCGCCTAGCAGTCATTAGTGATTACCGCCAACACATGAGTCTTTCGCGCACCTATGCGCTCCATTTTAGTTATCTCCCGCAACTCCGACATTCCTGTAGATATTTGAGCAGCCTGACAATTAGCATCAGCATGTTTGATATGACAAACAAGCTTGAATCTAGGAGTTCTCCTACCATTGTTGCGTGAATGAGCAGAGAGCGCGTCTGTTTGTTCCGAGCAAACAACATTCCTCTTCGACCTGCTAAAAATAATTTCTACATTTTCCGTTTCTGTTACTTACTTGGAGGCGCTGTTCCGTCGACAGACAGTAGTATGTTGTGTGTTCGTGCACTACGCGCTTTTTCGTCATTGGGTGCTCCATCGAGTTCTCGGTCATTGACACATGTATTCCCAACCACCACCGCAACCAACTCCATAGCTCGCACTTATGCTACACATTTTACACGGGGTTCAAAAGATGAGCCTAAAGCTACATCTCTAGACGTCGACACCAACGTCTTCAAGACTTACAAACCCGTTTCTCCCGGTATTCGTCACCTTCGTCGACCTATAAATGACCATATCTATCAAGGGAGGCCCGTTCGTCTATTAACGGCTTGCCTCCGCAAACATGGTGGTCGTAACTCTCATGGCCGCATCACCGTCCGCTTTCGCGGTGGTGGTCACAAGCGTCGTGTACGTCTCATCGACTTTCTGCGCACCGAACCTGGAGAGTACGATGTCATCCGTATTGAATACGATCCTGGACGTTCAGCACACATTGCTCTTATCAAAGCTCGAGACGCCAATGCGGAGGGGAAGGCGAAGTGGAAATACATACTTGCTACTGAGGGGATGAGGCCGGGGGATGTAGTGCAGAGCTATAGGATGGGTATGCCTGAAACCACGGGTATACTCCGCACAAGAACGGTTAGACCTGGCAATGTTCTTCCTATTCGGTCCATTCCTACTGGCACGGTCGTTCACTGTGTCGCACTTTCACCTACGGGCAAGGCATTGCTCGTGCGCTCTGCTGGCTCGTTCGCTCAGGTCGTGCACCACGACGAGTCTGGACGGTATAGTCACGTGCGCCTCCAAAGCGGCGAAATCCGCCAAGTCCTACAAGATTGTTGCGCTACCATCGGACGCGTAAGCAACCTTAATTGGAAAGGGAGGAAGATAGGAAAGGCGGGGAGAAATCGGTGGCTGGGGTGGAGACCACGAGTCCGAGGTGTTGCCATGAATGCGTCAGTAATTTTCTATCAGTCAGTTGCGTGCATTATATTTAGTCGCGCTTTTGCATTTGGAATTTTAGCAAGGATCACCCTCATGGTGGTGGACGTGGTAAATCCAAGTCCAACAAGCATCCTGTGTCTGTTTGGGGCTGGGCCACAAAAGGCAAACGTACGCGTAAACCTGGACCCAAGGGCCCTAAGAACAGTAATAAGATGGTCATTCGGGAACGCCCTAGGGGCAAGGAGAAGCGCTCGGGTGGTTCTTAAGCTAACGTTTCACCATATCCATCCTACTAGTAATTTTGACTTTATTCTGAAAACTGCTTCGATACGGAATACTCGCGTTCATTAAGGCATGCGAATTCATATCCAGTATTGCAATACCCCTTCTTATATTCACCCAACTATCCCTACCAAGGGGTGTCCGCCCACGCACGGTCCTCGTGATGTGATCATTACCAGTCTAGGGTCACTGTGAGAAGTTGACACTGATCTCAAGTTAAAAATTGCAACGTGTCGGTCATGGAGAAGTAACTACCGAATCACAAATTAATATTGGGCGTGAAAGGACATTCAACAACGTGGAAAGGCATTGGCTTGACAAGTTAACAGTTAATCTGTTGACTAGCAGTGGCTTGATGGGGATAGATCATACACCGAACGCGATCACGTGGTGGGCGCGTATTTGATCTCCGCTACCGCGTTTCTTGTTTGCTGGAGGCGGCGTGTTGGCATGTAGTCACCTTAAATACGCGTGCACCCGACTTCCCGTCCTTCTTCCCAGCATCCTTAGTCAATTATTAACCATGGAATCAGCTACACTCTCCAGGACGTCCTCGATAGCCAGTATATCTTCCGCAGACGATACTGCGCGTCGTACGCGCAAACGCTTTTCTACTGTTCAGCTCATGATGCTAGAACAGCTTTTCCATCGGACATCCCACCCAACGCGAGATGAACGCGAAGCCCTTGCGAATACAGCAGGGATGTATGTCATTCTCGAGACCGACGTGACTTGCCCCATATCTGATGCATTTTCCACAGGGAAATAAAATCTGTTACCATATGGTTCCAAAATAAACGTCAGACGGAGCGCAAAGTGGCCCTCCACAATGCCACGAACGTCTCCAATGAAGACGGCTCTTCCTCTCCACCACTCGGGCACGGACATGCTTCTTCATCACGTCATACCCATTCCCGATCAGTTTCTTTTTCAAGTTTGCATACTCCACGGAGACGGATAACGCCTCCTCGCCCGCGTCCCTCCCTTGACCGTGTCGCGGCACGTTCCGAATCGCGTCTCCAACCACCCCGCACACCTACGAAACCTCATAATCCACACGCGTCACTCTGGGATAATATGCCCTCCTCTCCACTGGCACCTGCCAGCCCTCCTACCCGCGACTTGGTAGACTTTGTGGGCAGCGGGCGCACCCTTGAATGGGCATGTGCTGCAGCACGCCTATCCGGAAAGCGTCAAGAAGGCGAAGCAGGTGCTGAAACGGAAGACGAAGAAATGGAAGCTATTACGCCGGAAGGGAGCTTAGGGGCCGGAGATGACGCCTGGAATAAGAGAACTGCATTTCCCGTCCAGAAGCACGGGCACGTGGCTCGGAACTTGAAGTTTGCGCCCATAGTACTGAATGGAAGAAAAAGTGCGATTCAGGACGACGATATGATGCGAGCTGCGCTGGTCTTGTGTGGACTGGGAAAGCGCAGCTGAGGAATCATTAATCAGGCGGTGACATAGAGGACTTTTGGCACGCACAGCTCTACCCTTATTATTTGCACATACCCTGCATTTCCAACCGCATCTTCACATTTGTTATAATATTGCTGTATATATCATATTTTTGTACGTCTTCGAGCATTCTCCGGTGGTACTTCGTTATCTGTGTGAATTTTGAAATGAAAGACCAGGAAGCAAACGACTCGACAGTCCTGATGCTTAGTTCACCGATTATTGAGTCGGGGCTCATAATCTCTGCGGAGAGCCTGAATATACTTGATCAGTAACTATAGACGATTCAGAAGGTCGAGACATGGTCATCGGTGAATCAAATCAGGGGGGCATGTAGAGTTGCTGTGCAGATCAAAGGGCCATTACAGATATCCCATGTATGATTAATGGGGTAGCTACAAGACGCTTTAAATGAGCTTAACGCACTTCAAAGTTGCGGGACGTACGTAGGAGAAGTGAGCAACAGGACGATATCGGTGAATTATGCGAGTGTTATGTCGGCATCGCCCGAACTTGAACTTTGACTTGACCGTCACGATCAGCACTAGACTAGTATAAACAGATCAGATCTAGACCTTAGTTCAACGTTCAGACGTCATGACGCCCGAGACGACTCCCCTTGATTTCATCGAGTGTTCGTATCTGATAGGCTGCTCTGAAAGACAGTCAGACTCCTTGTCTTCTCCGTCATGTTAATTCCTGTTGTCATCATCACAGGCGCATCCAGGTCAATTTAGTCCCTATTTCTAAGAGTTTTAGGTTAACTACCTAATATTCAGAGGTATCGGTCTTGCAGTCACTCGTTCCTTACTCAAGGAGCACAACGCCCATGTCGTTACCATATCGCGGACTCGAACACCAGAGCTCAGCCAACTGATTCAGGAACACGAGCAATCATTGCTGACTCTCGAGTGCGACATGTGAGTACCAGACCTTGAGTTCATGATACATAGAACTCACGTTACAACCACAGTGCAAACGAACTCGCGCTCAAAATCGCCATAACCCGCGGCAAAGACCACTTTGGACAGATAGACGGCCTAATCCTCAACGCTGCTACTCTAGACCCCATGGGGCGCATTGACAATGCTGATATCACCCTAGATGACTGGAAAAGCCATTTCGACATCAATTTTTTCTCGCTCATTACTGCTATTAGGGCCTCTTTGCCTGGCTTGCGAGAATCGAAGGGCAGGATAATTTTCGTAAGTACAGGAGCGGCTCTCAGAGGCATGTCTGGAAGTGGAGCGTATTGTGCTAGTAAAGCTGCTATGAATAGCCTGAGCAGGTGATCAGTACTGAGTCGTGCGAGGAGGCTTTGAACTGATTTTATGAAATGGATAGAATGCTCGCGAACGAAGAACCTTCGATCGTGTCATTGGCACTTGCGCCTGGAGGGGTCGACACTGCGGTAAGTTTGGACTGTATTATGTCGATCGTAGATCTCAAATACCAGTACAGATGCAGGCTGTACTGCGGGATACGGGAGCACAGCACATGAAGGCGACCGATCATAAGAATTTCATCGATGCCTACAATAAAGGAATCCTAGTCAATCCACACGATGTTGGATATGTCATCGCTGCGCTCTCGTTACGCGCTCCTCTTTCGCTTACAGGGCAGTTTGTAAAGTGGGATAATGAGGAGTGTAGAGAATTCCGGAGGAAATGACCTGGTGGCATATTAGGTCGTGTCTATGTGCGCTGTTCATGTACTGACAGATTATTGAGTTGGGCTAATGATCTCTGCCGAAGAAAGCTACCATAAATCGTATACTTCTATAGGCTATTCGGAAGGTCGAGACATGGTCATCGATGAATCAAATCAGGGGGGGCATGTAGAGCTGCTGTGTAGATTATCTGAAGGGCCATTACGGATATCCCATGATCAATGGGGTAGCTACAAAGACACTTTAAATGAACTCAACACACTTCAAAGTTGCGGGACGTGTATACAGGAGATGTGAACAACAGGGGAACATTGATATTGATGGATCATGTTTGTGCTCGTTATGTCGGCATCGCCCGAACGACCTGACCGTCATCGGCACTCAGGCTATAAACAGATCAGACCTTGGTTCAGCCGTCACGACGTGCATGGGAGCCCGAGGCGGCTCTCCTTGATTCCATCGAGTGTTCGTATCTGATAGGCTGTTCTGAAAGACAGTCAAGCTCCTTGTCTTCTCCGTCATGCCAAATCCTGTCGTCGTCATCACAGGTGCATCCCGGTTAATCCTAGTCCCTATCTCTGAGAAACTTATGCTAATCATATAATATTCAGAGGTATCGGTCTTGCAGTCACTCGTTCCTTACTCAAGGAGCACAACGCTCATGTCGTTACCATATCGCGGACTCGAACACCAGAGCTCAGCCAACTGATCCAGGAACACGAGCAATCATTGCTGGCTCTCGAGTGCGATATGTGAGTACTAGACTTTCAGTTCATGATACATAGAACTCACGGTACTACAACCACAGCACAGACGAACCCGCAGTCAAGAGTGCCATAGCCCGCGGCAAAGACCACTTTGGACAGATAGACGGCTTAATCCTCAACGCTGCTACTCTAGACCCCATAGCGCGCATCGACAACGCCGATATCACCCTGGATGACTGGAAAAGCTATTTCGACATCAATTTTTTCTCGCTCATTACTGCTATTAGGGCCTCTTTGCCTGGCTTGCGAGAATCAAAGGGTAGGATCATTTTTATAAGTTCAGGAGCGGCTACCGGAAACATATATGGATGGGGAGCGTACAATGCTAGTAAAGCTGCTATGAATAGCCTGAGCAGGTGATCAGTACTGAGTCGCACGAGGAGGCTTTGAACTAATTTTATGAAATGGATAGGACGCTCGCGAGCGAAGAACCTTCAATCGTGTCATTGGCACTTGCGCCTGGAAGAGTCGACACTGCGGTAGGTTTGGACTGTATTATGGCGACCATAAATCTCAAATACCGTACAGATGCAGGCTGTACTGCGGGATGCAGGAGCGCAGCACATGAAGGCGACCGATCATAGGAATTTCGTCGATGCCTACAATGAAGGAACCCTAGTCAATCCATACGACGTTGGATATGTCATCGCTGCGCTCTCGTTACGCGCTCCTCTTTCACTTACCGGGCAATTTGTGAAGTGGGATAACGAGGAGTGTAGAGAATTCCGGAGGAAATGACCTGGTAATATATCAGGTCGTGCGCTGTTCATGTACTGACATGATGTACATGATACCCGCCAAAGCAAGTGCGCATAAACGGATATTCTACAGTCTGCAGTCGCATCGCATCTGTCCAGAGCTACTTACAATAGTGCACTGCTCCCGTAGTTCGGTCCCGAGCCCAGGGTCGAATGCAATTCTTTGCATGCTTATGTCGTACTTACTTGGTTTGACAGGCGGTCCAAACTCGGCCGATGGCATACTCCACGTCTTGTGCAAATACGGGATGATCACACCAAAGGGTTCCTTGTACAAGTGACGATATGTTGAACTAGGTCCATCTGCGTGTGGCTAGAAATGGACGTCGAGTGGACCATCGCACTTGCAGAAAGTGATGCTGAGACTGTTTGCGGAACTTGTTATATCATAGTGCTATCTGGAATGGAACTTTAGGTAAATACTACGGAGCCTTGGGTGAATTATGCCACTAACCGGACGCGAAAAGAGGCTGACCATTCAACCTGTTGAGTGTAGAAGCGAAGCGAATATCATGCAGAGTACAAGAAACGTACCAAGGAAAAGCATAAATACCCAGACTGCAAACAAGTCTGCGGTACAGAACAACCCAACTCGAAACCTTCACAAGTGACTCTCATATCTACCATGCGTTTTTTGGCATTTCTCGCTATCTTCGTCGCCCTTGCTGTCTCTGTTAGCGCTGATGGCACGAATGAGTGCAACGAGGGCTTTGACGAATGTGGGCCTGGCTATAAATGTCAGGTGAATAACCATTTCTTTTTGCCATGACGAACTTAGTGGACGCAGCTGACTTGCTTGTTACAGGCCGGGAAGTGCAAGAAACTGCCCAGCAATTGATGATGCAACCGCGAGATGTGTACAGCTGTCAGTAGAACACAGGTTAGATATCACACACTCACTCGAGTCATAAATTGACTCTCGCTGGTAGATCGCCTGAAAGACCTGTTATTGTTGAGATCAACGAGGTAGACAGATAAATATGTCTATACCACGCACCGTTCGATTCAAACATCTTCAGAAATACGTCTATTGAAGTAGTGTCCATGAACGTGTGAGTAAAAGCGTAACGAATGTGATTCAAGTATAAGAATTCGGCCCAGTTGGTCTTATAAAGTGCCCGCTTAGCAACCTTGACGATGAGAGGCTTATGATAACACAGAATGAAAGTGCATCGAGGTTGGTGGCGTATTAATAAAAAATTGTCGGGATCAGCAAGTCACAATGTCAGGACATCTCAACACGTACAGGTAGGCACATCAAGTGGAGCATCGAGGTTTTCAAAGGCTTCTCTCTCCACAATTTGTGCGCAGATTTCACTGTCGACACCGAAGGCAGGGAAACTGCCCTCGACGACAAGGAGACAGTGATAGTTCATTAGGCTGGATACTTGTGTTACCGGTTCGATTTCTTGACCGACTCGGATGCCTTAATGGTATCATTATCCAGAGGACGGATGCTACGGAGGTTGATGATCTCGGCACTGATTCCCTCTTTGGCCAAGAGGTCAGCCATAATGTAAATGACCATCTTGCTATGCATGACAATCGTGAGATTGCTTCCTTCGTGCTAAGACCTTGGTCTTGCAGATAAGAATAACGAAGTTGTCTGACGTTGCTTCTGAAGACACGAGGAAGGTGACACCTTACATCATCATATTCTTCGAGGAATACCACTGGGTTAGGATCCCAGATGGCTGCCTATAAAGTCCTTAACACTTCACCGAGAATTAAGACAGCCCCATCGCGCAAGGAGCTCTTCCCTCCATAGCAATATTGAGAGCGCCACTGGATCGTCATCTATGAGATACTTCTAAATAACGAGTTAGTAACTGGTGAGACTGACATAGTGATTCTTACCGAGTTTTCGGAGTCATGGTAAGTCGCGTACCCGCGGGCCAAGCAGCAGCCATCAGAGCTGATGAAGGACATGCACGAACATTGATGATTGCGGATGCAACGCGAGAGAAAGGAACGAATGAATATGTTGACACACGTAGACAAGGGACTGCCTGGGCGTTTGATGCCGGCGCTCGTATTTACGATGGTCTGAAAAAAATTAACAGCCAGAAAGTAGTAAGGTATAGCGACAAACCTTGTTTGCCGCATCAGGAGCTCCTTGCTCTACTTCGGATTCGGGCTCCGTGACACTAAGTCGTCAGACCAGCGAAACGTAGTGTACCGGTCTTGTCGGCGCAGACGACAGAGGAGTTGGCCGTCGTCTTGCAGGAGCCCAAGACGCGCACCAAGAGGTTCTCATCAGAGTGGAGAAGAGAACAATGCCGGGAACGCTTCCAATCTTCACGATTCAACTCCTCCAGGACGTCGAGCTTCACGGACGCGAACTCAGGAATAGAACTAGATTAACGACCATGCTTGCACTGATACTTGTGTAGTCAGCCTGTCAGGATTCCAAAGATGATAGGACTTGGAAGAGGATTGGCGAATGAGAGAACTGGAAACCAGTTGGGCCGGGAGTGGGCGAAGCTCAAAGTAGAGATGAATCACAGTTGAATCACGAGCAGAGCGCTGGAAACAAAACGCTCCTCCTTCACGGAATTGGTGACGACTTTGAGACGCCAAAAAAGAGAACTTCGGGTGCATCCGGTGAACAAGCAGGTCTTTGGATTCGACCCGATGAAGAGGTGATATTGCTATGTGCATGCGTTCGAAGTGACATGGTGATGTGCTAGAGTAGCTGCTCGACACAAAAAAAAAATGAAAAATAATGATATTCATGCGGTCATGTAGGATAGATAGTCAGATTCGAGGGCCGGGAAGCACCAAGTGACCAACTGCTCGATCGGATTCGATGGGATACATTCTGGAAGCTGTGGAAACAAGAGTCGGACGCATGAATGCACTGAGGCGTACAGCCTCATGTCCTGGGCGTCTATGGAAGGGAGGCAGGTTGACGTAGTGAAGCAGCATAAAAACACAGTACACGCACCTCTCGAACTGAGAGAAAGCCAGCCACGATCCTTCAAAAGTCCATCTCGACCGCGCCCAACGCCGTCAACCTCCAGTGTAATGTCGAAGCTTATTCCAATCACCACACCCCTGCAGGCTGCAAGAGTTTAAAGACCATGAAGGACGCGTAAGGGCAGTCGCAAGTTTTCCCCAATAAGTGACGGATGCATCACCGGCTCGGACGACCGTGGACAGGGCACTTCGTCCATGAGACTTGAAGACAGGTGTCGTGTTGAAGAAGATGGAGGGCCATCCCAGGATAAGTACTAGTAGGGTAAAGGAGCGGAAGTTTCAGGTCGAAAAGTCGAAGGGGTGATTGCAGGCTGTAATCTAGTGCTCACTGCTAAACGCGAATAACTATTAGAGCGGCGTTCGACCTCAGGCAGTCAAATATATAATCGACCAGAAGCACACTCTAACTTGGAAGATCGCCGAATTTTCATAAAGTGGGCTGGCACACCTCGCGTATGGTGTCGAACTTCGGTGGCTGCACTCAGATCCAACAAACCATCATGATGTTCTTGCGACAGCTTTCTTGAAGTCTTCAAGGAAGCTCTCCATCCACTGCTTTGCTGCTTCAGAAGCCCAATATTCGAAGTGTATTAGGGATGATTGTCTTGAGATGATCTTTTTCACAGCTACCCACTATGTATATCCACTCGAATGAAGCCGCAGGCAGCGATGAAAAAGATTGATATTGGCAGTTCTGACATGCCTGTTCTCTGCTTGAACTTTTCGGTCCTTCAATATATTGGCGAACTCGGGTCCCTCCTAGTTACTATCACGACGGCATGATTATTTCATTGGTCCGGGACTCTGAATGTTGGGCGCACGCGTAGACAACTCCCTCTTGCATCATGCATGCCGAAAATTCAAATCCTGAGATATATGGCAGACAGTCCAATACAGCAACATAGCGCAGGGCTATACCTATAGGAGGATTTGCCTCATTCTAAGTGAACACAAGTACACGGTGCACTGTTCATGGAAGTTGTGCATAAACGGATATGGAGTCTGCCGTCAAGTCATCGGGAGCTATTAATTATAGTCACGTACTGCACCCGCAGTTCGGTTCTGAACCGCAAACTTTGAGGTTGCACTTGGTTTGACAGCGGTTCAAACTCGGCTGATACACACTGCGCACCAGAGGGTTCCTTGTATGTTGAGCTGTTCTATAGGTCCATCTATGCGTGGCTAGAAATGGACGTCGAATCGACTATCGTACTTGCAGGAAGTGACACTGAGACTATTCTTTTCTTTTGGCGACCAGGGAGTTATATCATAGTGCCGGACTCCGTGGATATATCTGGAAAGGAAGCTTAGGTAAAGCATGACACGCGAAAAGAGGCTAACCTGCTATGATGGACAGCGCAAGAAGGAAAGCATAAGTTATAAATACCCAGACTGCAAACTTAGTATAACCATTCATAACTCTGACTTTCATATCCACCATGCATCTTTTGTCATTGATCGCTATTTTCGTTGCCTTGGCCGTGTCTGTCAGCGCTCAGGATGGATAACAGTGCTACGAGGGCTTGACAAGTGTGGGCTTGGCGCTGCATTTCAGATGAATGACTATTTCTTTTAGCCACGGTAAAACCTACTAGGTACGAAGCTGGACTGGCTGGTTGTAGAATGGGAAATGCGTGCAATTGCCAGTGTACGACGATGAGCGACAGTGCAGCCACGAGATGCCGTATATCTGTCAAGGTTAGACATTACCGGTACGCACCGGCTCGAGCCAATAAACATTATTAGTGGGGCCCATCACTGTGTAAAGCTGTGAGCATCGTCCGCTGAAAATTTGACAGGTGCTTTAAATTTCATATGTCGATAGATCGGATTTCATGTCAGCTGGCCGAGGAACGAGCCGAGCCGGAGGTGCGTGCTCACTGCTGACACCATACAACAATGAAGCCGGATCAGGTGGTGCATGAATTGGACCCACAAATTTACTATCCTCGATGCGGCAACAGTAATATCCGGAATGACCATTGCCGAGTGGCACTAAGTTGTTCTCCGATTTGGAACCGAAGCTCTTGGGAATAATAAAAGGTCACCCACAAGGCTACGACTCTATTTTATACCCTTTTATCAGGCTTGCGGACTCGGAGAACCTACCTTCAACGAGATGGCTACGCCCACAGCTTCATCCTTCGTTGGCTCTGTGATCCTGCAACCCATCATCGTGGCGATTACCAGTGTCGTGCTCTCATCCCTCCTATCCTATGAGATCGCTGGACAGCTTGACTGGAGGCCGGTAAGCCCTCTGCTTGTGGATTATAGGCCTTGCAGTCTTTCTGATTACATAGTGTAAAAGATCACCATATGTGTGACATGTGACATTATTGCTGTCGGTGTTGACCACCTGAAGGATCAAGAAGTTGTCATCGGTGCTCGGGATGCGGTTGTCATAAAGCGCTTTACTCCCCTGTTCCACCTTGCCCGTATTTTTCTGGCGTTGAATGCGTTGCTGCTTGTGATAGCTTTGTGTCGTAGTCCACCAGAAACAGCAGTCGTCACCGCAGTTTTTACTGCTCCCGCTTTTCTGTGGGCGACCCCGCTTGATCTTCAGCAGATCGGCGCAGTACTGAAGAGATTCATACGCGCCAAACATGATCAAGAAGAAGTGGAATATGGTTCATCCATGTTTAACGAACCATTCATAATCAAACGAGTCCCTGGTATGAAGGCTATATTTGATGGGATCATTCGAGGGTATGTACTGTCATATCGGTTTATGGTGTTTTTTTTGACTTGAAGACAGTTGTGGGACATTCTTCGTCGTCCACTCAGCACTGCAGTTATCATGGCAATCGGCCAACAACGCGCCTCCATGGACGATCATTGAGACTATCATTTGGTCGACGGTCAATCGCACCTGTCATTGTGTAAGACAATTTCCATTGTGAATGTACTCCCAACTCAAGGTCTTCCAAAGATTATGACAGACGTGCGTGACTATGACGAGGACGAGAAGACTGGAGTCCCGACCATACCCGTCCTTCTAGAGTCTCCCCTTAAGACTCGGATAGTCTTGACTGTCGTTCAAGCAGCCGTTATGATTGCCTTCCTCTCCAATCCGTTCATTGTAGGGGGTTCCTGCTTCGCAATTGCTCTTGTTTGGATTCTAGGGAAAGATTCTCCGAAAGTTTACTTCCGTCTCAGCCTTCACTCACAGTCGATATTCATTGCTATGTACGCAGTTATGTTCGCTTTGGACTTACTCTAGACCACTGCTCTATATCTTAAAAGCCTTCACTGGCGATCAACATTCATTTCATTAATTTATTATGTGCGCTGTCACGGTCTAGACCATTAATATTGTCGTTACGTCTCAGAGTTGAAAGACTCCCCGAAATTTGGTACTTGCGTCTCAACCGAATTTGCTTTCAGATCAGTGATGTACACTGTCAACTGTGCGTTGATGATGAATCAGATGATGATACATATGTATGATGTGCATGATGATGCTTCGAGAATTTTCAATAGACGGGCCCTAGTAATCCTGGATGTCCTAGGCGATATCACACATACGCTCAGTATATTGCACGCAGATGGTGCTGCATGTTCAGCTTTTATGTCCTTCGAGAACTTCTACTGGAGTTGGGGACTGGCCGCTACGTTTCCTAGTAGCTCTCAGGCTAGTGCCAATGGAATGTAAATTCTCTCTCATGCCAACAGGGTGGTCAATCGACCCCTCTCCATGTCCCATTCAAGCGACCGTATGTAAGTAGCCCTTTTACACTCTTACTAGTATCAGTAACCAGCTCTAGATCGACCTATCTGTGATTTTCTATATCTGCTATAAATCTGCTGGCAACATTGCATGCAGAGAAGGGGTTGATAACACTGTGCGATAATCACTGTGGTCAGTGGTCACCTTAGTCACTCGACACCACGCTGCGTGCAACTTTCAGGAGAACAAATAACGACACAGCACAGACATGCCTTCTCATAGAGATGACGAGCGCCGTCCGCGTCGTGATCGTTCGCGCTCCAGAGACAGAAGAGAACGCTCGCCCACCCCAGAAAGTGGCAACGACCTTCCACAAGGCGTCTCGCCCATATCAGAGTCGGACTACTTTTTGAAAAACACAGAGTTTAGAATATGGCTAAAGGAAGAGAAACACAAGGTCTGTCCTGCGTTACGCTTTCCTGAATCGAGGAAATAATGCGAGGTGTCTATCTGGTAGTACTTTGACGAGCTCTCGAGTGAGAAAGCCAGGAGGTGAGTGTCATTATCAATATTTTTTCTTGCGAGGTTGCTCAAGAGGAATGGCAGCTACTTCCGAAAGTTTGTAAAGGTAAGGAAAATGCACGAGCTATACGAATGTGTGCTGAGCAGTAGGATACAAGGCATGGAACAGAGGGAAACTACCGAGTAGGTCTTTTTCAGTACGACCAATTCTGACCGATCCTAACAGACGTCCAGAGTCCCTATATACTGAGGCCGACTCCCATATATCATCAGCAGCAAACCAAACAGCTTACAAATGGTCCTTCGCATCCAAGGGCTCAAGTGTGGATGCAGGAACCCTGAAAGCTGTTCGAGAAGAGGTTGATTCCGCTACGTACCGGCGTGCTACTAGTTCATCCAATACCGGTGGAAGTCGGAGCCGTGTACACGGTCCAACTCTCCCTTCAGCGTCAGATCGGGTCCTCGCCCGGGAAGCTGCATCAGAATATCAAGCAGCGGAACATAGCGTGAAGCGTAAACGAGATCGCGCAGAGGCGAAGGAGCGCATTGATGATATGGTAGGGCCGAAAGAGATCGGTAAGGAGGGTATGCTGGAGAAGAAGCGCGCTCGGAGAGAGACCGATCGTGCATTTAGGGAGAAAGGTGATGACGGCTTTGAAGCCGACGAGTCGACCCTCCTTGGTGGTGGGGATAGTTTCAGGGACCAGTATGTTTTGTCCCCCTTGTTTTCCTTTTAATATTGACATCATAATAGCATTGCTCGGCGAGATGCAGCACGGAAACGATTCGAGGAGAAGCGTGCTGCAGGGAGAGAAGACAAAACCGCTGGTGTACGTGAACGTGCTGTAGCCTTGCGAGAGAAGGACAAGGCTACAATGGACATGTTCCAACAGTTGGCAAAGCAGAGGTTCGGTTAGTCACAACGCTCGTCCGTTGTTTCATGGATTGGTGAGTATTTTACAACGGGTTGCTATGCGTGGTTATACATGGGGATTACAAAATGGGAATATGATTGACAAGCTGCTCATCTACGCTGTACTACTCTCCTTGAAGGAATTATAGCTAGCACTATTGCCTTAAGGCCCTCAAATTCTTGCTTGAGCGGGGGCTGTCCAACGCCCTTTCATCTGCATTTAACATCTGAGCCTTTACTGTATCATCAGTCTCAGATGTAGACTTTTTTTCACGTTCGCGGTCGGATATCCTCAGTGTGTGACAGTCGCGCTGCGGCGGGCAGCATGTGGTGGGGTAGCGCTGTCGACTTCAAACTCCACCACCTGTGCCGAGCATGCGGCCAGACTTGGTGGCGGACGGTGTCTGCGCAGACTTTCACCCAGACCGAGACTCGTCCTCAGCGTTCTTCTGCATGCATGCAATGTGGCATCGTCATTCGGCAAATCAGTGTTAGATAGTATGTGGAAGAAATTGTAGTTAGTACTTAGTGGTATGTGCCTATATAGATGTTCCGCCCTGTAATGTTAACAGCAATAGCGACAGGGGAGCCAACGTATCTCAAATAACCTGTACCCAACCTCGTCTGCACGACCAATTCCCTCGCGACGCCCCACATCCTCCTTCTGCAACACCGCCAGCTTCAGTCTCCCCACCACATCCTTCACATCCCCCGTCTGGAAACACATCGTCCACAGTTTCCCACAAGCCTTCGTGCCTCCCCGACGAACGCATCGCAATAATCAACCAAAACACTCCTCCCTTCTTCAACGCTTTCTCCACGCAATCTTTGATCCACTTGGCATGCTCAGGGTGATACACCACGTCTGCACCGAGGATAACATCGTAGGGCTCGAGTGGAGGTGGTCTGGACCAGTCCAGTGACTCGATTTGAACGCAGACATCATTGGTCTTCACATTCTGCAGTAAGTTATGGAGGACCGCAGAGTGATAGTCTGTCGCCACAATTGTGGCATCAACTCCCATGCGATCGAGAAGTCGTGCGGTAGCGATGCTGAGAAGTCCCGTGCCTGCACCTAGCTCAAGAACGCGCAAGGGGGCAGTCCCTTGTGAGATGCTCATATATCGAGCAGGATTCGCACAAATGCGTTCAGCGAAAATGATAGCGCTTGCCCAACTTTGCAGACCAACGGAAGTATGATCCGTGACCGTAAGCGGAGCATCATTCAGCTCGATCGTGATAGGCTTGCCACCGGCACCAAAAGGAAACATAAATTGTCGCGTGAGAGCATCCTCTTGCTGCTCATCGTCGCAGGAAAAACGTGCAAGAAGCTTGCTTGCTTCTTCTATAACAGCTAGACGCATGTGCTCTTCCTGTTCTGGGACGCTATCGAGTGCATATATCCATATATCGGATCGCTTTATGAAGCCTGTAAGCCATCTGATAGTAAAATTTCGTTCAAGCTCGTCGGAACGCAGGACGTCGGGGTCCAAGCCTTCAGCTTCGCTTTCTAAATCTCCTTCCATTTCCGCCTCGTCTTCTTCGGAAGCATAACCAGAGTCCGGGACGCCATCACTATGATTCAAGCGTCCTGTCCGCTTTGGGTGAGGTACGTGTACCGTATCAGATATGTCCTGCTTCAGTGCAGGTACAGCATTTATTGACCCCGTCCTCTTCGGAGGAGGCGCTGCGGCGGGGAAGTAAAGATCTTTCAAGTCTTGCAAAGCATCTTGCATGGAGGCGGTGGTGTGGGTGGAAAGTATAGAGAGCGGTGGAAGAAAGGAAGTTGGAGCGCGGAAGTAGGTCATGATTTGTCCGTCTGGATAGGATATATGGTATAAGTTGGATACGATGTTGATTAGAATGATGTCGCCCGATTAACGAAACCTTGATAGACAGTCTAGTAGGGGTATTGGTACACCGAGTCTATGTGCACAGTGAGATCTATATCCGAGTCGCCCTGTGATCCCAGAGAAGATGGTCCCGATAGCGAAAAATTTCTATGTCTATGTTCGTTGAAACAAAAAACGATGTTAGTCTCTAAACACAACGCAGGCTCTTTATAAGCTAGAGCCTGCGTTGCTATTGAACAAGGGGAAGCATTGGGGGCAGCATGGTGATTCGTGAAAGACGTTAAGTTGGGAGAAATTTGAGAACAACCTTAGAACGTTGTTTTGAAATGTTTCTATGATCATTGGAGATAAGATAAGATCTTATAACAACAATTGGGTTGTTGCATTCGAGTCGTCGATTGGTCGACACATTCTAGGACCTACTTACAACAAGCCATATAATCAGTTCAGATGGATGTTCAGTCCAGGGAACTCACGGTGACTTACAAAATTGTCCCGCCACCATCTACGGTGACTCCTCCGTCCCTCTCGCAGCAGACGACTCATAGGTTTTCTATCACATCTCTGCCTGACTTGGAGTCGAAGGAGGACACTGACTCGGAGCTGAAGAGATATTATGCATCTCTACGAGCATCAATTGCAGAAGCTCGCACAAAACTCGGAGAAGAGTTGACTGCTTGGAGGGATGCGGTAGGAAACGCAGAACTTGGAAAAGAAAAATCTATGAAAGCTGAAGCCGACGATGAAGCAGAGGAAGAAGAGAACGCAGAGGAATGACATTAGACAGGGATCGTACATGTGGTCCTCAGTGAACGAAGGTACTTTCAATTTTCGTCTGCAGCGATTTATCTATTCTCAAACTGCAGATTCCAGTCCTGAATCTAGCGTACATTTGCGCATAGTACAGCACGCCCAGTGGAATGAGTTTTAAACATGGTCGTCACAGAAACAATTACGCCTTCCCCTTCCGCCTCAATAATTCTTCTTCCTCGGCTTTGAGTTCTGCATCTACCTTGGCCCCTTTCGATGGTTCATTCCCATGAGAAGTGGCTGGTCCAAGAGGATTGACGTTAGGATCCTCGAAGGGATTCGCTGATTCTTCGCTACGTGAGTGCTTGATGGCAGCAGCGAGTCTATTGCCTATGCTCCGTTCGTCTCTGTTTGTCAGTTGTAAATTTCGGAGCGGTGCCTGAAGACCAAGATCATACTTGGAATCAATATCCTGATGTGCGTGTTCCTGTCCCTCATCGTACTTTCTCGGGTTCTTGTCTGTTTGTTTTGACGTTCTACTGAACCTATCAGACATGTGAATGCGCTTGGTGGTTCTGTATATACCTTTGCTCATTCGCTTCGTATACCTGAGGATTCCCGACGTTGGACATCATAGCTCCTGAACGTGCTTGACATTTCGATTGTGCGGTTAACGTTCTGTCAAATTTTGGTGATGGAAGATATTGTTAAGTTGGCAAAAGTATGTTTGCTTGCTTTATACTCTCCAACCGGCGTGACGTCAAAGTTTCGGATAATTCGGGAGGGTTCAGACGGACACCATCATGACGTCAAAGAGTTGACTCCGGTCTGCAAACAAATATTGATATCGATCAAGACTAAAAAGTTATGCTCGCACTTGCCAACGAATCCTGACATCGGCCTGTCTATCCAAGGAAGTTGCTGGCATGCTACAGGTAACTTAAGTGTGTTATTGGAGTGTTCAACTTACTGTTGATGGAAAGTTGCCATGATCGTACTCGAAAGTCTGGCAAAGTAATCCACCGATGGTATCTTAGATTACAGGGAAATCGGTGAGCACAACAGTTCCGCAGTCATTGATATCATTATCCAGTTAGATACATACACTGCTAACGACTCTCATGCGCGTGGTTACTAGGTAGTAGGAAGAGATGTTTGTATGAACCACCGGCCTGCTTTCAACTCCTAGAGAAAGCGGGAGAAAAAAGCAAAAGCACTAAGACGTGCAAGCGTTCGTGTCCGCCCTACTTTGGCGCAGACCGGCGTGATCGTATAAGCCTGGTCTGCAATTTGACTTGAGTGCGTTTGAGAGACAACAAAATTTTACAATTTGAGGACACGCACGCATCACGTGATGTTTGACCATTTTGGAAAGCTAGTCCTTACATAACTCAGCGACTGACTGTAGCCTATTAATAGGCTGCCTGATAATCGGACGACTTGGCTCGAGCGTGTGCAGCTATGCACTGTAAAATTTTGAATGGTACATTTCAGCTGAATCTCAGCCCGACCTTTTCTAAAAACCGCAGCGGCGCAGTGAGTGATGGTGAGTGATACTTAGTATGCATGACTTTCGCGGAAGGTTAATTAAGCAGTTACTATCTCCGTGCCAAGTGTTTTTTGCTATAATAAGCTTCGCCGCAAATACAAACAGCTCGGGAACGGATCATTGTTTCTTCAAACATCGATGATGATCTGCGAGTGCAACAGTAAGTATGGGCACTCCGAGTCGTTCTTTACGTCGCCGGTCTTCGCATCGCATAAGGACGAGCGGTAAAAGGCAATGAGGTAGCGTTAACGAAATATTTGTCATCTAATTGAATTCTTTTTCGCCTCTCCGCCGAAATTTATGTGTTTCTTTGCCACTAGCACGCTTCCTTGCATTTTCGCTCGTTTCTCTTTCCATTCGTTGATCACCACTGCTGGTCAATCTCTTTTTGTTTGGAGAGATGCGGATTTTTGCGCTGCTGTCGGTGCTTGGTATAGCTCTGCAGGTGCCAGTGGTGACTGCACAAGACGGCTCTATATCTGGTCCAACCAGCAGTTCATCTGCTGCTGGGTACTCGTGCGACCCTAGCCAATGTCAGTTACCCAATTGCAATTGTGCTAGCACGAGTCCCCCGGGTGGTCTTTCTCCCGTATGTTGTTGACCTATTTTTTGCCATGTGTCACTTCTGACGGGTGGGTTTCCAGTCGGACGTACCGCAATTCGTCGTCTTCACTGCCGACGATGCCGTTCAGTCCTATACTATCGACTCTGTCAATCAGTTCCTTGCTCAACGGAAGAATCCAAACGGTTGCCCTATCAAGATGACCTACTTCACGTCTCTCAACTATACCAACTATACGCTTGTCACCGACTGGTTCGTTGCTGGAAATGAGATTGCTGATCATACGTATGTACATCATTATAGTCCTTGGTGCGTTTGATCATTGGTTTTAGGATGACGCATGTTGGTTCACCTCCAGCGGATGAGATCAACGGAAACATTATTGCTCTCAATGCACTTGCTGGTATCCCGCTCGATGCCATTCAAGGTTTTCGTGCTCCTTACTTGAACTATACTGCTCAGACTTTGCAGCTCCTTGCGGACGTTGATTTCACTTATGATTCTTCCTCCGCCTCCTCAATTCCTGTCACAGACCCAGGTACCGATGCGTACTGGCCTTACACACTTGACAATGGTCTTGCAAATGACTGCCTGACTGTCGAGGGTATATGTAAGGGCCAGCCTAAAATTCCTGGTCTTTGGGAGATTCCCATGTATGCATTCTTTGACAACCTCGGGGTTGACGGGCCGCACCTGATGGACCCCTGGCTGGATACTGCCAACGGGGCCAGTTCCGTTAATGACACTGCCACATTTGAGTATATGCAAAATACATTCACGGCTCATTACACTGGTAATAGGCAACCGATTGGTCTCTACACCCATCCCATTCATCTTTCGGCAAGTTATTTCCGTTCAATAATATCTCAATATTGGCTAATGTCGTACTTATATGTAGACCACGTATCCCGGCGTTGACCCCCCAAACAGCACGATCCAAATGATAAATCAATATCTGGATTGGGCTCAGATGCAGCAGGATGTCTGGATTGTTTCGAACGAGCAGCTTCTTGCTTGGGTCCGGAACCCTGTACCTGTCTCAGAACTCGATTCCTTTGAGCCTTTGAAGTGCCCGACTCCCCAAGTTGACCCGTCCCTGCAAATCTGCAATGGTATTCCTCAGAACGAAGCTGGTCTCCTGGAGGAGTGTGACTTCCCCGACTTCCCTTTCTTCACTTGCGTAAGTTGTCCGTGCCTAGCATGGTGCTTATTTAGACTTAATCGGCGAATTAGTATGGTTGCCCGCAAGTAGAGGTGTCACCTTCAAACCCGAACCCGCCGCAGCAAGTCCCAGCGGGCCAACAGATGAGATACAGATGTAACTAATTTTACTGTTATCTATTACCCTCCGCTGAAGATGTTCCGTAGTGCCTGCCAACTGCTCAACACCTTTCTGGGATCCCATTGCTGGGTCGTGCCTGTGTCAGTCCTCGGCATGCGCATTCACGGATAACTCGAGACCTATTGGAGTAAGTCACAGCCTCAAGCTATGCAGTTCGCCTTGACTATCTTTTTTTTTAGCCCAACGGCGCCAACTTGACTGGTGGTGGAACTGGGGGAGATGGATTTGACGGTTCTGGCGGTACGCCGACGCCCACGTATATCAACTTTAATGGCGCCAACCCCGTTAAACTGTGGAGTGGCAGTCTCGTTGGCATGATGAGCGCTTTAGCTGTGGGCGCGTTTGGCGCTGCCACGGGATGGGTTCTGGTTAACGTCTGAGATACTTGAGAATGTCGAACTTTCAAACGCTGACACTGTATGATACTCATTGGACATATACTTACGATCATTACTTTTGACAATGCCTTATTGACTCTTTCATCTTCTTACTCCCAGCAATTGGCTGCAGGTTATCCTCGATTAATGATTGAAAGCTAGGACCATGTGGTACTATACTTACTCGTCGGGCTTATCATTTGCCACCACTAGATTACGAATCAACCTCCAGGTGTGAATGTTAATTGAACTCCTAACTTGACACCTAGGGGATACGCTGAGTTCTGGACGATGTCTCACCGAACTCGAAGCCTCAAGGGGCTGTGCAAAGATATGCGGAGCTTGCCGTTATAAACAAATACTGTTCATTGACATTCACCTTAACAGTAAGGCTTACTATTTTCTCATCTACTGGAGACCAGGTAGTGCGATCTCGAAGCACGAAGTCACGTGAGCGCATGACCAATCGTGCTTTGAGATCGCACGTGTCGGTCCCTTGTTGCAACTACGAGAATAGTGATGGCCAGGTCCGGTCCTGAACCACGGTTCGAACCCGAACCGTTTCGAACCTGACCGAAGTCCGGTTCAAAGTTCGGGAAATAGGGGGAACCGAACCGTCGGTCCGGTCCACGGTTCGAGGACTTGCAGAATTCTCGAACCTGGTTCGAACCTGTTCGAACCTGTTCGAACCGATTATCGAGGGCATCTCGGACTTCGACTTTTCGCCCCGTTCGCCCCATTCACCCCATTCTAACTTGAGTTCATCAACTTGCAAAGTATAGGTGAACTGATATCAACCCTGTGGTACAAGGCTAGCGCACATTAATGTCTAAAAATATGTTTATCGGCCGTGGTGGACTTAGAATTCAGATGTACGACACAGTTTAAGATACCACTGGCGATGCAGACTCTTATCTTTGACCATCTCTCCGCAACGACAAACCTGGACCTAGTTCTTCTACTGGGATATACCGCATGATTTGCAAGACTTCCAGTCGCGCTTTGCCTGACCTTTATGAGGCTTCGATCGCAGAACTCCAAGATGGCCTAGTAGAGGGATTGACCCACTCGGTTCAAGCTCCGGAAGTGCGTTGCAATCGCTATTGGTCTAGCAGCCGGGTCTCTTGGTACAGAAACTGATGGTTCTATTGTTGACCCAAGTAGCAGGAATAATGTTGTGGGTATCAAGCCAACTATCGGGCTGGTATCTCGTCCAGGTGGTAAGATTTCTAGCGATAAACATCGAGTGATTCTCTGACAACGAATACTAGTGATACCCATCTCTTCCCATCAAGATACTGCTGGCCCAATGTGTCGGTCTGTCACTGATGCGACCCTGCTATTAAACACCATTGCTGGGCCAGATCCTCGAGACGAAGCCACTTTGCATCAGCCCGGAGTAATCCCAAACTACATGAGAGCGCTCGACAAAAATTCCCTTAAAGGCGCTCGTCTTGGAGTACCTCATTCCTTCATCCGCAACGTCAACACAATTGAAGAGACATCCAACTCCTCTCTTGACATTTTCCGAGCTTTGGGCGCTGAAATCGTCGACCACGCAGACTTTCGAAGAACTATTAACATCGAAAGCGGAGCAGTTGGTCGGAACCGTGGATTTCAAGATTGACGTCAACAAGTACATATCAGAATTGGTCGAAGTCCCGACAGGCGTGAAGGCGCTCGCTGATCTGATAGAATTCAACAAGACTCGTGTGGATCAAGAACTGCCAGCGCCGTTTTACACAGATCAATCCCAGTATGTCAGCTCGCATCTTCAATGCACGTTAACCAAAGATATATAGATTCATCGAATCGGAAGCTGCACAGGTTGATGACGCCTACTTTGCGGCGCTGGCGAAGGACTTCGACTTGGGGCGCACGAGAGGAATTGACGCTACCCTGGCCCAGTTCAATCTCGATGCCATAATTCTACCAACCAATGCCCTAGCGCCCCTACCTGCAGCAATTGCAGGGTATCCATTGATTTCAGGTTAGTACTTTTCACGGCAATCTTAATGTTGTCCTGCATGAATTGGGAATCATGCATGGACATGACTACTAGGTATCCCCCTAAAAGACAAAGTCTGTTAGCTTAGTCCTCAGACTAGTCAACCCATACCTTGGTATCAAACCTTGGTCCAATATTTTCAGTTTTCCCTCAGTGATTCATGAATCTACCATGTTTTGAAGAAAAGTCATATGTGAGATGGGAATCACATAATGACCTAGTTGATAGGAGAAGCAATTTGAAGGTTAAGGTATTGCCTTTCCTTTGGCTTATTCACTTTGGCTAGAGAAACCCATAGAGAAAAGTTCAAAGCCTAACAAAAACCTATCTAAAAAGCCCGCGTATTGTGTACTATTATTTGTTCCATTATTTCTGAGTAGTTTTCTCTAGTGTTTCTTTACTTTACTTTTCTATTAGGATGCTCTGACTAATCAGATGCTTCACAAAATTGTACCTACAGGGTATGATGTCATAATGATGTCATAGGACTTCACACACACTCCTGCAGGTATTCTGTTGAAAGATATGATATCATAGTGATGTCATAATGATGTCATCAATTCCAGAATGTTCCATGGAATTTGCTAGAACATTCCAATGACTCATAATGACTCATAGTGACTCAGAGTGACTCAGGATGATGTCATTATCCCACCATGAATATTCTGGAATGTTCTTTTGCACCTGCTAGAACATTCTGCTCCAGTTTTTGGAATATTCTTCTCACATTCTGAAGTCATTACATCACCTTTTTACTTACATAATATTCCCACACAAAATGTATATAAGGAGAGCCCATTCTCCCCCAAAAAAAATAGATCTCTCACTTGTGGCTTTCAAGAATCTCCCACTTGAACCAATTGAACTCTCACCTAAGAAGCTTCAGTCTGAACAAATTGCTGCTTACAAAACCCATTTCCTTTGTAAGAACTGTCCAGGCAAGTGCAGGGAAAGTGTTTCCCTTGAGATTACATAAGTTTCTCGCGATAGAAACCCAGTTTTTGTGAGACCAGTGTTCTCACCACGTATTGTTTACTGACCAACACGAGCTTTGGTCATCGTTGTTATTTGTGAGACCAGTATTCTCACCAGGTATTTGTATATTGGCCAACACGAGCTTTGGTCATTGTTTGTTCCTTATTTGTCATTGTTGTTATTGGTGAGACCAGCGTTCTCACCAGGTATTTGTATATTGACCAACACGAGCTTTGGTCAACGTAGTCACATTTGAGACCAGCTTCTCAATAGTTTATCGTATATCCAGGAAACCAGTTCAAGTGTCTAGACGGTATTTCCTAGACAAAGTTTATAGTTTCAATCAGAGATAGTAAAGCTCCGGCTAAGTTAATCTAATTGATTGGTTTAGCGAGCCTCCCAAGAACTCACACGTTATCTACCACGAAAGAAGAAAAGTCGTAGACCGTGTTAATCGAGGACTGGCAAGAAGTCTTATCCAGTGTAATTGTGGTGTCATTACATTCTTGCACGTATTTATATAAGACCCTCGGTTATTAAGACAACGTCCCTTACGCTTTTCAACATTCAGTACCCCTCAGCTTTCAGCCAGATGATGTCGAAGTGCTTCCTGAGACTGCCATCACCACTTCACACTCAAGCCCCAGGGACTTCCTTTTGGAATCTCTTATGTGGGCACCACGTATAGCGAGTTTAAGCTCATCGGCTATGCGTATGTGTTTGAGCAGGCTACCCACGCGAGGCTGGTTTTGCATATGTGCATTGCCCGTAATTTTCCAACACTATCATCACACAAGTGGTCGTGCAACATGCTTGCTAACCTTGGGTGAGCCCTCACCTACAACAAACACTGAACGGCCGCTGTTTAAGCCTAAGAAAATTTTAATACTTTACATGGTCCGGTTCTCGGTTTGAACCCTTGCTGAACCAGAACCAGGACCATTGTCAGACCGAACCTGATGGTCCAGTCCACGGTTCTGCTTACTGAGAGAACCGAACTGTAGGTCCTGGTTCTCTGGTTCTCTAAATTTGCTAGAGAACCGGACCGAACCGGACTTTTCCATCACTATACGAGAATTGTTTGCATTTCGAGATATTCAGACAAGTTTAACAAAGGTTTTTTGGGGGGTTTTTTGGTTTCAGGATTTTACTTCAGTAAGTGCAGCCATGTCTCCTAAGTACAGAACTAGTGTCTCTGAAAGACCAGGCGGTTTCTGCGCGTGGTGCAAAGTACGTGTCACGTGACCCCGACACGAACAGCTAATAATAACAAAGAGACGCATATTCTAAAGCTCTGAGGTGAGGTACGGAGACAAGGGCATACAACATGAGTAAGAACTGAAAAAACCACGAGTGTGAGGTAGCAGGAAGGTTTTGGCCGGAAACACGACCCTACCCATGCCGAGCATAGCTCACATCGGTCGTGCCCAGGGTAAAACGAGAATGCTACCCGGAATGCGACCCCCCAACTGAGGATGCGAGGAAACAATACAATTAAACACTGTGTGATGACATAATGTGCATGGAGTGCTACTGGTAACGACGAGAGAAGGAGCTCATTGAGGATTGCAACACTGAAATACAGGAATCTGAAAGGGAAGAAGTAATGAACAGAGGAAGAATTGAATCAATCTTGCGCCAATATTCGAGGAAAGCTCTTGACTTCCATCTCCCTTGCATAGCTACGATATCCGGTGGTGTACCTCTGAGGAGTAACTCCGTGGCTCCCCCGATCCTGAAACAATGGCCTGGACAACTCAGGTAGGTCCGCCCTCTTCCAAATCTCGTTGCAATGGTTCAAGAACCAAGAATGGGTCATGGGTGCCCAACTCCCGGTGTCGGTTTCGAAGGCAAAGAAGGGCGCGTCTCCTGGAACTGACACGTTCGCCGAGAGGTGATGATTGAGGGCTGAGACAGGATTCAACTGATTGTTTATCAGTGATGCTACCAAGTTCGTTCCCTCACCATGTGAAGTCTTGGTCCAGGGTATGGTCAGGACGATGAAGGGGACACCAGTGGTGGTGACGCCATGGTGGAAGGGGGACGAATGTGAAACATGGTGAGAGGGAACAAAGGCGTTGGCTGAATCCACGACCAGTTCTCCAAGTCTAAAGTGAATGAGATTCAAATCAGGGTGAAGAGGAAATGAGCCCACCTGCAGCAGGACCAAAATGTGGTTGCCGCGACAGCCAAAACAGACGCGTCGAAGGTGTTCGTCAAGTCAAGAAAACGGAACAAGGTGTGCATGTGCTCAAGGGTCACGGGTGGGCGACGAGGTCATTTGGATGAAGGTGGGACAACTTTCGTGAGTCCGGAAGTAGCTGTGCGCACCAGAGTACGTCCGTGCCATGGTGCTCCATGTAAGTTGTGCCAGAAGTGTATACCTGTGAGCCAATTCTGCACAGTAGATCCAGCTACTTTCCCTGCCCAGGAGGCGATAAACGATGCAAGAAGGTGGTCGGGAGCCGGCATGCGGAGAGATTCAGTAATCTTCCTTGAATCACAGTATTGGTGGAAGCGTAAAAGACCAAAACCATAGTTCTCGCGAGTCTTAACTTCAATCGAGATGAGCATGACATCAAGAAGTTTCAAGACATCCCCGTAGGGCAAGTGGCTAAGAACGGATGTGTGAAATGAAGAAGTATGCGGAGCTGACCAGAGGCAAATGCGGTCGTGTGCAAGAACGTGTGGGCGAAAGGATGAATGATCAATGGTATTGTTTGTTTTTGCTTTTTGTGGCTTAGGCATTTTACAAGCAAGAGAGGGCGGATCTCCTACCAAGGGCGGGCCTGCCAAGGCTGCCTTGAGTAGAACCAAACTTGCCGCGACATCAGCACCTGCTGACATCGGTCTACGAGTCGAACTAGACATAATCAGCGATGAAGGGTTGTAGCTCCCCCGGGAGCGTGATTGAAGGCAGACGAAGAGCAGACGGTCCGATCTCACTGCAAGAGATCTTGTCCGCCTTGTTCCTTTCAGATTCGACATAAATGAGAGTGTGCGATATGTTCGACACCATCGCCATAGACTCCACCCTGCGGATACACAGGTTAACTTGAAAATTGCGACTTCTACCATGCCAAAAGGCACCAATAATTCCCTGGTTATCCGAGTGAATGAGTATGGTGGCGTTGCACCAACCGGAATCAAACAAGGTCCTCACTGCGAGCTCAATGGTGATGGCTTCAAGCCACCCGATGTCTCTGCCTTGACCCTTCCACCCTGCACGCAGCGTCCATGCGTTCCATCTGTCTCCCAAGGTGAGGCCTATCCCCCAGTCCGTGGATGTGTCAACCCAGAGGTCGAGATCTTGGGGGTCTCCTCTTGGGACGAGAGAGCGAAGTGAAGGTGGGTTGTTTAAGGTATTCAACCACCACTTGAGGTCTGAGACCACTGACGCGGGTGGGAAGTGCGAGGCGTATTTTGAAGGGAATTCTGCTATGAATGAAGAGAGGTTCGCGAGGTAAGCATGCCCATGTGGGACAACAAAAGCGATGTGAGAGAGGGTCCCGTTGATACTCATGGCATCTTTACATGTCATGCGTCTCCCACTCAGCACAATATCTGAAAGTGTGACCAGTTTGTTCTGATACTTGAGATGTTTCGTGTCAGGAAGTGTGACCGTGTGTAGGATGAGGTCCCATAAGAAGCCGAGGTAGAGGAAGATGAAGGCGAAGTCAGAATACTTCTTATGTTACGAACTAGGATGGGTCTGACGTATGGCTACTCGATAAGAGTAATCAGCCAAGGTCGGTTCAAGGCTTCGGCGTATACCGAAGTTCAATGGTCAAATAAGACAAGACAAGGAGAGTGTCCTCAACTTGAATCAGGTTCAGACGACTTAAGATTGGGGGTCTTAAGCGAAAGCAAGTTCCAGGTAAAACCTAGTAAGATTAAAGTAAAGAACTACATAGTACAAAGACGGGTTTATATAGCGAATGAGAACGACTTTAGGGCAAGCGTATACAAGTCAGAATGAGTCAGAGATAAGACTGAGTCAGAGATAACAAGAATAGATCACCTAGCGATGGCTTGATAGCAATCGTGATGTAATACAATGAGTCAACAAGAGATAAGAAAGATAAGTCTAGCGGCGGCATCATGCGGCTCGTGACGTAATACAAATGAAGAGTAAGAGAAAATGAATAGGGGCGTACTTGACTGTAACATTACCCCGTTATTATCGTTGAAGTCACCGATTTCAACATTCAAAGTTATGGTCGTATTCGTAGTCATCGTGGTCTCCTGCGCATTGACTGAACATTCTCTCGTCTTCTTCGAGCGAGATCTGTTCGAGTGCGGCGTCTTTATCAGCTTCCCATCTAGAGAGAGCATCATAAAAGCCGGCGTCCGTCCAAACTAAAGGGATAACCTTTTCTCCGTGAAGGTCTTTACAGAAGGCCGACAAGTGCCCTGGTGCCAAGTTGCGACATACACGACAGTGGTATGTGGGGCAGTTCTTGTGGCGATGACCAATAAGGTTACAGTTGTGACATACGAAGTTGTCGCAGTCCTCAGTCTTTACGATGGTGACGGTGGACGTCTGAGGCGGGGGAGATGGTGTCTTGGAACGTAGGATGCGGTTACGAGTGGTGGGGGAGACGGAGAGTTCTCTCTTAAGTTTAGATTGTTGGCGAGTAGGATAAATACGAGCGGGTCGCACCGTCGTGTTGTTAGACGTAGTAGCAATCGGTATGCTAGGTATGTGAGGAGGAATGATAGCATCAGGCGCGTGCTCAACGGGAGTTGTCTCAACCGGAGGTGGGATGGGAATTGCGACGTGGGGTGATGGTGGTCGGGCAACTGGGTTGTTTGCAATTCATTCTGTGACGATATGGATGGCTTCTCTAACAATCTCTTTGGTAGAGGGAGGCATGAGGCGAACTGCCGTGTTGCGAATGTGTATATGAAGATGACAAAAAATCGTTTTGATATGTTCATCATTAAGGAGTTTGGAGGTGCGTTCAATGAGCTTAGCTGCTCAGATAATGTTAATGAGGAGGGTACTGGAGAGGGCTCCTCGTTCAGCGAGTAGATTATCAATCTCTATAGCATATTGCTCAGAGAGGAGGGCGGATTCGAATATTGTGTTGGTTTCAATGTCGTCAAGGACAGCGAAATAGTGAGACGAGGAGTCAGAGTCGTTGGTCAATGTGGTTGAGGTTACGGTGGGGGAAGCAAGGGTTTCGGTCATAGTGTCTATATGAGAGATGAGGGCGCGGAGTTGTATGAGACAGATTTCGAGAGTTTGGATACGTTGGGAGTGAGCAGACATGATAGATATTCTGAGGGTTCTTATAATCCATGAGCTTTCTTATAAGCGGTGAGGATTGAAGAAGCATTATCGAGGTTCTCCTGGGGAATCCATTCATTACTGGCTGAAGAATATCCTTTCCAGGACACAAGATAGCGTCTTCGTTTACCCGTGCCCTTGTGCGATAAGATAGCTTCGACTTTGTATTCTTCTTCGTTATCGATGATGTCAGGTGGGGGATCGTGGAAGTTGGGGCCGTGGATTTCTGTTTCATGATAGGATGATAGTTCAGAAGCGTGGAACATGGGGTGAACTTTCCATTGCGTGGGTAATTGGAGTGTGAATGTGATCGGGGATAGTACTGTGGTGATGGTAAAAGGTCTGTATTGTTTTGGGGCGAGTTTCCGTGATGGGAGCTGCGTGATAAGGTTTTTTCCTGATAACCAAACCTTATCTCCGATCTTCCATGGTTGGTACTTCTTTCCATGCGATCGTTCGGCCATTCATTGCATAGCGAGGTTATGACAAGAGATAGCTTCTTCACGTGTCTTCTGAAGAAGGCGGAGTCGTTCTTCTGCTGCAGGGACGGTGGATTCGGGGAGTACATGAGGGAGAGCTCGTGGCTCGTATCCCATCATGAGGCGGAATGGGGAAGTGTTTCGGGAGTCGTGTTTTCTATGATTGTGGACAAATTCGGCCATAGGGAGGTGTTCTACCCAATCTTCTGGGTTGTTGCGGCAATAGATGCGAAGATAGGTTTCTAGTTCTTGATTTAGACATTCCGTCTGTCCATCTGTTTGCGGGTGATAAGCGGTAGAAGCGGCGATGTCGTATTTCAATAGTTTGGCGAGAGCTCTAGAGAACTTGGAGACGAACTGCGGACCACGGTCAGAGATTACTTTTTCATGAAGTCCAAAACGACGATAGATGTATTTGAAAAACTTCTTCACTACTCCTTCCGAGGTGATGGTTTTTGTGCAAGGGATAAGAATTACCCCCTTCATAAGCCCATGGTCTACCACGACCATGATAGAATCAAAATTGTTGCAGGGTGGCAGATCAGTAATGAGGTCGACGGATACTTGGGCAAAGGGAGTGGAAACCGAAGATGGGATAGGGACAAGCGGGGGGGTGGTTGGATGAGTGTCGGATTTAATTTGCTGGCAAAGGGCGCAACCCTCAATGTATTTCCGAATATAGGTTCCCATCGAAGGCCACCAGAAGTCATGTTTGACCAGTTCTTCGGTTTTAAAATGACCGGGATGGCCCGCTGTCGCGTGATCATGGGTTCGTTCTAGAATAGCATGGCGTCTGGCAGGACGGACGTAGGCACGATCTTTATAGAATAAGATGTTGTCCTTTATCGTCCAATCGGAGAGAGCTGATTTCATGGGGGGAAGGCAGAGACCGTTCAAGGCGTCAGAAGCAGCTTGAAAGATGGGGTCGATATCATCAGGATCAGGGTTCGCGAGAGTCGTCATCAATTCCTGATCAAGGAGGCGGATAAAGAGGGAATCCGGGAGTAGGGTAACGTCCTCGTTATCGTTTTCGGTGGGAACATGATCGGCACGGTGGGAGAGAGCATCAGGGGCGACAAGCTTGGTTCCGGCGACGTGATGGAGTTCAAGATCATAACATGAGAGAAGTAGTTGCCAATGAGCTTGACGACGGGTAAGTTTCTGCGCGGTACGGAAGTAGAGAAGATTCATGTGATCAGTGAATACGATGACCGGATGAGGATTTCCTTCCAGGTAGTGACGCCATTCTGTCAGCGCTCGGATAACTGTGAGGAGTTCTCGATCGAAGATTTGGTAATTTCTTTCTGCCGGGTTCAAAGACTGCAAAAGATATCCACATGGGTGGTAAACGCCATTTTCATCCGTCTGAAGAAGGACAGCTCCGGTGGCGACCAACGATGCATCAGTTGCGACTGCAAATTGACGCGAGGGGTCAGGGTTATGAAGAACCAGTTGTTTCAAAAAACAGTCTTTTAACGTAATAAAGGCATCTTGACACGGAGTCGACCATAGGAAAGTGGTATTTTTCTTCGTTAAATCAATGAGCGGTCGTGCGATATCAGAATAATGAGGGATGAAGTTCCGGTAGAAGTTGCAGAAGCCGAGGAATGATCGTGTTTCTTTGACGGTGGTCGGGATTGGCCAATCGTGGATCCCATCAGTTTTAGCAGTGTCCATGGCGACACATCCTGGGCGAATGATCATTCCGAGGTACTCTACTTCCTGCGCATCGAAGGTACATTTCTCTGGTTTCAAGAAGAGCTTTTCAGCTCGTATCTTGGTCAAAATGCGGCGAGTTCGTTCATGGTGTTCATCAAGGTCGTTTGAAAAGATAAGGATATCATCCATATATATCACCAGCCACCCTTCGTTGATTTCCTGTTGGAAGGTCCAGTTCATGTAGGCTTGAAACGTGGCTGGGGAATTACAGAGGCCGAAGAACATGACATTCGGTTCGTAGAGTCCAAATTCGGTGGTGAACGCTGCTTTCCATCTATCGTCGGGGTGAATGCGGATGTTGTTATAACCGGATCGAACGTCCATCTTGGTGAAATACTTGGCTCCATGTAACCGTGCAACTAAGGATAATGGGAGTGGTAACGGATAGGCATTCTTTATCGTCCAATCGTTGATATACCGGTAGTCTTGGCATGGTCTTAGATCTCCGCTTTTCTTTCCGACAAAGAAGAATCCGCTAGCTTGCGGCGACTTCGATTCTGAGATGAAACCTTTCTGTACGTTCTCGTCAATGAATGCTTTGACAGCAGTTCATTCTGTAACAGAGAGAGGGTAGATTTTCGACG
The DNA here is from genome assembly GCA_016647755.1 of Suillus subluteus. Lineage (NCBI taxonomy): Eukaryota > Fungi > Basidiomycota > Agaricomycetes > Boletales > Suillaceae > Suillus > Suillus subluteus. The sequence goes on from JABBWI010000038.1 coordinate 221,510, forward strand.
TTTTTGGGATGAATCCAGGTTTCATTTCAATATGATGGTCAATACCGGGTCGTTCAGGAGGTAGACTGTTAAGTCCGTCTTTGGCGAAGATGTTGGCAAAATCGTGAAGATATGAGGGTACGAGTTCTTTGAAAGTTTTCTTCTTTTGTTCTAGCCCCGCAGCTAGAGTGAACTGTTGGGCTTTGTTACTAACTTTCGTGTATTCGCTAGACCGTAGCAGGGGTGTGACCGTGGGTTTCTGTTCCAGACGACTGGTTCTGTCGGGAGTAAGAGGAGTATCCATGGAAACATTTGTAATGACCCGAAGTTTGGATGCATCAGAGGAATACTCTACTAGGAATTCGCCGTCATCAAGGTTGTATAGAGAGACTTCTCGCACTGGTGCAGCAAAGTTCTCTTGCGTCCATACGTCTTCCTTGGTATTGAAGGTCTCGTCATCATCATCTGGGATGGGAAGTAGATCGGGAATAGGGATAGGAGTTTCTTCATCAAAAACTTCTTCAATGGATGCCTTCGGATAGCAAAGGGGGGTGTTCGGCATGGTGGGTTCCTCTTTATGCAGCTTGGAGTTCTTCCACGTCTGATCAATAGGTTCGTGTTGAAATAGAAGGGGAAGGGCACCTCTCTTCCTTTCTTTGTCAACTTCTTCTTCGACTTGGCTACTCTTCGCTGTTCGCGAGAGGATAAGGGTTTCAGCGGCCCAATCGATGACTGGGTTCATTGCTCTCAACCAGGGAATACCAAGAAGGATCTGATCTCTTTGTCCTAGACGAGTGACGTTGAATTTCCTGATCATGGTTCGTTCATCGATTTTGATGGTGAGGACGCAATATCGGCGAATAGCTCCGCTTTTGGAATAGCTTCCATCGGCAGTAGTAACTTTGAAGGGTTTACTGAGTGCGTGGGTTCGGATTTTGTGCTTCTTTACGAAGTCTTCGGAAATGAATGTTCCGGCTGCTCCGGAGTCGATGACTGTGGTTGTTTCAACGGTTTTCAGACGAGTTTTCGAAATGAGAGAAAGTGGAACTTGAAGTTCCTTTCATTCACCAACTTTTCGTACAAGTCTAATGGGTACATCGGAAGATACTGACGTTGATCCAGTCTTCCACATCAAAAATCCTCGTTGAGGCGACGGACTTCCGCTTCTTCTTCTTCATCATCGCTACTTTCGACTTCTTTGCGACGGACCGGGGTTTTCCTGTTCTTCTTCTTCTGGGGACATGCTTTGGACAGGTGTCCTACCACGTGGCAGGTGAAACACTTCCCAGTCCGGAAGTGCTCGGTGCGTTCTTCTTCAGTGAGTCGATCGACCACCATAGCATTGGGGTCTCTGGAAGGTGTGTACCAACTGGATCCGAAGTTCTTCTTTTTCTGGGGTTGGTTGCGTGCCCTAATAGCATTCAACTGGAGGCGGGAGTTGTCGAGTTGGATACAAGTGGATAGGACTACCTCAAAGTCATCAGAGATGTCACCCGTTCCAAAGAGGTGGGCTGTTAGTCCCGGGTGTAACCCGTCTAAGAAGAATTGCTTCTTTGAGACGTTGTCGTGGATTCCAGAGCATTGGGTGAGCATCAGGAATTCTGAAATGTAATCCTGGAGCTCGGACCCTTGCTTCAGGTTTCGGAGTTTGGCTAAGGCGGTTCCTGCGGGGTCAAGTGGTTTAAACGCTTTGTTAAAATCGGCAAGGAATTCCGCCCAAGTTCCATAACCCTTAATGGTTCCGTCTGTCCTCTTGTAGAGTGGATCTTGCACATGGGAGAGGAAGTCCTCTTTCCAGTAGCGGGCGTTCCCTTCGTTCATGAAGGAGGTGACGAAAATGATTTTCTGCTTATCTTCTATATAGATCTTCTCATTGATGTCGAGGTAGGAGTTACACGACATGAGGAAGCCTCTAGACTTGTCTCTATCGCCATCAAAGATGGGAGGGGTCCCGATCTTGATTTTAACGGGCTTGGAAGACATCGTGGGATTCAGGGGTGGTAAAGGTGGTAAAGCGCCTAAGTTTAGTGCACCGATCAATCACATATTACAGTGACCAATCTCCGTATGATACGGGTGAACGGACGTGCATAATATCCCGTATGATACGGGCCAGCGGACCATGGGCCCATGGTAGAAATATCCCCAACTATGACGGATGGGCCGGGAGGAATATTATTCCCGATGGAGATGGGTGGGCCCATGCAGGGAATATGTAGAGTAGATGAATGGGCTGATGTACATGAATATTCGGTAGACAGATGGGCTGAGGTAGTTGGATATTATGTATATGGGTGTATCAAGGTAGATGTGTATCAGATAGAGGGATATGTGAAGGGTACTTGTTATCACATTCACAGGTGGGCCCAGACACATTAAATTAGTCGGGTGGGCCGAGGGTACTATAAAATATTGTATTTGACGGGTGGGCCGAGAGTGTATATAAAATATTTTATTAGACGGGTGGGCCGAGGGTGTTGTACAGTATGTTATATTGAACGGGGTGGGCCAAGGTTGGTATAAATTATAGATGGGTGGGCCCATGTGTATGATATTGAAGACATGACGGAGCTGAGGTAGTTGTATATCAACCAAATCAGGAGGTAATAAATCAAAGTGTCTGAGTTCCCAGAGCAGCAGGTGATCTCTTGACATGGCCTGTTAGGGCGGTCAGGTTGTATTGCAGGACATGGAACCTGGGGTGCTAGGCTTGTGTTGCCCTACGAGACGCCAAGTTCCGAGTCCCGGAACCCGGGACCCAGGTCTCGACACAATTCAGTCAAGACTTTCCATGTTAAACGGCCAACCGAAGTTGAGATTCTTCGGAAGAGAGCAGGATGTGCTATCTTGACATGGCCTTTTATGGAAGTTAGGTTGTCTTGCAGGATGTGGAACCTGGGGTGCGAGGCTTGTGTTGCCCTACAAGATGCCAAGTTCCGAGTTCCGGGACCCGGGACTAGACAAATGAATATCTGATATCCAGCACACTGCCAATCATGTAGTATTTAATTGCGCAATGAATGATAATACATCTTTGAGAGCAAACATCATGCAAGGCTCCCTTATCTGATCCTCACTATCTCCACCCCCTTTAACACCAGTCAGGACATCCAGCATTCAGCGTCTGATTTCCCATCAACTTCCAGCATGAACGTTTCTTCCTCTTCCACTCCTGATGGCATAGACATCTGGCGCACTTGGGCCCTGACTGTCACTTATGAAGCAGGTGAATATACTGCACAGAAATTCAATGCAGAGAAGACTGGAGGAGACCCAATCATACCATCTCCGAACCTGGACACTTATCTGGTGATGGCGTGCGATCGCTTGGTTGATGTGCTCATAAAGGCACATAAAAATCCCAGTGGGTCTTCCTGCAGATTCAGAAAATTCATCAGATCATTCAAATTCCTTGATGACAGTCCAGATGGAGATAGATATCACAAGATATAGCAAATTGATCTCCATGAAGGACACAGGGCTTAATGATGAGAGAGAGGCGAAGTTGCTTGAGAGGTGTCCTCCTGGCCATGAAGGCACAAAGTTGGTCGAGGTACCAGCCACAATTCTCAATTCATCTGGTGCCATCATTGCATGGTACCTCCCGGACGCCCTGAATGATACCACCCAGGTTTGTAATGTACCATGTGACTCGATGGATATTGAACATTAATTGTACCTACAGCAGGAAATCAGGGCGGCCACAGACATCCTCTCTACAAGCCTCGAAAAAAGTGTAAAGGCTGATGGGAATTGGTGAACTAATCAAGAGTGGTTCAAACATGGGTCGGAAAATGTTGGCTCCACTCCCGGATGCATCAATTTATCTCCGGCATGGTATCAACAGGGACACGAGGTAGGTTCTGATCAGATGGTGATTTCAGCAGTCAAACTCACCAAGCCCATAGAATGTGGCGGATCCGGAGGTATCTAGCTCATTGAAGGGACCTTCCTCCAATGGAATCCTGAAAGCCATTGCACGGCCAGCAGCCATCGCCTCCGCGGCACTCAGGGTGATGCATCCGGAGCAGTACTTTGCAGGGTTGCGAACCTTGTCAAACCTCGGAAACAAGGCAGTAAGCAAGGATCTGCCACAGATGCCAGAGACCCTGCAGTACTGGGCATCCATGTTTAACACCCTGTCCATCATTTCCAATCGGGAAACGCCCAATCATCGAGACCTTTTATCGATTGCCGAATGCTTCGACATTCTCACCACCATTGGGAACTATTCCAATGGTCGGATGAAAATGCCAAGCCTTCAGCTGGAGTTCAAGTACAACTCCGGCTGTATGATTGCGTTTTCCAGAAGGATTGTGAGACATGGAGTTCCAGAAGTGGAAGGGGATCGGATCACTTGGGCATGGTACATGAGGGATTCTGTTCACATTTATGCCGGGGTTCCCTCATGTGGATGGGCAAGTGTGAATGGCCCATACAGCCTGTGAAAGATGAAAGAAATAGAAAGAGTAGTCACTCATGCAGATACGAACACAAGAATACCATGTACAAATTGAGGATCCAAAATGTATGAATGACTGTTGTTATTTCTCTAAACAGTTCACCAAAACCCTAACACCAACATTGTGGACTGCCGGGTCCAGGGGTTCAGGTCTCGGTACTTGGGACTTGGGACTCGGTGCTTGGGGCTCAGGACTCACCTGAGCATTTCTAGCCCCGAGCCCCGAGTTCCGGAACCCAAGCTCCAATACCTGGAACTCGGGACTTGGGAGTCCCGGCACCTGGCACCCGGAACTCAGCACTCGGCACTCGGCACTCAGTAGGTGGCACTCAAGATTTCAGATTGGAAGTGATACATATGAATCACATTTGTTTATTTCTGAAAGGTGAACATATTGGAGATCACCGAGTCCCGAGTCCCAACTCCCGGATGCCGGGTCCAGGGGTTCAGGTCTCGGTACTTGGGACTTGGGACTCGGGGCTCGGGGCTCAGGACTCACCTGAGCATTTCTAGCCCCGCGCCCCGAGTTCCGGAACCCGAGCTCCAATACCTGGAACTTGGGACTCGGTGATCTCCAAATTTTTCACTGTTCGGAAGTACAAAAATTTGATTCATATGTATCACTTCCAATCTGAAATCTTGAGTGCCACCTACTGAGTCCTGAGTCCCGGGTGCCGGGTGCCCGGAGTCGGGGCTCCCGAGTCCCGAGTTCCAGGTATTGGAGCTCGGGTTCCGGAACTCGGGGCTCGGGGCTAGAAATGCTCAGGTGAGTCCTGAGCCCCGAGCACCGAGTCCCAAGTCCCAAGTACCGAGACCTGAACCCCTGGACCCGGCAGTCCACAATGTTGGTGTTAGGGTTTTGGTGAACTGTTTAGAGAAATAACAACAGTCATTCATACATTTTGGATCCTCAATTTGTACATGGTATTCTTGTGGGGCTCCCGGAGTCCCGGCACCCGGCACCCGGCACCTGGGACTCGGGACTCAGTAGGTGGCACTCAAGATTTCAGATTGGAAGTGATACATATGAATCACATTTGTTTATTTCTGAAAGGTGAACATATTGGAAATCTCCAAGTCCCAATTCCCGACTTCCGGGTGCCGGGACTCAGGGGTCCCGGAAATCCGGAACTCGGGAATCGGGACTTGATAAATCATCAGTCCCAACATGTGGGAATTGGGTATACAGAACTTGGAGCTCAGGACATGGAATGTCACAGGAAAAATGATTTGAGAGTTCCGGATTTCAGGGAATCAGAGTTCCATACACGGAACTCGGAGCTAAGGAGATGGTATGTGGCAGTATGTATGATCATGTGAGTCCCGAGCCCCGAGCCCTGACTTCCGCATTTCTGGAACTCAGAAGATAGTATTTGGCACTACAAATGCTCAGGTGAGTGCCGGGTCCCGAGTTCCGAGCTCTGAGTTCCGGATGTCCGGAACTTCAGATTGTGGAAAGTGGGACTTGGAGCTCAGGACATGGTATTTTGCAGTCAGAGATCCTTTGTGAAGGCCTATGGTATTTTACATCATCCTTTGAATGAACACTACTTTATTCTCACTACAGTCCTTTGGCTCTCTTCAATTTCTCTAGCATGCCAGTGTACATCTTCACCTCTGCCATCTTTGCTTCAATGGCCTCATCTTGCTCCTGCATCAATGAAACCATTCTTTCTCGAATCCATCTGAGTCCCATCAGCGGTGGAGCTGAAGTGTCTGGCAACTTCTCAGGAAGAACCAAACCATCATCCTCAACACCAAACTAGAACACATCAGTCATCACTCAAGGCAATTGAGCTAACATCTTACCACCCAACACTGGAAATGAGAGATACAGGAAGCCATCACCTCATCCCATTGCCATGGTTGATCCGGGATTGTGCCACTTCCCTTCCACCATGGACATTCATAGTTGGAAACAATCCTAGAGGGATGTCCGGCAATGGCTTCATCATCAAATGCAAGGAGGTGGGATGAAAAGACGTACATCCGGAACTGTGTTCCAGGCGAGCATGGGATACAACTTGAGGATATGAGCGACCGGAACAGGAACCACCGACACGATGTTCTTGGACGCAGAGTGCTGCAGGAGTGGTGTAACAAAAGACTATTCAAATTCTCAACATTGACCAGCAGTCATCAGGGCAGCAGGGACTCACATTCATCTCCCATTGCACCCCGGCTTTGAAATATGTGATCTGGTCTGAAGGTGGAACGTTGCCAGCAGCCTCCAACTGATATTGAGCGATGCAAGCGCGAATTCGCGATGCAGCCATTTCAAATGTGCAGGAAATGTCTGCAAGGATCAGGTTCATGGGTTTGTACTCATTGCCTGGATTCAGATTGGCGGAGGTGGATGCAGTAGGTCCAGACATGGCAAATGGAGCAGTGTGATGCAGGCAATGAAAGTGAGAGGTGGTCAAGATGTTGAGATAAGAGTCACTGATGGTTAGATAAGAAATTCAAACTCCGACATGGGCTGACCCGGACAATTCCTGGGACTCAATTTTTGTGTGGAAACAGGTGATTCATCAACAAAAACATTTATTCATCTCCGGTCTCTATCGACACGCTCTGCAGGTCTTGAAACGCTGCCTGTGCATCCTGAGCCAGTAATGAATACATTTGAGATTGCCTTCCGGAGTAGCATGCATGACCCGGAAGGCGTTTCTCAAGTGATTCCCGCATCCGGTCACCCCATTGGGTTGCTCTCCAAGAGAAATAGTGGCATGTCCAATCCATCTCCAATTGGACCAATGTCATTTCTTCCTTCCATCGATCCCGTAGTGCCTTCGCCCGAAGCCAATGAACTCGGTAAACTTGAGATGGGTCCCGTCAGCTCGCCGGGGGATATGAGAAGCGGGCCCGAACTCACATTCCTCATTCCAAGATTGATCCGGACCACCCAGGTCGACCTCCACAGACCAGAACCATGCGAGGGACTCGTTTCTCTGACCTCGGGCATTGGGATCTCCCACCGCAGTGCTGATTTTGAGCTGCTCGCGAAGCAGGGGTTTGAACTTCTGCAGCTGGTCTTGTCCCGGTTCCAGCTTCATCATTTGCTTCCTGGTCTTTGTATATATACTCGCATGGAGGGATACTGCCTGCTGCACTGACGTCACCTGGGACCAAGCTCGGGTTTTCAGGGCTTGGGACTTGGCCTGCCTGACAGCTGTTCGGAACAGGACGGCCTTGTTGCACAAGTGAATCCGGAGATTGTGAAGGGTGTCATTGGCCTGTCCTTCACGAAGCGACATCTCCAGCGGAATCAGATCCTCTGCCATGCAGTGTCTGCATCGATCAACCCCGAGGTTCGATGGCAATGGGATTACAGTGAGCTCGGGAGAATTTGTCCAGGCATCAGATGTCTTGGAGAAATCTGCCGGGTCATCATCCAGATCATCGAGTATGTCTACATTCAAGTCATCGGGATCGTCATCTGCATCAAATCCTTCCCCGAGATGTGTCAGGGCGGACTGGGTGAATCCGTCTATCTGGCCTTGGAGACGATCCCGTTGCCAGGGCGATGTCTAATCTCTGGGTCTCAGTGGATCTTTTTCCCATTCTTCGGACCTCGATGAGCAATGCAATCTGAGCCTCTTCGATTGCCAACCCCGTTGATATCCACGTCGCCACAGACCTGCGAGAGGGCGCTGCATTGCGGGCGCTGCCCTCCTCTAATAATCTAAGCTCAATCTCCTTCCTGCTCGGTGCTGAGTGCGATATTCATTCAGACATCTATTGAGACGATGGACGTCGACTCACCCTTCTTGATATTGATCTCATATTCATCCATCGCCTCAGGATCATTGAGTCTGCTTGACTGAGCTCTCCTCTCCCTGGCTGACCATTCAGTCTTCAAATGTGCGGGCGCCGCTTCATCGAGTCTATCGAATGCCTTTCCACTTTCGGTAATGCCATTCATTGCCAGCTTGTATTTACGGCAAAGGGTCCTCTTCATGCGGATCATCTTGCAGAAATTTGAGTCATTCATCTGATAATCAAGACATTCCTGTCGGTGCGGAGATGACATTCCCCGAGCTGCAGGGGAAATCAGATTGAGACGTGCCCATAGGGTCTCCATGATCTCGCCATCGATCCGGCCAATGCCATCGATAAAGTTGGACGCGTATCGGACATAGCAGCTGTCCTGATGTCCATGAACATGCCACAACCCAATTCCGGGAATGATTGTGAGGTCCTGCGTCATTTCCAGAAACCGGCTGGCATCCACCCGAGCCCGAAAGTGTTTGTTGTATTGGCAGTTGATATCATAGAAGGTGACGGCCCTGGAGATGCCTTCCATGTTGTGTCGTGCAGCCTCGCAAAGGGCGTAGTCCATGTTCATTTGTCTGCATGCGATGCATGGTCAACTCGTGAATGAGGAATGGCAGATGTCACTCGCCTTTCGCCTTTTTGAAAATCAACCATGGAGTGAGGGACAAAGCAACCGTGTCGGGCACAGGCAACTCCCCCGATACCGGTGGACTCCAGCTTGTGCCGAGCAGCATTAGCTTGATTGACCGCCCGGTGGTTGTTGCAGCTCGATTTTTCCACCATGTCAGCAGCCTCTGCCAGATGCATTTTATACCTGTCCTTTCCCACCATGAATCCAAGACCATCGGACAGCCAAACTTCATCAAATGGCTTTATGGGATGCAGATGTTCGGCTTTGAAATTTCCGTCCATCACAAATGACCGGGTATATTTCCAGCTGGGAGAGTTCTTATCATCGCTGAGGTCACTTCAGTATTAAACAGCACTCACTCATCAAGCGATTCATCCCCTGCCACCAGTACGTTGATACCAGGCTGAGGACATGCCGGGCAAAACAATGCTAGTTCTCCTGTGCTTGGGATGTCAGAACGGTGGCCGAAGCCATGCCATTTCATTGTCTTCAGCTGCCTCCACTGTCGAGCAACCCTCATGAGCTCCCTGTATCGGTCCTTGCAACATGCCTGGTCAATATCATGTCTGGTTGATGGAGGAGGCATAGTATTACCGGAACAAGGTGTGGAAACATGCTGGAGGTCATTCGCCGGAGCTTGCTGTAATAGTTCATCGCTGAGGTGCCGCATTCAAGGTTGTCCAATAGAAAATCATCCAGCACTCTGAATGTGAAGGCAGTCTTCGGCCTGTTGAATGATGCAGGGAAAAATCCATGTCGAAACATCTGAATGTCTGGACTCAACGCATTGGGACAATCGCAGCATCGTATCTCCAGGCGATGTACTCCAGATTTGTCAATGATGACCATGGTGTTTTCCTTCGGCTGGAACTCGGGTCCCGACACAAATGGCAGATCTTCAGGCTCGAGCTGGTCTTCGTGTTCGTCTCCTTCGAACAAATCCCACCTATCTGCGAGGGCCGGACATTGTTTGCCATCATGGCCAAGGTGTATGACGAGTCCCGCCTGAGCGAGACAACTCTGCTCAAAGAATTGTCCATTCCATTGACTGATCCAGTGAAAAGGATTGTGATGATGTTGACTCCTGCAACAGCCCGTGCAATAGAGGGGCTCGCCAAGACAATCTTGACATTTGTAGACCCCATCCTGTTCGCAGACGATGCATCTCCTGTCTTCTGGCGGAGCTTCTCGATCCAGGAGGTGATGCAGATATGATTGCTGCCTTGGCAGCCATTGCCTGAGGTAGTCATTCTGACTCTGTATTCTTCAATGCTCAGCCATTGTTCAAATGACACTCCAACATATGACATGAACTCGCCATGGTTTTTGGTAGTTGCAAAGGCATGAATGAGCCTTGGTCTGGCTCGTAAGCATTGTCAGGAAAGTCTTCCCAAGGAGTTGGCGCCCGAACTGGCTGAATGGTCGGTGATTCCGGGGGAGAGCCAGGCATGGACCTGTAGGCATGTCGTCTCGTGCTTGCAAGTGGGACCTTGACCCAAGTCTTCCTACCTTTGCTGCCCCTTGCTTCTACCCTGTGAGATTTTTGCACCGGGGTGCATCTACCTATCCTCATCTTATTCACTGATGCTGCAAGCAAGGCATCAGCTCGTGTATAATGAATTGTTATTGTTATTTCAATGTGATGCAGTGCAGTCCTGTTGGCTCATTACAAATTCATTTCCATTAATGGCTTCGCGTCCCATATAGGTCGATTAACCTACTGTTAGGCTTTGCTCAAAGTTCAACTTCTCTCCATCCACTGATACTTCCACATCGCATATCCTCAGCCCATTCCTCAATCTGATTCACCATGGCAAGGACAGGTCATTCCACTCAGTCTACTTCTGGCCAACATAGGGGACGTCAACCACAGTTGCAGAAGCTCACGGAAAACGAAATTTTGCAGCTGAAGAACTACCTTCCTGAGTGGACTGCAGCCAAAAGGAGCCAGAAGCGAGCAGTTTTCACTGCCATAGCACGGGCTGCCAGGTTGTTTGCTCCCAAGGTGGACCAAAGACAATGGAAAAAGAGGAAGCAGGTGATGCATCCTCGTTGTGTTGAAAAACTGGATTTAACACCATATTCTTCCATCAACTCGCAGATGTATAAGACTTGGCTGTTCAACAACAAGAAAAAGAAGGAAAGGAAGGCCACGATCAAGTATGGGAGGAAATGGACGCCCAGGATGGTGGTCTACCAGCAGAAACGTGAAGAGGTGCTGAAGAGGATCGAGGAGGAGTCCGGGGCGAAGCCAGGAGATCCCGGTATGTTCAAACATTACCAGGCGGCTGTGAAGAGAGTCATATCAGAATTGGATGACGACGAGTTGGAGAAGGCGAAGGAAACCGCGGAAGAGTGGTCCAACAACTGTCCGCCTCCGGAAATACAGGCACAAGTCGCTCGTAAGAAGGGACCGGCATATATGGAGCACTTCTCAAACGAAATGTGGAGGCAATGCGGGATGCGAGTTTTCGTGATGTCAGCTTGGAAAAATGAAAAGGGAGAGGTGCTGTTCGGGATGCAAGTAAATTTTATGTGTCACAGCAGATCTTTCGTCTGAATGCATTCATGCAGGCACGATGACAACGAGGCATTAGGAGATGGGGACAGCTTCATGAAGACCAAGGACTGGGAGGACATCGAGCCTGTTTGGCAGGAGTATGCTCAGGAACAGTTCGGTGAGTGTGTGTACTGCGTATACAAGATGTGATGTGTTGACCATCACGATGATAGGTGCTGGGGCACGGGATGGAGGACGACAGCTCAAGGGAGGTCGCAAAAGAATCAGAAAACCAGCTTTCGAACTCGAAACGGACGGGTATGAGATGCCGCTCCTGCCGGACATCACGGAAACAAAACTTGAGGAGAAGAAGGCCATAGTGAGGGCTTTTCTCACATCACACTACCGTGAGTCAGTCCTGACAACATCGGAGAATTTGTTGAATTCATGGCCACAGGTATGTGTTCCGGGAAAGACAGGGCGGTCGTGCCATGGAGTGCCATCACACAAGGTCAGGATGACTTTGTGGAAAGAAGGTATCTACCGGAGGATGTCGACTTGAAGGAGCCTTCCAAGCTGCAAAACTGGGACACGACCTGCCTTGCTCAATTTCTGGTATGCTCGGCAGGAATCAGGAGAAGGTCCCGCATTCCGGTTCAAAGCATGGAAGAACCAAGATGGCGACATGGTACCATCCATCGTATCCGGACGTTCGCCCTCTCCACAGACTCATAAAGCGAGGAAGCAGCAGAGGGTAACTTTGCGAAGGCCTCGGGATTCATCAACCGAATCTGGAAGTGATGCCAAGAATGACACCCATCATACGGAGGATGATGCGGATGAAGACCTGGATGACGGGAGATCACCACAAAAGACACCCAGAAAAACAGCAGGTCCAGCACCCAAAGTCCCGGATGTCCCACGTGCAATTCAGAAGCCTCGCGGAGCGATGTCAGTGAGAACAACAGGTGCACTACTGACATCACAAATGGGCGACCGCCTAGCCGGGTTAACTGACGAAGCCACTAGCGAGGTGAATGAGGATGTTGAAATGGAAAAAAGGAACACGTCTCCGGCAGCAAAGAGGAGGCGGGGCAAGAAGGCTGTGGTTGAACCATCCACTAGGACCACCAGGAGTAAGTCGCAAATGCCAGTTGAGAATACACTTGGAGCGACCAGAGCACGGGGACGGAGATAATATACATATACCGTACTGCCCCCATGTGTAGCACGCTATCTGCTGTTGTTAATTTGTCAAAGTCCTGCAATGGGACTTCGGTGGTGAACATGTTTCCAGTATGTGGGATTAGCAAGCAAGCACTGACATCCCAAGCACCATGTCCGGAGACCCGAATCCCAGGTACCAACTCCCGAGTCACAAGTCACGAGCACCATGTCTGGAGTCCCGAAATATACAGGACATGTCCCTGCCACCCACAGATTGAATATAGTAATGTGTCTACCATGATAAATACAGTAATTTACATGTCACTTCAATCCTCATCATATGACTCTATGAGTCTATCTAATACCACCAGCATTTCGGAGGTCGATTGCCTTACCCTTTGCATTCTCCGGAGGTCCATATCTGCTCTTCGGAGTTTGTCGGATGTTTCAGCCCATGCCATCCGAAATGGCCTGTCAGCCTCTAGCAGTTGGGCTACAGTAGGGTGAGGAATATGTCCCTGACGCTGTTGGTAATCGCCCAGGCGATCTATAATTGATTGAACTTGCACAGCATCAGCAGGAAAATAAATAAATAACTTTGTGCCACTCACTTTCGGTTTGATCATAAGAACCGATTGGCATGAACTCCTGAATCATGGCACGGAGTTCTTCATTGGTGAGATCCGGCTGAGTCGATTGACGTCCGGGAGTGGTTGCGTGCGCTTGGGAGATCACATGAATAATTAACAAGACAGGGGATGGAGAGGACTTACAACTCAGGGGTGCCTCTGACACCACCGGATGAACTGATGGAGGTTCGGGGGTTGATTTGGTTGCTTTTGAAATGCCATCAACAACTGACATGAGATGGGATGAATACACTCACCAGTCATGGGTGAGTCCGGTACCGCCGGAGCATCATCACACTCAATCAAATCATCCTCAGGCCCGAGATACAAGTCCGGGTCATTGAACAAAGCGAAGGTCATCCGCCTGAGCAGGAAATGATGGATCTGGAAGTGTTTGATCAATATGCAGAGTGAGATGTTGAATGGTTGAATTGAGAACATACCGGGAATTGCATCCAAGACATCCGGACCTCTTGATGAGCCAGAATCAGAATCCAGCTCTTCATCCGGCCCAAGGTAAACATGATCAAGTGAATCTGACACATGTCCAGGTCAATTGAATGAGATGCCACAAGAACACACACCTAGCGACATCCGGGACTCAGATGAGTCATCCACATCCATTGAGGTGCATTCAGTGACCGGAGGGTCATGGAATCTTACTGCAGGCTGAGTGTTCATGATATCTGAGGAACTGATGAACTGATTGATCACTGATAACCTCCCAAATCAGCGCTGAGGCCGGCGATTGCCACAAATTGAACCACGACCAAACAAAGACAAACAATCAAAATTTTCAACATCGTCCTTCAAGCGTCTGATTTCCTTTGAAACCTCATCCCAGTGATAACAGATTTCAACCTGCTTTCAAGCTTTTTACTCGTTTCATCACAATCAGAATGTCTGCTCCAGTTCAAACCTCATTGGCCAGTCTCAAGGCAGCCACTGCTCAGCTTGTGGACATCATATCCGGGGCTCGGCACATCCCGGCCGGCACAGGCGAGGCCCATCTTGCCCTCACAGCGAAGGCCACCACTCTTGTGGTAAGTAAAATTCCTGCATGTTTCTTGCCATTGGTGTCACCAACATCCGGGTAGGGAGCTATCGTCCGGGACTTTCAGAATGGGCCTTACATGCCTGGCGTTGTGGCCTCCTGCTCCAAGGAGTTGCTGAGGGTGAGGTCCATGACTCCCCGGGTGTGGCCCAACTGGCACAGCATCGGCCACGACGACCCCCGGGTGTCCAAACATGCCTGGCTGTTCCAAGGTTCGTGCCTGGGAGGCGTTAGGTGATAATTCTTGTGATCTCCCTGTCATGCCAAATCCCTCCACCGGCCCACTCACTGTCGACCTCCCTTCCCCACCCATCGTTCCATCCCCTTCTGTCCTTCCCTCCCCTCCTGGCCTTCCCTGTCCCACGAGTTGCTGCCAGCCCGGTCGCCGGGCCGTCCACTAACACGACCGCCGAGTTCCGGAGCAAAGGAAAAGGTAAAGCAATCGATGGTCCCCTAGTCCCGGAAGTGGGGGGGAGCAGGAAGTGCAAGTCCCCTTTGATTTCGGTTCAGCCCTCTGAACCTCCAAAGTCCGCCATGAAGTCTCGCAAGCGGGTCAAGTCAACTCCCAATGTGAAGTCGAGCCTGGTGGTGGAGTCAGAAGATGATGACGACGCTATTATTAAGGTATGTTGTCTGGTTCATTTTTTTAACTTATCTGAATTTTTTGCAGCCAATTTTGAGTGGAGTTCCGGAGGTCGTCCTTCCCCAGTCCTCCACAATTATTGTAAGGACGCCCCATTCACCACGTTCACCCGGTTCCCCAAAGAAGCAAGCATTTGGCCCTGCATCGGTGAGTCATATTCATTCATCTGGAACTCAGAAAGATGCTTAGCGGTCCATAGCTCACTGCCGGAGGTCGTCCGGAGGTTCCGGTGAGCACTGAACAGTTGTCCAGAACTCATGTATATCCTTAGAAATTTACAGGAAACCTCCGGCAGTCATCCCGCCCCCGCTAGTAATCCCCCTGCAATTCTTACATTTGATATTACCATTCCTGGCCCAGTGAGTGCTATTTTTAATTCCAGGACGTCCATCAACTCATGGATGCCACAGAACAACCCCTGCTATTATTGCTCCAAAGAGGATTGGCCCTGCCAAAGTCGTTTGGACAAGAGGACAAGCACTCCCTGTCTGTCTTGCGTCCGCTGTGCCACCAAGAAGCTCAAATGTCAACCTGCATCCATGGGATCCCCGCCCCCACGGACTCGCGGTGGAGGTAAGTTCACCAGCCGTCGAATGCGCTCAAGGACACCTGCCCCCAATGCTCCATCTGCCTCGCAGTCAAGGCCCCGGACTCGTAGTCAGTCTCGTGGCCCATCCCATCATCCGGCCACCCCTGCTCCAGCCACACAAGAGGTCCAGTCACGTGGTCGCAGGAAGACCAACAATGCAAAGAGGGCTGCTACTCCTTCCCCTGCCCCTGCCCCTGCCCCTGCCCCTGCCCTCGCCCCTGCACCTCCTGGTGAGTGACCCGAATTTTTAATGACCATTTGACCCGATTTTATATTTAGCCATTGTGTCCTCGAGCTCCCGAGTGCCTCCGGCAGCACTCGACGTCCCCATGCCGGATCTTCATTCCATGGCCATCACGATTCGGGATGGTGCAGCTCGCATTGCGCTTTTGGAGACTCGTGTGAGGGAGCAGGATGATAAGATTGACACCCTGCAACGCCTCCATGAGAGCCTCCGGCGTAAAGTCGTCGACCGGCACCCATCATTCCCACTTCCAGACTCTCCTGCCCCTGCAACGTTTTTGCTCAATCAGTCCATCACCCCTTCCATGTCACCACTCCCATCTGCACTTCCCAACCTCATTAACTTGGATATGGGTGTCATGGAACCCTCATCCTTGAAAGTTGAGGATGCATCTGACATGGTTGGTCTCATATTTGAACCAAGCCCAGTTCAGCCTGACGGTCCACAACCGTCCAGCAAAATTGAGGACCCAGATGATCCGGGAAACCTTGTCCCAGAATATAATTCAGTCTCTGAGGAGATGGATGTTGAGGTGAAGGATGAGACTTCTGGTGGGGAGGTTGACATGGCCACATAATTGCATAGTGATAGATGTACATAGATTTATTTTCAATGCATGTTCTCTTTGGTTCAACTGAATGTTTTACCCACTGAGTCCTGAGCTCCGGGAGCCCCGAATCCCGGCAGCCGGAACTCGGGAGTTGAGAGTCTGTATGTGGCACTCAAAATTTCAGATTGGAAGTTATACATATGAATCACATTTGTTCATTTCTGAAAGGTGAACATGTTGGAGATCACCGAGTCGTGACTCCTGACTCCCGACTCCCAAGTTGCGGCTGCCGGGACTCCGGGTTCCCGGCACCTGGCACTCGGGACTCAGTATGTGGCACTCAAAATTTCAGATTGGAAGTGATACATATCAATCACATTTGGTTATTTCTGAAAGATGAACATATTGGAGATCACCGAGTCGTGACTCCCGACTCCTGAGTGCCGGCTGCCGGGACTCCGGGTTGCCGGCACCTGGGAGTCGGGAGTCAGTATGTGGCACTCAAAATTCAAATTGGAAGTGATACATATCAATCACATTTGTTTATTTCTGAAAGATGAACATATTGGAGATCACCGAGTCGTGACTTCTGACTCCCGACTCCCGAGTTCCGGCATCCGGCACCCGGGAGTCAGGAGTCATGAGTCGGTGATCTTCAAAATGTTCACCTTTCAGAAATAAACAAATGTGATTGATATGTATCACTTCCAATTTGAATTTTGAGTGCCACATACCGACTCCCGACTCCCGGGTGCCGGCAACCTGGAGTCCCGGCAGCCGGCACTCAGGAGTCGGGAGTCACGACTCGGTGATCTCCAATATGTTCATCTTTCAGAAATAACCAAATGTGATACATGTGAATCACATTTCTTTATTTCTGAAAGGTGAACATTTTGGAGATCACCGAGTCGTGACTCCTGACTCCCGACTCCCGACTCCCGAGTTCTGGCTTCCGGGTCTCCGGGTTGCCGGCACCCGGGAGTCGGGAGTTGGGAGTTGGGACTTGATAATCTCCAATATGTTCACCTTTCAGAAATAAAAAAATGTGATCGATATGTATCACTTCCAATTTGAAATTTTGAATGCCACCTACTGAGTCCCGAGTGCCAGGTGCCGGCAACCCGGAGTCCTGGCAGCCGGAACTCGGCAGTCGGGAGTCACGACTTGGTGATCTCCAATATGTTCATCTTTCAGAAATAAGCAAATGTGCTACATCTGAATCACATTTTTTTATTTCTGAAAGGTGAACATTTTGGAGATTACTGAGTCCCGACTCCCGACTCCCGAGTTCCGGCTTCCGGGACTCCGGGTTGCCGGCACCTGGCACTCGGGCCTCAGTATGTGGCACTCAAAATTTCAGATTGGAAGTGATACATATCGATCACATTTGTTTATTTCTGAAAGGTGAACATATTGGAGATCACCGAGTCCCAACTCCCCACTCGCAGGTGCTGGCAACCCGGAGTCCCGGAAGCCGGAACTCAGGAGTCAGGACTCGGTAATCTCCAAAATGTTCACCTTTCAGAAATAAAAAATGTGATTCATATGTATCACTTCCAATCTGAAATCTTGAGTGTCACATACTGAGTCCCGAGTCCCAGCTCCTGGACCTTGGGACTCGGACCTCAGGACTTGGCACTTGGTGATCATCATTTCTCATCTTTGAGAAATGCCAACATTTTATGATGTCCAGTCTCACATTGTGAGTCATGAGTCCAGCCCCGAGTGCCAGTGCCGAGTTCCGGCCCTGAATCCTGGCATTGGACTCAGTGCATTCATGACATCATGAGCTTATGCAGTGTTGAGTTTTGGTTTTCAGGACTTGGCATCTGATACCCAGCACTCAGGACTCAGAGTTCATTGTAGTATTCCCCCACCCCGGCCCACCTGTCTATGTAATCAATATTTTACGGCACCGTCGGCCCATCCATCTATCTGTTATACCCTACCTTGGCCCACCCGTATATGTAATATTCCCCTCCCTCGGCCCACCCATCTATGTAATAAATATTTTAACCTCCTTCGGGCCCACCTGTATATGTAATATTCCCCTACCTCGGCCCACCCATCTATGTAATAAATATTTTACCCCACCTTCGGCCGACCCGTATATGTAATATTCCCCCACCTCGGCCGACCCGTATATGTAATATTCCTCTCCCTTGGCCCACCTGTCTATAATATCCTACTCTGCACATTACCCAGATGGGCCCACCCATCTCCATTGGTGATGATACAACCCCCCCCCCCGGCCCATCCGTCAACATCAAGGATATATATATCATTGCCTTGCATGGGCCCACCTGTCTCCATCGGAAATAATATCACTCCCGGCCCATCCGTCATCATCGAGGATATACTTAACATGGGCCCATGGTCCGCTGGCCCGTCTTGTACGGGATATTATGTCCGTCGGGTGGCCCGTATAATACGGAATTTGTCACTGAAGGGGCTCGAAGGCCTTATACAAAGACACAAAGACATCTGTAATAACTAATGGAGAAATAAGCTTCAAATTTAGAGTAACAAGAGGTGTACGCCAGGGAGACCCCTTATCATGCCTTCTCTTCAACATTGCTATTGAACTGTTAGCGGAAATGCCAAGGAAATCAAACTTTGCAGGTTTCAAAGCTAAAGACATGGCTTACTGTATTGCAGTAATAATGTTTGCTGATGACACAACAGTTTACCTATCCGAAAAGGATAACTTTGAAGCACTTGGCAATATCCTATCCTGCTGGTGTGAAGCATCAGGAGCACACTTCAACACTTCCAAAACAGAAGTCACACCAATCAGCACAAAAGAATACCAGAACAGAGTAATCACATCAAGGAAAATAAGCCCCACACAAGGGACACTCCCAGATAACATTGACATTACCAAAGAAGGAAAAGCAACAAGAATTCTCTGGGCATGGGTAGGCAATGGCATTGAAGAACAAGCTATCTGGTCCCCAATCCTAGAGAAAATAGAGAAAGCACTTAAGCATAGTGTTTTAAAGTCCAGTTGCAGGACTGCAAAAAGACCGGCAACCAGACTGGACTGCAACCGGTCCTAAGCAGGACTGGTTGCAGTCTTTCCCAGTTGCAAGATCAGTCCGGTCCAGTTGCCCAAAGTTTGTGAAAAATCAAAGGACCGGTCCAGAACTGGTTAAGACCGGTCTTTTGGGGAACCAGTTGCTATGTACATGTAGTACTCGTCAGCGCGATTCTAACGGTGGTCCAATCATGTAAAACGGTTAAGATTTGATAAAGTTATGAGACTTACAAGAAAAAGCTGCAAATTAATGGGATGTCTTATATCTTAGCTTTTATGTAGATCAAATCACAATCAATTGACAAGGCAGGACCAGCTATATACTTGTCTATACTAGGGCTACAGTTAGCATTGAGACACCTAAGCCTTATAACAACTTTTATTTTTTGACATTTCATATTTGACTCACTTGTGGGGTGGAGGTTGGTAAAATGCTCATATCTCGCTCAAATCTTAACCGTTTAATACAAATAAAGCACCATTGGAATCGCAGGAGTGAGTAGTACACTGCCACTGGACTGGTTTTTGTTGTAGGACCGCAAAAGACCGAAAATATCGGTCTTTATCAGTCCAGTCCAGTCTTTTTGATATCGTGGGAATAAAAAGACCGGTCTGGTCTGGTTGCCTCCCAAATATGGTAAAAAGAACAGACCAGACCAGACTTTAAAGCACTACTTAAGCACTGGGAGAAATGACACCCTGCCATTGAAGGACAAAAAATAATTATAGAATGTATGATAGGCAGCATGACCCAGTACCTAACCACCACACAAGGAATGCCAAAGGAGGTTGAAGATCTCCTCTCAGCCAGAATCCACAAATTTGTATGGGATGGCGAAGGGAAAAACACTGTAAGCATGGACCTCTTGTGTGCCCCAATAGTGAAAGGGGACAAAAATGTATTGCACCTAAAAAGCTGAAATGAAGCGATCAAACTCAAATGGTTAAAAGGACTACTCACCCCCTGCGATACACCCACAATGGGCATTCTTTGCTCATGCCCTCCTAGCAAGAGCAGCTTGAGAATCCCCAATTGTTAGACCAGACACTAAAATAAACTCGTTCCTTCAAACTTGGTCTCCATCATAAAAGAAACTTTCAGCTCACCTGAAGTGTATCATCAGGACCGCTAAGAAACATTCACAGATAAAACAAAAACTGCCCATGTGAGCACTGTATGCATGACTAGACTCTCCTAAACTGCAATAAACCCTTTAAGTGCGCGAGGCTAACAAAAGACCTACTTCAATGCATACTCCTGAAATGGCACCCCCAAACAAGCTCCTCCCCCTACTCCCTAAGCATAGCGCCAGAGCAGATATCTGAAAATGAAGAAGATCAAGATAAACTACAAGACAAAATATTCAACCCTACCTTTCCCTCTTCAGTCTCCCTAGAGACAGACTTCCGCACCTTCATATCACTAGTCTCCCCTTGCAGCTCCCCCACTTGTCACAACCCAGTGAACCCCCACAGCTAGCAAATATTATCATCACTAGCATGCACCAAGTAGATAAAGACACAGGTTCCTTCCCAACCGCAGTGTCAAGAGAAGAGGGCTGCATCCGAGTCAGTGTGAGAAAAGAAAATAATAAAATCACGTGCACATTGAAGTTTCCATATGTAGCCCAAACCTCATCCCTTGTTCTCTCTCCATAGTGGCTGGCAGAAAACATTGGTAAACATTCTTCAGCCACCATAGCAAACCCTTCGGACCTTGAAATAAAGGGAAATAATCAAATAAATACATCATAGTTTCATTAATATTTTGGGTTATGTAACATTACCATATTCCTAACTTGGTGACGTCGATAATTGATCATGGCGCCTTCTCTCGCTTTGATTTGTGCATGGGCAGAGGAGGTATTTAGATGCAGGGCTTGCCTTTGGCAGCTCAAAGTTGCTGAAGCTTTTCTCCTCTGAGTTCATGATATTATTTGTGTTGCTGGGACAGGGAAGGGCAAAACTCTCACATTCTGGATGGCTCTACTCAACATCCTGATCTCTGTGTGCCCTTTGCTTTCAATTTTCCTGACTTGGAGAGCTCTCGCAGACAAGAGGGAATCAAGCGGGGCCCATAGCACCAGTGCCTCTCCCTTGATCTGTAGAGCCATATCATCAATTTGCAAGCCCTCTATTTGCTCAGCTTTCGCATGCAGAGCACTAAAATGCGACCCTTTTGTGAGCTCTCAAACCTCCCTTGCACATTCTGCGCTAATGGTGGCCCATCCAATTAAGGAGTTATATAAATTCCGGTGTCGTGATAAGGTGCAGATAATGTTACCTATGTTGGCCAGAAGGTCAACAACTGCAGGGTGGTTGGCAAATCAAGGTACTGTGAGGACTGTGACAAGGAAGTGTGAAAGGCTACTGTCTCCATCAAACATATTGAGGATGCTGCAGTATGTCTCCATATCAAGTACAGATTGAACCCTAAGTTCAGTTTTCGAAGTTGCTATTTAATTTTCAAGGTCCAAAGGGTTTGCTACAGTGGCTGAAGAATGTTTACCAATGTTTTCTGCCAGCCACTGTGGAGAGAGAACAAGGGATAAGGTTTGGGCTACATATGGAAACTTCAATGTGCACATGATTTTATTATTTTCTTTTCTCACACTGACTCGGATGCAGCCCTCTTCTCTTGACACTGCGGTTGGGAAGGAACCTGATAAAGACAGCATAACCATGTCTGGAGGCGGAATTTGGTTCGGACTGAACGACCACCAAAACACATCCATAAAAGTTCCTGAACTCCTAGCTGCTCCCAGTGCTAGTGAGATAGGAGCCATTCTATCAGCCATCTCCATACTCCCTGCCAATACACCCCTACAACTCATGGTCAAATCTCTGAACCTGCAGAAAAGTTTAACTATGTAAGGATAGCATGTCCTTTACGCCCCAACCAAAACTTCAAAACAACAATGCTCGAACTACACACTTGAACCTGTCCACATGACTCGCTGATGTGAAGAAACTTTACTCTTCACATCTGAGTCATGCGGATACATCCCTTCTTTCATTATATCACTATCCAGCATGATCCCTATCTCTCATTTACACCAAATATTTCATTACTATCGGCCCTTGAATCCTTTTCTTCCGTTATGGGCACCCTATTGTCAGTGTGCCATCTCCGAATCTGTCTAAACCACTATGCAACTCTCGTTATTCTGTCAAAATGATACTCTTCCTACTGTCACTCATTCAGTCACTTGTACTTTCCCTCCCTTACCACCATTCTACCCTGTCAGGTGCAACACCACACCCTTCTGCCTCCATCTTCACACAACCATCCACCCCTACTAAGAACCTTATCATTCTTCAAGTATAAATACCACCCATGTACACTCATACCTACCAGTGAATCCTATACTCAGATCCCCGCTCCAAGAACGACTGAAAGCTTCTCTGAAACTCCTCATCTCAAGTCATAGTCCTATTATCTCTTTGTGTTACCTACTAACACATCTTCTATCTTGTCTCATTTGCTTTCCCCTTTGAACTCATAGTCAGCCTTACAACTATGAACCTTGAGAGACAAGAAGACACAGATTGGTTAGACTACCCTAACAGAGACCTAATGAAAGTGTTAGTAGCAAAACTAAGAGTGCGCTGTGCATTAACCACCTTAGTAGACATTAGATGCATCTCTGAACAAAACCATCACTAAAGGCGCCTCCACCCTCACTAAATCAGGCATGAGTAAGAATAATTATGACAACATCATGACAACAATCAACATACCCTTTAACCTGTCCTGTTTGAAACTATGCATGAGGACCCAATGCCTCTTCTACAAAAACATTAGAAACCTACAATTACCTACAAAACAATGAAGACTAACCGCTATGAACATGGCCATGACTCTATATGCTGTAGGTGACAGCAATGGTGCAACTCCAACAAGTGACCAAGTTTGGCTTTCAATCTGAAACCATGACATCCCCAGAAACATTTGAGGATTTCTCTCGAAGTGCCTACATGGCACCTACAAGATAGGTGAATTCTGGGATAAAATCCCACATTGTGAAATCAGGGGACAATGCGGCCTTTGCAACTCACCTGAAAACATGGAACACATTCTCCTGGACTGTGATAAGTCCCTGACCTCATGAATGATATGGAAGGCTGCCGAGGATTTATGGTGCAAACACTGTCTTCTTAGATAGATGATTTATAGATGAACACCTATAAAACCAAATATCTCCATGGTCAGTAATTAAGAAAAATACCAATGACTGATAACATGGTCATTCGTGGGTGGCTGATTAGCAATACCTAAGCCACTGTCAGCAGAAGATGCCTTGTGAGGTCAGTAGTGTGAGTAACCAATCCAACAATGCCTGGACAACAGAAAACAACAAAAGAATCATGTATACCTTCTTGTACCTTGGGAGGATTTATTTCAATATACCTTCTTTCCTTGTCAGTTTAAAACAATTGAATTCTGTATACTGAGTCTACGGTATGAAATCTGTGTGAGAGTTTAGTGTGCTCATGAATTGTGTAGCGTGAAATATGTAATGTGAATCGTGTCTCCCTTCCTGTAAAAGAGAGAGGAAAATAGTATGGGTTAAACTTAGTTAGATTAGCTGTTAGATTATATAATCAACCCCTGTAAGGTAGTACATAACTTGAATAAATGTTTCTTAGTCTTACTTTGAGGCTATTGATTTGCCTGTACTTAGGTTCTTACTGTTACGAACGATGCAAGTTCGTAATAAGAACTTGGATAGGGGCTCTTTGCTAAGCCTGCTGAGACCAGCGGGCGTTCAATAGCAAAGAGTTCACAGCAATAACTTCATTGATGAGACAAAGGTATTATCGACGATTAGGATGGCGTGTCTCTAATCATATTCCTCAACTAGCAAGACTGCTGGGCGATGAGCACAACAGAAGTTAAGATGAGAAAACGAAGCTTGCTTAAGGCTTCTAGCAGATAGGCAGATAGAACCAAGTAGATTCAAGTTAGAGAATACAAGTGATACCCTACTGGTATATATAGGTAGGAGGTGGTTAAGGGCAGGACTGCCATATTAGTGGTAAGGGCAAAGGGGAACATGAGTCAGAGATAAGTACCGGTCAGGCGGTAAGGGCATAGGGTTGTGAGTCAGAGGGACGAAACAATGGTAACAGTAAAACATGCGCAGCAATCTAGAATGAGCTGCGCATTCGAAGTGAAATGATGTAGTAAGTACAAAGCGAGACAAGTGAAGAGGAAAATGAATAGGGGCCTCACACGACCTGATGTTCTTGTAACACTTACTTAATCTCACACTGTTTGAGATGAGTGAAGATGGGAAGTGCTCCATTTATTACATGGCAAAATTGGGCTCCTTATATACCTTTTGGAGGCCCTGATTACAAAGCATGAATCATCACATGGATTGGTAAGAATGTGCTTACAAACAATGCCATTTGGTGTGTTGAGTCAGCCTGTTTACTAATTTACATTATAAATACAGTGTAGTTTACAAAGCATGACAAATCATGGCATGAGTCATCACATGGATTAGTAAGGCAAGTGCTTATACACCAAGCTATTGGGTGTGCTGAATCAGCCTTCTTACTAAGTGGATTATAAATACAGTTGGAAAATTTACAAAGCATGACAAATCATGATATTTCCCAGTCACATGACATGCTTACAAACATGCTTGGTGGCTTGAGAGAAAGTCTTTTGGCTAAATATGCCTAAGAAAAATAGAAAGAGATGGAATATCATAGAACAAAATAGAAATACATGGAAAAATGGAAGTGAAGTTTGAAAGTGAGAATAACTAAGGGGAAAATGATGGTGTAACTTAGTGATAGGATACAGTAGGGTCTATTATACCTTCCTTATCACACCTCTTGTATATATGTGATGGTATGAGTTGCATACCATGCATGACACCAGTTACAATGTTCATTTTTACAGCATTCCAGAATCAAAGCAGTGCTTTATACCAGGCAGCAATTGGTTGAGCAGCAGACTGTGCTTATGGAGGTGGTGACAATGGTGAGTAGTTGAGGTTGTAGTCATCTAATTGTCCTCGCTTAAGTCTCGTGGAATGCAGACAATGAGGATTTAGCCAGCAAATCGAGGACCCTGTTACAGGAGCAAGGGGTCCCCATGAGATTTGGAGAGCAAACAACTCCAAACTCAGTCGTATGTGCAAGGACAATTAGTTGAGTTTAACTTTATTTATACCAGGGTAATTGGACAAACGTACTCCTCAGCAGGCTTATCCTTCAGGTCTTCACAAAACCTTAGGGCCTGTCCCTTTGCCATCCTTGGCAGATGCCCTGTGCATCACATGGCGTGACTAATATGTCTTGCGCAATCCTTATTGCCACCTCCTTTAGTGGAGTAAGTGGTCTATGTCTAGCAAGACTCGAGGAATAGGGTTCCTTAACTCTCCTCACTCTCCTCACTCGTCTCGCTAGGTATGCCGTTTGTATTTAGATTCGTGAACTCTTCTTGAATCACTCGTCTTGCTAGCAAGCTTTTGAGCAATTTAACTTACATCAAAGTTCTTCTCATGTCAGAAAATGTCCATGAATACTCCCAGACCATGTCCACCAAACCCTCTTCTGAAAATCACCATGAGTTTAATCAAGACTCCATTGGTAAATGTCTCAAACTCGTTGAGGACTTTAAGAAAGGCCTCATTCAAAAAGGGGATGCATTATTGGAAATCCAAACTGTCCTTCAAGATGCTATTGCAGAATTGGAGTTACTCACCCAATGTGACTTCAAACCAGGATTCAGTCACTACCTTCAACTCCTTGACCATGCCTCTGACTCTAACAAATTTGAGGAAGGTTGAGGAAGACAGACTTTTGAGAAACAATCCTGTTGAGGGGAACATGATAGTTCCAATGAGAACAAATCAGTTGCTAAAGAGAAAAATCTGTGAGCTCAACTGTGAAGATGAATTTGGTCTGAAGAAGCCAAGAGTGATGAATCAGGAGATGAGCATGAATATGTCCTCCGGGGTAAAAGACGGAAACTTACCTCTGAATGACTTCAATTCTATCCTTGGTTACAACCTGACCAATTCTGACGTGTCTCTAGCAAATGAGCAGAACAACTTACACTTGATTGCTATGAGGAGTGGTCAGAAGAGCTAAAGTATTACCGAGGACAAGTTACCACTACCCCGGGATGTCCTAGCTTCCCCTTATCTCAATGGTCACTCCTTCTCAAAGGGAGGGCACCTGACTTGGAAAAGGTCCTTTCAGGACACTACTCTACCACTATCGACCTGAAGCAGTCTCAACCACTTGGAAAGGGATTCGAAATCACCCTCTCCCAACCTACTACTACACACCAGGTTAAGACCTATGGAGACTGGAGTGTTGCCACTGACCTTTGGGTTGAAGCCCTCACCTTTATCATGCCCTGGAAAGAATCTGAGCTTCGCAGGTACAAGCAATATATCTCTGGTTTCTTTGTCAAAATCCATTACACCTTACATTCCAGAATCATCGACTTCAACAAAGCCTGTCGTCTTAAAGTCGAGGGACAAAAGTATCTCCGCTTCGATGCTATCCCCGAATTCCGTCGTCTTGAAACCACCCATCTCTCATCGCTTGGAATGGTTGCCTATGCTGAATTGCAACATCTCACCTCCTCGGGTGTCCCTGGGGAAAAGGGGTATGGAAAGGGTTCTGGAGCAGGAAAGAAACCATCACATTCAGACTCTTCACGAGGAGAGCTTTGTCACAACTGGAATCGAGGCGTTTGTGACAAATCCTCTGCAGACTGCGCCCATTTCCATGTTTGTAGCAAATGTCGAGGAAGTCACAAGTGAAAGGATTGTCCTGTGGCAAAGGGATCTAAATGAGTCTATTGCCCGGGGTCAACATTTTCAGAGACATATGATATGGGGAGAAAGGGCTAATATTCTTAGCGGAACGGCTTTATGGACTGAAACAGCTGAACCACTCCCTCATCCTCCTCCCTCTGAATTTCAGAATGCTGCCGTCAATCTCACTATCGCTAAACACCCTGACTTATTTCGTGTTTCTACTCCTATAAATGTCAATCGGTTCAAAACTCTACTCTCCCTCGCTAATTATCCCAATCTTGCTTTCATTCGGTCAGTTTGTCAAGGTTTGCAGGAAGGATTTTGGCAGGAGCAAGGGGTCCCCATGAGATTCGGAGGGCAAACAACTTCAAACTCAGTCATATATACTGTACAGCACTAAAACTCCAGCTATTAAGAGGTGGGAGGGAGGGTAAAGAAGGGAAGTGGTTGGAAGGTTGGAGTGTCAGCATCAGACATAAAGTAAGAATAAGAATAATGGTACTGATAATTATAAAGACCCAAATGGCAATTCAGAATCATGAATTGACTGGCCATTAAACACAAGTGTGTGTAGCAATGCTGGATTTTTTCATATGTAAATGCAAAAAGAGTCACTAGACCATCGACCCATAGCTTGAATACAGTCTGCTGAGAGCCCAGCAGCCACCAGAGAGGTAGCTCCCCCAGCTCACAAAGAGTGTCCCGATATTGAATCGGGAAACAGAGTTTGCAGCCGAGTGATGAACCACGCGTGCGTGGGAATAGACCCATCGCTGCACAGCCATAGAAAGCTGTTGAAAGGGACAAGAGCATCATGAGACACAAGATAAGTCATAAAAACATGATGTGGATCTGCTGATGCAACATGTTGAATGACAATGGTACTCCCTTCGAACTGGACATCCAACTTGTGCCGGCGAAGCACAAAGGAGTGATAAGAATCTTTGATCACTACCAAAGTGTGTAAGGAGACTTTGTTGAAGGATTGTATGGATTTGTTGTCCAGCCATATGAGCTCTCCAAGTCTGAGGAGACCATAAAAACCATCAAAGAGTTGAGCCACAAAGAGAAGATTGTCATGGCTAGGAGGAGAGGGTAATGACGCGAATGTGATTTGTAAGTCTGACCTTGCAAGAGGCAGTTTCCACTGAATAGGGACTCCATGATGCCATTTCACCCTGTGTAAAGTCTGCGAAACAAGTTGAGAGCGTCGATTCTGGCAAGCATGAAGATAAAATTCCTCCAAGAGGCTGCAGGTTCCAGACAGGTAGTTGTCAACTGACCGGGGATTAATGTAGGCAGACATGAAGGTCACAAAAAATGATAGAGTATCAGCAGTTGGGTTAAGTGCAAGATGATGTAGGTCACAGAATGTCATGTAGGAATTAAGAGCCGAGGAGTATGTTTGATTCGCTGATTGGTCCAAGGCAAGGCCAAGATTGACTGAATGCTCATAGATGAGATGTTCCATTGACCAAGCAGCATGGACTGGCTGCCTGGCCTCAACAGAGATACAAATCATTTTTGGGCTACCCCCAGCGCATTCCAAGGGGGTTGAAAAGGAAGGACTCATAGTCCAGGAGAGACACGCACTGCATCTGCCACCCGCCAATGAGAAAGGTGATCTGCTACAATGTTTTCTTCTCCAGAGATATGAAAAACCCTGAAGTTAACTTCAAAGGCTAGAATTACTTCCACAACGTCCATGAGGAGATGATTGAAACCAGGTCGCCCAGATAATGAGTTGAACATATAGACAGAGTTGAGACTATCCATAAACACCGCTAGATATCCATCGCGATGTAAAAGAGAAATAGCGACTAGGCTGCTAGAAACTAGCGCTACTTATCCAAATAGGCACAAGTGTAGGATTCAACCCAAGAGGACTGCTAATGAAGCAACTCCCTACTAATGGGCAAGGGGAGCGATAGCGCGAAGGACTTGCTACCTATAGCGACCTAAGACCAAAAACTGATGAGTAGCGCTATAGCAATTAGCGACAAGTGAGTTCCGACAGAGAAATGTGCATATAAGTGAGGAGCGCTATGCAAGTTGTTTTATGCAATAGCGCTATGTGAACATCCGACTAGCGACAGCGAGAAGAAATCGAGAGAGTGAGAGCAGAAGTAATATATGATAGTGCAAGTGAAATGCCTGATAGCGACTAGATTATAGTGCAACTACCGATAGCGATTCTGACGTTGCGACAGTCAAACTTAGAAGGGAATCCTTAGCGATGCGCACTTAAAGCAAGTCAAGCGACACGCGATCAGAGAAAATGGCAAGAGCGGAATCGATTGCACCAAGACTGTGATATAGCGACTAAGGAGACTCCAACACACCAGCCAAGGTCCGGGGAAGGGAAGTAAAGTACTGTATGTGCGACGGGTCATTTTATCATACTGCATAAAAGGTCGGGAATGTGTAGGTGAGAATAGTAGCGACACTGGCGAGGGCACAATGTAGCGACAGGTAATAAGACATGTAGTGCTGCGGAACACGAGGGTACATGTAATAAGACCTGTGGCTGATGAGTAGCGACATTTAAGGAAAAATAACGCACCAGCGGAGGTAGGTGGATATTGGCAGGACATGGGAGGACAGAATACCTAGGCGTCGGACCAGGCAGCGCGCTATGGGAGAAAAGTGGTTCCAAAGCGGATAGCTTGGGAATTGAATAGCGCTGGTGACTAGTGCCTTACTCTTTTCCTTTGGACAAGGCAAATAGCCCTATGATACTCATACGCGCCTAGCACTGGTATGATTGTCACAGCGAGGTAGACAAGTGACAGCATCATGAATAGCTGAACCTACACAAAGAGCCTCATAAAAGAAGATGTCTTCCATGGGTGAGTGTGCAGGTAGGTTAGATTGAAATCTGAGGTTAAGAGAGGGGTACCAATAACCCATTCCTGACCCCAATGCATCGCAATAGACTTGGAGGATGTTCAGAGAAAGAGAGCGGAGTTGCCAAGAGACAGATTTTAGAAGGTAAATTCCATCAGAACACTTGAGGAGAAAGGCGGCCTAAAAAAGTTCTTCAACAACGGCGCGGTTGAGCCATAACAACCCTTTGGAGTTAGTTTTACCCTTGATTTTGGCATATACAGCCGAGAGACCAGGATGAAGGAGTGGACAGACATTTAATGCCAAATTGAGCGACCCAGCGATATGCTCAAACTCCTGCAAGGATCTCCATCTCTTGTACTTAGCAAAATCTTGAAGCTCCCAAACTAACCCTTTCTTCAACTCGTTTTTGAGAAAAATCTTCATCAAATTCAGATCAACCTCAAACCCGATGACAGGCAGAGGAGACCCAAAAATCTGCTTCCATTCTTCATGGGGAATGCCTAGTTCATCCCACAGAAGAAGGAGAGCAACCATATTGGTAGGAAGCATCTTGTGATACTTGACATAACAACACATATCCCCGATTTTGGCAAAGGAGAACAAATCATCAACATAAATGAAGGCCTGGATGAGACATATGAAAATGGTGATCCAGATTACAAGTGACATGAAGGTGTGGAAAATGTGCTGAGATGCGCAACCTCCAAAAATGTTGGCTCGATCGACTTGACACTCTCCTTTGAAGGAGATGACTTGTTTTATTTGTCAAAGGGGGTGCATTGGCATATGACAATAAGCATCTGAGATGTCTGCTTTCCAGATATGAAGAGCATTGTTAGGATGACCTCTATGATACTGCTTGATGGCACCACCAAGATCTTGAATATTATCAGGAGTGATGCCAGCAATGTCCTCCTTTGCGATCATGGAATTTAAGGAGAAGTCACCAGCACTATGATTGGTTACAAGGCAAAACTTGCCTCCTTCTTTGGTACTGCGTGAATGGGCATGCTATACATACCCAGAAATAACTCAGACCCAAAATCAGCGGAATATTGACCAACTGATTCTTCCTTAAGGATCTGAGCGCAAATAAACTCTCATTCTGTTTCAGAGGATGGAGGAGGAGAAGGTATATCCCAAGTCGTTGGGTAAATGCCAACTTGAGTATCGGCCCAAGGCCAAAATCCTTCCTGCAAACCTTGACAAACTGACCGAATGAAAGCAAGATTGGGATAATTAGCGAGGGAGAGTAGAGTTTTGAACCGATTGACATTTATAGGAGTAGAAACACGAAATAAGTCAGGGTGTTTAGCGATAGTGAGATTGACGGCAGCATTCTGAAATTCAGAGGGAGGAGGATGAGGGAGTGGTTCAGCTGTTTCAGTCCATAAAGCCGTTCCGCTAAGAATATTAGCCCTTTCTCCCCATATCATATGTCTCTGAAAATGTTGACCCCGGGCAATAGACTCATTTAGATCCCTTTGCCACAGGACAATCCTTTCACTTGTGACTTCCTCGACATTTGCTACAAACATGGAAATGGGCGCAGTCTGCAGAGGATTTGTCACAAACGCCTCGATTCCAGTTGTGACAAAGCTCTCCTCGTGAAGAGTCTGAATGTGATGGTTTCTTTCCTGCTCCAGAACCCTTTCCATACCCCTTTTCCCCAGGGACACCCGAGGAGGTGAGATGTTGCAATTCAGCATAGGCAACCATTCCAAGCGATGAGAGATGGGTGGTTTCAAGACGACGGAATTCGGGGATAGCATCGAAGCGGAGATACTTTTGTCCCTCGACTTTAAGACGACAGGCTTTGTTGAAGTCGATGATTCTGGAATGTAAGGTGTAATGGATTTTGACAAAGAAACCAGAGATATATTGCTTGTACCTGCGAAGCTCAGATTCTTTCCAGGGCATGATAAAGGTGAGGGCTTCAACCCAAAGGTCAGTGGCAACACTCCAGTCTCCATAGGTCTTAACCTGGTGTGTAGTAGTAGGTTGGGAGAGGGTGATTTCGAATCCCTTTCCAAGTGGTTGAGACTGCTTCAGGTCGATAGTGGTAGAGTAGTGTCCTGAAAGGACCTTTTCCAAGTCAGGTGCCCTCCCTTTGAGAAGGAGTGACCATTGAGATAAGGGGAAGCTAGGACATCCCGGGGTAGTGGTAACTTGTCCTCGGTAATACTTTAGCTCTTCTGACCACTCCTCATAGCAATCAAGTGTAAGTTGTTCTGCTCATTTGCTAGAGACACGTCAGAATTGGTCAGGTTGTAACCAAGGATAGAATTGAAGTCATTCAGAGGTAAGTTTCCGTCTTTTACCCCGGAGGACATATTCATGCTCATCTCCTGATTCATCACTCTTGGCTTCTTCAGACCAAATTCATCTTCACAGTTGAGCTCACAGATTTTTCTCTTTAGCAACTGATTTGTTCTCATTGGAACTATCATGTTCCCCTCAACAGGATTGTTTCTCAAAAGTCTGTCTTCCTCAACCTTCCTCAAATTTGTTAGAGTCAGAGGCATGGTCAAGGAGTTGAAGGTAGTGACTGAATCCTGGTTTGAAGTCACATTGGGTGAGTAACTCCAATTCTGCAATAGCATCTTGAAGGACAGTTTGGATTTCCAATAATGCATCCCCTTTTTGAATGAGGCCTTTCTTAAAGTCCTCAACGAGTTTGAGACATTTACCAATGGAGTCTTGATTAAACTCATGGTGATTTTCAGAAGAGGGTTTGGTGGACATGGTCTGGGAGTATTCATGGACATTTTCTGACATGAGAAGAACTTTGATGTAAGTTAAATTGCTCAAAAGCTTGCTAGCAAGACGAGTGATTCAAGAAGAGTTCACGAATCTAAATACAAACGGCATACCTAGCGAGACGAGTGAGGAGAGTGAGGAGAGTTAAGGAACCCTATTCCTCGAGTCTTGCTAGACATAGACCACTTACTCCACTAAAGGAGGTGGCAATAAGGATTGCGCAAGACATATTAGTCACGCCATGTGATGCACAGGGCATCTGCCAAGGATGGCAAAGGGACAGGCCCTAAGGTTTTGTGAAGACCTGAAGGATAAGCCTGCTGAGGAGTACGTTTGTCCAATTACCCTGGTATAAATAAAGTTAAACCCTACTTTTCTAGCTATTGTGGCTGTATTGTGTCTACTTGTTTGATGCGTTATTGATGTATGCTTTGCATATAAGATGAATGAATGTTTGCTTGTTGTGGTTATTGACATCAAGGGGACCAAATCTCCTTTTCCCTTCATACACAAATGTCTTTATGTAGCACATTTTGGTCTGCTTTCCTCAATAGACATGACATGAAACTTTTGAATTATAATAAAAGCCCTTGCTTTTTGCAGGCACCTGTTTTTAGTTAGATTTGCCCAATTAAAACAAATGTGAGGCAGGATATTGCTTAAGATCCCAGCTGACATCGAGGTGACTGATACAAAATTTTCAAAGTACTACTTCAAGCCATTATGGTACTACTGAACACAGATCACTAAAACAGTATCATATTGATCATATTAGATAGATTTCTCCATCTGTATCTGGGACATTGAACTTGTTCAACAGCACATCATTGAGAACCTTGAGTAGTTTGACAGCAATAACTCTGGCATCTGCCAGTGTCACTTCATCTTCTAGCCTTCATAAAGCAGATTAGTCACAATAAAGGGATATCCACAGAATAGGATGACTTATGACTTAATGAACAATATTGAAAGTATCTCTGCACAATGCCCAATGAGCTGCCCACCATCACCCAAATAAGGCAGGTGCCTTTCATATGCTAGGACCAATCTAACCTAGAAAAGCATGTCAAATATCCTTATTCTTGCTAGTTCTTTATATTCTCCCTTAGGCCTATCCATACTGATTTATTTGATACCCTCTTGAGTGAACCAAGTGATCTGCACTATCTGCAGCTCCTTCTTTTCATTGACACACAATGTCCAATACCACTAGCAGTAAAGAATTACCAAAGGATAGTAGTAATTAGCTGCAGGCGCATCTTCAGGAATCTGTCTAGTCACAGAAAAGATCCAGCTGATGAGGTCAAAAAGGGTTTTGAGTTCAAAGTTTGTGCCTTGATAGCTGACTGTCAATGCAGCTTCATTTGGAAAGATACTGTTCATTCTCCTAGACAGGGTGTAAATATGGAGTGGGGTGAGCCTGCCACACTTACTATAGAACATCAATTCTTGCAACAACACTAAAAAGCTTGCATGTGTAGGGGCATTATTGATGACTCTGTAATGGTCAGGCCTGCCCCTGATGTCTTTGAACAATGCTACTATCTGCAAAGATATGGGGTCAAAAGCTCTGCTGTATAACAAAAACCATACCTCTGCTCAATTCAAGTGGGAAACACCCTGCATGTCTCTGAGAAATGCTTGATGGATTGTCATCCTTGCAATTAAGAGAGGATAGTACAAGATTGGGAAGTTGTGCTTTGCAATGTGAACTGGTGATATTGACACCATGATATACAGAGTCTCATTCTTATAACTAGGGCATGAGGGAACTTGGCTCATCAATTCACATGAGCAATAACAGGTCATGTATGAGTGCAGTTGAGTCAGAAAGTGTGCAATACAGTCCTGCAAGTCCTGCCAAGGTTAGGATGTGCCTTCATGTGACTGTGATTTGACCTGTATTGATTAGGTGACACAACAGAGAAAGAGTTTCAAAGTTTACTTTATATGCAGCTTCAAGTTCCTAGTAGGTAACACATCAGTGAAAGTATTCAGAGTTCCTGAATAAAAAAGGTATTCTCCTGTATATATTCAGAACACAGTTTGTTAGCTCTAAGAGTCATAGTAAGCTGTCTCACAGAAGAAATGAAAGACTCATATGGATAGACCCTGATACTAGGGCCCAGGAATGTCTTAATATCATACTGAGCACAAGTGATATTCATACAAAGTATTGCCTTGTTTGGAGTTATGACAGCATATATGAAGAAAACTAGAGAATGTTCCTTGAGGTGCTAAATAAGTATGACAGTGGCAGCTGAACCATTAAGACCTGAAACAAATCCTCTACATTTGTCTAAGTGTGCAGGAATTGATCAGGACACAGTTGTTGTGCCTAACTCACCTGTGACATATCACTCTAGGATATACAACAATAAATATAGTGGACTGTGAAAAATGCACACAGCATGACAGCAAATTAAACTGTCACTAAAGATCTATCAAATTGATCAGGATGCAGTTATTGTGCATAACTCACCTGTGATATATCACCTTAGGATATACAATGATAAATATGGTGGACCATGAAAAATGCACACAGCATGACAGCAAATCAAACCATCACTAAAGATTCACCATATGTACTATTGATGGCCCAGTAATACAACATTTTGATATATGGCCTCAACTCACAAATAATTAAATACCAAAAAATGGCCTGTGTCAGTAGTCTGTAGAAGTATTGAAATATGTAATTTGAAGAGCCTTGGCAGAGTTTTACATCCTGCAGAAAATCAACACTGGTCAAAATCAAACTCAATTTTGCATATCAGACAATGATTGACATTTTGCACATTTGCACAAGTATGAAATTGGGAAAACAAGACATGTGCATAAACTAGAACACTCCTGCTACCTATTCTGGCCCCTCAATCAGTGTTTTGAAAAGGTTTGTATGAATGAGACAGTTGTGCAAATCACAGAAAGCTTGAATATGACAGACATGTGACATCCCCAGGCTCATAACACATTAATTCATTTGTACATGACTCACCATACAAACTATCATCAATCATATATCATACCCAGTGCCAGGTGCACACTCTAATCATCTACAAGTACTACATTAATAAACATACACCTCCACTCATTCTATTATACTGAAATCAACATTGTACCACAAAGATGGTCTAGAGACACATGAGGCATCACCATACTTTGTGAAAAGAAACACACCAGTGTTGCACTGACCTGCTGTGAACTTGGTCTTACTGACTTTTACTATATTGTCAACTGGTGTTTTCTCAGCAAGACTAAACCTCACATGAAAGACAACACTTCAGTCAACCACTTGAAAAGACTTCTTAGGTCTATGATATTGTAGCTAGCAAAGGACCTAGTGGGTGTGCTTTAGGATGATATTTCCAATAATTTACCCTATGTACTGGAATGTCCCATACTACACTGGACTAAGTATCTGGGCTATCCCTAGTGCCTATTTGTGATCTTCCCCAATCTCATCTGGGATCAATTTAGCATTTCTCCAGGACATTCCTGTACATCTATTGTGTGGGCTTTCCCATCATAGATAAGAATAACAGGGGTCCATTTTGAAACATTTTGGAATATTGAAATATGCAATTTGTACATTGATTGGAGCAAGAAGTGGTAGGTATATATGTGTGTGCATGTCTAACAATTGAACAATAGGATGCTACAATAGCAAAGAGAAGATACCTATATTTTCTTATTGCAATCACATTGAAAAATTGACATGATGAGATTATACAAAAGTCTACATAGAATTATGGGATATTTTTAAGCACCCCATAAGGCAAAATAAGGGAGGAAAATTCCCTCAAAATAATAGTGTTGGCACAAATATTTGGACTGTCCTACTGACCCTCTCTACATCAGCCACTGTACCAATGCAATCAATTTAATGACTCACTGTGACTATGGCCTTGTACACTGATTTGGCAATACCATATTTTTCAACATTTTATCACAGCTATATGAAATGATATAGAGCTCCAAAAGACTACAGAAAAATATTGTACTTTAAAAAATACCAAAAGTTTAAACTCAGAGACATTTTTTACATCTGTTCAGTAGTGATATCATTTCAAGGTCATCACCATCCGGGCTCTCCCACCTGGCCTACCATCAGTATCTAGGCTGTCCCACCTACAATGTGATCACCATCTGGGCTCTCCTGCCTGGCATTCCATAAGTATATGGACTCTCCTGCTGAGAATTCCATGAGTATCTGGGCTTTCCCACTTGGCTTTCAATCAACATCTGGGCTCTCCCACCTGACCTTCCATCACCATCTGGGCTTTCCCACCTATCATGACATCCCCATCTGGGCTCTCCCATCTGGCTTTCCATCACTATTTGGGCTTTCTCACCTATGATCACCTTACCATCTGGGCTCTTGTCATATCCATGCATTTGGATCTCAGATCAGATCCAGATCCAGTCCACAGATCAGATCTGGACCACTAATCTGCTATCCAGTCCACAATGCAGTTTACTGGTCCACAACTCATTCCTGAGCCCAGAACCTTAACTCAGTGTCTTTCCCCTTTTGGATATTACCTTCTCTGGTGTAGAGACTCGTGTCACCGCAGGTGCATATGAACCAAATTCGTGCATTTTCACGATGCACTCAATATCCTCACAATGCGCTTCTCACCTGACTCCCGCGCAACACATGCTTTGGCGCGTACAGGCGCGTTATGGTGCACTCTGTCACACTTCCTTAGGATCCATCGCCTGTCCTCCGCATGTCCTGTCCTAGTCCTCCAAGGTCCATTGGTGCATTTTTCCTTCATCAGAACTCATGCTCAATCACGCAGGCACTAGTACTTATCATCATATTTCGTTATGGACCCTGACTTACCTCACCACTTACCTTAGTACTCCCTATTCGGTTCCAAGCCCTGGGAACTCGCTTAGCTTACCTACATGTCACCATGTTCGTTTTCCTGGCACTTACTTCAGTTTGATGACCATCTCAGTGTATAGCCCTAGTCTCTATCTGAATACACCAGCATTCTCTCCAATTGGCACTTTGACATCATTAAATGTCTATCTCCACGCCTATCATTGTCCTGACTTTCCCATTGATTATCACCTCTGTTCGAAGCACTCCGTAGCGATCGCACAAAGTGCGCTTTGCCATTAGAGCGCGCTCTTCCACACTTTCGCCTTATTAGCGCGTTTAGGCACCTTTAATCAGCACTCTTCGCTTTTGGGTGCATTATCTGTATCTGTGTTCCACTCAGGCCTCGAGACCGAACCACTGGTTTTAGATCCCCCTCACCTTTCACTAGAGGAATCTTTCTCAGTAGCAATCCCCTTGGGACGACTTTCCACTTGTATCCAGAGGAGCACTTGAGAGCCCACTTCCCACTCTTCCCCCTAGCACGCAGCTATCATTCCTCGCCCTCACCGGTACACCGGTTATCTTCCCTTCTGCTTTGCTTATTGATCCACCCTATGTATTCATGTCCGAACTTCATTTCCTTTGATCCATTAGACTTACCAATAGGCTTTCCACATGCTTCATACATAGCTTTGTTCTGTGCTGACTGACCATTCCATTATGCTAACTACAGTATATAAACTTGTGTACAACTCTGTAACACCTCAATTCAAATATCATCTTAGATTCTGCTCATTCTTGTCTCTGTCCGAACTTGAGTTCTCTCTCATTCACCTCTGGTCTTAGGATTAATTCCTTTGACTTATTTCCGGCTCTACCTTAGGGTAGTCTTCCTCTGTTCCACTTCTAGTCTCAGACTTTGTCCGGACTAGCCTTTACACTACTTGTCCAATATCCGGAAGTCATCCGGATTGACTCTACGGTACTTGTCTGCTCTTCTGAATGCGGTACTTTAGCCTTCTGAAATCAAGGGCAGTACTCAGGTAAGGGGCACAGCGTACGAGCTGAGGTCAAGCCCTTCAGATCCAATACCTTTGAGCACGTTCTTAACAGCTCTCCTGCCTGGCGTTCCATGAGTATCTGGTCTTTCCCACCTATGATCTCCATACCATCTGGGCTCTCCCACCTGGCATTCCATGAGTATCTGGGCTCTCTCACTTGGCCATTCATGAGTATCTGGGCTTTCCCACTTAGCTTTCTATCAGTATCTAGGCCTTTCCACCCACATGCATATGCAATGAAATGGGGAAGCTTTACTTGTGAGTTAGAAGAGAAAGGGGCAATACTCCAGCCAAGCAAAATTAATATTTGTGTGTATATGATGAAATGGGGAAGCTTTACTTGTGAGTTAGGTGATCAATACAGTTACTATAGTCATTTTTGATCTATTAACTCGAGTACCACAAACTAAATCTGACATGTTTTGCTGGGCTATTTATTACTAAGTCATCAACTACATATGTAGTCATCCTCAATGTCATGTACTTCTTGCCCTCTATACTGATCTGCTAATGCAATATCTTCTAAGACATCCATAAGCTCCTCATCACCACATCCAAGGTCAGATTCCCAATTATCTCAATCCTCCCCTCCATCATCTTCATCATCATTAGCATCAGGGCACACCACATGTGTCCCACTAGGAAATTCAGTACATGATGACCCCCAGCTGTCAGGCATAGGCTACACACATGGAATGGGACAAACCTTCATCTGCCACCTGAGTATAAGGGTAATGAAATGTTGAGCATGACAATCCATGTGATAGATGAGTACTTGATCATGACCTTTGAAAGTCAGAATGGAATGTTAGTTAGGTGCGAAAAAACTTACTTGCATATGTGCTGTCTTACTAGGATGTGAAAGGCAATAGAAACACCAAATTTCACTTATCCTCCATGGTCAACAGTTCAGACAAATACCAACAGTTGATAATGTGGTTGTTCGTGGGGGTGCAAATATAGATTGTGTTCTCCTTGACCAAATTTACCAATGACTAAAAAAGGTGAGATATTCAGGAATCTCAGGAACAATGCCCATTAACTGGCTTGATGCAGTACTTAGGGTTCTTACAAGAATAATGATGTGACAGTACACAGATTATGGAAAGTTACGTGAATTACAGTAGTACGTGGTGAGTCAGAGCAATATCTCTTGGATACTCCTTATTCTTACAATCAGAGGAGATCAAACTAGGAGTCAGATACAATCAAATCAATCAAATATGTGGCTTCAGAACCAACCTTTCTGCTGCTCAGGATCTCACAATGAGTAATGACACAGTCCAGACCAGAATACACTGTCTTGATGTAGTCTTAAGTGGCCAAGCTCTTAATGTTGTTGACTAAAGTATAAGTCCTATTTATCGTCCTCAATTGTTAAAGTATGTGGATTCTCCCCACAGAATTGATTTCCTGTGTCATAAAGAGAATTGCAGTGAAACTACACTAGACAACTAGTAACTGTGTACTAGCTAGAGTAATTTAATGTGACTTAGAGGTGGCCTCAGGTAGTCAGAATGTCATGGGAAACAGTGGCAAAAGAGGGGAGGGAATAAACTAATATTCGCTCAGGTATTCACACAGATATTAAGGGTGAGAAACTTTCTGAGAGATACGTAAACTCTCTAAACAGGATCTTATTGCTCAAAGAGGGAAACTATGTCCCTTTATAAACTACTCTACAGGTGGCTATGCAACTACTAAATATGGAATAGTGACTCATGATGACTTGGTATGAGTCAGCGGAAATGACTCATTGTGACTCATTGTGACTCAGTGTCCAAATGTTCATTTAGAGGTTACCACTATTCAGAACTGTCCAGAAAGTATGACTAATCATTAAACAAAATGTAGATTACATAAGAAGATTGACACTGCTCAGATGATGACTGCACAGATGTTGAGATGTTAATATGTTAACACGAATATAGCTCATTAGGTGGAAAAATGTACAAGAAAATTCTGAAAGGTGCGGGAATGTGCTTACTAATGAAAGGATAAGGGTTTTAACACAGTTTATTGACTGTGCTAAGTATATAATATGAACAATTAATTCATTTGACTATGGAAAACCTTCAAGAAAATTATAATAAATTGTGATAAAGCCATAAGAAATTAGAACTACCCTTATGGGCAGTGTTAGGTGTGTACTCTAGTATGTTATGTGTCTGTGATCATGTACAAAACAGGTTTCATGCGTGTCAGGACAGGCCCTCTGTAGAGCATCCCACTCAACAATGGCCCACTCTTGCAGAGCACAGTGCTCAACCTTCACACAAGACTCTTCCTCATTGCACTGGTGTGGTGTTCAAACTTAGGCTAGCCTCACAGAACCCCTTTTTGCTATAGAGGTCAGACCTCCTTGAGGCCACATCACATCCTCCCGTCACTTCCCTGCAGAGCCTCAACTCATCCAACTCTCCCATTGTCATAGTGCACTATGTCCGACTCAGCTGATCTGAACCCATTGCCTCGGCCACTTGCAGCTAACCAGGATCACAGTACACTGTCCTTTACCTGCTGTCTCAGTCATCTCGCACTTTGGCCGAGGGTCCTGTCCTGTTGGTACCAATGTAGGGACTGGAGTCTCCACAGGCGCATATGGGTACAGTCCACCATTCCATTCAAAACGCGCTCACTAGATTCACAATGTGCCCACTAATCACAAAATGCGCTCTCAATGCGACATACATGCTTTGGCGCATTTGGCATTGTCGCATATCCACACAAACGTGCTTTCACATTCATCACATGTTCACGTTTCACCTCCAGCACGTTCTACACTCCTGCCTTGGCGCATTTCGCATTTCATCGCATTTCGTCACATTTCATTGTGTTTCATTGTGTTTGTTGCATTTTGCGTTTCATGCTGTCGCGTTTTTTGCATTTGGTATAGTTGCATTTTGCCTTTTGTGTTCCACATCCTATGCAGTCACCTTTATAGCACTTCACCTTCTCGCATCCTCGCATTGACGGACCCTCGCTATCGCTCGTTCACACTTTCCAGATTACGCGCATATGCGCTTTGGCATGTACCAGCGCATTTGGCGCATTTGAGTGCATTACATCGCACTTCATTGCACTTCCCTAGGATCCATCGCCCGTCCTCCACATGTCCTGTCCTAGTCCTCCAAGGTCCATTGGTGCGTGTTCCCTTCACTAGAACTCATATACCATCACACAGGCACTTGTATCTACATTATGTTTCGTTATGGACCCTGACTTACCTCATCACATACCTTAGTGCTCCCTACTCGGTTCCAAGGCCTGGGAACTCGCTTAGCATACTTACATGTCAGCATGTTCATTTTTCTGTTACTTACTTCTGTTCCACTACCTTCCAAGTGTATAGCACAAGTTACCATCAAAATTCACAAGTTTCCCTCCTGTTAACACTTTTGACACCCTTAAGCATCCATTGCCACGTCTACCATTCCTCTTGGTTCTCTAATTGATTGCCATCTCTATTCAAAGCACTCCGTTGAGATCGTGTGAAATGTGCTTTGACATTGAAATGCACTTTTCTGCACTTTCCGCTTTACTAGCGCATTTTAGGCGCCTTTCATTAGCGCCTTTCGTGTTTGGGTGCATCATCTGCACCAGTGTCCCACATAGGCTCCTAGACCAAAGCTCTAGTCATTGATCTCCCTCACCCTTATTAGAGGAATCATTCTCAGTAGTAATCCCCTTGGGTCGACTTTTTGCTCGTATCCAGAGGAGTACTTGAGAGCTGTTAAGACCGTACTCAAGGGGTATCGGATCCGAAGGGCTTTGGCCTCAGCTCGTGCGCTGTGCCCCTTTCCCGAGTATTGCCCCTTATTTCAGAGCACCAAGATATCACGTCTAGAGGGACGGATAAGTATCATAACGGATCCGGTAAGACTTCCGGATATCAGACGTATAGGGTAACGGCTAATACGGATTGGATCCGAACTAGAAACTAACGAGTAAGACTGTCCAAAGACAGAGGCGGATGTATAGACTATCGGATTCAATCCTAAGTCTCGGAGTAGACAAGAGTATCGTACTCAAGTCCAGACGGATAGCGGAAGGACTTAGAGTCCAGACAGGATGGTGCAATCTAAGATGATATTCGAACTGATCTTCTACAGCGCAAGTACAAGGGTTTATATACTACGGATAACTAACGGAATGATCAATAAGCACAGGTATGAGGCTATGTACGAAGTATAAGCAAAGTATACATAAAGTGTATTGGTAAGTCGGAACGGGTAAATCATGAACCGGAAATGAAGTACAAGTTAAAGTGGATCAGTAAGAATAGCGGAAGTAAAGGATAACCGGATTACCGGTGTACAGGAATACCGAAAGGAGATGAACGATAGTTAGAGTTATATGAACAGGAAATGAAATGAGAATCGGATCGGATCTGTGGACTGGACGACGGATGTGTCCAGCGGATCTGGATCGGATCTGAGATCCGGATCTTCGGATCTGTAACCGGATATATGGTATATGACAAGAGCCCACTTCCCACTCTTCCCCCTTAGCATTCAGCTATCATTCCTTGCCCTCACCGAGTCCTCCCATGTCCTGCCCATGTCCACCTATCTCCATTGGTACATTTTAAGCTTATCTTACCATTACTGAATGAGCAGCAGGCATTATTACATGTATTCCCATGGCCACAGCACCTGCAAGCCTTATTACATACTAATCTGAATACCTCGTGCCTTGCTACTACTCTCGCCTATGTGATTCTGGATGTTCACATAGTTAAATAAATAGGACTCAAGTCTCATACTAGCACTTACTTCCCTTCTCTGGACATACCTGCTACTGTTGTAGGAGTCACCTTAGGTAGCCTTTTATTTGTGCAATTGACCTCCTTTACTCTTTCTCTTCGGATGTGCCTTGACCACTCTAAGTGTGTGCTATCTAAGGTTTCTATACCTAGGCCTTGTAAGGCCCAGACTGCTACCGGTAGTCTTGCCTCAGCAACCTATACCTAGTTTTACCTCGTTATACCTAGTTATACCTGGACTCCCCTTACCTCAGCCTAGCCTTACCTGTCGATCCCTTTGGCATTGGACCTTTCTACTTGTATCAGGTATCTTGCATCGGGTGTACTGTTAGTACACTCTCACATTGGACACTTCCAGACTCAAACTCAGACCTTCAGTCAGTTGGAACATCTTGGTCTCAGATCATAACTCCTTTCCTTCTCTTCCCTCACACTATTAGAAGGAAGTGCTTCAATAGCAGTCCCCTTGGGTCGATGTACTACACTTGCACCCATTAGGATTTAGTAGGTTTGTTTGTATAGCTAGCTGACTACTATTTCTTTCACCACACTGGTCAATCTCGAGCACCAGTTTGATCACAGTGCAAGTGGCCTCATCAGCTAACCAATCAGGGGGTTCCAGCACAACATCATCAAGTCCTATGTCCTGCCAAATATCAGCATCAATATCAAGATTGAAAATACCAGCAGGAGAGATAGGATTGGGTACTATGGCATTGTCTGATAAGAGCAATGAGTTCCATACATAGGCTATTGTATGAAGAAACAAGTTTTCGTATCATAGGATTGTATTGTGTCCAACTTAGAACATAAGTACCATTCACCACTTGCCTATATGTATGAGCACTCAAGCTTCTCAATCTCGAACTTGCACTGTTGAAGTCATTCACAGATATGTGTCTTAAGAGCTTGAGCATCTAAATGAACTTGTAGATAGACATTGTGACATAGTTGGTCTAGATTGTTGCACTGACTGATGCCAAGTTGTGTCTTCCAGCAGCTCAAAGTGACTGCAAGCTTTGATCAGTGAGCATGCTCTTGAACAAGATGAAGGTTGTAGTCAACAAGATTGTCAACATTTCCCATACATAGTTGCATTTCCATGTGTTACAATGATCCATCAAGCTCTCCA
The DNA here is from genome assembly GCA_016647755.1 of Suillus subluteus. Taxonomy (NCBI): domain Eukaryota; kingdom Fungi; phylum Basidiomycota; class Agaricomycetes; order Boletales; family Suillaceae; genus Suillus; species Suillus subluteus. The sequence goes on from JABBWI010000038.1 coordinate 265,967, forward strand.
AGAGGTTTCTCGAGGGAGAAAAATTTTGAGATTCCTTGTCATTACTTGTCTTTGATCTTCCTATTGAGATCACTCCATGAATAATATGATTGTAAATAATAAACAGTAGCACTTATAAGGCAGGGGTCTTGTCTGATGTTCACATTATGATTTCCATTCCTGACGGCCATGGGCCTCATCCACTGAAAGCTCACATAGAGCTTGCATTGCAATACTCTTCTTCTTCATGCAGTTATTCCACCTCCAGTTCAACCAATTGCTAAACAAAACAAGGTTCTTGTCATCTAGGTACCAGACTCGAGTGTCGAGGACAAAAAGTTGCTGATGATACTGAAAAAAGCAGTCAGTAAGTAGGAATCATGTAAATTGTAGTGAGAGGTGAATCGGCAATAGAACCATGGAAATTTTAATATGGCCATGAGCAGCTATAACCCGTATGCAACTTCTCAAAACAGAAATCACACCCTTGAAATGTGTAGCAGAGCAATAAGATGTTTGAGTGCGCTCCATAGACACTCACAACCTTCCCCATCCAAAAGGCCAAAGCCTTCACATTTGCAAGAATGGTATATAATTTGACAGGCCCATTGGTGGCTGTCAGCATGAAAGACTGATATTGCAAAAGTCAACTGGCAAAGAACAGCATCATCGAGGAGTTAATACTTGACAGCCAATGTCATACAAGAGGTTGACAATCATTTCGGGAGGGAGATTATCAAAAAGTTTCTTGATCAGGGCAAGAGCATAGTGCTGCTTTTCTCCAGCCGATGTCATGTTAGCAAGCCATAATACATGATCATAATAACATAACATAACCATCACCCCTGTATCTGCAAAAAATTGGGAGCTAGCCTTTTCACATTTCTCATCAGTAGCAAGAAAGGATTCATGTAGGTCACTTTCTCTTGCAACCCTGATCAGTGGGTCTGCTGCAACAACTTTGCACATGGGTGTCCATCAATGTCACCTTGACATTCAAAAAGAAACTCAATCTGATTGGGTTTGGGGGATCTGGACCTCTGCTGTGTTTGTCTGATGAACATTTTTGAGTGAAGTATGCATCAATACAAGTATGAATGTCAGGTCTATTATATGCTTCAGAATTATTTTGGTTACTGAAATCGATGCAACTTACCAGAGATTATGGGTACCACCTTTTTGCTAATCATCCAAGCCAAAACAAAGCAGACAGCAAGACTTTAGATAGTCACTTGGACTTGTCAGTCCCTCTGTGGACAGTGGTGGAAGTGGGCGATAAGTTCCAATGAGATTTGACAAGTGATCTTCAGCACTCATGCAGAGTACAGAGTACCAATGATAAGCATTACTGAATCGACAATGAAGATTATCCTACAATAATATTAATCCAGGTGGCCTAAACTCAATGCAGACACTTGACTAACCTTGGTGGTAAGCTGATACCCACTGTCATGCATGGTATGGGAATCATACCATGACATACATAGACAGGAAGCAATCACAGGAGAATATACTAAGGTATTGTCATATCCATGCACTCAGATCTAAGATTAGATCCAGATCTGGTCCACCAATCCAATATCCGGTCCACAGATCCGGTCCACTAGTCTGATCTGGACCACTAATCCGCTATCCAGTCCACAATGCAGTTTACCGGTCCACAACTCATTTCCGAGCCCAGAACCTTAAATCAGCATCTATCCCCTTTTGGACATTACCTTCTCCGGTACTCTGGTTATCTTTCCTTCCGCTCTGCTTATTGATCCACCCTATGTATTCATGTCTGAACTTCATTTCCTCTGATCTGTTAGACTTACCAATAGACTTTCCACATGCTTCATACATAGCTTTGTTCCATGCTGACTGACCATTCTGTTATGCTACCTACAGTATATAAACTCGTGTATAACTCTGTAACACCTCAGTTCAAATATCATCTTAGTTCTGCTCATTCCTGCCTCCATCTCGGACTTGAGTTTACTCTTGTCAACCTCCAGTCTTAGGATTGATTCCTTAAGACTAGTCTCAGCTCTACCTTATGGTAGTCTATCTCTGTCTGCTTCTAGTCTGGACTTTGTCCAGATTAGCCTTTTCTGCTTCTCAACCAATATCCGGAAGTCCACCGGATTTATCTCACATTTCATATCCAACATCTGGAACCTTTAGATCTAACCCCTAAGCCTTTGGAAGTCAAGGGCAAGTACTCAGGTAAGGGGCACAGCGCACAGGCTGAGGCCAAGCCCTTTGGATCCGTTAACCTTTGAGCATGACCTTAACAGGTATACTCCATTGTATTATAGGCTTGGTTTTATTTGTGACAGATTTACTTGTACTTATATTTCCAGTATGTTAGTTTCCATCAGTTTCTTTCCCTTTCTTTTCCTAAGGCTTATTCAGCCACCAATTTTATTCAGTGAGCCACAAATATGTTACTAAGTGTGTCATGTGACTGGCAATATTCTGATTTGTAAGGATCCTTCATGATTTGTCATGCAGTTTCCATTTCTTTCTATTTCTTTCAGCCACAGAATCCTTCAGTGAGCCACCAGATGTGTTTGTAAGCATGTCATGTGATGGGCAATATGCTGATTTGTAAGGATTTGTCATGATTTGTAATATTATTTACCATTTATGTATATTAGATTGATAAGCAGCTGATTCAGCACTGCCAAATGGCATGGTTAGTAAGCCAGTGACTTACTAATGTTGTGATGAGTCATGCTCAGTAAGGGGGCCTCCAAAAAAGTATAAATGGAGCCCATCTTGCACCTAGTAATCATAACTTCCCACTTTCCACTCTTCTCTCAAACCATTGAGGACAAGGAATGATAGCTGCATGCTAGGGGGGAAGAGTGGGAAGTGGGCTCTCAAGTGCTCCTCTGGATATGAGTGGAAAGTCGTCCCAAGGGGATTGCTACTGAGAAAGATTCCTCTAGTGAAAGGTGAGGGGGATCTATAACCAGCGGTTCAGTCTCAAAGCCTGAGTGGGACACAGGTGCAATTAATGCACTCAAAGGCGAAGAGCGCTGACTAAAGGCGCCTAAATGCACTAATAGGGTGGAAAGTGTGGAAAAGCGCACTTCAATGTCAAAGCGCACTTCATGCAATCACAATGGAGTGCTTCGAGTAGAGGTGGCAAACAATGGGGGAATCAGGACTTTGATAGATGTGGAAGCAGACACTTAAGGGTGTCAAAGCGCCAATTGGAGAGAAACTGGTGTATTCAGATAGAAACTCCTGCTATACACTTGGATGGTAGTGGAACGGAAGTAAGTGACGGGAAAACGAACATGGTGACATGTAGGTATGCTAAGTGAGTTCCCAGGGCTTGAAACTGAGTAGGGAGTACTAAGGTAAATGATGAGGTAAGTCAGGGTCCATAATGAAATATGATGATAAGTACTAGTGCCTGTGTGATGGAGTATGAGTTCTGATGAAGGAAAAATGCACCAATGGACCTTGGAGGACTAGGACAGGACATGCAGAGGACAGGCGACGGATCCTAAGGAAGTGTGATGGAGTGGACCATAATGCGCCCAAACGCACCAGTACATGCCAAAGCACGTGTTGCACAGAAGTCGAGTGAGAAGCGCATTGCAAGGATATCGAGTGCATTGTGAAAAGGTGCGAATTAGGCCTTTCTGCGCATGCTCAAACGCAAGTCTCTACACTATGTGAGACCCAGTAAGATTCAGAAAGTGCAGGCCAAATAGGTTGCCTTGAAGTGAGATCTAAGACACTTCTACTACTAGTTATATACTACCTAAATGAGAGGTTGACTATATAACACTGAGACAGCTTTCATACTTTGCTTTACATATTTAAGATAGTTCTCTCTTAAATGAGAAGAGAGACATGAGAACAAGGCAAAGTTGAGACAGACTTTCATAGGTTGAAACACAACCTACTAGGGTGAAACATACCTAAGAGCACACTGAGAAACTTTGTATCACTGAAACCACAAGAAAGGCAAGAAGAGGACATGTCAGTAAATCCTCCCAAGAACTCACACATTATCTACCACAAAAACTAGAAAAGTCATAGACTGTGTACTTAAGGACTGGCAAGTAGTCTTATCCTTGTATAGTTGTGTTGTCACTATACACTAGTTCTATATAAGACCCTTAAGTAGCAAGACAGCACTCTGTCAAGGACATGTCAGTCCGTTTAGAATGTACATCAGGAAATTGACCTGAACCTGTTATGACCAGATGCATGTGACAAACAAAAAACTTTATTATACGTCTAGTTTTAGTTTTAGATATCTTTCTCATAGTGTCACACATATACAACATGAGATATGATTTTACAAGGGTGATATAATTCTGATATGTGTATTATAGGCTGACAGCAGTGTGACAACAGAACCTTCCAACCATTATAATTGGCTGGCCTCAAAACCCATAATTATATGCTAAGCTTTTGAAATGGATGATATTATCACATGTATGACAGGAGATATGATTATACAAGGGGGATATAATTTTGATGCATGTATTATAGGCCGACAGCAGTGTGACAACAAAACCTTCCACCCATTATAATTGGCTGGCCTTAAAACACATAATTATATGTTAAGTTTTGGAAATGGATGATATCATCACATATACGCCAGAAGATATGATTATGCAAGGGAGATATAATTTTGATGCATATATTATAGGCCGACAGCAGTGTGACAACAGGACCTTCCAGTCATTATAATTGGCTGGCCTCCAAACACATCATTATATGTTCAGCTTCAATATTATCATGCTGTCATGCACATACGAAAGAAGATATGATCATACGATGGAGATATAATATTGATATGTATTTTAGATGGGACAACAGCATGATAATTGAACCTTCCATACATTGCAACTAGCTGACCACAAAACAAATATTATTAGAGTATCATACAAGTGAGATATAATTTTGTTTTCATTTTATTGGTAGTGGTACATAGTAGCATGACTGTAATTAGAAGTATTGTAGTACAAACAGGAATGAGTTAAGTGGTGTTGCTGAAAGTTCTGAGGTCTTGTTCCCTCCCATGTGGTTCTGGATCTCAGAACTAGCATCCCAGATGCGAGCAATGGCGTGGGTTCTGATAGTTAGTGAGGTTTGGGAGGCAGAAGTGTTCGTTCTGGCAGCTAACAAGGAAGAGTCAGAATGCTTCTCAGCATCAGCGAATCTCAAAAGATTTACCTCCACCCACCCTGTACCATCGTAGTTAATGCATGTCAAATTCACGAGAGAATCAAAACGAACCTAATATGACTGTCCCACATTCCTGCAGCCGCTTGCTGACCAGATGGATCATGCATGTTCAACTCCATCATTATGGCACTGAGAGCTATGAGAAATCAGCTTCAGAAAGGTTGAAGATTCGTCCAGCGCAATCCAAAAGTACAGGGGGATGTTGAACTAGATTGAGGTAGTACCTATCGAGTACTGTGAAGGTCAGATTTGAGTGGATGTAAGCACGAAACCCTACCAGAATACCAAAACATGTGTTCGCCTCCACATTCGGACACCTGCTAGCGATGACTCGGAGGTAGGGTGAACAAGTGTGTATACCAGCTGCGTGTTAAATGTATTCAAGGCCAAAAAGCTTTACTATCATTTCATGCGGACAGATGCTAATTGGTTATCATAGTGATAGAAAAGAACAAAAATAACATAAATCAAGTCCATCATACAACTAACTCACATAAGATTGATATGAGTACGGAAGCCTTGGACTAGGAGCGAAACTACTACAACACGGGGGTACAACTCCAAGTGAGTGTCACGGGGACTAACTGGAATATATGGATGAGGTTGAGATGCAATCATCAAACCCAGCATGAGGGATGTCTGAATCATCCGTCTCATCAGATTCAGAGGCCCAGCCTACAATCATCTTAGCATGAGGAAACTCGAAAAAGCTGCATGCTCACCATCATCATTGCCATGGAACTCAGCGATGCACGCGATAGCTTCAGACAGCATGTCGACTTCGGACTGTGCGTGTTGCTTCTTCAAGTCTAGAATGCGAAAATCAGACTTGAGCACATCTAGTGATTTAAGCTCCTTTGCTGTGAAGCTGTTGTCATGGTTGAAGCATAAGGGCTCGTCGGCTTCCGCCAACGATGCACTCGTATATGCGCGATATGTAAAATTATTGACCCAAGCTTTCATCACACGAGGTAGGGGAATGAGCTGATCGTCGGGCTATACAGCATCAGAATACTGGGCCCTCATAATATGAATAGTACCTACCCTTAGGACATGGTCATGGGGACAGGGGTATGGTGGAGTTATTGGGAAATCATTAAGTATTCAGCTGGCATTCAAATCTTGCGTTGTATCTTGAGACTGGGACGACGTGCGAAGCCATGCATGGCATTTTTCCTGGATGGCCTTTGAAGGTTGGAAGCAGTCAAAATTGACTGAGGCAGACACTTGGCATGCACTTGCATACCCGACAGCATTGGGTGTGACCAGTTTCTTTGGAACAACACCAGATGGAGCTATGAACAATTTTAGTGTCGTACATGATCTCTTTGAACAGCGTAGCTCACTTGGGTGACATCTAGCATCCAGCTCTTCACACAAGTTTGCTATAGTGTTACTGAACAATGATACTTCTATCTGCACCCGATACATTCGCTCCTCCATCAAAAAACGCCCTCCCCGCTTGAGATATTCTAAACGACTTTCTTCTTCTTGCTGAAGGCCAGTCTGTGTCGCATCCTCTTTGAGGCTCGCTTCAATAAGAACCTTGATATCAACGGAATCAACCAATCCAAAGAGCACGGAAGCTGTGGTCAAGAGTGAGTCTGGGAGCTGGAGATGAAGTCATGAGAGAACACCATGAAAATAATATGTAAGTGCACTGACAGTTTCACGCCCCTTTGTCTGGAGCCAACATACAAGGTCGCTCTCGTTGTGTTTACTCCTAAACACATTGAGGTTCAAAGCTGCGTCAGATGTAGAAAAAAGAATATTTGACATGTTGAAAGTAGTGAGCAGAAAAAAAAGGACTAGAATCAGTATTCACACGATGATTTAATGCTGACACGATCTCCTATAGAGTTGGTTTGGGAGCAATGGCAGAGCTATAGCACATGATGCATGAGATCAAACTGTAAAAATATTAGATCCAACAATGACTATAATGAACGTCTTAATTCACACATTTCGAATGCAGCCAAGGCTAGGCCCTTGCTTAAAAAATTAATATTGTAGGTTTAGGAACGCCATCGCGCGCCATCGTGCGCCATCAGTTAAATTAAAAAAAGAAGAGTCCTCAAGGCTCACATTATGGAAGTGAAGTGTAGTCTTTTGAAGCCCCTAAGCAGCATAGATGAGCATGAATATTGGTATTGTTGCTTACCTTAAGATGGATAGATATTATATTGCCATGTAGGATGGGCAGCACTCTAGCTGCAGCAATGAATCTTCAGGGAAAGTCGCAAAGGCTTGCCAACGGAAAACAATGTGCATTTTAAAAAAACTCCCTGCAGACAACATGTGAATGTAACATTATTTAGGTAACAACTCTTGCTTTTTTCCCCCTGCGCTTGGCCTGGCTTGCCCGTGGGACACGCTGGACATCGCCCTTCCTGCACATTACATTCTTATTAGCTAGCAATGCAGATATCACATCTATGTAAACTTAATGGCACATAACATGTTCATAGCGACAATGAATGTCACGTGGTAGGGGTCGTCAGATTGATTGAATAGTATAGGAAGTATCTCGCATATCTGCATATACATCTCGCTCAGAGATACAAACCCATGAGAGTCTTGGGCCTCCCTGCTAAGGAACTCCAACAAGACATCATAACACTGATGGAATCAGTAAATAAAAACAGCCCGTAGAGTAAAAGCAACTGACAGAGGTCACCACTAAGGCCAAGGTCGCCACGGGCGGGCATGTTGCGTGCCTAAAGGCTGCAGGATCCAGATCAACAAGAGAGATACAACGGCCTGGTGCATGGTTCTGCCGGAAAATCACATGATACACCAACTCTTTTGTGATCTGGTGGAGGAGGAACCACACTAAACCATTAACCTGCATGCCAAGATAAGAATTCGAGCACCAAAGTGAATTTGGAACACCTATGATGAGCGGCAAACAATTTGACTGTGGGCACATCAGCTTCAGTGCGATGGAGATGACCTTGTCACGTAGCGCAACCCCGAAGATATGGTTGAGGTCAAAGCCAGCGCGATTTGTCAACATTGAGTTATACGCCTGACGCTTGGTGTCATACATGAAACAACTGAAGCAAGGATCGCCCTGTTCTGAGATGAGTTAGGTAGGGGAAAACAAAGATAATATGAACAAGAGCCAGGACGTCCGCTTCAGGCATGATATTTTTGTCTGGTATAGTAAGTACTACGAGAGAAATTAGCATGCTTAATAAGGAGTCATAAGAATCAAGCTGCCCACTCGTTTCCAAGTCCTTCAGCTGCAGATTACACTGAATGAGAGCTTTGGGCCAGATGGATTGAATCAGCGCCTCTCGCTCAGTGTCATAATTGGACGTGACAAGTAGGAAGAGACTGGAAGAATCTCTGCAGCACACAACGACTCGCAGCATGCACCGAAGGTAGCTAAGAGCCTTTGCCCAGTTGTGGTAGGTAACCATAACATAATGCAGTGTGACTTTCTCAGGTATCTTGGCACCAGTTGGCTTTTTGGTGGGATTGGACGCGTTGGTACTGGCGTCGCCTCCATATGCCATATATGTGGGGGAGCCCATATAGGAAGTCTCCAGGATGGAAGAGCCGAGGATTGAGTCAGATCCGACTAGACCAGACTCTGAAGAGGGGCCAGCAGAACTATATGCGCGAGACGTGATCGCAATAGGGTTGTAATGGAGATAATTAGGGGTGGGATTTCACACAGAGGATTCCGGGATGGAACGAGGCGCGACTATACCCGAGTTCAGGGGGATCAAAGCCGTCTGTGTCAGATCAAACGTATCATCTGACATCGGCAGGAAAGGTGAGAAGTCAAGAAGAGGTAATCCCACATAGAGAAGAGGATCATAGCCTACAGGATAGAGTGCGGGATGGACAACAGAGCCATCACAATCTACCTATGATACTGTCAGGTGAGATGAGAAAAAAAAAGTGAGGCACACTTGCACAATTGTAGACGTTACAGTTATCTATCGGTCCTTGAGACACCATCACTCCTTGATACAAACACATCTCCTGCATTCACAACATACTCTATAGCTTCAAAAATACTTCCACAAGGTTAATTGACCTTGCCTCTCACATGGTATCAAAAATTTTATGAACTTAATTAGCAAAATTGCTTTCGAGATGTGTGTTTTCATGCCCGAAAGCATTATTCTGAAATTTATAATCTATCTTATTCAATATTATCCAACATTAAACTGCTTTATCATGCATAAAATAATCAAAAGTGTATTAACAAGTATCTAAGCTCTCCAGAACATGTATAATTAGCTGGAAAACATCATGAATTACATGTGTGGTGTAGAAAACAGTGTTGGCTAGTGTCGCCAGCTTAGACAGAGTGCGAGCCATTTTGCTATAGTTGGATAAGCTAAGATAAGCTAACAAGTCACGTGTCTCAAGGAACAATAATGGGCAAAAAGGAGGTCCCCTCACTGTTTTGGACGTTGTGCTCAAGTGGTTGGATATTTTTCCCTAAAACTTCAGATCTGGGGTGTTGAGGTAGACTACTTGTCAGGAAAAATACGACAGAGTCATTATCATGTGTTTTAGAGGTGTGGTACATAATTTTTCAATTTCATGTCTCAAATACCCATTGATAACTGTATAATGATTGCTGTCATAACCCAGCCTTCATCCTATATGGGGAATATTGAACGAATGAGACAAAGAGTCCAGCTGCGGAACTGATCAATAGACGAGGCATTGTCAAGATTAAACTTACCGTATAGACGGGCACTTCCAAATACGGGCCCTGCTCATAGGCCGCATTGTGCACCAATGCAGTCCGCAAATAAGCTGACAATGTTATCCGTGATCTCAACTAGGGCGGCAGTCAGTGTAATATATAGCGCCGAAAAATAAACACTCACGATAGTAAGACCTGCTTGCAAAGACTGCACTAACGTTGAGACATGGCAAAAAAATTTCAAGGCATGCAAGTACATACATAAAGAGGGTAAAGAGCTGCCAGGGACCCTACAGAAATATACCCTACGAAAGCCAAAACATCCGATGTCTCAGGGCAATTTTTAAGGACGAACTGTTTGAGTGCATGAGTGAGTCTTAGATATTGAAGTGAAGAAAATAACTTACTGAGAAGGTAAACAATGCATCCTCTTGAAAGAGAATGGAGTCGAAGAAGGGCGCAGCATTGTCTGAATTGAAGAGGAAAAGCATCAATATCTAGGTAGTCAAGAATGAAATAATGCATTTTATAACCACCTATTTGCGAAATTTTAGCGAGTGCCATTGTAGTGCTGTCTGATTAAACGTAAATACGTGCCATGGTGCATTGTGGATGTGCATAGAATAGTACATAGAATGAACTGTGCCATCGCAGTGCCATCGACTTAGATGCTAAAATGCTAAAACTTATTACGTGGGGTTGCACGTCGCTAATTCTCATAATCTAAATCTACATCGCTATCGTACATTTCATCAAATTGTTCTAACAATGATTCATTGCTGGCACCAAACCGCTCCCCGATGTCTTCCATGACTCCCACTCTTGAAGTGCTGTTGTCTTCCTCTTCAGATTTGCTGTCATATTCCTGAACATCTCCTTCGACGTCCGCAAGGCCTGCGGGGACGACCTGTACTGCGCTCCCTCCTGGCTGGAGGTCAGGAGACACACCGCAATGGTGAGAGTAGACGTGTCCAACCCCAAGACCGAAATGAAACCACATCAGCATGTCACGATCAACGAACCTAGATCCATGAGTTCGATATTGTTGTACAATAATGATTCCCCGACTCACCAATTAACTAAGTATTCGCGCCAATCATGATTGTCTTCTGCACATGCTGACATACCCAATCCTTCTGGGTGTCTCTTGCCCTTCGCGAAAGACGGTATTATGTGACATCCCCTCAAGACATCTGCTGGATCAAGGAAGTCGAATGAATACTCGTCTGCCATGGGTGGAAATCTAAGTTGATCTAGGGCTGAGGTCTCCCAGGCAGAGACCTGATCCATGGGTTCGTACCAACGAACCCATAGGAACTCCATTTGAAGTGGAGTGTAGTCGACCATGCCGCTTCCAATATAGATAACATCAGCATGATATATACCGAGTACCTTACCATATATAAATCTGTGACCTTGATGCCCCACACCGTCGGGGGCACAGAGAACCATCACATTGCAGTGGGACGTTTTGGGGTTTATAATGTCTTGGGCTCTGCGAACATCGTACATAGTATAGTTGAACCTGGCGATGTTGTGGCAGTACATCCGATCATCCTTAAGTATGACCGTATTGATGTCGTTCTCTCCTCCCGCTCCTCGAGCACCGTGGATTCAATTCAGCAGATGAAACTTCAGCTTCACAACAAAATTCTGCAAGAGCATGTTAGAGTTGTTTGCGCTTGATAATTGGACTTACCTTAATTGCCGGATCACCAGCATAGCTGATTAGATACGATCCTATGTGAATAGGGCACTTTCGCATTGCACCAATGTGATGGTGGACGTGCAGGCTTCTGGCTAATTCGGCGATTTCAGCGTGGGGACGATGAACAATTTTGTCACCTATATGACGAATGCGAGCCTGACGTCATTCGATCCAGGTGAGCTGTTTGACAAATAATTTGCGATCCGTCCGGCGATATCTGGACTTGGGAGAACGGTGCTCGAGTTCACCCTGCGGTAGTAAGTGAGTTATATACGGAAATTTGAATTTAGGGAACGTACAGGTTCGGAGCTGTATGAATCGGATGTGCCATATCGACGGATTGTAGATACATAGTCACCCAAAGCGTGGAACTTGTATGTCTGGAAGTTGAACGCTTTTGTGCGCTGCATATTTTGGCGTGATGTCTGTGACTCTACCGCCTCCCCTTGCTCTAACATGCTAGATCTATGTTTAACTTTCTGTCCTCCTGCGTTTTTTGCCGCTTGCTTTGCATGGCGTTGGGCACGAGCCTCAACCTCCTGGCGAAGTTCGCGAGTTACATAAGCTGAGCAAACCATTGTTTTGAAGTTACGGAATTGTTGGCTGACCGCCGAAGTGACTTGATCCATGATATCAAGTGTCCAATCAGAATGCATTCGGAGTTTGGCGAGCCTGTGCCAATGTGCCATGGTATATAGCAACTTTAGGCCGTCGAAGACGGGGATAGAGCACTCAAGATCGCGTTATGTGTCATTCAACTTCAATGACAATGGGAACATACCTGAAGGAGGTCTTCGAAGTTTCGAGCTGCCATACGTTTCATCCCGGATGAGTTGGCTGAAAATTTTCTGATAGTAGCCGTGCCAAATGTAGGAATTTGCCTGTATCTGGTGGTGACAAAGTCAGTGAACGGGTAACACGTGATCATGCAATGTACCTCCGGTCCAGCTCATGGATAAGAGCCTTATCCTGCGCCGTAATGATTCATAATAAATGAATAAAAAGCATCTTCCAGACACCGATCTCGAACTTGTGCAAGAGATCTACCACAAGCGCACAAAAAATATCGAAACCCAGAGGACCGAGGTGATCTAAGAATGCGTTCTATGCAATGGTTAGTGAGTGTTAGGGATGCAAGTTCAAACTTCACCAAGGTTGGAACCCAGGACTGCGACTTCAGAATTTGCTCGACCAGTGCACTGCTGACTGCAAAATTCTTTTCATAGATCAGAGACCGTGCAGTGTTTACCTTAGTTTTTCGTTCATCATTGCTGTGTGCTAAGGTTTTGCGCTGTTTCCTATCCTGAGGCCTGCCCAGGTTTTGTATGCGCTCTTTGGGTATCAAGCAACGCGGACATGGACAGCCTCTGAGATTGCGGATAGTGGCTATAAGGACTCTGGTAAAATCCGAATTAATAACATTGACAATAAGATAGGGGTTCACATACTTTTCGGGATAATCTGCTGAGTAAGTAAAGATTCTGGGGTAGAATCTGCGTGTGATGCCGTCACAGCAAAGGATCACAATCCCATGCTCGTACGCCTCCAAGAATTCATCGTCCAGCAAGATGTTCCACTGCTTGTGAAATAATTCCCTGTGACAATGAGTCGAACACTCGCTAGTCAAGCCTTTCCTGCCTGTAAAATCCTTAAACGAGTCTGGAAGCTGCAAGTGCAACATTAATATCTCACACAGCCAGACACTGAAGAGACGCACTGTCTCGAAATATGCAACGTGGTTGCTCAAGTTGCACGACGGCTTGCAGCAACGGTACTTCAACTCATTGCCGAAGTACATGTAGGTTGGCCATAACTTGGCGTTGCCAAATGAAGTCAATTGCGTGGCATCAGACCAGGTTATTAACGCAGCCACGACTCGGGGAAGATCACAGTCGGGCTCCCCAGGAGAACTTTGTAGTTCCATGTGAGCTTCATGGAAAGCCGGGGACGTGTACAGATCTCCATGTATGGAGACCTCGACATCAAGATGAGAAGGATGCCAGTGCAGCTGGTATGGTTCGTAATGAAACAGTTTACTGTCTCGTTCATTGGCTATCTTTTCTCGTAAGACAGCCACAAGGGAGCGATGATACAGATCGGCAGCTTGATAAAGGCGAGGGCCTGGTGTTTCAGTGGTACGGGAAAAAGGCACCTGGATTGACACTGGCGTTCTTTTCCAACCAGCATCTTTGTCCTCCCACTCTTCCCCGTCTTCATCATACTCATTGGTACCCAATTGAGAGTTAATTTTCTTCCAATTTGTGGAGCTCACACCAGTAACATCAAAGCTGCTACCGCCTAAGATTTCTACTAGCTTCATATAGTCACCTTGCGACTTTTGCACACCCTGGTTCCAATACCAATCACCAAGTTCGAAGGAGGAATGGTTAGGATAAGGATGGTACAGGGAGTTGCTGCCCGGAGGAGTGAGTGAGCCAGATTCTTCATCAACACGAGAGTTGCCAGGGATAAATGAGAGATCTGCGATGGTGACATACTCTTCCGGATCGTGGGAGGGTGGTGTAGAAGAAAAGTATTTGCGCACTAGCCCGAAGATATTTGAGGGGGTGCGAAATGTGGATGACGAGGATAAGGGTAGGGATTCATTGGAAGAGACGTGACAGACAGGTGCCGGAGGAAGGTCGTCCAAAGGCGCAGTAGGTGGAGGCAGCGGAAGCACGTCTCTAAATCGCTTCGGCAGCTGGCGATTCTGACGTCTTGGTCTGCGCTCTGCCAGACTAAGAGTATCTCCTTGGTCATATTCCCCTACTTCACAACTAGGGGTGATAATCCCTCCCGCAGCAGCTGAGGATTGCTTGATTATTGGTGCAATGGTAACCTCGGGCTCTATGACAGAGTGGGTATCACCCGAAGTCAGGTGGTTGCTGGGCGAATTGGTAACCCCCACAGGCTCAGCATCATTGATCGAAGTGCGTGGCCTTTTCCTGCGTGTGACGAATTCCTTGAGATTGGATATAGCCGACGAAAGACACTTTTTTGTTGGAGCGCACGACCGTTGGTGCGTACTGAAGTAATTCTGCCCAGTGAATGTGCACTTGCACACGCAGGTGAAATCGGACATGGACATGAAGGTATAACCGAGGCCAAGTGTGTCGATGGAATATTCATGGAATAACATTGCAATGGCAGATGTCGTTGGATGGCACCTGAATGGCAGACAAATGGCAGCCCATGGCGATGGCGCTGAAACGTAAGCCTCAAGCGAAACGACTGCATAGCTATATAAACTCTGGAAGTACGAGTTAGTTGTCGTCGATCTTCATATCCTAAAATGTCCACACCGTGTTCTCCATGTTCTGAATATTCAACTTTGTCCACAGAATTCGAATCTGTTGCTGACCCCAACATTATGAAGATGCTGGTGACAATTCTCACATGCCACCATGGCATACTTCATTACCATGCCCAAATGGAAGAACTGACAATGTTTCAATGGTAAGTTTTCAGTCTTTATGATAAAAGGGTCGTTACTCACATACGCCCGCTAGGCCAACCGACCGTTACGGGCAGAAAATTCACCCTTCGCGATTTGAGGCTTATCGCGCGGTGCATGTATTCCGCTACCCATGTTGCCTTTGCGCCACAGGTAGCAGATATGTCGAGGTTTCTGTATCACAGCGTACCGCAGGGATAAGCCAAGGGGAATACGTGGCAGAATGCACAACCAGTACTTGTGGGTACATGCATAAGTGGGCTCCTCCTTTTGACACCAAGGAGGTGATAATCACCTTGAAATCAGTGAATATCGAAAAATATTTTGGGAGAATCAGCGTACCTGCAGTGTACTATCCTCGAAGAGGTAAGTGTCCGAACTTATGGATGAATGCACATGCTCATAACTGGGCAGAGATCTGCCATCGACCTGCACGCTATCGTAGCATGCTCAGAAACCCGTATGGCTCGGTGGGATGTGCAGTGATGTTGGCACAGACATGGTAGTGGGATGGGGGCGTGTGGACCAACTGCGATACCTGCAGCTCATGTATCAGCATGTTGTCTCGACTAGAGAAAAGACTTAAATCTACACTATGTTTCATTGCATTGCCACGAGTACAAGCTCCTCACCATCAACGACACAACATATGAATCACTTCCTATCATTCAGGAATTACGTCAGAGATTTCAATCATGTTGAATTAATGTGATCTCACCGTCGCGTGTTGTGTGACACATCACTTGCACATGTTCATTATTTACTTCAGGAAGTTACTATTCGAAGTTACATCAGCTTCCACTGAGAAGCAGAGATTACTGAGTAACCTTAGTGTTTTTCAATTTTGTTTTCTAAGTGCAAGTCCAGCGCACATCATGATATGGTTATGGTACAAGTACTAACACTATGTAATGACTAGTTGACTACCAAGACAGATGAGGGGAAATGAAAAGGAGAACAATCTGAAGTGCTGGGGATTATATAGTGATTGACTTGTTGGAATCAAACTCAGCCAGCGCTACCCGAAACCACTTCACGGTGGAGACTTCTAATTTTGTGCACAATGCATCACCACACATTAATAAGCCGTGATTGAAGAAAAAACATTCAGTACACTGTGACTACCGAGACTAGATGAGGGGAAAAGAAAGAAGAACAAATTGAAGCACTGGGGTTCATATAGTGATTGACTTGATAGAATCAAACTCAGCCGGCAGTACCTGAAACTACTCCACGGTGGAGATTTCTAATTTTGTGCACAATACATCATCACAATGCCACCACACATTAGTAAGCGGTGGCTGAAGACAAAACATTAAGTACTAGACCCGAACGTGAGAGCCCAACGACGCACACTTGACGTCATGAGTAACAACCATTGAACATTGAACGTTGAACTCTGTCATATCCATGCATTCGGATCTCAGATCAGATCCAGATCCGATCCACAGATCTGATATCTGGTCCACAGATCCGGTCCGCTGATCAGATCCGGACCACTAATCCGCTATCCAGTCCACAACAAAGTTTACCGGTCCACAGCTCATTCCCGAGCCCAGAACCTTAACTCAGCGCCTATCCCCTTTTGGGCGTTACCTTCTCTGGTACACCAGTTATCTTCCCTTCCGCTTTGCTTATTGATCTATCCTGTGTATTCATATCTGAACTTCATTTCCTTTGATCTGTTAGACTTACCATTAGACTTTCCACATGCTTCGTACATAGCTTTGTTCCATGCTGACTGACCATTCCGTTATGCTACCTACAGTATATAAACTCATGTACAATTCTGTAGAACCTCAGTTCGAATATCATCTTAGATTCTGCTCATTCCCGTCTCTGTCCGAACTTGAGTTCTCTCTTGTTCACCTCCGGTCTTAGGATTGACTCCTTTGACTTATCTCTGGCTCTACCTTAGGGTAGTCTTTCTCTGTTCCATTTCTAGCCTCTATGCTATTCGTCTGATATCCAGAAGTCATCCGGATTGACTCTACGGTACTTGTCCGCTCTTCCAAATGCGGTACTTAGCCTTCCGAAATCAAGGGCAGTACTCGGGTAAGGGGCACAGCGTATGAGCTGAGGTCAAGCCCTTCGGATCTGGTACCTTTGAGCACATTCTTAACAAACTCTACCAATGGCCAAAACGGTTGGAATCGTGTAAAATATTATTTAGACATATGTTATCCCATAATATTGTATAATCTTCAATGACATCATCATCTGTGCATCACGTTATCAATTTGTAACATTTTGTAACATGTTGCCTGCGTTCGTCAATCACATTTTTTGTTGATGCAGAGTGTTTTGACACCCCCTTTTTGAGCACTTGGGGCAAGTCATCGTCATTGATTGTCATAGTACTGGACTTGGATACAAAATTAGCATACAGACTTGGCAGCTCCTTTGCAATGAAGACCTCATAAACGGACTGACATGATGATGGCCTTGTTACTGATCTCTGAGCCCCTCGGCAGCCTGGGTCCAGATCGGCATGTCCAGAGTTGCGACAAGACGATAGATCCATGTAATAACTAGCAATTTGACCAATCTAGAACTCCCTACTTCCTCAGACTTTCTGGTATAGCATCTCCTAGCACTTTTGACTCTAGCCATTTCTTGGAGAACAAACAGCTCTGGTATTGATATGCGCCGTTGCACAGTACAGTTACAACTTTGGAACCTGATAGATAGAATTGAGCTTTAACATGGGCAATGTAATGTAGTTGACCTTTGTACTTACCCTTGCCTAGCTTTTGAGCAAGTTCTACAGCTGCGACGACATTCAGTGCCGAGCAAGTGCCTAGGTACAAGCCTTCGCTATCGAGAAGCTGATACACCATAGATATCGACTTCTCGTCCGATATGTGCAGAGCTCCCGACAGGTCATTGGCAAAAATGCCCAGGTTACTTGTAATATGGCCGTGAACAATACCTGTGGTTGCAGGATAGAACGTTCAGCTATGTCAACTCGTGGTAGATAGAAAAAGTCTAACCTTCTGTGATGGAACTTCTGCCATGCTCGACGAGCTTTCCACCAGAAGAGACGAGCCCCTTCAGTGACAAATCCCGTATTATACGGGTCACCCGACCTACATAATATCCCGTGTAATATGGGCCAGCGGATTATGGGCCGATGTTATGTATATTCCCGATGTTGACGGGTGGGCCAGGAGAAATATTATTTCCAATGGAGACGGGTGGGCCCATCTATGCTGATGTTATATATATTATCGACGATAGCGGATGGGCTGGGAGAAATATTATTATGGAGATGGGTGGGCCCATGTGGGTAATATGTAGAGTAGGATTGACATTATATTATAGACCTGAGGAGAGATATATAGCAAATAGTATTATATAGACGGGTGGGCCGACGTATTAGTATTATTTTGTAGACGGATGGGCCGAGGGAGCGGTGAAATGTTTATTAGATAGATGGGTGGGCCGATGTAGAAAAATATTAGATAGACAGGTGGGCCGAGGGTGAGGTGAATTATATATTAGCTAGACGGGTGGGCCAAGGATGAGGTGAATTATATATTAAATAGACAGGTGGGCCGACGTGGGGTCATATTAGATAGACGGGTGGGCTGAAGTGGGGAATTTTAGATAGACGGGTGGGCCCAGCTACATATCATATAGACAGATAGGCCGAGGTACAATCCCGAGTACCGAGTACCAAGTGCTGAGTGCCGGCACTCGGCACTCGGCACTTGAGACGAAAGATTCAACAACACTCGAATGATTAGTACCGACTACCGAGACCCGCCACTCGGCACTTGAGACGAAACTCGAATGTTTAGTACCAACTACCGAGACCCGGCACTCGGCACTCGGTACTCGGTACTCGGCACTCGGCATTTGAGACGAAAGATTCCACACAAAACTCGAATGTCGAGTACCGACTACCGAGACCCGGCACTCGGCACTCGGTACTCGACATTCGAGTTTCGTGTGGAATCTTTCGTCTCACGTGCCGAGTACCGAGTACCGAGTGCCGAGTGCCGAGTGCTGGGTCTCGGCAGTCGGTACTAAACATTCGAGTTTCGTCTCAAATGCCGAGTGCCGAGTACCAAGTGCCGAGTACCAAGTGCTGAGTACCAAGTGCCGAGTGCCGAGTGCCGGGTCTCGGGGTTCGGGTCTCGGTACTCGAGACGAAACTCGAATGTCGAGGACTGAGTACCGACACCTGGCACTCGGCACTCGGTACTCGGCACTCGGCATTTGAGACGAAACCCGGCACTCGGCACTTGGTACTCGACATTCGACTTGTGTGGAATCTTTCATCTCAAATCCCAAGTGCCAAGTGCCGAGTGGTGGGTCTTGGTAGTCGGTACTCGACATTCGAGTTTTGTGTGGAATCTTTCGTCTCAAGTGCCGAGTACCGAGTGCCGAGTGGCGGGTCTCGGTAGTCGGTACTCGACATTCGAGTTTTGTGTGGAATCTTTCGTCTCAAGTGCCGAGTACCGAGTGCCGAGTGCCAAGTGCCGGGTCTCGGGGTTCGGGTCTCGGTACTCGAGACGAAACTCGAATGTCGAGTACTGAGTGCCGAGACCCGGAACTCAGCACTTGGCACTTGGCACTCGGCACTCAGCACTCGGCACTTGAGACAAAAGATTCCACACAAAACTCGAATGTCGAGTACCAAGAGCCGAACCCCGCGACCCGGCACTCAGAACTCAGTCACTCAATCAATGGACTGGCAGAGGTTACATTCATTCAAAACTTGTATATACATCTACCACTATGCAATTATGTAGCCATGTCAACCTCCCCAGAAGACTCTTCAAGCTTCACCTCCACCTCAACATCCATGTTGCTGGAAGAGTCATATTCTGGGACAAGGTTGCTTGGATCACCTGGGTCCACAACGTTGCCGGACGCATCTGGGTCCTCTGGGTGAACGACTTGGTTGTAGTCGAACAGGAGACCCTCAATGGCAGAGGCATCTGGGAATGTCGGGGCTGCGGGTGTGGTAGCCATAGTTTCCATACTGAGATCAATCAGAGGAGGGAGTGTGGATTCTGGGGGTGACATGGTGTGGGGGCCAGATTGATCAAGCAACAAGGATGTTGCAGGGGCAGGAGTGTCTGGAAGTGGGAATGAGGGGTGCCGGTCGATGATTTCGCACCTAAGGCCTTCATGGAGGCATTGCAGGGTATCAATCTTACCATCCTGCTCTGCCACACGAGCCTCGAGAAGAGCGATTCGAGCTGCGCCATCTCGAATCGCAATGGACATGGCATGGAGATCCAGCATGGGCAACCCGAGCGCTGCAGCAGGGACTGCCGGGCCGCATGTTGCAGCAGGGACTGCCGACCTGGAAGACGGAAGTGCTACAAGGGAAACTTAAGGTCAGACGGTGAAGAATGAAAAACTCGGGTGACTTACGAGCTGGTGCAGGTGCAGGTGCAGGTGCAGGTGCAGGTGCCTTGACGGCAGTGATGGTCTTGCTGCGACCACGCGTCTGGGTCTTGGGAGTGGTCACAGCAGGGACACTGGAAGTTCCGGCCGGTCCACGAGACTGACTGCAAGTTTGGGCCCTGGACTGGGAGGCACGGGACGCTTTGGAGGGGGCAGGAGTTTGGGACGCAGGGGGAGCCTTGGAGGGAGTCTTGGATGAAGCCCTGGATGGTGTTCGGGACCTCGCCTTCCGGGTAGTAGAGGAAGCACGAATGCGAGGAGGCGGGGATCCCATAGTTGCGGGGGTGCACTTGATCTTCTTTGTCGTGCAGTAGATGCACGACATACACGGAGCCCCGGTCCTCTTGTCCGACCGAGTTGCGCAAGGCCATTTTTGCTTGTGGCAAGCATAGCATGGGTTGTTCTGTTGGTTGTATTAGTGTATGGACCCACTTGATATATTTAAAAGTACTCACTGGTCCGGGAATCAGAATGTCAACTGCAGGGATGACTGGGGGTGCCTGCACCGGAGGTTCGGGAGTTGGCTGGGCAGGCTCGACAACTGCTTTGTGACTGCTGGCAATCACCTGGTATAATGTAAGCAAACGCCCGAGGCCCGGACGAATAAATGACACTTACTGTGGCAGGGCCAAAAGGTTTCTTCTTGGGTACCCGGGGCGAGCGAGGCGAATCAGGGGTCCTTGCGACAATTGTGGAGAGCCGGGGGAGGACGATCTCCGGCACTCCACCCGAAAGTGGCTACACAAAAATGAGAGACAAAAAACAAATGAACAAGACGACATACCTGCATAACCGAGTCTTCATCATCTTCCAACTCCACGATGGGCTTGGACTTCACAATGCGAGCAGACCTCTGACGCTTGCGAGTCTTCATCGCGGATTTCGGGGGTTGGGAGGAGGATCCAGAAATCAAGAGGGACTTCCTCTTCTTACTCCCTTCTGCCTCGGGATCCGGGTCAGTGAAGACGGCCTTACCTTTCCCCTTGTCCTGGGACTCGGTGGTGGGGTTGGTGGAAGGGCCGGTGACATTGCCGGCAGGGATGGCTGGGGAGGGAAGGTTGACAGGAATCGGACCTGTGGATGGGGGGGCAGCAGTTGGGAGATCGAAGGTCTGGTCGCCTAAGGCGTTCCAGGCGAGGACCTTGGGGTGCCAGGGGTGCCTCAGAATGCAAGGATCGTCATACCCGATGGAGTGCCAGTCAGGCCAGACCTTGGGAACCATGTTCCGGATGTGCTGGAGCTCTTTGGAGCACGAAATGATGAGGCCGGGAATAGGACCAACCCCGGACCCATGCTCCTTGGCTACATCAGACTACCTAGATGTTAGAAAAGAAAAAGCACAAAAATAAAATACATACCACCAGTGTAGCAACCTGTTTTCCCAACGCCGCGTGGCTGGGACCCGGGGGAATCTGCCGGGCGGCGCTGATGATGGCCATGATCTGGGCAGTGGATGCCTTCAGATGGGTCAAAGAGTCGTCAACTGGAGTGGACATGATGAGTGGGTTGAGAGATTGAAAGATCTTGAAATCAGATTGAAATCAGTTATCAGAAAGATGAAGTTTCAAAACAAACAAGACATTTGATGGGCGATCCACAAAATCGTTGATTGTTTGTGTTTGTTTGGTCGTGGTTCAACTTTCGGCAATCGCCGGCTTTGTGTTGAACTTCGAAGTTTTTTAGATCATCAGTCAATCAGTCCAACAATTCTCCACACATGAGTTCCCATCCAGCCGTTAGATTTAATGACCCCCCGGTGACCGACTGTAATTCTATGGATGTGGATGACTCATCTATGGGCCGGGTATCACTAGGTATGTTGTATTCTTATCATGCCTTATCTATTCACCGGGCATCCCTTAGATGACTTAGATGACTTATACCTCGGGCCGGATGATGACATAGAATATGATTCTACGTCATCCGGACCCCCGGATGCATCGGCTGCAATACCCGGTATGACTATACATTCCTTATCATCGGGGATCCCCATGCATGCTAACTTCACCCTTGAAGATCAATCACATCCGGGTCAAGCTGAGGATGCCAGCTGTCTCATTGATCCAGACTTGTACCTCGGGCCTGAGGATGATGTCATTGAGGTTGATGAGTTGCTGGATTCTGCCGATCCTCCCACTTTTGCTCCGGCCACCTCAGAGGTGTCTATTTCATGTGGGTCATTCATTCCAGACCATTATTGATACTTATCCTATCTCCCAAGCTGACATATCATCTACCGAACCTCGTGCAGACCAGCCGGAGCTCGATATCGAGGATGTACGTTTGATGGTCCGGGAGCTCCATCCTTTCGGACAATACCAACACCCAGCATGTGAGTATCTCAAAGCAGAGCATTTATATTTTTGCTAATCTTTCTGGAAGACCAATCCCTCCAAGATCGACTACTTGATTACAAACACCATATTGGAGGTCTTCCTGACCCTTCCATCCAACAACTAATCGAGGCCGAGCGACCATTCCGAACTGCTTGGGCAGAAACATCCGACAAGCTGAAAAAAGCTGATGCAGACCTGCAGAGGTTGCAAAGAGTTGAACAGATGAGCATTTAAATGCTCAAGGTAGTAGATTCCATGATTGAACACTTTGAAGAACAAATGACCATGTAAATTACTGTATTGCAACCTCTGAAGTTTCATTGACATGCCCACATCATGTACACTACCGAATTGTTCAATACATGTCCCCGGGTGTCAAACGGCACTCGATACACCATGGTTGGGAGTTGATAATCGGGACTCAACACTTGGCACTCAACGTTCGGGACTCGATTTTCGATGTTCGGGACTCGCCACTCGATAGTCGGGACTCGGTGTTTAAAGAATCTCGGGCTTCGGGTTTCGGGACTCGAGGTTTGATAGTCGGCATTCGATGGCCGCGACTCGATGCTCGCGACTCAATGGCCGGGACTCAATAATCAATGTTAGACGATAGGATTACCATACTCGATATTCGGTAGTTGGGACTCAGCATATAATATTAGGTCAGATATATGATAGTTCCACATTGACATTTAAATACAAGCAGGTAAAGGCAGGCAGTTTATGATCAGTCCATTACTTCTTTCCCCTTGCTCTCGTCACTCGAGCCCTTGTGTCCAATGGCTGTTGTGTTGACTTACTCCGGGTTGTCCTCGCCGATGGCTCAATCACCGCTTTCTTTCCCCGCATGTTCTTTGGTGCCGGCGACCTATTGACTCTTTCGGTTGCACCATCCTCCTGAACATGTCCAGTGACTTGCTCAGTCAGCCCAGTCAGGAGGTCGCCCATTCGCGATGTCAGCAGCGCACCAGTCTTCCCTGCATTGACCGGGCAAGGCGTTGGAATTGCCCATGGGATGGCTGTCCCTTCATGTGCTGTCGAAGGACCAGGCTCCGTTCTGGGTCTCTTTTGCAGGGATCTACCTTCCTCTGTGTCATCATCAGCATCATCCTCCATGTGATGAGTGTCGCCCTCAGGATTGCTCTCTGGATCACTCTCATGATCGGTCTCAGGATTACTGTCAGTTTCGGTCACCGAAATCCGAGGCCTTCGGATCATAACTCGTCTGACTTTACGAGTCCGATGAGAAGGCGAATTCCCAGATACAACCGAGGCTACCATGTCCCCATCTCTGTTCTTCCATGCTTTGAACAGGAATGTCGGACCTTCGCCTTTCTCCTGCCGAGCATACCAGAAATTCAGTAAGGTGGTCGTGTCCCAATGTTGCAACTTCGAAGGCTCCTTCAAGTCCACATCCGCTGGAACATACTTTCTTGCCACAAAGTCATCCTGACTTTGTACGATGGCGCTCCATGGCACAACTGCCTTCTCAATCCCGGAACAGATACCTGCATAAATGCATTCAACAAATGTTCGGGTGTTGCAACGATGGACTCACGATAGTGCGATGTGAGAAATGCTCTCACAATGGTTTTCAACTGTGAAATTTCTTTATCCGTGAGCTTCTGTGTCTGTGGTTGACGCGCCCTATGCCTTCCAGAAGTGGAAGTCAACTGAGTGGAATGACCTGATCTTGCCATGGTGAATGAGATTGCAGAAAGGGCTGAGGATGAGCAAGGTGGAAGTAATAATGTTGACAAGTTCAACTTTGAGCAATGCCTAACAGTTGGTTAATCGACCCATATTGGACGCAATTCCATTGTTGGAAATGAATTTGTAATGACGCATCCAGACTGCATAACATCACATTGCAATAACAATTTATTCACATTCCTGAGCTGATGCTTTGCTTGCAGCCTTAGAAAATAACATGAAGATAGGTAGATGCACCCCACTGCAAAAATCCCACAGGGTTGAAGCAAGGGGCAGCAGAGGTAGGAAAACTTGGGTCAAGGTCCCACTTGCAAGCACAAAAAGATGTGCCTACAGGTCCATGCCTAGCTCTCCCCCAGAATCACCAATAATTCGGCCTGTTGAGGCACCACCTCTTTGGGAAGACATTCCTGGCAACACTTACGAGCAAGACCAAGGCTCATTTGAGCCTTTGCAACTCCCAAAAACCATGGCAAGTTCATGTAAAATGTTGCATTGCAATTCAAATGATAGCTAAGTATAACAAATGCAGAGTCAGAATGACTACCTCAGGCAATGGCTGCCAAGGCAGGAATCATATCTGCATCACCTCCTTGATTGAGAAGCTCCACCAGAAGATAGGAGATGCATCGTCTGCGACCAGGATGGGGTCTACAAATGTCAAGATTGTCTTGGGGAGCCACTCTATTGCACTGGCTGTTGCAGAAGTCAACATCTTTGCAATCCCTTCCACTGGATCAGTCAATGGAACGGTCAATTCTTCGAGCAAAGTTGTCTCGCTCACGTCGGACTCATCATACACCTCGGTCATGAGGGCAAACAATGTCCCGTACTTACAGATAGGTGGGATTTCTTCGAAGAAGACGAACCGGAAGACCAGCTTGAGCCTGAAGATCTACCATCTGTGTCGGGACCCGAGTTCCAGCCGAAGGAAAACACCATGGTCATCATTGACAAGTCCAGAGTTCATCGCCTCCGGGTTCAATGCTGCGAGTGTCCAAATGCCATGAGTCCAGACCTTCAAATGTTTCGACATGGATTTTTCCCCGCTTCATTTAACAAGCCGAAGACTTTGTTCACCTTCAGGGTTCTCGATGATTTTCTATTGGACAACCTTGAATGTGGGACCTCGGCGATGAACTATTACAGCAAGCTCTGGCGAATGACCTCGAGCATGTTTCCACACCTTGTACCGGTAATGCTATATCTCTCATCTCAAGGACAATATTTTGACAAAGAATGTGGCAAGGACCGATATCGAGAGCTCATGAGAGTTGCCCGACAGTGGAGGCAGTTGAAGACGATGAAATGGCATGGCTTTGGCCATTGTTCCGACAGCCCAAATGCAGGAGATCTCGCATTATTTTGCCCGGCATGTCCTCAGCCTGGGATTGATGTGTCCTTGTCAGGGGATGAATCACTTGATGAGTGAGTCTTCCTCGATACCGAAGTCACTGCGGCGATAATAACAACTCCAAGGTGGAAATACACCCGGTCATTTGTTATGGACGGAAATTTCAAAGCCGAACACCTGCATCCCATGAAGCCATTTGATGAAGTTTGGCTGTCGGATGGGTTGGGATTCATGGTGGGAAAGGACAGGTATAAAATGCATCTTGCAGAGGCTGCCGACACTTTAGAAAAATCAAGCTGCAACAATCACTGGGCAGTAAATCAAGCAAATGCGGCTCGGCACAAGCTGGAATCCACGGGCATCAGGGGAGTAGCCTGTGCTCGACACGGTTGCTTTGTTCCTCACTCGATGGTAGATTTTCAGAAAGGCGAAAGGCAAGCTGACCCAGCCATTCGACATTCACGAGTTAACCATGCATCATTCGCAGACAAATGAACATGGACTATGCCCTTTGTGAGGCTGCCCGGCACAACATGGAAGGCATCACCAGGGCAGTCACCTTCTATGATATCAACTGTCAATACAACAAGCACTTTCGGGTTCGGGTGGATCGAAGCCGATTTCTCGAAATGGTTCCGGAATTGACCATCATTCCCGGAATCGGGTTGTGGCACATCCACGGACATCAGGACAGCTGCTATGTCCGTTATGCATCGAATTTTATCGAAGGCATCGGTCGGATCGATGGAGAGATCATGGAGACCCTATGGTCATGTCTCAACCTGATTTCCCCTGCTGCTCGGGGAATGTCATCCCCGCATCGAAAGGAATGTCTCGATTATCAGATGAACGATTCCAATTTCTGCAAGATGATCTGCATGAAAAGGACCCTTTGCCGAAAATACAAGCAGGCGAAGAATGGCATCGCCGAAAGCGAAACGGCTTTTGACAGACTCGATGAAGCAGCACCCGGGGATTCAAAGACAGAGTGGTTAGCCAGAGAGAGGATCGCTCAGTCCGGCAGAATAAGTGATCCTGCGGCTATGGATGTATATGAGATTAATATCAAGAAGGGTTAGTTGACTTTGTCTCCATCAAAGTCCGAATTAATTTTTCACTCAGCACCGAGCAAAAAGGAGATCGAGCTTAGACTACTAGAGGAGGGCAATGCCCGAAATGCAGCACCTGCTCGCAGATCTGTGGCGACATGGATATCAATGGGGTTGGCGATTGAAGAGGCTCAAATTGCATTGCTCATCGAGGTCCGAAGAATTGGTAGAAGAACTACCGAGACACAGAGGTTAGACATCGCCCGGCAACGCGATCGTCTCCAAGGCCAGATCGATGGATTCACTCGGTCTGCTATTACGCATCTCGGAGAGGGATTTGATGCAGATGACGATCCCAAAGACATGAACTTAGACATTCTTGATGATCTCGATGATGACTTGGCAGACTTCACCGAGACATCTGACACATGGGCAAACTCCCCCGAGCTCACTGTAATCCCATTGCCATCAAACCTCGGGGTAGATCGATGCAGACGATCTCATTCCGCTGGAGATGTCTCTTCGTGAAGGGCAGGCCAATGACTCCCTTCACAACCTCCGAATTCACTTGTGCAACAAGGCGATTCTGTTTCGAACAACAGTTAGGCAAGCTGTCATATACCATATATCCGGTTACAGATCCGAAGATCCGGATCTCAGATCCGATCCAGATCCGTTGGACACATCCGTCGTCCGGTCCACAGATCCGATCCGATTCTCATTTCATTTCCTGTTCATATAACTCTAACTACCTTTCATCTCCTTTCGGTATTCCTGTACACCGGTAATCCGGTTATCCTTACTTCCACTGTTCTTACTGATCCGCTTTAACTTGTACTTCATTTCCGGTTCATGATTAACCCGCTCCGACTTACCAATACACTTTATGTATACTTTGCTTATACTTCGTACATAGCCTCATACCTTTGCTTATTGATCATTCCGTTAGTTATCCGTAGTATATAAACCCTTGTACTTGCGCTGTAGAAGATCAGTTCGAATATCATCTTAGATTGCACTCATCCTGTCTGGACTCTAAGTCCTTCCGTTATCCGTCCGGACTTGAGTACGATACTCTTGTCTACTCCGAGACTTAGGATTGAATCCGATAGTCTATACATCCGCCTCTGTCTTCGGACAGTCTTACTCGTTAGTTTCTAGTTCGGATCCAATCCGGATTAGCCGTTACCCCATCCGTCTGATATCCGGAAGTCTTACCGGATCCGTTACGATACTTATCCGTCCCTCCAGACGCGATATCTTGGTGCTCTGAAATAAGGGGCAATACTCGGGAAAGGGGCACAGCGCACGAGCTGAGGCCAAAGCCCTTCGGATCCGATACCCCTTGAGTACGGTCTTAACAGTATATTCGAACTCATACCTTTCCGAGTATACTTACACCTATCATGCCTTCCACTAAGACACAAGCAACTCTACACGCAGTCGGACTTACATCCCTCCGTCGTGATCCAACACCCATAGTCAACACCTTCACCAGTTTCTCTCAGCGGCGCGTTAGTAACCGCGGACCCGCTCAAACCATATCCGAACTCCTTAATCGTCGACACCCGGAAACTCCTACGCGCACTCCTGCCGGAGGGCCTCCGGACGACGAAGATCCTGATGATGGTGATGATGATGACTTTCCCGGTGGAAACCCGCCGGATGACTTCGGTGGTGAACCGGACAATGATCCGGATGATGATGACGATGAAAACGACGGCCTAAACCCACAGGACCGCGTTATGCTCCGACTCTCAGAAGCCATCGATAACCTTGCTCGCAATAATCGTCGCGTACCCACATCCGAAGATTCCAAGGTCAAGGTCCGAGAACCGGATACCTTTGACGGATCCGAGCCACGAAAGCTCCGTGCGTTCTTCGTCCAGTGTGAGCTGAACTTCCAAAGCAAGCCAAAGGCTTTCCGTACCGGACGGGCTAAAGTCAACTTCGCCCAATCCTACCTTAAGGGTATGGCCCTCGAATGGTTTGAACCGGATCTCCTGTCCGACGATCCAGATGATCGTCCGGACTGGGTAGATGACTATTCCGCGTTCATGCTTGAACTCCAAACCAATTTCGGACCTCACGACCCATCCGGTGATGCAGAAATGCAACTCGAGCAGCTCCACATGCGTGACGGACAGCGCATTAACAAGTATATTGTGGAATTCCAGCGTCTCGCTTCGCAAGTCCGTAGTTGGGGCGACGGAGCCTTACGACGCCAATTCTACAACGGACTTCCGGCTCGCATCAAGGATGAAATCAGTCGCATGGGTAAACCCTCTACCCTTTCCGAATACAAAACCCTCGCTCAGACTATCGACGCCCGATACTGGGAACGGAAGGGAGAGATCTCCCGAGAGACTAAACCCGCTTCATCCACTACCCCTAAGCAACCCGCTTCTGACCGGACGAACTCCAATACGTCCGGATCCGGAAATCACAAATCCGGAAACAATAACTCCAGTAACCAGAAATCTGCCAAGCCATCCGCGTCCTCGAGCTCGTCCGCTCCTAAGGCTCCGGACCTTACTTCCAAGTTGGGTAAGGACGGTAAACTCACGTCCGAAGAGAGGCAGAGAAGATTGGATAAGAAGCTTTGCTTATTCTGCGGCGGACCCGGACATACTGCTCGGGAATGCACCAAGTCTACTTCGCGCGCTGCCAAGGGCCGTGCTGCAGTAGTTGCTCCGGAAGCCAAACCGGATGTCTCGGTCGAGGCAAAAAAATAGTCCGCGACCCTCCTAGCTCCGTGCAGGAAGAGGGTCGCGTTGACTCTGCCTGCACACAGGAGTTAAGACTCAACGCTGTCGCGCTTTCGGATCCGACTTCTCTCTGTCCATATGTTTCACTTCCGTTACTTCCATCCGTATCCGAATTTCCAGCTCTTGTAGATTGTGGTTCTTCTCATTGTTTCATAGACACTGCGTTCGTCCGAAAACATAAAATCCCTACATATCCGATACCTCCGATTCCGCTCCGCTTGTTTGATGGTACTTGTAATAACACTATTTCCGAAGCTATAGATTTGTCTGTCCGTTTTCCGTCCGGTGTAGTTACCTCTGATACGTTTTACGTTACTCCTTTGGATTCATCTTGTTTTATCGTTCTTGGATATAGCTGGCTCACCCGACACAATCCGTTGATTGACTGGGTTTTGGGCAGCATCGAATTCCGGACGACTTCTCATGGAATGCCATCGACACCTCCGACGTCACTTCCGTCTTCGGATCCCCTTCCTCCGACGGAAACCCTTCCTCCTCCGACTACATCTGGACCATCCGCTGATAATACCGTTCCTAACATATCCTTAATCAATGCAGTTGCCTTTTGCCGAGCCTGCAAGCTGGAAGGTTCGGTCCAGTTCAGTATTCACCTTCGTCCATCCGGTGTCGATCTCCGGTCCGCATCTCTCTCGTCCGATCCTCCGGATCTATCCGATATTCCTTCGGACTATCACGAGTTTGCGGATGTCTTCGACAAGGGAAAGGCTAGCCAACTTCCTCCCCATCGTCCTTATGATCTGAATATAGATCTGGAAGAAGGAACTAGTCCTCCCCTCGGAACTATCTATTCTCTATCCCCGGTTGAGCTTGCAGCTCTCCGGAAGTTTCTTGATGAAAATATTGCCTCTGGGCTCCTTCGCTCCTCTTCCTCTCCTCACGGAGCTCCGGTCCTATTTGTCAAGAAAAAGGACGGATCCCTCCGCCTTTGTGTGGATTTCCGTGGACTCAACCAGATCACTAAGAAAGACCGATATCCGTTACCCCTCATTGCCGACCTCCTAGACTCTCCGAGCCGCGCTAAAGTCTATACCAAGATCGATCTCCGATCCGCTTATCATCTCGTCCGGATAGCGGAAGGAGACGAATGGAAGACTGCCTTCCGAACGCGCTATGGCTCTTATGAATGGTTGGTGATGCCGGAAGGTCTCACTAATGCCCCAGCAGCATTCCAGCGCTTTGTCAATAGCGTGTTTGCGGATATGCTGGATGTATGCGTTATCGTATATCTGGACGACATCCTCATCTATTCCCATGACCTCGCGTCCCATAAGCAACACGTCCGAGAAGTACTCTGTCGACTCCGTAAACATCGTCTCTATGCCAAACCCGAAAAATGCGAATTCCACTCCACTTCCGTTGAATATCTCGGATATCTCCTATCTCCGGACGGATTGACCATGTCGTCCGAGAAGATCCAAGCCATTACTGACTGGCCAGAACCCCGGAAAGTCAAGGATATCCAGTCCTTCCTCGGATTCGCAAATTTCTATAGACGGTTTATCTTCAACTACTCGGATATCGTGGTTCCGTTAACACGGCTTACACGCAAGGACATTCCGTGGAACTTTTCCGAGGATTGTCGGAAATCTTTCGAAGAACTCAAGAAAGCCTTCACTACGGCTCCGGTGCTTACGCACTGGATGCCGGATGTTCCTATAGTTGTGGAAACCGATGCCTCTGACTATGCTATAGCTGGAATACTATCCATTGTATGTCCGGACTCAGAGCTTCGTCCGGTAGCGTTTTATTCCCGTACGCTAACCGCTCCGGAACTCAACTATGACACCCACGACAAGGAACTCCTAGCTATATACGAAGCTTTCCGGACCTGGCGACATTATCTAGAAGGCTCGGCCGAGCCTGTAGATGTTGTCACGGACCACAAAAACCTTGAGTACTTCGCCACTACCAAACTCCTCTCTCGCCGTCAGGCTCGCTGGTCCGAATTCCTTCACCAGTTCAACCTCATCATCCGTTTCCGTCCCGGAAAGCTCGGAGTCAAACCGGATTCCCTTACTAGACGCTGGGACGTCTATCCCAAAGAGGGGGATAGGGACTACGCCCGAGCTAACCCTCATAACTTCCGTCCGGTATTCACGTCCGAACAGTTAGCTTCGTCCCTACGAGCCTCAACCTTAGCAACTCCGGTGCTTAGAGCAGCTGTTCTAATGGATATCGATAACCTTCGGAAAGACATCCTGACCGCACTCCCTAATGACCCTATTGCAACCAACCATCTTCCGGTACCTTCGGATCCGAGATGGACAGTGGACGATAGTGGTTTCCTCCGTTGCGACAATCGTATATATGTTCCGGAATCCAATGACCTCCGACTTCGCGTCCTCCGTAATACTCATGATCATCCTCTATCCGGTCACTTTGGTCAAAACCGAACCTTAGACCTCATCCGACGCGAGTATACATGGCCAGGTATACGCACCTATGTTAAGGACTACGTCCGATCCTGCACTACCTGCGCCCGGGCCAAGGTTCCGAGACACAAACCTTACGGATTGCTCAAGCAACTACCCATACCGGAAAAGCCTTGGAATTCCATCTCTATGGATTTCATAGAGCAACTTCCGGACTCCTCCGGCTTTACAGCCATCCTCGTTATCATAGATCGACTATCCAAGCAAGCAATATTTGTTCCGACTCACGATACCATTACCTCTCCTGACCTCGCTCGCCTGTTCCTACTTCACGTGTTTTCCAAGCACGGAGTTCCGTCCCATGTCACCTCGGACCGCGGTACAGAATTCGTATCACACTTCTTCCGGTCCTTAGGAAAAGCATTGGATATGGTCCTCCACTTCACATCCGGATATCATCCGGAAGGGGACGGACAAACCGAGCGTGCCAACCAAACCCTAGAACAATACCTTCGGATATATTGCAATTATCAGCAGGACAACTGGTCGGAATTACTCCCCTTAGCAGAGTTTGCATACAACAACGCTCCGAGTGCTACTACCGGAGTATCACCCTTCTTTGCTAATAAGGGTTATCATCCGAACATATCCGTCCATCCGGAACGCGATCTATCCTCCATCCGTGCCCGAGACTATGCTATAGATCTCGACGACCTTCATCAATTCCTCCGAGAAGAAATGGCTCACGCCCAAGAAAGATATCAAGGACCTGCGGACGCTAAACGCAAACCCGCTCCGGATCTCAATATCGGAGACCAAGTCTTTGTCAAGGCTAAGTACTTCCGGTCCACTCGTCCGTCCAAGAAACTCTCGGAAAAGAACCTAGGTCCGTTCGAAGTCATATCCCGTCCAGGTACCCATTCCTTCACTATCCGACTTCCCGAATCCATGAAATCCGTCCACCCCGTTTTCCACGTCTCGCAATTAGAACCATCCGTTCCGAACACCATTCCTAATCGTATCCAGCCTCCTCCACCTCCGGTCGAAGTCGACGGAGAACCAGAGTATGAGATATCCGAAATCCTAGACTCTAAGCTAGACCGTCGTAGACGCCAGTGCCAACTCTTATACCTCGTCCGATGGTCCGGATATGAGGGAACGGACGAGGAGACCTCGTGGTTATTAGCCACGGAACTCGGAAACGCGTCCGATCTAGTCTCGGATTTCCACACTGCATATCCAGACAAACCCGGTCCTATTGCTATACAATGAGTACAAAATCGGATATACAAGTACATTAGTAGCAGAAGAGACAGATCCGAAATCCTTTAGCCATCCGTCTCCATGTCACCTCCGGATCCGGACTCTTCAGCTCCCTTCTCAGAGCCCTCAGAATGGGCCGCCTCAGTAACTCGGATTCCGTTCCGGATCCCCTCCAGAAGGATGATCTGGAACTCCCTCTGCTGCTGCATAAACGCCTCCAAGTTAGTATTCATCCGATCCAAAGCAGCCCTACTCCCTTCCGCCGCTCCGATGCTCTGTTGGAGCAATCCGTTGGTCCGAGCCAATTCCGCTACAATGCTATTAGCAGCAGCAACCCAAGCCTGATCGTCATATTCCACTTCCGCGTCATCCGCTCCGACGACCTCCATATCCGGATCCGGAGTCGGACTCTGCTGGCGCTTCTTACCCTTGCCTTTCGGAGATGGAGTCCCAGCAGCGCGCTGCCTCTTCTTAGACTTGCGCTCTTGGACAACTCCAGGCCTTCCAGGACACGTGACCTTGTCCTTCCGGCATCCGTTGCAAGCCTTGATCTATCCGAACGTTAGGAGTCACGGATCCGAAAAAATCAGGACGACTCACCAAGGAATTGCTCTCAGCATCAGTCCATAGACAAGCCCGACCCTTCTTGGTGCAACGAGAACAAGCTCCCTCCTTATCCGTGGAGATCGCGCGAGTCTACGGATCCGATATGAGACGGATCCGACGGTATAAACACAAACTCACCATTTCCGCTACAATCGCCCTGCGCCTAGTCTCCTCCGCTTCCCTTCGGATCTCAGCCTGCTCAATCTTCCTAATCCCATCCAGACGTTTCCGTTCCGCTTCCTCCTCCTGGCGCTTCAGCTTTTCAGCCTCTTCTTCCTTCCGAGCCGCGGCCTGGGCTGCCAGCAGTGCTGCCTCTGCTTCCGCTAGTTGTTGTTTAGCGGTCTTCTTGGAACCGGATCCGTTATCAGCCATGTTTGAGTAAAGCTAGTGGTAGTGAAGAAGTGGGGAAAGGAAGGAACACCTGCGACGCTTTGACATCCGTATATCTGTCGAAATCCGAACTCAGACACTTCTCCCATCAACTTCTCCATCGTCTCGCACTCATATCTTCCGGTCCGGATCGCTGATTCTCGTGCCTCTAGGGATCGGCCCTAAGGGGGGGATACTGTCATATACCATATATCCGGTTACAGATCCGAAGATCCGGATCTCAGATCCGATCCAGATCCGTTGGACACATCCGTCGTCCGGTCCACAGATCCGATCCGATTCTCATTTCATTTCCTGTTCATATAACTCTAACTACCTTTCATCTCCTTTCGGTATTCCTGTACACCGGTAATCCGGTTATCCTTACTTCCGCTGTTCTTACTGATCCGCTTTAACTTGTACTTCATTTCCGGTTCATGATTAACCCGTTCCGACTTACCAATACACTTTATGTATACTTTGCTTATACTTCGTACATAGCCTCATACCTTTGCTTATTGATCATTCCGTTAGTTATCCGTAGTATATAAACCCTTGTACTTGCGCTGTAGAAGATCAGTTCGAATATCATCTTAGATTGCACTCATCCTGTCTGGACTCTAAGTCCTTCCGTTATCCGTCCGGACTTGAGTACGATACTCTTGTCTACTCCGAGACTTAGGATTGAATCCGATAGTCTATACATCCGCCTCTGTCTTCGGACAGTCTTACTCGTTAGTTTCTAGTTCGGATCCAATCCGGATTAGCCGTTACCCCATCCGTCTGATATCCGGAAGTCTTACCGGATCCGTTACGATACTTATCCGTCCCTCCAGACGCGATATCTTGGTGCTCTGAAATAAGGGGCAATACTCGGGAAAGGGGCACAGCGCACGAGCTGAGGCCAAAGCCCTTCGGATCCGATACCCCTTGAGTACGGTCTTAACACAAGCCAAATCCCAGGCCCTGAAAACTCGAGCTTGGTCCCAGGTGACTTCAGTGCAGCAGGCAGTGTCCCTCCATGCCAGTATATATATGAAGACAAGGAAGCAAATGATGCAACTGGAGCCAGGGCAAGACCAGGTTCAGAAATACAAACCCCTGCTTTGCGAGCAGCTCAAAATCAGCACTGCCGTCGGCAATCCAAATGCCCGGGGTCAGCGAAATGAGTCCCTCGCTTGGTTCTGGTCAGTCGAAGTCGACCTTGGGGGTCCTGATCACTCATGGAATGAGGAATGTGAGTTCGGGCATGCTTGACGTGTCCCGCGCTCAGCTGACGGACCCGTCCGAAGTTTACCGAGTTCATTGGCTCAGGGCAAAGGCACTAAGGGATCGATGGAAGGAAGAAATGATGTTGGTCCAATTGGAGATGGATTGGACATGTAACTTTTTCTTGTGGAAAGCAACCCAATGGGGTGACAGGATGCGCGAATCATTGGTGAAACACCTTCCGGGTCATGCATGCTACTCGGGAAGGCAATCCCAAATGTATTCATTGCTTGCACAGGATGCCCAGGCAGCATTTCAAGACCTGAAGAGCGGGTTTATAGAGGCTCGAGATGAATGAATTTTTTTGCCAAAGATATGAAACAGCTACTTCGACCCAAACATTTTAGTCCCGGGAATTGGCCGGGTCGACCCATGTCGGAGTTTGAACATTTTTATCAATCAACCAGTGGCTCATATCTTCACTTCCGAACCAACTGCCATTGTCATTGTCATTTCCAGCTTCAAAATCCTGCATTCACCATGTCTGTATTGCATACTCCTCCCACATCCCCTTCTGATTCTCAGACTTCCGGCAATGAGTTCCGACCCCTCACACTCACTCAGGCAGATATTGCAGCCACAATGTCAATGGCTGCATCTCGCATCCGAGCGTCCATCTCTCAATATCAGATGGAGGCTGCCCACACCGAGGAGCCTTCTGCTGCTCGGATCATGCACTTTAAAGCCGGGCTGCAATGGGAGATAGCTGTAAGAGAGTGATGACTGTGGTGGTAAATGCTGACATTTCCAACAGACTTTTGTGACTCCCATCCTGCAGTACTCAGCTGCAAGGAACATCATTTTCATTGTTCCGAGCCCGGTTGCTCATATTCTTCAGTTGATTCCCGAGCTCACCTGGAACATGGTTCCAGACCACATCTTTTCATCCCACCTATGCCAGTTTCAAGATGTTGCAGATCTGGGGGATCCCTCCCGCATTGTATCCACCTATGGTGCTCAATGGTGGACCGGACCAACTGCCATCCCGAACGAATTATGGCCGTGGGATCAGGTATTCGCTAATTGTGTCTGTCACTACCAGCATTGGCTAGTAAGACTTTACAGAATTTCCTTGAGTGATGACTAATCCTTTCTAGTCTGGTGTTGAGGACGAACATCTTGTTGTTCCCGAGCAGGTGGATAAAAGCTCGGTTGCAACACTGAAGGCACTGAAGTGGATGAGGGAACGCCTCCTGACAGTGATTGAGGATCAACAAGCTGGCATCCGTGAAAAGATGGCAGAGATTCAGATGTACACCGCTGTCCTAACCAAATTGAAACCAAGGGGACCAGAGTAGTTCTAATGCTTCAGTTCACAATGTTGAAGTCTAAATTCTGTACATGATGCAATCAGCACTGAAAATTACATAATGACTTTCAAATACCTGACCTATTGCTATATGCAGAGTCCTGCATACCAAATATCGAGTCCCGAACATAGAGTCCCAAATTTCGAGGCCCAAATATCAAGACCCGAAGTTGTCTCCACTATCAACCATCAAGTCCCAACTACCAAGTCTTGAAACCCGAGTCCCGACAATCAAGTCCAGAAACCCGAACCCCAACCATTGAGTCCCGACAATCGAGTCTCGATTCCCGAATATCAACACCTGAACAGTACCGAGTCCCGAGTAGCATGGAGTCCCGAGCACCAAGTGCCGACACCCGACACCTGACACCCACGAGCACCGAGCACTGAGCACCGAGCACCGAGCACCGACTGCCGACTACCGAGCACCAAGCACCGACTACCGACTACTGAGCACTGAGTCCCGAGTCCCGAGTATCAAGTCCCGACACCCGACACCCGGAATTCGGCACTCAGGCACTTGAGACTAATGATTGGAAACAACAAAACAAAATTCGAAACTCGAAAGTACTGACTACCGAATACCGAGCACCGAGCACCAACTCCCGACTACCGAGCACCGAGTCCCGAGTCCCGAATATCGAGTCCCGACACCCGGAATTCGGCACTTGGCACTCGAGACTAATGATTGGAAACAACAACAAAATTCGTAACTCGGAAGTACTGACTACCGAATACCGACTACCGAGCACCGAGCACCGAGCACCAACTACCGACTACCGAGCACCGAGTCCCGAGTCCCGAATATCGAGTCCCGAAACCCGGAGACCCGAAACCCGTATCTCGAGGATAGAGTGCCTGATATCTAGTATCATGTATTTGAAGGTGGGTACTAACATGGGTCACTACCTTTTCTACTTCTTCCAATCCAACCTTGCCCATCCACATGACGGAATCCCGGCATAAATATGAACAGCATCCCTCATATACCATGCCCAGGCAATCCGATCCCCTTCCACTGCATGAACCCCATGTCTGACAATTCTTCCCAAAAACACAATCATGCACCCCGGATCGTATATGAACTCCAGCTGAAGGCTTGGCATACTCATCCGAGCATTAGAATAATTCCCAACGCTAGTGAGAATATCGAAGCATTCGGGAATCGATGAGTGGTCTCGGTGATTCAGGGTTTCCCAATTGCATATGACGGTGAGGCTGTTAAACACCGTTGCCCAGTACTGGAGGGTCTCTGACATCTTCGGAAGTTCCTTGCTTCGTGCCTTTTCTCCGAGGCTCGCAAAGGCTTGCAACCCTGCCCAGTACTGCTCAGGATGCATCACCCTGAGTGCCGTTGTGGCAATGGCTGCTGGCCTCGCAATGGCTTTCAGGATGTTCTCGGAGGATGGTCCCTTCAATGATGCAGATACCTCCGGATCGGACTGATTCTTTGGCATTGGTGAGTTTCACTACCGAGATTGCCATCTCATCAGATCCTACCTCGTGCCCCTGTTGAAACCACGCCGGAGATAAATTAACGCATCCGGGTGTTAGAACATCATTTTCCGAGCTTGGTGTGAACCACTGTTGATTAGTACGCCAAATCCCATCGAGCTTGATGCTTTTTTCGAGCATGGGAGCTAGCAAATCAGAGGCCGCCCAAATTTCCTTCTGTACGTACCATTTGATGTTCAATATCCATCCAGTAACAATATATATAACACACCTGGGTGGCATCGGTCAAGGCGTCTGGGAGGTACCATGCGATGATGACACCGGATGCATCAAGAATTGTCGCGGGTATGTCGATCAACTTTGTGCCCTCATGGACGGGAGGACACCTCTCAAGCAACTTTGCCTCTCTCTCTTCATTATGCCCCGTGTCCTTCGGGGAGATCAATTTGCTATATCTTGCAATATCAATTGGCATCCGAACTGTGTTGAAGCAATTTGACTGATAAAATGAAATTTCCGAACCTGCAGTAAGACTCACTGGGATTTTTATATGCCTTTATGAGCTGATGAACCAATTGATCACAAGCCATCACCAGATCAGTGTCTAGTTTCGGAGAAGGTATAACTGGGTCTCCTCCTGTCTTCTCTGCATTGAATTTCTGTTCCGTGTAATCACATGCCACATGAGTGACAGTCAGGGCCCAAGTGCGCCAGAGGGTTATTTCATCATCGGAAGTGAAAGAAACATCCATGATTGAATTGATCTTGTGAGATCAGAAGCTGAATCCTGAATGTCCGCACTTTGGTGTTAAAGGGGGTGGAGATAGAGAGGATCAGATAAGGGAGCCTTGGATGATCTTAGCTTTCAAAGATCTATTATCTATTATCATCTATTGCTCAATGAAATACCAGATGATTGGAGGTCTGTTGGATGTCAGATATTCGTTTGTCGAGACCTGGGCCTCGGATCTCGGTACACCTCTCTCAATTTTCGATACCCGGGACTCCATAGTCGGAACTCGAGTCTCGAATCTCAGGTGTCGGGTGTCGGGTGTCAGGTGTCAGGTGTCAGGTGTCGGGTGTCGGGTGTCGGGACTCGATTCGGGACTCGTTGGTCGGGACTTGATACTTGATTGTCGGGATTCAATGGTCGGGCGTCGGGTTTCAGGACTCAAATGTCGGGCTTAGGGACTCGGGTTTCAAGACTCGGTAGTCGGGACTCGATGGTCGATTTTCGGGATTCGATAGTCGGGGCTCGGATATCGGTACGCTTCGCCTGGTGATTATAGTTCAATAGATTCTTGTAGGGAACTGCAGGTACTGGGTGCACTTCGGCACCGAGCATGCTGAGAAGATCAATCTTCTCTTGGCTCTGAGTATCAAAGCATTAGCAAAGGAAACAGTGGCCAGGTGGTTTGCTTGACTTCACCTGAGTGTTAGGCATGAATATAACACATTTGTAACCCTTGGCCCTAAAGACATGGGCAAGACCAATATCAGCGTTGCCTGCAGTACCCTCAACAACAGTTCTGCCGTGTTTTATGCTGCATACATACTCGACGTTAATGCTTATTGCGCTATGTGCTACTCCCACTCACCGACCCTTCTCCTCTGCATCCAGAAATATACCGACAGCAGCACGGTCTTTAATGCTGCCTCCAGGATGTTGGAATTCGGCCTTCCCATATATCTTGCTTCCTGTCTGCTCCAAGAGCATCTTGAAATAGATCTGACCATGGTGTTAGATAGGAATCCACTGTCTTCTCAATCGTGCGGTGACCCCCTCATCAATGGTGTATTTCCCACTGCACCCATAAAACCGTCAACAGCAATGTTGCTCGTCGCAAAACCTCTAGTTTACTGCACAATAGCCCATCGCAAGCCTGATAGCATGATAATTCAAAAAAAAACAATGATGCAAGAAGTGGAGTACATTAGTACTTGCTCCCATGAGGATGAGGTGGACTTGGAGCGAGTATGACATTTAGAGGTCACCATGTGTCGATGTTCTTGGTTGCTATGCCCATATGGCAAATTATATGGTAATCAGGTATGAAGAGGAATGTATCGTCACATCAAAGAGCAAAACCATCCATTAAGATGCAGAGATCAAGACACCCAAAGAACAGAAAAGCGCTCAGATGTATCTAGAACCAAGCAAGAAAAAAATGCAGGGCTGAATGAAGAAGACAAGCTCAGACATAGAATAGGTAGTCTGTCATACATGCAGAGTCATGCAGGCCATAATAGAGAGCATAGCGTGGTTGTCAACAAGACGAAGACAGTTGTATCGAAGTAGGGTAGTATTGACGGGGGTATCAAGGTCTTGTGTATTCTGCTGCATCGTTCATGGCTGGCGTTTCTTCACGTTCTGGTTCAGCCACTGAAGGCCTTCAAACAATCCTTCACCCGTCGTGGCACAACTGCGGTACATGGAGTAAATAATGTTCTCCTGGAGTGAACGGAATGCTGATCTTGGGTGGACATACCAAGAGCGATGCCGCATGCGGTGAAGACCCAATTTTTCTGTCACCTCAGCGGGTGACATAGCTAGAAAACAAATGAGCCTTTATCCAAAAGCATATAAACGACTCACTGTACCTCCGGGAAGATCCTGTTTGTTCGAAAACACGAGCAGTAGACATTCCTTCATCTCTCGATCACTCAATATGCAATGGAATTCTTGTTTTGCTTCATCGATTCTCTCTTGGTCTTGGCTATCGATGACGAACACAAGCCCTTGAGTGCCTGTGTAATAATGTCTCCACAGCAGTCGAATCTTGTCCTGGCCTCCAACGTCCCAGACATTGAGTACGAGGGAGGTATTAAGTGTAAAGGCAGAAAGAATACTAAGACATCAATGATCAGCAAGCATCGAAAAATCACGCTGGTCATGCCTGCATTCGTTGGTTGTATTGCCAATAGAACTGAGTGATGTGGCGGACACCTGTTCAGATGTCATGCAAAGGAAGATACCAGCAAAGTAAAAGGCATGGATTTGCACCACACTACGGTCATCATGGTGGCCCGATCTATTTGGTAATGCAGATGGAGGCGCCAGTGTGAATTCCTCGTGAAGGCAAAGATCAGTTGGAGATAGCACAAGTCATGATCACAACTAAAGAAGTAGTCAGGACCACCATCATTGGATGTTGCACCCAGTGTAGAGACTCGTGTCTCTGCAGGCGCATATGGGCCAATTTTGTGCCTTTTCATGATGCACCCACTATCCTCGCAACGCGCTTCGAACCTGACTTCTGCGCTACGCACGCTTTGGCGCGTACCAGCGCGTTACGGTGCACTCCGTCGCACTTCCTTAGGATCCGTCACCTGTCCTCCGCATGTCCCGTCCTAGTCCTCCAAGGTCCATTGGTGTGTTTTTCCTTCATCAGAACTCATGCTCCATCACGCAGGCACTAGTACTTATCATCATATTTCGTTATGGACCCTGACTTACCTCACCACTCACCTTAGTACTTCCTATTCGGTTCCGAGCCCTGGGAACTTGCTTAGCGTACCTACACATCACCATGTTCATTTTCCTGTCACCTACTTCCGTTCCACCACCATCTAAGTGGATAGCTCGAGTTTATATCTGAATACACCAGTTTCACTCCAATTGGCGCTTGGACACCCTTAAGTGTCTGCTTCCACATCTATCAAAGTCCTGACTCCCCCCATTGGTTGCCACCTCCACTTGAAGCACTCCGTTGTGATCGCACAAAGTGCGCTTTGACATTGAAGCGCGCATTTCCGCACTTTCCGCACTATTAGCGCGCATAGGCGCGTTTAGCCAGCGCTCTTCGCTTTTGAGTGCATTAATTGCACTAGTGTCCCACTTAGGCCTCGAGACCAAATCACTGGTTATAGATCCCCCTCACCTTTCACTAGAGGAATCTTTCTCAGTAGCAATCCCCTTGGGACAATTTTCCACTCGTATCCAGAGGAGCACTTGAGAGCCCACTCCCCACTCTTCCCCCTTAGAACGCAGCTATCATTCCTCGCCCTCAACTGGAGCCCACCGCGAGGGGATCATCTGAGAAAACTAGCAGGTCACTCAGGCCTACTAAGGGACGCAAAGAAAGAGAAGAAGCCATCAAAGAATTCAATACCGCATTTTCAGATCCGCGAGTCGCAGAAGCAGAAGAGATCCTTGTTCCAGTTCCCCAAAACCGTGCAAGACACACCTCAGAACCCATACGCCCAGATCTCTCACTCTTCACGCCAAACCCGCGTACCCCCGCCTCGCCTGTCAAGCCTTCTCCGAAAGACTCCGCGAAAGGCAAATCGTCCAACGAATTCGAAGCACAAGATAACCTGAGGAACCTACCCCCTGGTGCTTTCATTAGCACACCCAAGCGCATAACCCCTTCAAGCGCTAGTACTCTCTCCTCCTTAACCACGCTAACCACTTTTAGCGAGATCTCTCATAGACCATCAGACGCGCACTCAAGCGCAACCCGTACAGCAGAAGCACAGCCAATCAAGCAGGAAGACATCGACACTCCCCCTGCGCACAAACTGGTTAAATCAAAGAAAGCAATTATTGCTCAAACCACCCAAGCGCCTGCTTTATCAATTCCTCCTTCTCAACCCATTTTACCCATTAACCCACCACAAGCAAGCATGGCAGCAGTTCCCTTCAGAATGCCTGGGCACGCCACTGATAAAGCGCCCAAGTTCGACGGGAAAGA
Source organism: Suillus subluteus (assembly GCA_016647755.1). Classification (NCBI taxonomy): domain Eukaryota; kingdom Fungi; phylum Basidiomycota; class Agaricomycetes; order Boletales; family Suillaceae; genus Suillus; species Suillus subluteus. The sequence continues at coordinate 308,990 of JABBWI010000038.1, forward strand.
TTGGAGTTTGCTAACCTTTATTGCTGATTATGAAGACCTTGCCGATCAGGCAAATTTGGCGGGTGCAGATCGCATCAAAGGTCTCATAAGATACGTGCCCACTGATGATAGGGACCTTTGGGCCGGTATACCTGAAGCTACTAAAGGCGACTATGACACCTTTATTTTAGCAATCAAGGATTTGTATCCTGGATGCGAAAGAAATAAGCGCGTCACGATAGCTGACCTACAGACAGTTTCGCGCAATCAGAGTTGCGCACCAATGCCAGACGTAGAGGTGGAAGGAGAGTATTGCCGCCGATTCAAGAAGGTGTTGCAGATCCTTGAGAAGAACGATCGCGTTGGTAAGGCAGAGACAAACCGACTGTTGTTGGAGGGGTTCCCTTCAGACGTGCAACAGCAAATTCGCAACCGCATGATGATCAAGTTCCCAGATCACCATCCAGACGATCCTTACCTTATGCAAGACGTGAGCGCAGCTGCGCGCTTTTTGCTCCCAGGTATCACGTCAGTAGCAGCATTACCAATAGGCATGCAAACCCCATCACCATCGCCACGGGCTGGGAGTTCGCAAGCGCCAGTATACCAGAAACCCGCGACTGGCACAGTCGTCAAACAGGAATGCCAGGCCACTCGTAGCGGCAATTATGCGGCGCAAGGGTGTATGTTCTGCGGAAGTGGCGAACATTTCCTTAGTCGCTGTCGCGAAAAGATGGCGTATATTGACGCTGGGAAGTGTAAGGTAAGTGAGGAGAGCAACAAATTAGTATTGCCAAGCGGTAGATGGATCCCGGGGAAACCACACGAAGGGACGCTGAAAGAGCGACTTGATCGTCATATTGCCACTCAGCAGGCAGACCAGGCGCTTCCAAGCGCAAGTGTAACCGCTGGCATCTTTGTCCGTGCCGATCCTGATGTCAACACAGTGATAGAAGTTGACTCGTCTGCGTTCGTGCACACCATCACGGACGCGGATTCAGATGTAGATGACGAAGATCTCGAAGTGCTGTGCGCTACACAGGCATTAGCGCTAGCGACTGCAAAGTGCGATCAGAAGAAGGGGAATGGACCTTACGCCCCCAAAGGTAAAGCAGTGTGATTTGACGGAGTAGAAGTCTCCAGCGAGCCTCGCACACGCCCTGGGCCTGCGTCTAGGCAAGCCTCTGATGCGGTAGAGATAGTCTCTCCTGCCGTACAAGCTTCGTCAGACAAAGGCAAGGCACCAGAGCGTGCGAAAACTGTTGCAACGCCCTCTACATCAGCTGCCAAGCCACAAGAGACACCCAAAGTATCTAATAGTGCATTGTTGTCATCTGCTAACGCGCCCTCCACGTCATCATCATCTACTCATTACAGGAATTTATGTGTGCTTGAGGATAAGGAAGCCGATAAGCGCATAATCGAGCGCCTCCTTGAAAGCAACATCAATATCCTGGTGCGCGATTTACTCGCCGTTTCACCAGACGTCCGCAAACAATTCCGCGACCTCACGACCAATAAGCGCATTACTGTAGGCACGGTATCTGTCAACGAATTATCCAGCCAGGAAACGACAGAGGAGTTCATGCAGGCATTCGACCAAGATCGGTTGTGAAGTGATGACGGCAAAGTAGTCGCAGACCATTTCGCGCCATTGCGCTGCATTCGCGTGGCTACGATTGGAGGGTGGGTACTTACCTGCGTTCTTGATCAAGGCGCCGAAGTAGTAGTGATGCCGAAGGAAGTCTGGAGATCGCTAGGTGTAGGCCTGCGTGCAGACCATCACCTCAATATGGAATCTGTCAACACATTGAAGGACTCAACCCTGGGAGTAGTAGAGAACGTACCACTCGACTTTGGTGCCGGGCCTATGTACTTCCAAGTGCAAGTCACCAAACGCCCAAATTTCGAGATTCTATTAGGACGACCATTCTTCAAGCTCACCGCCTGCCGCACATTTGACCTCCCCAATGGTGATCAAGATATCCTACTAACTGATCCCAATACACGTAAGGAGCTGCGCCTTCCCACCCAGCAATGGGTGAAGCGCTGTGGACGTTGTGTAAGTGGGCTTCCATGCCCACAACATGCGCCTAAGCCGTGCAAAGAGGAGGAGAAGGGTTTTTAGATATCGATGATCTGCAGAATTCGCGGGGAGACACCTATCCGTCTTATATGACCCCACCTTGGTATATGTTTCCATCTTGCAAGGATGCTCAATCCTTCTTTCATTCCGAAGTGCGCGTGGAAGATTCGCATTCTCAGCTCTTAAGGAGCAACATCGCATCTGTTTCTGTGTTCTCACACAGCGTGTCTTCATCCAGACCCTTCAGTCATATGTACTGCATAACCTGTTGATAGGACATGTACATTGACCTGCAAAACCAGGTGTACAGGACACCGGCCGGCCAATGCACTGCCTGTATAGGCCGGTCATGCAGAGCCTGTGCAGGCCGGTGTCCTATATACAGAATGATATCTCTGCAGTATCTGTGTAGGCCAGTGATGCAGACCCTTGCAGGCACTACCTATATACATATCCAGGCTGTGGTTGACATGTGGGTAGGCCTGGTCATGCAGGCTGTATGGGGTGGCCGGCCGCTGTGCTGCTGGTTTCTGCCACAGTAGGCCAGCCTGCCTCTGCATTATGTGGCAGGGTGTCGGCCGGCCTAGGGAACAATTGTTGCTCACAGGGCCAGCCCACAGTAGCAGCCTGTGGGAAGGGACCGGCCGGCTTGCTTCTCACATCTGGCTGAGTAGGCCAGTGCCCCCTTACAGTCTGCAGGAAGGGGCCGGCCGCCGTAATGTGAGCATCTGGCCCAGCAGGCCTGTCCATTTCTGTAGTATGTGGTATGTGGCCAGCCGGCCTACCAATGAATTCTTGCTGGGCCAGTGCCCCCTTACAGTCTGCGGGAAGGGGCCGGCCGCTATCATGTGGGCATCTGGCCCAGCAGGCCTGTCCATTTCTGTAGTATGTGGCATGTGGCCGGCCGGCCTAGGAATGAATTCTTGCTGGGCCAGCCCCCATTTTCGACCCGCAGGTCCAGGCCGGCCGACATGCTTTGGGCATCTCACCCAGTGGCCTGCCCACCCCAGCAGTATGTGGGAGGTGGCCGGCCAGCCTAGGAATGAATTCCTACTTCCTTTTATGGTCTGCATGGAGGGACATACTCCTGGCATACATGTGAGTAAATATTAGGACACTTAACAGATTTGACAATAGCATTCATTCATGGATTTTAAAGTTGTCATTTTGAAGCAAATTTGAGTACATTTGAAGAGATATTTATTGGAGTGGGTGTGTTGTGTGCTTAATTTATAGCTTATGACACATCTATTTACTCCTGCATACTGCATTCCAGAACTTTATGTGGTGATCTGACCTTTAGAGCCAACCACAAAACTAGCCTCCAGCACCAATAAGTTGGCCATGGGACAAGATCCACTTCGATTTTCTTCAAAACACAAATATGGCACTTTGTATTATGTTGGGGTGAACCTCAATACAACATACATAAGGATTCTGTCAGAATTGCATGTGCTAGAGTCAATTTGTAGACTCTTGGGACATACTTTCTCAATACTTTTGTCTTTTATCTGGCAACAGAATTGACCAAGCAGGAGAGTTGGAGACTGGCACCTGTGCCCTTACAATTAATGTATAGAGTATACCTCCTCGCCATTCTGACCCAACCACTCAGTAAAGCTCCAGTGGGTTATACACTCATTTTCTAACAACATTTATGGAGTACCCCTTATCATCACACCTAACCACACTAAGTCAAGTTCTACTTCCTATACTGGGCTAGATGCCCAAATCATGTCGGCCGGCCATGGCCTGCAGGTTGCAAATGGAGGCTGGCCCTACAAGCAAGAATTCTCTGCCAAGCCGGCCGGCCACTCTCCACATACTGCAGGGGTGGGCAGGCCACTGGGCCAGATGCCCAAAGCCGCCGGCCGGCCCCTCTACGCATGCTGCAAAGGGAGGCTGGCCAGCCAAGAATGAATTCTTGGCCGGCCGGCCACGTGCCACATACTACAGAAATGGACAGGCCTGCTGGGCCAGATGCCCACATGATAGCGGCCGGCCCCTTCCTGCAGCCTGTAAGGAGGGGCTGGCCCAGCAAGAATTCATTTGTAGGCCGGCCGGCCACGGCCCACATACTGCAGAGCTTGGCAGGCCACTAGGCCAGAATCTGTTTACATTCTGAATACTCACATCACACTTTTTTCAAGTCAGGAAGATCAACATTACATTAGCATATCAACTTGTGAACTATCAACTTGTTATAAGTAATTTTCCTTCAAAATTCTTGAGGCCCTGAGCTGAAAATTCTGCCCACATAGATGCCTGCCTCTCAGCATATGCCCTATTCCCATTCTTGATGCTTTCATCTGCCCAAACTCTCCACCTCTCCTCCTGTGTCCGAAACCAGGATATGGTCCAAAACATTTCATGTTGTACCAATTTCAGTTCTTCTGACCAACGGTCATACCGTGCTTTAGCTTTCAACCAATTCACACGATAAACTGGAAATGGGGAAATAAGGTAATTCACTTGATAAAAAACAGATCACAATAAAACTTACACTCATTCATCCATAAGTTCTTCTGACTGTCCTCCGTATTGTTGATCCTCCAAAACCAAGCCAATTTATCTGAACCCTGCCCATGCCTGTTTTCTTCTGTGACTTCTTTACTCACCACTAGGTCCTGAGGCTTTAGGGGTTGATACACTGCCACTGTATCAGAGTCAGCCCCTAGGCGGAGCATTGCAGCCCTTGCCCGGCTGTAACCTCTTGCATGTCTGTTGATGGAGAGAGTTATCGTTTGGAGTTCCTTTTTAGATCTAGTGCCCTGGTGATGGACCGATTTGTTGGAGTGTATTTTCTCCCAAAAGACGACTGATCTATCACCCAGGGCTTGACGAAGCTTTTCCAGGCAGTCGTTTGCTTGACCCTTTCGAAGCTCGAGTTCTTCTTGATGTAATGCCAAGACAACATCATCCATGATGTGACCAGAGGCTGCCCATGATGGCATCCAAATCTCGGTGACTTCGGCAGGTGAGTCAATATTACCGTCAAAGTCCAAAATGTCCTCTTCCTCTGGATCTTCCATATTGGATATGTCAGCCTCCTCCAGGCACAGTTCAGGGTTGTCCAGTGGTGCTCCTTCACCTCCCTTCAAATCCATACCATTAGTCATGACCTCTGCAGCCTCATGGAACTTAATAATCCATGCCATGAGCTTTTGCCGTTTTTCTTCAATCCCGGTTCTCTGGGAAGCAGTCGGATCCTGGGGCAGCTGCCTTATAGACAATCTCAAGGCATCTCTAGTAACACAATTTAAGTCAATCCAATCCAAAAGTCAGAATACCTTACTGAGAATTTTCTATATTTATACCCTCGATCAACCATGCAACAGACCCAGTCCTACCATTAGCAGATAGTTCATTTTCAGTCAATCTGAGACGTATTTCAGCCATAGAGGGTGCTTTAAATTATTTTCCATCAGGGCAAAATCAACGTCCACCACACAAGACCTACCTTTGTCCATTTTAAGCTGATAGATGTCAAGAAGCTCTCCACGGTCCTGAGCCGCTTTTTCAGCTGCCTTTTTCCACTCCTGAACATCATCCAAGTCAAGTGATCTGGTTAATTCCTCATATGGACCCTGAGTGTCACTAATACCCTGTAGGGCATGACGATACTTTTTGAGTAATGACTTGACTTTTGCCAAGTTTATGTCAGGTGAAGTAACAGAAACCAGAATAAATTGGACTTGCCAATGCCAACCAGCTTCTTCCAATTGGAATCCCGCATATGGTCATCCAATACTTCCTTTCGGTGAGCCAAAGACATGGATCTTGCAGTAGGGGAAATCTTGTTGAAAGGAGCCCAGAGGGTCTCCAATATTTCCCCATCAATATGCCCGGCTCCGGTCATAAAATTCAGGCTGAACCTAGGAAAGCATTGAAGCTTATGTGCGCTCAAATGAAACTTGCCAACTGCAGGTAATATTTTGGTCCCCTCGGGAAGGGACAGATGATAGCTCTGGTCCACCCATTCAGCAAAGTGAATACTCCACTGACATGCAACATCATAGATGATGAGCGTACTGCCAATAGGTTCGGGTGTATATTTAACTGCATTGCAAATGGAATAGTCCATGTTCATGTGCCTGACTACAGGGTCAGTCCATTGTCTGAAACAACAAAACGATCACAGACCGCTCTCCCTTTTGGAAGTCCACCACTGCGTGAGGAACAAAGCATCCATGCCTAGTACATGCTATTGCCCCAACCCCTGTAGCTCTAAGGTTGCTTCTTTGGATGTTTGTTGCATTCACTGCCTGATGATTGCTGCAAGTGGATTTCTTCAAAAATATTATAAGTCGGGAGGAACCTATCATTCAAAATCATCACTTGCCTCTCTCTCTTCTACAGAATCGTGGATGTGAGCTTGATAAGGTCCCTCTGTTACCATGTAACCCTTTCCATCTGCTAGAGAAACATCGTCTTCCGGAATTTTCATTTTCATATGTTGTGCTGTGAAATTTCCATCGACCACATATCTTCGCATAACTAACCACCTACCACAGACCAATAATGAGCGACATACTACTGCAATAGTTATGAGTCAGCTTACTCTTCATAGTCATATCTCCAAGATGTTGGCAAGTTGATTCCAGGTTGTGGACATGCTGGGCAATAAAGGGCTAAATCCCCTGGACCAGGGGATCGTTCCGTGTCATGTCCAAACCCGAACCTTTTTCTATTGACCAAATCCCGCCATATACGTGACACTCGCATAAGCTCACGGTATTGGTCCTTTTTATCCTATCAGCAGGGCACACAATCATATAAAATTACTCACTGGTATTTTATCAGGGAATGCGTTGTTTGTGAACCGACGGAGCTTTTGATAGAAACTCATGGCTGAAGTCTTGCACTCCAAAGCGTCTATGAGGAAGTTATCCAGGACATCGAATGTGAAAGCAGATCGAGGGCGAGTGAGACTGGCAGGAAATAACCTTGCTTTCATGAGATTGAGATGATGTGCCTTCTCAGCTCCAGGACACTGGCACCATGATACACTGTGTGAGTAAACACCAGTAGAGTGCACAATGACCAGGTTAGATACTCCTAACTGCATGTCATTAATTGTATCCCCCTCCTCCTGTGCAAATACATCTTCCATGGACCCGAGATCTTCCCAGGGAGATGGGTCCGGCTGATGTGAGAGATTGGGGCAAGGTTCCCCCCCATGGCCAAGATACATTATATAACCTTGAGCCTGCAGGGTAGTAGTCTCATAGAACCTGCCATTCCAGAGTTGAAGGTTGTGGAAGGGGTTGTGTTGATGAGCTTTAAGAACACAAGAAGGACACCAAGCACGTGTTCCTGAGCAAGACAAACACCGGATCAACCCCTCTCCTTCTCCACAATCATTGCATTTCCCATTGTTGACCAGCTGCTCTAAGTCCAATAACACTGAAAGATATTCAGTACGCCAAGGCAAATAATCTTGAAGGAAATCATTTTGGGCCTGCACATGATTTTTTTTTAAAAAACTTGAGACTTTAAAATTCAATGAACTCACTTTTGTTTTCCTTTTCATACCATCCAAGCCTCCCATCCAAAAATCACCATGAACCTCTCGGTTGTATTCCAGTGGTATATGATCTTCAATATGGTGGTGCCTGATTTGTTTTGATGGTGAAGCCACTTCTATCTCACTATCAGAGTCCTCATAGACAAATGAAGCATTAGCTTCTTTCCACGAATCTTTTCCCCTCCGAGTTTTTGAAGGGATATATGCATATTTATAAGCCCCTCTTTTTCTCTTTGATGGGCCAGTTCCAGATGAAGATGGCTGGACTCTGACCCTTTTTCTATTCCTCAGTGTGATTTGTGAGCTCATGAAATCGAGAGTCTGTCAAAGGGGACAAAACAACAAGAACATTGGCATTATCCGGGCAGTCCACCACCACCACCACTGCCCACACACCCCAAAACAGTCCTGTTCCTATCCTAACTATATTTGTAATTTATTGGCTCTGCGACCCGCGGGTTTGGGTTTCCTCCCTACCAACTCCAAAAAGTTCTTCTGCAAAGGAAAACTTGACCTTGGCACTTTAACTCTATCATGCACAGCATCCTTCATAAAATGGGCAACCACAATTCTTTCTCCATTAATCCAAGGACCCACAGAGTGCTCCAGTACCCTACCGGCGATGTAGACCATTGCACCAGGGGAATAGTCTAGCTCTGCATGGACATCGGCCAAAGAAAGAGTTGCATGATGGTTTCGACCTAAACTGACTAGAAGATCAAAAAGTGAAGGAGATCCACCAGGATCTCTGTGGCTGAAGGTTGTTCGGTTGGCAATGATTTCCAACCCTGAAAAGATAGAGGGCCAAGAATCCACCGGAGCCGAATTCTTTTTTCGCCTCCGAACTTCCTTGACAACCTTGGAAAATGCAGAGAAGCCTGATTCAAAAAGGTCTGGTGCCACTGCTGCTGTAATGGAGTTCCATAGAAGTTCTGAAGTTGTCAAGGCACCTAGCCATTGTTGGACCTTCTTTGAGTTGTAAGACTCGGACGTTACCAGAGGATCTATCAATTGCTAATCACCAGGTGAGAACTAGGAAAATTCAGCACTGAAAATACAATACCTCTTGTCTTTGCATGAAATATGCAGGAGACACAGTAATCCTACCAGCCCCAAATTCGCCCCCTCCCTCTGGCAGCACAAAGCCATCATCTCGCCAACTTTTCTTTTGATCCGAAATGGGCGGCAGGGTGTCAAGAAGAGAATCCCGTAAGCTTGAGGTGGCATTGTTAATGTAATCCTAATTAATCAATCAGCCGCTGAGGGAAAATCCCCATCCAGAAACGTACTAGACGAGAAGGTGACAAAATATTGGGCAGGTAAACCATCAAGATTCTGCCATGCCTGTCCACAAGGTTGGCCAGAGTTGAAATTTTGCCGAGCACTGCCTCAGGGAAGTACTTCTTGAGCCTTTCCGGTTCAGAGGTTGCTGACCCGTCCCGATTCGGTTGAGACAAGTTGACCCTGTCAGCATATCGATCCACATCCCAATCAACATTGACTATACTTCTGCTTTAGAATTCATGACAGTTAAAAATATTTGGGGACACTCACTGGGATTGACCATTGCATGGGCAATAGTTAGTGCGGCCCGATCAATTTCATATTCCGAAATTGATGTATCGGTAAATGTAGTGTGATCCAGCGTTGCCAAGCAAATCTGGAGGTGCACTGATATTCTCATTCTAAAAGATTAATCAATTAGAATTCAGCTAAAATTGATGATCCACCATAGATACCTGGCTTTATGCAACAGCTTAGTTACCACTTGCCCATCTTTCAGGACACCCATTTCAGATGAATTCCCAAGTATCTTGCTGATCCTGCTACTCAGAGCTTCCCTTACTTCAGATGCCTGGCTCTTCAGGTTCTCTTCCATGGTGGATGTAAAAAAGAAAATGAACCAAAGTTCTCACGGACTTCAAACTTAGTTGTGATGTAATTAATGAGTCTATAAATAAACATGATTAGGCTAATTATCGCTAATTAAGGCATATTTGGTAACACCCAAACTCTTGGCGATGCTAATGAGGTTTACAGTACTCTGCTGTCATCCGGACCTTTCTAATATCGAAGTCACTGCACGGAATAGAAGGAGCAGATGATATGTAGACCTGATATTGAGACGTCTGGGTCGACGAGCATAGGATGCTCCTCATCAAGGGTGAACAAGACCATATCCTATGATAGTGTAGAAAATGTCAATATATAGCCGCACAATAAAATATAATGTACTCACCTTGTTTGCGTCTTGGTCAACAAGCATCGTATGCTGGTGTAGAGGTAGAGTGATTGAAGGTGAAAAGAAAGATTTAATCTAATTAAAAGTGACGGTTAGAAGACTTGATCTTTGACTGTAAAACATTACCAAATCCGATGTCTTGAGTTTCCTCGAGAAACAAGTAATGATGCTGTAGGGTATAGATAGTCCTGGTAAATAAACTCACCGTTACTGACAGCGCTGCAATATATGGATGATAATGCAGTAAGTGAAGCATAGGGTATAGATAGTCCTGGTAAATAAACTCACCGTTACTGACAACGCTGAGATATATGGATGATAATGCAGTAAGTGAAGCATAGGGTATAGATAGTCCTGGTAAATAAACTCACCGTTACTGACAACGCTGAGATATGGAGAAGGGCGAAAATGGGTGTATAAGTGGCAATAGGAAAAACGCAACAAGGACCATGATGCACCCTATCAGTCGCCATCACTATACAGTGTTTGTATAGTGGTGGTACTGACATGGGCTCATGTTTTGGGATACCGGGCGATGATGAAGGAAAAACGCAACAATGACCATGATGCACCCAGTATCAGTCGCCATTAGACAGATATAATCTCAAGATACCCTTCAAGGTGCACTCTCACGATCACATGACATTTATTTTTGGCAAAAAATTAAGGATCACATGACATTAAAATACCCATAAAGGGCAATACATTTGCGCTATGGCTTCACTAAAGTGTACAAGGTTGGCAAAAATAAATAAAGACAAAAGACTAATGTAAGTGATGCAAGACAAGGATGGAGGGGCCCTCTCCATCCAAGCCTTGCACCCTAGAGTACAAAATATAAGAAAAATGCACAGTAACTAATAATCTAATGTAGTGGAAGTCAGTATGATATTGAATATTAAGCCGGCGCTTACCAGTTTGAAACATAACCAAGGAAAACTGATATAGAAAGCTAGAGAAAGAAATGCGGTTAGTGGTAGAGTATGATTGAAAGAAGAAAAGAAAAAACCCACTCAACCAGACAGGCGCAAAGCAAGAAAGTGTCATAGAAAGCTAGAGAAAAAAATGTAGTTAGTGCGGTATATTTGTAGAAGAAGAAATAAGGGGGCTTAACAAGGCAGGCGGAAAATCTGAAAGAGAGGTGAGTAGGCGTAAAAACTGGACAAAAGTAAAGGCGCCAGTCCCTAGGGACATGGTTGGCCAAGAGCATATCCCCCAGATCCCAAAGTCCAAGGCGCCAGTCCCTGGGGACATGGTAGGCCAGGAACACAACCCCCAGATCCCAACCCAGATCCCAAAGTAAAGGCGCCAGTCCCTGGGGACATGGTTGGCCAGGAAGAACTAAAAAAACAAAGGATTAGAGGCGCCAGTCCCTGGGGACATGGTTGGCCAAGAAGAACTAAAACAAAGTCAATCAAGAACCAAGAGAAAGGACTGACCTTAAGGCGCGCCAGCTGTCAAAATAAAAAAAACCAAGTCAGTACTACAAATCATATGACTTAACATTACTTACTGAGAGCGGTAAAAAGTCAATGTAACACTGCCTTTGAACACTTGCAGCTGCAGTCTGCAAGTGGCCAAAGGACAGGTACAAAAAGATAAGGAAGAAAGGTGTAATAGTGTAATATATATGGGTTATGGGACGAAGTGGAAACATGGTTGAAGTTGAGAAAGACGAACCGTGGGAACAAGGTTGATGGTTGAAGTATTGTTTGTTGATTTGTTGTTGTTTGTACCAAATGTTCCCGCACTCAATTCTACTGGTTGTCAGACTTTGCTGGTGGAAGTCACGTGCATGTTTGGTTGGTTTTTCGACTTGTTTCTTTTGTCTAAGTCTCTTCTCTCTCTTGTCAACGCGTCTCTTTGATCATGTGAGTGTCTTTTGTTTGTTTTTGTCCACGTGTCTCTTTTGCTGACGCGTTTGTTTTCTCAACGCATCTCTTTTCTCAACGCGTCTCTTTTGCTGACGCGTCTCTTTTGTCCACACGTCTCTTTTGTTCCATGCGTCTCTTGTGTTGACGCGTCTCTTAAGTCATGTGAGTTTTCTTTATTCTATTTCTATGCTAATACTAACTACAATACCAGCTCTTGTCACCCACTATGGTCCGCAGCAAGAACACCGCCAAGAAATCCACTGGCAGCTCAGCCCCACGCGTCCTCCTCAACATCTCAAGCACCCGGACTTCTGGAGTGGATAGCCGGAGAAGGAAGGCTTTGACCGCCTCCAAGGTCAAGCCTGTGGGAGGTGGGGACATTGAGAAGAGAGATGCTCATTATAAGGTGCATCTTACTTTTTCTGTCTTGTATTTGCTGATTCACTTTATCTTTCTCTCTTCTGAAGGCTTTGACCGCTGCCAAGGCCACCTTGCCTATGGGAGGTGGGGACTTGGCAAATACAAGTGTTCACAATGAGGTGCGTCCATTTTCTCACTAATCTAGTTACTAATGTGCTTTATCTTTCTTCCTTTTAGTATTGCATAGTCTGCAGGGATGGTGCAGGGCGCTATGAAGAGAATACTCTCTTCATGTGCGCTCTGTGTCCCAGAGTTGTGTGCAGGCTCTGCCTGCAGCTGCCGCCTGACTTAGAGACCACAGTCCTGCAGGACAACATCTCTTTCCGGTGCATTTGTTGCCACATCAAGATGGAACAAGGCGGCGCCTACTTTGTGAGTTTTTTGATTTTATTTTATTTTTTTGTTCACCCCTCATTGATAACAGGGTTTCTATAACGCCAACCACCTTCCGGTCTTGGACAGGTTCTTACCCATCAATGGCGCGCTTGAGGTGTCTGAGCGAGCCGAAATTTTGGCGGCCACAGTCATTTTCATTCACCTCATCCTTGTCGACTTCACAGTGGCTGGTAGCCCTATGGAGTTTGCTCATTCCTTCCTCAAGCCCTACTATACTGGCGACCGCATCCAGTATCTCAACGTCTACTATGACATTGGCACTGATGCCAAGCTTCCCGCCTACTGCAGCAACATCCAGAAGATAATGAAAGGTTTGAAGAAGTCTTTTGTCTGGGAGCGTGTTGTGATTGGCGTCTCTACTCACACTGATGAGGATTTTGGAGACCCTTTTACTGGGTATGAGGATGATGCCTCAGGGGGCTATATCAGCACTCCGGTCAATGATGTGAGTTTTTTTTTTTCTTTCATAGTGCGCCAATAAGTGACCCTTTTTACAGTTCTTGGAAATAATTCTCCAACCCTGGCAAACTCTCATTGATGCCGCCCAGGAATCCTACCTCTGGATGTTCTGTTGTGGCCACCTTGTCACCAACTTGGACTCATTCCATGGCTTGCAAGAGGCTGTTGTCCGGTGAGTTTTTTTTTTTTCCGTTTATTTGACATTATCTAATGTTCCTACAGACACAAATTAACCGGTACCATCGCATTCAATGCTCCTCGGTTTCAGCCCTCTTTCGCCTCGCACTTGCTCATTGCGTTCACAGAGAGGGTTCTCATTGGACGTTGCCCACTTCGTTTAGCATTCAAGGATATGCTCGCACAAGCCTGTGACCTTGGTCGCCACTCTGACATTTATCTGCTGACACCTGTCAAGGAGGGTGCCCTCACTTGCTCTAGGTTTGCATGGGCTAATGTGGAGTTCCGTCCTTGGGGCCACCGCCTGCCTATCCAATGCAGTGGGTGTGGTTGGGCTAATTCTTGGAGGTCCGCCTATGTCAAAGGCAGCAAGGACAAGGCTTATATTTTTGAGTGCAAAAATGACTCTTGCAATGTAAGCCATACATTCTCTCAGCCACCAGGGTCCACAGTACTTTATTCTGGTAGGAAGAATGGTAGTACTTGGTTGGATATTCCTTTGGAGACACAGTTGGCTTGATTTACATATTTTTCTTGAATATCTGTCTTACTTTGTACTTTGCTTCATGTTATTATTGTTCTGAGTTTGAGTAATCATTTGTTTGGTGTCTGAATCTTGAGATTTGGTATATAAGCTAATGTCATTGAATTTGTGAGTCGGTCAGATTTATACTTGGGTGATTTTGTGCTGGTTATTTGAATCATGTGACCTCAAGATAGTCACCTGATGAGCATGTGACCGTGTTTTGATCATGTGACATGGTTTGTTGATCTGTTGTCAAGTGAGTTGGTACTGGTTACACATTCTGCAAACTTATACCGGCCTCCATTCTCAAGATTTTTGCATACAATGGCTGACTGGACACATGTATTCAAGGCTGTTTTGGATGAGCACGAGATTTCCTATGTTTCAGCTAAAGGAAACCCTGCTGAGAGGGCAAAAATCCTCAAAAGCATCAAAGATGCCATACTTGAAAGTGACCAGGCCAAGGATGCTTCGACTATGCTTCCAGGCAATAACATTCGGAAGGTGAGCTTCCAGTCTCTTTGTCTATATTAATCTAATTTTATAGGCTATCCGTACATATTACTTGCGTTTTCTGGAGGATGACGAGGACCACGATCTCGAGCAAAAAATCATCGAGGGAGCTCATAAACTCACATCTGGTGCAGGCATCATCACTGTAGATATGGTCAAAGGCTGTCAGGATGACAAGCCTCTGGATGCTGCAGCATTCAAGACCGAATTCTCTCCTTTTGATGTCGCTCAGAAGTTGTTCAAAGAAGAAATTGGGGAGTATGATAAGAAGCACCGTGACACCTCTGACCTAAGGTCCATGGGGACAAGGACAAAGCTGGTCCGGTCCTGGTACAATGCCCTGTCACCAGATGTACATGAGGAGCTCAGACTTGTGGCAGAAAAGTGGAACCAGGAAGGTGCTCTTTCCGACGCCAAGGACAGGTATTTTTTTAACACTACATTGCTATATTTAGGAAAAACTCATGTGTATCTACAGATACCGCAGCCGACACCAGAAGAAAATCATGGAGGACTTCATAAAGATGGCAGGAAGAACCATGGGTTTACATGTTGTGATGCTCGTAGCTCATGATCGAGGGGAGGGGAAAATGCCTGGAACAACCATGTCAGTGTTATTTTTTTCCCATTGACATTACCATTGGCAATCTATTGGTTTAGTTGGGAATCCTGTCCCAGGAAGGCGAAGAAAACTTTTACTCTGGCTACCAAAGACAACAAGAAATGGGCTGGAGAGTCCCAAGACCGACTTGCTGACTGGCTGAATGAAGCCGAGTATAGTAAGTCTTGGATACAGTAATTTATTTAATTGCTAATGATCTAGCAACAGGCTTAGACGCTGAGGACCAATCTGACGAGGAAGATGAGAAGTTGCCCGATTTAACAGTGGAGGTAGACGATGAGGGCTATCCTTGCCTACCGACAGGCTTTGAATCTCTCATGCTCAAGAACCAGCAGAAGGTCGTACGAAAGGTATTTCAAAAGGCTTATGGTGATTCATTTCTATTTTCGAAGTACTGTATTTTTCTGACCACTTACATTCAACAGCGGTCATCTCAAGCAACCCTAGGGCTGCAGTCCCCTGGGGTCATATTACCCAAGATCCAGACCATTACCTTGACATGGACTGTATTCCTCGAAATGTCGTCATCAAGGATCCTTCTCACCTGCAGAAGGAAGCCATCAGTATGATTTTTTCACTTTGGAAATATCGTGCTAACCGTAATGAACCAATTGTCCGGTTCGTTGGGTATAAGGAAGGCGACTTCTATGATTCACTGGCTAAGAAGGGGGATGTAAGTAAAAAATCAAGGAAGAACCCAAAATATGTCGAAGTATCATCAGATGAGGACGAGGTACTGAAGAAGGCCCCCCAAGCCAATGGTTCTTCTGACGAAGAGGATGACTTGGAAAGCCACACCCCATCTCTTTCCGATTCCTGCCCAAAATTCCATATGGGTGGTGACACAGTCGGTTATCTTCAATCCCTCTCTACCCTCCCAACATATTCTCGTCTGTTGGCCACAGTTCAAAAAATCTCCAAGACAGTATGTATAATTCACTACATTTGTGATAACAGCATTAAAATTGACTATTTTTTGAAAGCAAACTCCTGATCCTAAGGGCAAGGCTAGGAAGCAACATCTGCCTGTCTGGGCATCTTGGATGTGGTCTGAGGCATATCTACCTCAAAATATGCACAGTGATATTCAGGCTTCCTCTGTCGCTTTGGAGGAACTAGGCAACTATGTCATCAAATCTCGTGGTTTGGGTATGATTGTCATCCTGGGCCTTGGACTCCTCATTCGTGAGTGTTGCCGCGCTCAGGAGTATGAAGCAGATGAGGCTGGAGATGATGTGCCTCAATATTTGGGCGACTCCATCCTTGGCTTCGAGGTGGGGGACAAGGTTGAAGAGGCCATTATCAGAATTCAGGTGAAGGTGGACGCAATGCTGCCAGATGGTAATGAGAAGCAGATGACAGTGGGGGAAGAAGTTCACATGAGGCGTCTGGAGAACAAAAGGCAGGTGAAAGAGAGGAGGGAGGCAGAGCAGGCAAAGGTGGCTGAGGAAAAGAGGGTGGCTGAGGAAAAGAGGGTGGCTGAGGAGAAGAGGGTGGCTGAGGAGAAGAGGGTGGCTGAGGAAAAGAGGGTGGCTGAGGAGAAGAGGGTTGCTGAGGCGTCTCAGATGACTGATCAGAGGGCTGCCACATCAAAGAAGGCAAGCAGTACTAACACTGGAGGAAAAGGGAAGGGTAAACGCCCAGCAACAGATGTGGATGATTCAGTCATGAAAAAGGTGAAGACATCTGCTCCTCCTGATCCTCCTCGTCGCTCTACCAGAGACAGAGCAGCTTCAAAGAAGTTTAAGAACTGAGACATCATCATTAGCACAATACCTTAGAATCCCCTTCTTGCAGTTTGTTGTCAGATACACTTGAATTTTCATGTCTTTTTGAGTAACATTGATGTTAGCACTGACAATACTTTAGCAGGATGCATAGATGGAATGACCGACCCACTGATACCTTATTGGACTATTGGCCAGCCAGTCTGTGCAGCATGTAGGCCATGGCCGGCCGACCTACTGGTATTATATTGGCCTAGTGGGCCAGCTGCCCTATACGGGATGTAGAACAGGGGCGGCCGCCCCACTGAACACTTTTTGGGCCTTTGGGCCACCCGGTCTATGCAGTATGTAGGACATGGCCGGCCGGGCTACTGATAACATATTGGCCCATTGGGCCAGTCAGTCCATGCAGTATGTGAGGCATGGGCGGCCGGCCTATCAATAACATATTGGCCCATTGGGCCAGCCAGTCTGTGCAGTATGTAGGCCATGGGCGGCCGGCCTATCAATAACATATTGGCTCATTAAGCCAGCTTCCCTAGTCACCTGTAAGGAGTATATGTAGACTGTATTTTTATTTTTTATTCAGTCACCATTTATATTATCCCATATGAGATAAGGAGTGTAGGTAGACCTCAATATTTATGCAGGCTGTCCTAAATGCTCTAATATCAAATGAGATTCCATACAGGAGTAGGTCTAGCCAACCTCACTCATGTAACAAAAGATATATCTCATGGGATAGATGTAGGACCCCTGCAGGTTCATGCCTCATATAGAAAATGATATTTCTATGCTACTTATTTGAGTCACCATTTATACTATCCCATACGAGATAAGGAGTGTAAGTAGACTGTATTTTTGTTTTTTGTTCAGTCACCATTTATATTATCCCATATGAGATATATGTTTTATTACATGAGTGAGGTTGGCTAGACCTACTCCTGTATGGAATCTCATTTGATATTAGAGCATTTAGGACAGCCTGCATAAATATTGAGGGTGCAGGTTGGCCAGATCTACTTCAATATTCTGGTTTGACCTATATAAGTAGCATAGAAATATCATTCTCTATATGAGGCATGAACCTGCAGGGGTCCTACATCATCAGCAAAAGATATATTTTCTATATGGAGCATTGGCCTGTAAGGGTTCTGCATCACCAGCATATACAGGGAGTGTAGAGATATTATGATTTGGCTGAGGCATCGGCCTGCAAGGGTCTGCATCACCGGCCTACACAGATACTACAGAGATATCATTCTGTATGTAGGACACCGGCCTGCAAGGGTTCTGCATGACCGGCCTATACAGGTAGTGCAGAGATATTATGATTTGGCTGAGGCATCGGCCTGCAAGGGTCTGCATCACCGGCCTACACAGATACTGCAGAGATATCATTCTGTATGTAGGACACCGGCCTGCAAGGGTTCTGCATGACCGGCCTATACAGGCAGTGCATAGATATCATTCTGTATATAGGACACCGGCCTGCACAGGTTCTGCATGGCCGGCCTATACAGGCAGTGCATTGGCCGGCCGGTGTCCTGTACACCTGGTTTTGCAGGTCAATGTACATGTCCTATCAACAGGTTATGCAGTACCATAAGACTGAAAGGTGTGCTTCATCATCTGTTCCGATTATTCCGTTATCGTTGCCATCGCATTATTCGGCGCAATACACGCATCTGACCTCGACCCGCTCCATTTTAGACAAGGCGTCCATAGACACCTTCTCATCTGTTTATTCATATGATTGTTCGCGCCACACCCTGGTCTATAAGCCAGTGGCGAAGAAAGTGCGCACAGTGCCTACCACTATGCCACCAGAGTATAGGGTAGTGCGCCAGTTACCCGCAGACCCATTGGCTGGCATGCCAGAACTGCCAACTCATCCTCCCGAATTTATTCCAGGTGTCCGCTTCATGCGCGAGCGCACTGACAAGCTCGATCTAGATCCTGCGAAATGGCTATGGCCAGAAGAGCTAAAGCTTATCCACTGGCTCGTTCGCACTCATGAGCTCGCATTTGCGTGTGGTGCCTCTGAATGAGGTCGCCTCAATGAGACATATTTGCCGCCGTACAAGATTCCGACTGTACCACACACCCCCTGGTCTCAGCGGAATATTCCTATCCCTCCCTCAACACTTGGCAAAGTTATACACATCATCAAGGAGAAGATCACGTCAGGAGTATACGAGCCGTCCACTGCTGCATATCGCTCGCGCTGGTTTTGCGTCGTCAAGAAGGACGGCAAATCACTGCGCTTAGTCCACGACTTACAGCCGCTCAATGCAGTTACGATTCGCGACGCATCAGTGCCACCCTTTGTGGAGCACTTAGCAGAGTCATTTGCAGGATACGCTGTATATGGTATGATGGATTTATATTCAGGATACGATCAATGCGCTCTTCACGAGGAATCACGCAATTTGACTACCTTTGGAACGCCACTAGGCCCTCATAGGCTGACGATGTTGCCACAAGGGCATGCTAATGCTGTACAGGTCTATCAAGGCGACACTGCCTTTATCCTTCAGCATGAGATTCCGGATTATACGTCGCCCTTTGTAGACGATGTGCCCGTCAAATCGGTGAAAACGCGCTACCAGCGCGCGGATGGCTCTTATGAGACTATACCTGCCAACCCAGGCATCCGTCGCTTCATATGGGAGCACTGCATTGTGCTCAATCGCATTCTTCAGCGCCTGGAGAACGTAGGCGCCACCATATCCACTACTAAATTCGTTTTAGCTGCGCCAAGTGCAATCATCGTTGGGCACTTGTGCACATTTGAGGGCCGAGTGCCAGAGGACTCCAAGGTCCAAAAGATTCGTGATTGGCCAGAACCCAAGAATGCGACGCATGTGTGTGGGTTTCTGGGCACATGTGGAGTTTTGCGCATCTTCATCCGTAATTTCTCGCGCATAGCGCGCCCATTGATCAACCTTACCAGGAAAGATGTGCCCTTCGAGTTCGGACCTGAGCATCGGGAAGCAATGCAAATGCTGAAGGACTCTGTATTAGAGTCCCCCGCACTGTGACGGC
This sequence comes from Suillus subluteus, assembly GCA_016647755.1. Lineage (NCBI taxonomy): Eukaryota > Fungi > Basidiomycota > Agaricomycetes > Boletales > Suillaceae > Suillus > Suillus subluteus. The sequence continues at coordinate 328,586 of JABBWI010000038.1, forward strand.
TGGATTATGAATGCGGTCGTGAAGTCATTCTAGCAGTTGATACCTCGGTCGTTGCGGTGGGATTTATCTTGCTGAAAATAGGCGAAGACGGGAAGCGTTATCCAAACCATTTTGGGTCGATCACACTCACCAAAGTCGAGAGTCACTACTCCCAGGCCAAGCTAGAGCTCTACGGACTCTTTTGTGCATTGCGCGCAGTGCGCATATACATATTTGGCATCACAAATCTTATGGTCGAAGTTGACGCGAAGTATATCAAAGGTATGATCAATAATCCTGATTTGCAGCCCAATGCGACCATCAACCGATGGATCGCGGGTATTCTCTTGTTCCAATTTGTTCTTGTTCATGTTCCCGCCGTGAAACACGCAGGCGTTGATGGCCTCTCAAGGAGACCCCCAATAGATGAAGATCCCGTTGAAGATGATGATCATGAAGATTGGATAGATCGCGCTTACTCGTTTGTAATCACGCTCCTGAATGAAAGGACGCACCAAGTCGATGCGGCATGTGCGCACATAACGTGCACAGTGCATAACGCACCATATGTGTGACAGCTTATGCGGTTACCAGACATGTGCGTTTTTCTAGATATTGTCAAAACCGATTCAGAGGAACCAAAGATTCCTCGTTCTCCAACAGCGCAAATTCTAGACAAGAAAATAGTCGCAACCAGGCAATTTCTCCTTTCGCGCGAAAGACCCACTGACCTTTCAGATGATGAATTTCAAGCATTTGTCAATTACGCGGCACGCTTCTTTATTCTGGAAGATAATCTATGGTGTAGGAACCATCAAGGGAAACACCAATTGGTGCTTGAGCCCCAGAAATGCTATCGCATTTTGAAAGAGGCGCATGACGATCTAGGACACAAGGGTATATACGCCGTACACACGCGGTTGCTCTTGCGGTTCTGGTGGCCTTTCATCACCGACGACGTAAAATGGTACACGCGCACATGTCATGAGTGCCAAGTGCGCCAGATGCGCAGACTTCATATACCGCCAACGGTACCCATCCCAGGAGGTTTGTTTCGCAAAGTGCATATTGACACGATGAAGATGCCTAAAGCGGGCAGATTCGAAAATATCGTGCAAGCGCGTTGCGCGCTCACATCATATCCCGAATGGCGCATGGTACGCAGAGAGAATACCAAGACGCTGCAAGCGTTCATATTCGAGGATCTCCTATGCAGATGGGGTCCCATTACTGAGCTGGTTACTGATAACGCACCCGCCTACAGACTCGCAGCAGACGCACTCACGGAGAAATATGGAATCCACCCAATCCGCATTTCGCCATATAATTCTCAAGCTAATGGCATAGTTGAACGCCGGCATCTTGATGTCCGGGAGGCCATCATGAAAACTTGCAAAGGGGATGATTCCCGCTGGTCCGCGACAGCCCTCTCCTTGATCTCGCAAATCTCCTTGGAGAAGATCCTATAGGCGCGTTTACCCTCCTCCAATATCGTCCTTCCCACATCGTCAAATTCGAGTTCCATCTTCAAGCGCTCCGCTATAGTGGCAGACTCCGCGAGTTGCACCTACAAGAGGGCTGCTTAGCACTCAGGAGGACCCAATAGAGGCCACTCACAGACAGCTGGCTCCATCCGCGCGTCCAGGTCTCTCTATCCTCAAACAACTCAGGGCCATCACCAGGGATGATCTTGACTTGGGTGTCCAGCGCCTGCAATAGTGCGACCCAAGAGCGGAGTAACTTTTACTGCTCAGTCTCTGGCACCTCTTGGACTGGTGAGCCGGCTTCCTTGGCTGGAGAGGTAGGGCACATGACAGGCTCAGGAGTAGGAGAAAGGGCAAGCAAGGAGGAGTTGAAAGGTGCCATCTTGTTGAGAGGCAGATCACTGATGAGATGGATAAGACAGAAGAAGAGAAGCGCGACACGTTTTTCATCAATTCAACCACTTTTCCAAATTTGGTCAAACTCCCGCGATCATGTGATTTTCGCGTCCACAACTTTTTCTAAGTCAATTCGCGCTACAATGGACTGACTGAGGACAGTCAGTAGCCAAGTCCCCGGGAGATGTAGAGACTCGTGTCTCTGCAGGCGCATATGGACCAATTTTGTGCCTTTTCATGATGCACCCACTATCCTCACAACGCGCTTCGAACCTGACTTCTGCGCTACGCGCGCTTTGGCGCGTACCAGCGCGTTATGGTGCACTCCGTCGCACTTCCTTAGGATCCGTCACCTGTCCTCCGCATGTCCCATCCTAGTCCTCCAAGGTCCATTGGTGTGTTTTTCCTTCATCAGAACTCATGCTCCATCACGCAGGCACTAGTACTTATCATCATATTTCGTTATGGACTCTGACTTACCTCACCACTCACCTTAGTACTTCCTATTCGGTTCCGAGCCCTGGGAACTCGCTTAGCGTACCTACACATCACCATGTTCATTTTCCTGTCACCTACTTCCGTTCCACCACCATCTAAGTGGATAGCTCGAGTTTATATCTGAATACACCAGTTTCACTCCAATTGGCGCTTGGACACCCTTAAGTGTCTGCTTCCACATCTATCAAAGTCCTGACTCCCCCCATTGGTTGCCACCTCCACTTGAAGCACTCCGTTGTGATCGCACAAAGTGCGCTTTGACATTGAAGCGCGCATTTCCGCACTTTCCGCACTATTAGCGCGCATAGGCGTGTTTAGCCAGCGCTCTTCGCTTTTGAGTGCATTAATTGCACTAGTGTCCCACTTAGGCCTCGAGACCAAATCACTGGTTATAGATCCCCCTCACCTTTCACTAGAGGAATCTTTCTCAGTAGCAATCCCCTTGGGACAATTTTCCACTCGTATCCAGAGGAGCACTTGAGAGCCCACTCCCCACTCTTCCCCCTTAGCATGCGGCTATCATTCCTCACCCTCACCGGTTGCGGACAAATGGTGGTAAGGATAGCAGGGGAGAAATCGGTCAAAACCATGTCTGCATTATCGATGGAGGCCAGGGTAGAAGGCACTGAAATGTGCTGGTTAATGCCTGAAGACAGCACCACGCGAACAAGCAGGCCGCGAAAACACACTCTGGAGTGATATGAGCGCTGGGCGTGCTATGAAATAGTACTAAGGAATGTTACCTGCTAGTTTAAAACATATAATACACAAGACAAATAGGCCGTATAGCAGGCCACATAACAGAACATGCAGCACACCTAGCAAGAAATGGTCAAAAATTTTGCACGCTTAAGAAAATGGAACTTATGGGGTGCTGACATCGCCAGCTGCTGAAGATACGGCGTGGCCAGAATGACCATTGGAGGTAGGGCCTCTGCAATTTTGATTCAGACTGGAACTTGAAAATGATCTTATCATCAATATGCACGATGCCGTCGATATCGGCATCTGAAATGGACACGCGGAACATACCAAAGCTGCCATCACTGTCAGGGTATAAAACAAAAAACCAAAGACCGTGGTTTCAATCCAAGCCTTGGCTATATCTGGGTGACTTAGTATAGTACCAGAGGCACTGCTTGCCCAGCAAGGCCCCAAAAGCAGCGAGCAAACTCATGGACAAGCTCATGTGTGTGATCGTCTGGATCCTTATATTCGCCGTAGAGGGCGACCACGTGGATGCTGGTACTGCGGGCATAGACCCCGCTGTAGTGAAGTTGGCGAGTCCGATTTGGACGGGCTGCGTGAGAAGGGTATGCGTGGTGTTGTTGGGGCCTGGACTGAGATTCAACTCTATGGCCACAATAAAAGCTGTGTTGTCGTGGAGAACAGACCAAACTGATTGAACATCAATTCCAACACAAGGCAAAGGTGGGCATGCGAAACTTACAATGACTAAGACGATGTCTTTGTCATCATAGTATCACTCAAGGAACTCGTTGTGTTCCTCGGCGACTCTCTTTTGTATGCTGCCCAAAAATGAGTGATTGTCCTTGCTGATCTTCGAGGCAATTGTTGAGTTCTTGAGAATGTCTAACATTTGCCTCATGACATTCACTATGCAGGCATAGTATCGTCAGTTGTGACCCCTTGGCTTATTTGACTGTTCACATTTCACTTAGACTTGGGTGGTCGTCCTGCACTACAACCTTTTGTGCCCCACTAAGATGATATGAATATGTTCGAGATTGCGACTGAGTGGAACTTATGCAGCTAAGGCACCTTTGGGTGAACCATTGAAAGTATTTTCCTGTACGTGAGGTTCTGGTGGCTGGGGAGGCCCAGAGTTTGAGCTGCAATTCGTGTAAGGAGGGTGTGAAAGCATTGGGGTGGAAAGGCTCACATTCCTGTTGAAGTTGTCACTAAAGGTCCACTGTTTTCTCCTTGCTGTGTCACTGTCAGATAGGACACCTAGATTCCAGGAAAGTTGCAGCTCACTTATCAGCGAGTCATACGGCTTTTCATGAAGAGGCTGCTGGTCAAGGTGGGCGCTCCTGAGATGTCACTACAGCTTTTGCGATAATTAAGGCATGCTGATTACATGTGAAGTGAAACAAGGGATCAGCGTAAAAACACATACATGTGTGATTTGAGGCAAAGATGTTTGATAAGCATGAGGAATAAAACAGACACATAGCACCGAAAAGATTATATCTTAGTTTACTTGAGATCCACATGGTCGGATCGAACCATGAATCATTCAGGGAAGTCTTGCTCAAAGTCTGTCCGTAACATGGATGAGTCTAGGTCCTCCAATGCTAACATCGATTGAACAAAGTCCGAAGACATGAATTTAGGTGGTAGATTGGATAGATTGGTTTGTGGTTGGCTCGCAGGATTCAGAACCGGAGGTACTGGAGGTGTCTCATTTGGAGCATGGGACTGTGTGACGCTCGAGTCGATGGTATTTGGAGTTGGGGGTGCAGTGCCATGTGCGCCTAAGCATGCCCAGATTTGGATCATTTGATGGTGTCTGGTGGGCTGCCTCAATGGACTGCGTTGCATCATACCACCTTGACTGGGAGTACCAGGACATCTGGATGAACATTCCATTGGAAATGGTGGCATTAGTTTGAGGATGGTTCATTGGGAATGGCATGGGGCCCTAGGTGCCATTTTGCAGTGGGCCTGGTTACCTGGCAAAGAAGCCGGTTAGACATTTGACCATTTGGTGGCATTGATGCCTGGGGCATTTGCATACAGTCCATGTATTGAGGCATTGCCGGTGGCACTTACCGCACTGGGGCGGGTTGTGCTAACTGAGTTGCCGCATTTCATGCTATTCAGAGGTAACGGTCAGTACAATGTTAAGAACGTTGCGGCCCCACATACCTCTGTATAGACAACAGCATTATCTATTCCTGTTCCATTGCCTGTTACTGTTAAAAGTACCCAAAAGACACTCCACCATCTTGGATTGCTAATCACAACATGATAGAGTAAAGGACATACAGAGGACTTCACAAGACTTTGCCTTGCAAGTTGGATATTTTTGTCTCATGCTCCTTGCTAGCCGAGTCCAAATCATTACTGGGAATAGAATACAAGCAGTTTGCTTACCTCGTAAGTTCAGGTGTATCTCAGCAGATGAGATAAGATGTCTTGAAGGTGCCAGAACAGCACCTGCAGAACTAGAAATACTAAAATTATACGAGCATGAGACAAAGATTTGGATAATTGAAGCGGCCAGCCTTGTTTTCCCTCTCTGCGGCAGAGGTCCAGATGGACATAAAGTTGATGTGGCTTTGTTTCCTCCCTTAGGTCAGTAACGAAGGGAAAAATAGCAGCAGATTGTCACAGGTCGTGTCTGTCATTTACGAAATCAACGCCTTACAAAGTTTCGCAAGTTGAAGTAGAGGGGATATATGTCCAGTTGTACTTGTCCTGATAATTTGGGAAATTAGATTCTTGTATAGTAGAGTACATACATAGTCTACTGCATCAGGTTTCAAGCAGGTTCCACCAGACATATCTGATTGGAATGCAAGGTTACGGTAAGCATAGGTGTGATCTGAACTTCAACAGTGCTTTTCTTGGTGATTTCACACTTTGTTACAGTTCGTATAAGCCTGCGATGAACCCCATCCAGAATAAGGATTTCTTGATTTTTCTTGCGTGGAGGAGCTGGGCTCAAGTCACTGGCAGGGATGTGATAGTGTTCAAGTGCGGCGCCTGCACTATTGGATGTGCAGAATACAGCCACGAAACCTTCGGGTGCAGGTCCATTTTCACCGCAGAATGGGTCAGGACAAGCCGTCGACACAAACCATTTCTGCAGTTTACCATTCATGAACTTCACTGAGACCTTGAACAACACGTGATATGTGAAGAGTTTGGAAGAAAACTCCTTGGTCATCAGCCAAGGTAGCGGGCCTACAACAAGATGAGTAGAGGTTGTGATGCTTCCCTTGAGGGCTTACTGATGTCTTGGAGTTTCTCTATTCTGGCGTCCATGCTGTCCTGGATGTTGAGCTTGTCAACATTCCACACCTGGAGTGATGATGATGAGCTGGGATTGATGCTCGATGAAGGGTCATGATCCAAATCAGCACCCCTCGGACTCGTGGCACAGGTGGACAACCCATTGGATGGCAAAGGACCGGGATCTGTGATCAAAGCCGACGAGCTCGAGGGAACTTGTTCGATGGGTGGAGTGGTGCTTCGAGGTGGTGGGGCCACGTACGATCTTTTCCGCATCTTGCAGAATGAAATGAACTCCGGACCTTCAAGTATGGAACCATTTAACCTCATTCCATACCTTAATATTGGTCAATCTTTAAATCAACGCAAAAACATGCGTGTCACTCACCTTGTAACAACTTCGTAGAGTTTGAGCGTGGTGTACTGCTGCCCATGCACAGCAACAGTGCAAGTCTTGACGGAAAGACTGTGGAGAGTGCCTCGGTAGCCCTTCCAATCGCCCTGAATAATGAAGACTTCCTGACCGACATCCTTCTTGAAAGAATCCAAGCTGGCGTTGTGTAGTTTGACAACAAATTTGATTGGAACATTGAGCTGTCACAATTCAGAAACACTCGAGTCGAAATTAATGATACTTACCAGCAAATTGTCACCGTCACATAGAATGATCAACCGAGCGTTTGTAAAGTCTACACGATGCACGAACCCTTTCATGCCAAACTCCGGCCCTCGGGCGACACCCACAGCGTCTCCAGGCCTGATATTGTAGCTTTTTTCCTTTGTGAATTGAATTGTCTGGACAAGATTTGTCCGCTGAACCATCGTGACGGGAACTGAGATAGTCGAGAGGCTGACACTGGTGTCATCCGTAGTGAAGATATCACGGAACCACAAATTGATTTCTCCTTTAGAAAACCAATCCACGATGCCGCATTTCCCTCTGTGTTTCCCGCCAAGGATTTGTATATGATCACCGATTTCGATTGAGTCTGAGTCGGAGGGAGGCTTGAAATGTTGTTGCATTGGCAGGTGCAAATTGAGTGTGTGCTTCAAAGGACGCCGATCCAAGTAATACTTCGAAACTTCCACCTATACATAGGGAGTTAGTACAGTCCTCCAACAGGATTAGTTCTGCAAGATACTTACCACTTCCTTGGTAGTCTCTTGGCAAACGTGAACCACGTCCTCGCATATTTGGATGGCGTGTCCTTCCAAACCTAAGTATGGACCAGCTACGACTTTAACTGTGTCGCCAATCTGAAAGAGTTGTTCTATGTCCTGGAGCCAAACTTCTATTTCTTGAAGACATCCATCGAGGGTGAACTCCAAGCCCGCGGAACCGCAAGTATGGTCAGTCAAGATGACCTGACTGAGCTCTCCACAAAGAGAGCCTTTGACGACCCTGGCCCAATCGCCCATACGCAAAAATTGCGTCGAGAATGCCACCACAGTGCTTTTCAGGAAAGGTATGTCCCACCCAGATTCCAAATGGTGTCGGATGTCGTTAACATGAGGCGAGGCAAGAAGTTCTAAATGATCATGGTGGAAAGTTTTTAGTAGAAGTCCCTTGTAATAACTTTGCCCTTTATACATGCATCCTACTACTTCGCCATCCCGAATGATGTCTGACACTGCCTTGTTATCCGGAAGACGAGATCGCTCAAGCAGCACTCGAGATCCCTGGGGCATTTTATAGGGGAAGTCACATGTAGCAAGTAAGACTTCGACCAAATCCTCGTTGGATTTGAAGACTCTGCCTATGTCATCCTTGTACTTGCCCTTTGTGATCCTTACCCACACCGGGTCGGGAAGCTTGGCTCGTGAACATTTGACTGCTTCGCATTCTTCATCCATGACGCAGATATACTCCTTCACGGCCAGATAAAGAGAGGAAGGCAGCGATTGTGCAATGGTTTTCAGACTGTCCAAAACCACATAAAGCTGGCCTGGTATCCAAGCTGACACAGTAACGGGAAAGCTTTTCCGGAGGTGTGCAGCTATATATTCAGTGGCGGTTCCTGAGATGCAATGAGTAATATACTACACAATGAAGGATAGACCTACTTTGAACATGAAGTAGATACATTCTGCTTTCAGTGAGGTCCTGGCGACTGTGTGACGAGCTGGTCGGATTCTGTTCGAATCGAGTAACCATGTTGTCGAAGGTTGCAACCAACCAATGTTTCGCTGATGGGCCCAACAAACGTGTAACCTTCGGCAACCATGCAGACGGACCATCTCCATCTCCATCTCCATCTCCATCCCTCTCCTCCTCCTCCTCCTCCTCCTCCCCCTCCTCCTCCTCACCATCATCATCATCCTCGGCCTCATCAATGATATATGGATTTTTCTGCTACATTTATTGTTTAATCCATCTAATTAAAAGTTATGATTCACTTACTTTGTGAGGTTTACGCGATTGTTGAACAGGTGAGGTTTGTGGGGATTCGGGCTCGGGTATGTACTTGATCTTCAGTTCGATCAAGTTAGCCAAGGGCTGTTGGTTATCTCCGTCACCGGAGAACAACAGACATCAGGGTTTTGACCAGTCGTCTGCAGAGAATCGACTGCTGAGGTGTGATTCAAGAGTGGCGTCCATTTCACCCATCAACATGTCGCTGGTGAGGAACTTGCGAAGGATTTCCCATGCATGAGGATCGTAAAGTGCCGATGGCACAGTGTAGTTCCCTATATCGAACATGAATGTCAATCTTGACTATAGTATATGACAACTTACCTTCATTAATCCTGACGCGCTTCGGAGTACGTTCATCACCACCGTCACAAGATCCGGCGCATTTGGACATGGTTTGGTGTGATCTGTATGATACATCAATTTCACGATTGCAGCGAACTTGAACGTTTGGATTTTTACATACTTTGCTCAGTAGACTATCCAATATAATGCCAAGTAGTAGGTAATCTATGTACTAACATATTGTATCGAGGTAGTAGGAAAGAAAGCCTGTTAATGCGAAAGGTCAGCCTTTATAGTGAATCACTATTCTGGATTAGCTAATGCTTACAGATGTGGCACTAGAATTGTGGTGGGCGTTGTGGAGTCTGGACCGATGGCGCGGCAGCATTGTCTTGTAACAATGTTTGGAGATTGTGGACTGATGGCACAACAACAATGAGGGTCAATCTTCTGATGAAACCAATCGTTAAGTCCAACATGCATATAGTACTATATGCTAGAGATTCTAAACTTCAGAGTAGAAATTGTAGGTAGTGGAGCCCCGATGCGGCGCACTACAAAACGAGTAAGGCACCATCAGACTGGATAACTGTTAAGACCGTACTCAAGAGGTATCGGATCCGAAGGGCTTTGGCCTCAGCTCGTGTGCTGTGCCCCTTTCCCGAGTACTGCCCCTTATTTCAGAGCACCAAGATATCACGTCTAGAGGGACAGATAAGTATCGTAACGGATCCGGTAAGACTTCCGGATATTGGACGTATAGAGTAACGGCTAATCCGGATTGGATCTGAACTAGAAACTAACGAATAAGACTGTCCGAAGACAGAGGCGGATGTATAGACTATCGGATTCAATCCTAAGTCTCGGAGTAGACAAGAGTATCATACTCAAGTCCGGACGGATAACGGAAGGACTTAGAGTCCAGACAGGATGAGTGCAATCTAAGATGATATTCGAACTGATCTTCTACAGCACATGTACAAGGGTTTATATACTATGGATAACTAACGGAATGATCAATAAGCAAAGGTGCGAGGCTATGTACGAAGTATAAGCAAAGTATACATGAAGTGTATTGGTAAGTCAGAATGGGTAAATCATGTACCGGGAATGAAGTACAAGTTAAAGCGGATCAGTAGGAATAGCGGAAGTAAAGGATAACTGGATTACCGGTGTACAGGAATACCGAAAGGAGATGAACGATAGTTAGAGTTATATGAACAGGAAATGAAATGAGGATCAGATTGGATCTGTGGACCGGAAGACGGATGTGTCCAGTGGATCTGGATCGGATCTGTAACCGGATATATGGTATATGACAATAACTGCCGCACGCGTACTACTTTGCTAATTCACATGCGCGCTAAATATAAAGTACAAAACTTAGGTAATATGTATTTCTATTGGCTACAGTCTACTGTATAGTACTGTTGGTCAAAACATGGGAGTTGGAAAGGAGTGTACTATGTGAAGGTGTACTGTTGATATACTGAATGACTTTGTTCAAACCCAGCCGGCAACGCCCAATCAGTAAGTTCCCGAATCTCTATAGCGCTAAATGCCGGCTGAGTTTGAACATAGTCATTCACTATATAATCGCATCCTCACAATGATAGACTCCTCTTTCTGACATTCATCAAGTCATCTGTTCTGTTAACATTACTTCGAGTTTTGAGTACTGAGTGATGGACTTTAAGTGTCGAAAATACGTGTCTTACAATACCATAGTGTAGATATTTAATTTATAGTCAGGCAAGGACAAGTAGTGCCTACCGTTTGTGAAATTATGCACGTCATTTTCATGACAAGGCCATAAATTCAAAGAATGCTCTTAAAATTGTTAAGAGCTAGCCTATTGCCCGTTCGAAATAGTGGTAAGTATATCCTTGAACGTTCTATAGACAATGTTAATTCATGCTTAGATATCAGATATACTGGCGAGATGTCCTGTAAACGCGCCTACCACCATTAACCACTTCTCTTTATCATGTATGTCGCAACACTTTGAAAATTCAAGCAGCCCTCCTATTCACTAAAAATAATTTAACCTGTCTCATTCTTTGTTAATAGATCCTTCTGGGTTCTAATCTTCCCCTTCACCTGGCATGGTCCTATCACAGGTGCCGTACTTTTCTTGTCAAATGTCACCTTGTTCTGATCCTCCCTCATTCCAGGTGAAGAACTCTGGAAAGAAAACAGGAGATGCTGCACCCTCTGGAATCTGACCAAGTTCAGGGATAACAATGTCACCTGGCATATGGCGCTCGAGGTTGTCGGCGCAATAGTATTCTTCCAACCATCTGTACCTATACGTATTCACCCTTTCTGAAAGGTACGCAATATTATTTTCCGCATTCTTGAGCTGTGCTTTGACGCGACGTAGCTCACATTCCATGTTGCTGTGGGCCTCTTCGTCCTTGCCTAGGTAATGAATTTTCAGACCCGTCCATCATGTGGTTCTCAATCTCTGAGTCATCAAATTTCACCTGCTGTCTGAGTTCCCGTATGGACCACTTGATTGTTCAGAAGGAATTGCCTGCGTGGTCATTCTAGTTCAGAGTTACTTTCTGCAATGCTTTCTTACTCACGTGTAGTCTGTGTTGTGCAGATCATCTATATCAGGGGTACTGTGTGTGTGCACATTGAGGCTTCAGGTAAACTTATGAGTCTGGTACAGCATAGCATGCTGAAGAGCTTACTTTAGCGTGATAGTGCTTCCAACATGGAAGCATCGTCGCAGACGCTTTTGATTGGGTGAGCCGGACATCCTTAGTTCAAATGGTATGATAAGCTGCTGTGACAGTGCTGGTGACTTATGTATCTGTAAGCCCAATGTCTATGGCGCTAGGATGGTGCGGTATTTTTATTTGTGATACCTATGGCACTCCTGCGGCAAGGTTCTTTTTACCGTTACGGGACGTATGGCGCTCGGATGGCGAGGTTTTTCAATCTCAATGGCGCTCAGATGGCATTTCTTTTTTTAATCATGTCGTTGTCTGCTTGGACTTATAAAGTGTCTCGTTCATTACTTGTATCAGACCCACCTACTTTTCAACTTATTATGAGTAATGATGAGAACCATCCCTCTTCCAGCGATCCTTCGCGCAAGCGCAGTGGTTCTGCACTTCAATTGGGCCTGCGTAAAAAAGTGTATGTATTCTTCTCAATGGTGAATCATTACCTTCCTGACCTGTCCTCTTGATCAGGGCTTCATCAAATCCCCTTGTCCTGCATGGCCGACATTTTGGTCGGACGGTTTTTGCCCTATGCAACTTCTAACTGCAGGGATCCTCCGACTCGAAGAATTGCAAGACTCTCCTATAGAGGATTACCCAGTGGAGTAAGTGTAATTATGATAATAGTGGTGCAGGACTTGAGAATACTTTCAATGTTAGTGTTTGACGTGAACATAGGGTGTTCATGGATTTAATAGATTCATATCCCGGACTTTTAAATCATCTGACCTCGGGTGAGGAGGAAGACATTATCCATGTGGGAGAATTGGTGAGCATTTAAAATGCAAGTTCATCATACTGACCGTTTTGCAGCTAGGTAAAGGAGCTTCTGGTGCGCGAGGTGACGATACAAAAACTCTGAAGTCTGCAGTTCTTGAATGGCTTGTGCCCAGAGGAGAAGTTGTCATACTGCCTCTCTCCTGAAACATCAAGTCCGACCGTGGGTTTAATCATGAAATCACTGGTGCGTTGCTCTGCCCTGCAGGGCTTGACTGGTCGGATGCAGTGTAAGTCTTTTCACTGTTCAATAAACTTGATATCATAACACTACGAGTCAGAACTAAGCTGAGCCTCAAGAGCAGTGAAACCGCAGTTCATGGTGACCAGTGGCCCATGTTCCTATATGCTAGGTATGACTATGATCCCGAAGATCCATGGAAGGGCTTACTCAGGAGCGAGATACTAATTTTCGTAAGTTCATTCTCTTAGCAATGAACACCTCACTCAGTCATTTCCCTTGATAGGGTTTCAAACATGTTTTTACGTCCCCAAGCTCGGTGGACAAGGAGCCAAAAGCTACGTGCTCCGGCAATGCTTACCTTCACGGCATGAAATCTGTAACCAAAGGCTCCCTCACCTATATTGCTACACAGGTATGTGAGAAATTTGATAAACTAAGCCTCGCTCTGCTGATTGTACATTTAGGTTCGGTTTTCATTAAGTTCATCATCAGTATTTTCATGAACTGACACTGTTACAGACTCCGAAAATTTTTATCACAGCATTCTCGACCTGTTGGAGGATCCCGATGAAAGTGAGGAGGTTGTTGACCTCATGATGTGGTGGATGCGGTTCGTAATTCATCTAATCAACTATAAACTCTCTTAAGTTAACATCTTGTACAGCCGCATTTTCCCTAATTCTTCATCTTCACAGCGCAGTATCAGTGAAAACAGTGCGCTGTCAAAAATTCGGGCAAAACATGCTGCCTTGCAAAAACGAGCCAATACTGACACTACTTAATTCGTTTATTTACTTAATTCGTTTATGTCGTACTGTACTGTGTGTAAAGCATGTTAACCCATAATGCAGTTGATGAATACTCTACCTTCGCATGAATCTATTGTAAGGCATGTAAGGTTATATATGTTTAACAAAAGTATTGCCACCTTGCTGTGGCAACATAACTGAGTGTCTGAACGCCCATCAATGTCATTGTTGGTAGCTTTCCCCATCAGAAGCAGTCCCTGTAACAGTAGATTTATGTTGTAACAGCTGACCATCATGCTATGGCATAGCAGCCTAATATCATACCCTGGCACACAGTCAGTGATTGCAGATCCCCCCATCAGAAGATGTCCATGTAGTCATAGACTTGTGTGGTGGTAGTTCAGCATCTTAATGGACTGTGATAAATCAATGTTAAGCCCAAGCACCCTGTCATCAACAGCAGCTTCTGCCATCAGAACCTGCCTATCTAAAGCTTGATACCCTTGATGGAAAATCACCATCTTGGTGGACCATGTAAATCAATCAATGTCACGCCCAGGCACCCTGTCATCAATGGCAGCTTCGGCCATCGGAACCTGGCTATCTAAAGCTCGATACCCTTGATGGAAAATCACCATCTTGGTGGACCACGGTAAATCAATGTCACGCCCAGGCACCCTGTCATCAATGGCAGCTTCGGCTATCGGAACCTGCCTATGTAAGATTAGACACACCTGACAATAACACACCAGTGTGTGAGTAGATCACAGCTTGCTACCATAGGCCTGTCAATATTACAGCTGTGGCAGATTCCACCTATGTAGTCTGCCCATCTATTCCTTTATCATATGGTCTACAATTGTGATACATATTATTAATATTTTACATTAGATAAAGCTAGCTAAAGCTTTGCCAAACTCCAGTCAAATGCCTGATGCAAACAGAGTGCACTGACAGAGGTGAGAGATATTCATACAGAACAAGAGTGGGAATGACCAATGCCTGTTTCAAAAGTAGTATTTTGGCATGTGCAGTTGCTGCCATGTGCAGCCTACATGAAGAAAGCTCTCCATGATCCCAAAGGCAAAAGGGGGACTACTAACAAGCTCAGAGGTCAGTCACCTGCTAAGAACTCAAATTTATTGATGGAGAGCCATGACATCTTTGACATTAAGCTGGAGGCTGATGATGATTAGCCTGACTTGAATACTATTGCCAAATTTCAAGTAGTGCTGCATCTGATCTGTGAAACGCCTGATTGTTATATCAATAGACTGTTTACTACCAATCCCTTGTCACTTCTTGAAGTTGAAGTTGGGGACTGGTGCTTCCCAGTGCCTCTATGATTGATATTGTGAAGATTCCCAAAATGGTTGGTGTTTTGGGTGCTGTAGGGTAATTTCCACACTGTGGGGCTGAAAATGCAGTGTGGCAACATTGTTGGAAGTCCTGACATGAGGAATTGAGCCAAATAGGAGTGAATCTCTGTTTTTGGAAGCCAGAATAACTATACTATCCTAGACTGGTGGACAACTATCGTAAAGTATGTATCACAATTTATGAATCATTAACCATATTGATGTATCCTTCTGCCATCATGTGGTGATTTCCTGATGCATGGCAAGGAGGCCAATCACTTGTAACCACGTCATGAAAAGGTGGTGGCCATGCAATGGTCTGATTTTGGTAAATGTCAATTAATCATCTCAAAGAATGACGCAGTCATGAACTTACCAATACTGATAACACTCGGATCTGGATTTCCCCACCATGTAGGGAAGCTTATGGCATTTCTGCCAGCCCCTTAAGTGGAATGAGTACAATGGTGCCGACTTGCGACCAGAAAACTCACTGAACACCGCAAAATTAAGGATGAAGTAAACGATGGACGCACCTCCATCCAAAGCGGCAGAGGTCAAATCTGCATAGTTATCCCTGGTTGGTTCATCATGATATCTCCAGCCAGATTACGCACAGTTGTATTTATTGTACCATCTTGGCTTCACTGTAGATAGTAGTTTCAATGAAAATCACTGGAAAATGCGCTGATGCTGAATGTTTCAGAGTAACTTCCACTGAAATTGCATGCAGTTAATTGACAAAACTAAGTAAAAGCGGTGTATACTGCACTCAGCTGCTATCCAAAGGAAGGATGAGAGAACAACTTTATTCACCTAAGTAAAAGCGGTGTATACCGCACTACTACATAGTCAGATATAAAGTAAACATTAATGACAGTAAGTGCATACCTCAGCCGCTATCCAAAGGAAGGATGAGAGAATGACTGAGGGAAAAATACACCACAAGGGTCCATTATATGATAGGAACGAGCTCGCTAAGATACCATGAGGCTCGCCTAAGAAATCCCTAACCTCTCCGCTATTACATGTACACCCGAGCGCCTCCGAAGCGCACTCAAGCGCATGCGTGCCAAGTGCGTGCGCAGCAATGCGAAAGCGCGTTGAAGCACGTTGAAGCGCATTGAAGTGCGATGGAGCGCGTTGAGAAGCGCGAAGCATGATGAAGTGCATATGTACACAATGAAGGCACAGAGTGCACTTTCAAGGGCGAACTCATCTGGTTTTGTCACTCCCACTCGAGCAAAGTCGCAGACCCATGGCCTTGGTAAACTTCCAATGCTTTTCATGGATTAATGGTTTTGTGAGAATGTCTGCCACCATGTCGTTCGTTGAGATGTAACATATGACTGCTTCTCCTTTTGCCACTAGATCATCACGAACAAAATGATACTTGCACTGGATATGCTTTGTGCACGTGCAGAACTGCACATCTTTGGTAAGGATGATGGCTGCCTGATTGTCGCAGTGAAGTGTGGTGGGCGTGCCTTGCTCTTGACCAATTTCAGCGAAGAATGTGCAAAGCCAGGCGAGATGTTGTCCTGCATTGCTAAGTCCGATGTACTCAGATTCAGTGGTGGATAGCGCTACCATGCTTTGTCGTTTGCTTGCCCAAGATATGGCGCTGCGATTGGTGATGAAGGTGTAACCTGATGTGGAGCACGAGGTATCTAACTCGCTAGACCAGTCTGCGTCTGAATAGCCATGGAAGTCCATGTCCATTGATACGTCAGTGCCATCATAGGTTAACTCCATATCGCGTGTGGCTTTGAGATAGCAAAGTACGCGCTTTGCAGCTTCCCAATGCGAGGATTTAGGTGCAGCGCTAAAACGGCTAAGTACTCCCACTGCATATGCGATGTCTGGGTGCGTGCCAAGCATGGCATACATGAGTGAGCCAATGACAGATAGGTATGATACTTTGCGCCCTTCGATGGTGATCTCATGGTGCGTGGAGTTGTCTCCCTCTTGGTCTGCAGTGAGTTTGAGTCCATGCGCCATGGGTGTCCAGATAGGTTTGCAGTCTGCCATGCCAGTGCGCTGCAAGACAGTGTCTATGTATTGGCGCTGCTTGAGCGTGATTTTGTGCGCCTTGCGATCGTGTTGAATTTTGATGCTGAGGATGAACTTTGCTTCTCCCAGATTGTGCATCTTGAATTGTGCTTCACTGAATCCATGAAGGTGCGCGTAGATGTGGCGAGTAGTAGGTCATTGACATAGACAACTAGGAAACAGACTTGTCCCTTTTCATGGAAAACATACAGGCATGTTTCTGCGTCTAAGCGCGTGAAGCATATCTCGCCAAGTTTGTGATCAAGGGTCTTGTTCCAAGTGCACCCCGATTGCTTCAGACCGTACAGCGAGCGCTTTAATCTCCAGCAGTACCCTTGTTGGATTGGGACACCTTCAGGTGGAAGGAGATAGAGTTCCTCCTCCAATTCACCATTCAAGTATGCTGTGGAGACGTCCATCTGATCAAGTTCAAGGTCGTGTTTTGCAGCTAATGACAGGATTATGCAGATAGATTCCAGGTTTGCGACGGGGGCGAAAACTTCCTGGTAATCCACGCCTTCGTGCTGCATGAAACCACGCGCAACTATGTGGAGTTTGTAGCGATCGACATTACCGTTTTGATCAAGCTTGATGTGAAAAACAGGCTTGGAGGTGATGGGCTTGATGCCTTCGGGAATTGGCACTGTCTCATAAACCTGGTTGGAGTTCAGGCTTAATAATTCCTCTTCAAGAGCGGAGCGCCACAGGTGTCCATCTGCGTGGGCAAAGGCTTCTGGCAGTGACTGTGGGAGGTCATGTTCAGCAGGACCTGTTGCGCTTATACCTGCAAAGTGCACATAGTCGTCATCTTCATCTTCAACAGATGGTTGATGAGATTTAGCACGCTCAGGAAGTGGTTCCGGGTCTGCTGTGGCCTGCTCCTCACGCCGTTGCTGCTCTTCATCAAGTGCGCGCTGGTAATCCCGGTTCTTGTCAGCTGGGTGACGGTCACGCGCACTGCGCCAGACCCCTCCAATCATTTTGGCAGGTGCACGCATGCACACTGGTGAGCGCGTGCGCATTGGTGAGCGCATGCGCGTTTGGGAGCACGAGCACGCTTCAGATGTCGCTTGTGACACAGGCATATGTGGATTGTCATGAATTGACAGGTTCTCCAGTTGCTCAGTCAGTTCTTCCAGTTTATCCAGGTGCACATTTGGCAAGGTTGGCAGTGCGTCAGGATCTAGTGGGGTTTCCACGCTGTCTGAGAAATCCATGTCCTCTTCCTCATCAGATACAGATGCATCAGGGTGATGGCGCCGAAATGGGAACAGACCCTCCCACTGTTGCCCAGTAGGGTGTGCATTCCAAGGGGTTAGATCAGTGTCAGGAACCTGGTCAGTTTCATTGAAAGTGACGTGTCTGCTGGAGAACACCATGCGTTGCGCCAGGTCCATGAGTTTGTATGCCTTTTGACCATGCATGTAGCCAATCATGATCACCTTGCATCCTTTAGAGTGAAACTTTCCTGCATGCTTGCTTTTTGGTATGAGCGCATATGCAGGGCATCCAAATGGGCGGAAGAAAGAGGGATCTGCATTTCGGTTGAAGAGCTTTTCATATGGTGTCTTCCCTTTCAGGCCTGCGGTTGGGCTGCGACCTGTGACATAGGCAGTGGTTGACATTGCGTCCACCCAGAAAGACTTCGGCAATTTGGATTCTTCCAGCATGGCTGTAGCAAGCGTTGAGAGCATTTGGTTCATGCGCTCTGTGATGCCATTTTGCTCTGGGGTGTCAGCTGCGGTGGTTTCAAGGATGGTTCCATCAGTGTGGAGCGCGTTTCGCATGTTGTTACCAGTGTATTCCCCTCCACCATCACTGCGCATAAATTCAGTGTAAAGCGCGGAGAAGTGCTCTTCACCAATTTCAGAGCGGAAGAATGCTTGAATGTCTTTCTTCCATTGCTTGTACTGGTCAAGTACGTCGCTCTTGTGCTTCAGGAAATAGATCCAAGGGAACCTGGAATAATCATCGACAATGACCATCCAATAGCGGAATCCTTTGCGCGATTTAGGGGTGATTGGCCCGCCTACGTCTGTGTGGATGATTTGGATGGCGCGTGTTGCGCGCGCACTGGTTGCGGGTTGGAATGGAAGTTTCTTCATCTTCCCTAGCACGCATGGTTCGCAGAAGGTTGGATGTCCAGTAACAGAGTCAATCCCAGGGAGTTGGCTGTTTGCTATCATGCGCTGTATGTGATCCATGCCTATGTGTCCCATTCTTCGGTGAAGAAGGTTGATATCCACTGTCATGAGCGCTTGATCCATGAAGGTGAGAGGAGCGCCTTCAACGTGGTATAGGCCGCCCTTATGCTTTGCAGTCAGGACAAGGTTTGTGCCTTTGTGAACCCCACAATTGTCTGTTGAGGCATCAAAATGCGTGGACAGTCCGTGGCGCGCAAGTTTGGAAACTGATATGAGTGATGTTGTGAAGGCCGGTACATGCAGTGCATCAGATAGTTCAACATCATATATCTGCCCCTTTATGGTGGTGCAAAAAGTAACTGTTCCTTTTCCAATTGCGTCCACTGTGGAGTCATCGCTGAAACTGATCTTGTGCACTGGATGGATTGTGCGATATGTTCCTGGTTTGAACCAAGTGCGGTGTGGGACCATGTGCAATGAGGCGCCTGAATTGATGATGATGTCCAAACGATCCTTAGTGACAGACGCAGAATAAGCCTGAACACGCTTTGCCAAAGCCTTAGAGATATGTACATGTTCTCTAACTGCGGCACTCTTGGTGTCTACTTCAGAGTCCGAGTCCGCAGGAAAGTCCACTTTCTTTGCCTTATCCTTCTTTTTCTTATCTCCCCAGTTTGGCTTCTTTCCTTCCTTGAGAGCGTGGCTCTGCTCCTTGATCGCATTGCAGTCGTGCGTATCATGTGTAGCTGTCTGATGGAGCGCGCACCATGTCTCAGGTTTCGCGCTTGCAGCAGTATGTGCGGTTGAGGCATCGACAGGTTGGCGTGCGACCTCTGCAATGACTCTGGTCTCAATTGCATTGAAGGTGAGGTCCTTTTCTGCGATGGTGTTGAGAACAGAGGAGGCGAAAGTGCGCCAGTCAGGGGTGTCAGGAAGGGAGCGCATGAAGCGCAAATGCAACAATTCTGGAATCAATTGCGAAGCGCATGCCTGTTAGGTGCGACTCAAGATTGTGAAACTTTGTGATGTGGTCACTAATCTGCACAGTACCGTCCCACTTCAAAGCAATGAGTTGTTTGAAGGTGTAGAAGGCATTGGCGACGCTTGACGTATTGTGAATGGTTGCAAGTTCGTCAAAAAGCGCCTTTGCTGTCGCGCATGCTTCCGTTTTCATGAGGAGCACGTCTGAGATATGATCTTGGATGATACTGTGCGCTTTTTCATCACACGCGGCCCATGAGTCTGTCGCTGCTACTGCTAGTGATTGATGGAAGTGGGGCAGAAGAGGCTGAGGCAGTGGAGACATTAGGAGTGGTGGCAGGAGCAGTGGTGGCAATGGTTGGATCAGGATCTGCGCCTGTGACGACGCGCAGTACTTTCTCTCAGCGAAGTTTTCCGGTGATGCGAAGTTTCCATAGCTGGAAATTCTCTGGGCCTGTAAGGACTGGGGTTGCGAGGGTGTCGCTGGTGGAGGACGTCATGTCCGAGAGGTGCACAACCTCGTGAGTCGTTTCTGAGAGGTTGCTGGCTAGTTAGTGTAACCAGGGCTCATAACCTGACAAAACTAAGTAAAAGCGGTGTATACCGCACTCAGCTGCTATCCAAAGGAAGGATGAGAGAACGACTTTATTCACCTAAGTAAAAGCGGTGTATACCGCACTACTACATAGTCAGATATAAAGTAAACATTAATGACAGTAAGTGCATACCTCAGCCGCTATCCAAAGGAAGGATGAGAGAATGACTGAGGGAAAAATACACCACAAGGGTCCATTATATGATAGGAACGAGCTCGCTAAGATACCACGAGGCTCGCCTAAGAAATCCCTAACCTCTCCACTATTACGTGTACACCCGAGCGCCTCCGAAGCGCACTCAAGCGCATGCGTGCCAAGTGCGCGCACAGCAATGCGAAAGCGCGTTGAAGCGCGATGGAGCCGTTGAGAAGCGCGAAGCATGATGAAGTGCATATGTACACAATGAAGGCACAGAGTGCACTTTCAAGGGCGAACTCATCTGGTTTTGTCATTAATTTCATTGGAGTGCTGATTCTGAATTTCAGTGGAAAATGTACTGAATCAGAATTCAGCACCACACTCCAATTCTACTAGCATTTAGTTCAGGAGATCGATCTACTGGTAAATATAATAGATAATTGAATGAACTGTGTCACAACGGAATTTTCACATTTTTGTCATGACATTGCTTTGGTATTGATGTATATGTTCACACATAGTAAAGGACTTGTGGCTTAGCGGTTAGATCACTGCACGCACAGTTGTGCGAGGTCTTGGGTTCAATCCCTCACAATTCCAAGTTATGACCCGTCACAGCTAATTCCGTCAAGTGATGCACCTGGGGTGCTGTTCAATGGTTTTGCCCAATATTCGTTCTAGCATGAATTCAGCGTATCATTTCAGAGCAAAATTTCAGAGTAAAAAACGGCAATTTCAGCACCCTGATTTCAGTACCTAATACTCTGAGTTTCAGTCCATTATCATCTGATTTCGCCCACTGAATTTCACTGGAACTACTATCTACAGTGGCTTCCTGGTCCTGACCCACCATTGCGTAGACAACCCGATGATGAACCCTGGCCACCACATCCCTGTATTAATTATCAGTACAAGTTATGTAACATCGTACGATTTGTCAACGTACCATTGACTGAGAATGTAAGCCCACCAAGAAACGTGAATATAATCGGCATGTTGAGGTAAGACCAGATCCGTTGTCTGTTTCATCCCCAGTATCAGATTTCTATAAGTAGTACTGCGGAGGAAATTACCCTGGGAATAGGCGATGCATGGCATAGAGCAAGGCAGGAGCGATGAACCCGTATAGAAGTCCGAGAGGAATCTAGAAAAGGGTCGTGAATCTGCGTTCGCAACAATCTACTCGGGAACTCACCTGAAAGTATGTTTTACCTGGACTGTATAGCTCCGCACTCAGAGCGCCCCATGTAATTGCTGCTGAGTTGATCTCGTGTGAGTTCCACCCTGACGATATACGCGTTCCAATCGCTATAATCAATTTCGCTTGAGTTCGAGTAGAGACTATATATGTACAAGCCATGACCTTCGGTCGTTGTGATCCGCAATATGTTACAAAGTTTTTACAACAGTAGAGATTTATATATGACGTTCGCGTAGTCTTGCTTCTCGTTTCCCTCAGAAAATAAGCATAACGTGTCTTCTCTTCTTTTTACTTGCGAAAGTGCCGTGTACAGTTGACCATGCGCGAATGCATCCGTTCTGAGATCTAGGACAGTGCGAGAAAGCGTGAGTCCTTGACAATCGTTAAAAGTTGTCGCATAAGCCAGCCTCAAAGGAAACTGTTTTCGGTTCATGGTCCAGCTTGAGCGATAAGGACGAAAGGAAAACGTGATGCGTGGAATACAGTGGTTTTCGAGATTGTTGAGTAGTTGGACCTCGATGAAGCGACGGTGCAGAGCTGTGACTCGCACGCGAGCATTGCGAACCAATCCCTTTTCGACAGAAAGATTCCGTTGAATTGCGCATATGCAATTCACTTTGAGATCGAGTCGGTGGGGAGGTACACCAGGAGCCGACAGCATTGCTAGGTAGTCAGGTGTTTGTTCGGGTGCGTCGATGGGTGCGTGGCGAGAGAAAGGCGTGAGTGAGGCAAGCGCGAGCATCTGCTAGGATGTGCTGTGGGAACAAAAAAGCTTGCGCCTCTTCGATGCCTGTCAATTTGTGCAACAGATCGAGGCTCTGTCGATTGCCGGAAGTGTCTTCTCCAATGTCGTCAACGAATGCGGTGAAAATTGTATCTGCGGCTGTGCGTATGGGAGTGTGTAAGGAAAGGACGCGCAATTTTCGCCATAACGGCAAAGATTTGACTGAAGCCACTTGTGTGGCAAATTCACCTGCGCCGCTTATGACTGCAGCTACTTGACAAAAGTCTCCAAGGCCAATGAAAGGTTTGCCTCCGAATGGTGTGCGAGGCTGATTGCAAATGAAACGGCACAGATTATCTGCTGATTCCCAAGCTGCTTTGTTCATCATCGGAAGTTCGTCCCAGATGATAGCGGATGCTTCTCGAATGAGGTCTGCGCATGCTGAGAAAGGTTGTATGTTGGAGTGAAGGCTGACGGCGTCATCAGTGACTGGAATTCCGAACATGTGATGTGCTCTGCGGAATCCTTCGATTTAGTGTCATGCTTTTTCTTACCACTCCAATCAAATCCTTTAGATGGTGTAGAAGAAACGACATCGGACGTAGGGCCGGCAATGACGTTGTCGCTAGGCCCAAATGCAATGTCTTTGACGGCGAGGACGCAACGCTCGTTCTCGATGCGTAAGATAGTGCCTTGCACAACCACGTGCTTTGAAGCAGAAGGTAGAGGAGTTTTGGATAAGCGAGGATGACCTTGTGGATAGTAGCAACGAACGCGAATGTTTTGCTGAGGCGCAAAAACGTATTGCGAAATGTCGATGTCGAAGCCATGATTAAAGCAAAATTGCTTCGAGAAACTTTGCCTGCTACAATGAGCATCGGCAACGCGCGGTTGCCGTCATCGAGAGGTTGTAATTCCTGCAGAGCGAAATGAGTGAGAACAGTTAATAGTATAAAAATGCAAACATCGATTGCATAGAAATGTAATGCGTGAGTAGTCGTGCCTTCCTCAGAGACACCAGAACCAATCATAGCTCGAGCGTGCATGAGATAGATACCATCTTCGCTCGAAGCGGTATTAGCTCCAAACGTGAAGACGGCGACGGCCAAATCACCGTCAGGAAGAGCAATGTAACCGTCGTATCTCCAGAAATGCTTATTGTCGTGTTGGAACCGAGAGGCGTTTTGAATACCAACCAAGCCATGAAAAGTGCAAGTGGTAGCCATGGTATTCAACAGCAAAGATAAACAGCGCAGATGACAATTTGAGACAAAAAGAAAAGATAATAGGAGAAGCAAACAGATAGGAGAAGCCAAGAACTTCGTATAAGTACTGCACCACGCACAGCGCAGCAGTATGAGAGCTTGCGTCAGCGCTGCACTGCATGACAGGGTGGACACAATTGACACCGAACCGGCGGCTATTCGTGCTTATGTATGTTAGATGTTAGATGATATAGCGCACAGTTTATCAAATCGGCTCTGTGCGCGTCTACGATAGACTTATAGAGGACATAATTGAAAACTCAATCAAAGCATTCAGCAACATAAGCCTCATAGAAGATAAGTTACTTACTGGCCCCAAGAATCGTGCCGCTGACTTGCGCAACAAAAGTAGCTCTGGGTGGTACCTTCGCATATTGTCCTTCGAAGGCAAACGTTAAGTCATGAGTCAATCCATGAAGTGAAGGACGACACCTAGCTTCAAATCGGACAGCATGGCGAATGTCTGATAACCAGTGTTGTAACCGTACAACTTTGCATACATGTTCTGAATCGGTTGCTGAGGATGGACGTATGCCTAAACACAGCCTGTCAATATTGACCGCCATCATTAATGCAGAAAAACACCGACAGCAATGACTTGCACAAAACCTCCGGTGGAGATCTGGAATCCGGTCACAGGATATATGAAACCAAGGATGACGGCGAGAATGAATGCTATGCAAGAGAACTTGAGGTGAAATAAAACCCCTCAACGTCGGTAACTCACCGATGACGGTGAAAAGCAGGACAGACCACCACGGCAGGGTGTTCATGCCAACGTATGCCATACCAATCGCTAGGCCCAGTGACACGATGAAAAGAGAACCGTACCACAATTGTGGAACCTCTTTGTACACTTTCATTCGCCGAAAGTGAATACTGGAATGCGAGTTAAAGAAAGTCCAAAAGTGAGGGAAAATGCATAGCTCACTCGTCAAAATCTTGCCCTCACTTTAAGAAGTTGAAGCCTTTGAAAGCTTCCCATAGCTCCGTCCGATGCCACAGCAATATGTGGGAAAATGCTGCCCCCATGGAAGCATAGGTCAAAAGCAAAGACATTGCGTAGGTTGTTGTCATGAATCTGAAAGGTATTTTCAGTGCAAAAAGATTAGTTATGCCTTTTTGTGTACGCACGGGGGTCCAACTTCAGCATACATTTCCGGGTCCAGTTGATGGTTGGAGCCAAGGATCGCGGATTGGTTGTACGACGAGCCATTCCCAGTGAATAATGCAGTTGACATGAACGGTAAACCCCTGGAATACCCCTGGAACACGTCTGCATAATAGCATCCGCCTGATAGTGAATTGATGAATAGTGTCAACAAGGAAATGGTATGACATGACACACCCATCAGAATATAACCAAATGCCAGCCCAACCCAGGAAGAGACTTGAGTCTGCAGAGGCCAATATAAAGGATACGCTTGCGTGATCAAGGTCCAGTCGAAGGCGAATGACAGCAGACCTAGACCTTCGTTGGACGCTCCCGCACCAAAGATATTGCGAATAACAGGCGAGCGTCCATTATCAGCCAGGCAAATGACAGAGAACGCCGTTAGAAGGGGAAACATCCAAGTCGGAATGATTTCCTGTGGGTGATAACATGAGATCAGTGAGGATGAGCTCGTGTTATGTTGCTTCACCGACCCAACAAAAGATGGCCCCAAAGACTGAGGAGGTCTTCAGCGTCCATGACTCGGAAGTTCGAGTTGAATATAATTACCGAACCAGAAGTACTTCATCTTCTTGCGGTTGAGTAAACCGCTAAAGTGCATGGACTGCAGAAGAGAGATTGACGGGAGCTGGTTCGGAAACAGTGCGTAAGTTGGCCATACGAGGAGGGTTCTTAGAAGCCCCGCAAAACCATATCCAATCAACTGAATCATGGAGTCAGTTCGAATATCAGAGTTAGCAAGCGATTGGTAGCACCTGCGATGCGAACGTTTGGAAGATCGCGGCTTCAGGACTCAAAGTCACGCCGTAAAACAAATCAAGTGTTGCTACTATACCAATAGCATTGGCTGTAACTGACGCAGTGGATGCCATAATGGTGATGCATGTGTGCTCCTTAATGTTAAACGGCCCAGGATTGAGGCGGCGCCAAATCCCCGTCGAAGGCATAGCATAATGCATCTTCGTATTTTCACGATCAATTGAAACAGTGAAGCAAACTGCAGAAACTCACTGCATTACCCAGCATGTAAGATATAATCAGTTGAAATAAGGCCGAAACCATAGCATTCTGAGGCTTCCAAAAATAAATCTCGGATAGCACAGATCCTGGTTGAACGCCAATTTGCATCGACATCGAGAGTAGGCTTCATTCCAACTCACCAAAAGTCGCTAGCCCAATACCAAGGACCCAGAAACGGAAGGTCAGTACGGGGAGCTCGGGATTATCCTCATCTGATATGATCTAAAGTACATTCAACATGTTGAGCAGACAACGCACACCCCTGCTGTTAGACCTACCAAGTTGGTAATGTCTCCTGCCCCACGGATGACCTGCCCAGACTCTTGAGAGGGAGCCTCTTCTACACTCTCTGCGCTGTGGACATCGAAGGCCTTCAGGTCTTTCTCCTGGCGCTCAAGCACCTTTGATGGCTCCGTAAGATGAGAATGAGCCATAACTCGCGCAGAGAATGTATAGCTCCCGATGTCGATTCCTTAAATACACGCCTCTCGAAGGAAACAAGAATATGTGATACTCGAGTAACTTTGCCTGATAAACACAGACCTCCACTGATAAGCAGGGTCAGACCAATGTCAAGTGACACTCGGGACTATGCAGACACAAAGAACCAACACACTAGTTAGGTCGCAAAAGCTTGAAAGGGATACCAGGTACTAAACACCTTTAAAAGTTGACCCGACTCCCACGAAGAAGGAACGACTGTCTGTCTTGCCAAGCTATGAAGTGGTAGTGGCAGGTGGTAACACATTCTGTCGAACGTTAAATCTGATACTATCAAGGAACTTAAGAGTGACGTTACGTGGTGGGCGCGTCCCATGGTTGACCTACTCGACAATATTTTAGTTTCAAGTCTAGTATCTTGCCGCTCTCATCGTATCTTATTATCACACTTTCTCACGATTTCCAGTCAGGGCTGGTGCCTCTTCCGCAGCTCCTTCCGCATGCCATGTATACCGATATATCTTTACACATGACCCACAGCAGCTGACCGTGATAACTACCACTGGAAAAGTGGGTAGAATGCCTTGGCTCCAGAGTTCTCAGGCGAAAAAGCGTGATCGTGATTCGAGCTCCGACCTGGATCACACAGGCGGGATCACACTTTTTTGTCCTCGGAGAGCGCCGAATCACACTTTTCCTCCCCCAATCACGGTTTCGGATGAGGAGAATCACAGTCTGCGTGGAGCGGATCACGGTTTCGGTCACGATTTTTTGGTGGGCGGGACAACACTTCTCTTCGGGCGTTTCCGGCCACCATTCTTGCCGAACGTCGTATTGGGGGGGTGGCCAGGGCTCTCGAGGAGCCCTCGAGTCTGTTTGAGGCTTGGTTTGGCTGACAGGTGGTTAGTAAGCCTCGAATCTTTTCAAGGCCTAAAGGCTGTCAATACGGAATGTAGACATGAACAAAATTAGCATGTAGAGTTGTGCAACTACTGAGCAATGCAGGCTAACTATACCGGTGCAACTACTGAGCAATGCAGGCTAACTATACCGGTGATTATGAGGCAGATATTAAAGGCAGAAAGGAGTCTTGGAAAGCCTGGAGTCAGCTGAACTTGAAAACAAAACGCTGAGAAACGAGAGATAGAAGAGAAAGTGAATGGGCCATGGTGTGACCTCATGTCGGGCTTGCAGAGTTGGACGGCAATGAGCCTTCTGCTGTAGTATGTCCCATCCGAGTCTTCTTTGGCTGAAGTTTTGAGTGGAACTGTGGAACTGTCATCGACCCACGCTGCTCATCCAGAATCCGAACAGCTTCGGATGCATGATTACCAGCGCCCATCATGGAGTTGACCTGGGTGACGAAGAACATGAATTGTGACCACTGTCGCCTCACCTGAAAGAACATTTACAGGTGAGAATGCGTTAGCATCAGTTCAAGGAAAACAGAGCGACAGCAGCACTCACATTGGTATCATTATGTGGTCGCCAAGTCTGACGGCGCCCTTTGCGAGTCGAGGGGTTCCTTGTTCCTCCCCACTCCTGCTCGACGAGCAGGAGGGGAGGCATTTGACCAACACTGTCAATGATCGTGCCCTCGTGCCAAGTGGCCCAGAGCTGCTTGATCGAACGATACTCGCCCAGGTTGCCAGGATGCCAGCAAGCCCAAAGAAAGCATGGCTGCTTCACCATCTCAAAGATGGCGGTCCAGCTGCAGTTGTGAGGTGTGAACTGAGGGTACTGAGGCATAGAGGTACTAGTGACCAAGTCGTGGAATGCCTCGGCTGATGGAATGATGAGATCATGCCCAGAACGGAAGTCGGGAGGAACTGTTGGCGAGAGCGGCAATATGTGGAAGGAGCGGCCAAGGTGGAAGGCGGTTACTGGGTTCAAGTTGCCAGTGGGCTGCAGGTACTGTGAGGGTGTGGCTTCGCTGCACTCAGCCTGCAACTCCGAAGGCAGTGGAAGACTCGGAGCCTGACCAGTACCACATCCCACTTTTGTTGCTGCTGGACGAACCTCAGTGAGATCAGATTTGTTGGTGCTTGGCCCAGCCGGCCCTCGAGGCAGGGACTGGGGGGCCATTGAGGATGTCGTGTTGGAGCACTTAGTTGGAGAGAGTGATTCTGTTCGTCGAAGGAGTTGACTGCAGTGCGAGAGCACAGCATTGATCGTGGTGTCTGACTGGCGCTGACAGTTTGCGAGGGATACAAAGGCACTTTGAGTGGCAGCCTCCGAAAATGTACTGCAGATCGTAAGGTCCAACTGCGCCGTCGCCTCAAGAGCTTCCCTGTCCTTGGGCCATTGCCGAAAAAAGTCTTGGGCACTGCCAGACTGAAGGACCTTCAGCCGTTTCAGAAGTGCAGAGCCAGGGAATGCTTGATGAATGGCAGCAATTGCCTGTGTGATGTGTGCCGTGTGACTCCATCAGAATCAAAGTTTTCATGGGTGGATATTCCCCACTTACACGCCAAAAATAGGGACGCAGAAGCTGCAACAACTCCAGGAAATTCACGGTGCCATAGTTCAGATTAGGTGCCTGGCGGAGATTGGCAAGAGCATCCTCGACAAACGGAAAAATCTGCATCTGCAGCTCTGCAGGCACCCGTGTCGAGACCCATGGAACACAATACTGTTCTCCCACGTAGAAACCAGCAAGAGCACAGACAGCCTTGACAGGACATTCGTGAGCGAGAACATAGCAAAGAAGATGCAGGACCACCTACAGATTTTGGAATCTTTGCCGCATAGGTTTCGCGCCGTGTGTTGCCCTCCCAGTGCCCAACAGCATCGACTTCATCCGCGTGTACACTTCGGGTGATACTATCAGCCGCAGGTCAGACCGACAAACAATTGACCCACCCCATGTCCTCCATCACACTCGGCATCGTTCGGCGGGCGAGGTGAAGCTTCTTTTTCGATGTGATGGTCGTGGGCTCTAACATTGTTGTATACATCTTCCGCAGGGCATCACCGCTGGATGGCTGTCCGACGTGCTTGCCAAACAAGAGCTTGACCTGCATCCAACTCGCTTGAGACATGAATCACTAAGTTGCACTCTGCGCTGACCTCACGCCACGAGCTGGGACGGGACCAGTCCCAGCCCTCGAACTTGTCCATCAGGCCCTCCTGGTCGAACTGATAGTGAAGCAAGATGGCAAGCGCCCCGATTGGGCACTTGAGCGGGTCTCTGTGTGGGAGCACGAAGTTGTATTCCGGTTCCTGCTTCTACAGGTAGAAAATCACATAGCAAATGTAAAAAAAGGGCTCAGTGCGGGAAGATCAGATGCTCACGCCAGGTTTCGCAACCTTGGTCTCATGGTACAACGACAAAACACCAAAAAAAAACTGTCCGCTGCCGCTCCTTCTCCCATCAGCTGTTGTATAGTCTGGGACGAAGATCTTGTAAGGCTGGATGCACGAGAGCGGCAGATTGACCAGCTCATCACCCCGATTGAGTGTTGTACACTGCCAAGTCCAGCATTGGTGACCCTTGATGATAGATGGCACTGCAAGAGACATAAAGACGGCCATAAGCGAGTGATTGAGTTGACGGCACTCGAAAGACCAACTCACGCTGCGTGAGGTGCATGAATACTGATTTCTTGACTTGTTCAAAGTGCTCTGGAAAAAGGTGTGAGTCGAGGATTGTGTTTTCGGTGATGTCGAAGTCTTCACGCCTGGATAGAACACGAGTCAGCCCAAAAATATTATCAAAATTGTGCTTTGGACATACTCGAGATGGAGGCGCTGCGCTTGAACCATCAGTGCTTTATAAAAGTCAGAGATACGTGGCGTGAATGCGGGACGTGCATGCTCGAGAGATAGGCTGTCATCAACCTGACGGCGTCGGACACGACCAAGCATTGCCATGGTTTTCTTGAGTGAGCTCTTGAGGTGGCACCCAGAGGATATCAGCACAAGTGTGCACACACACACACAACACAAGGTTCAAAGCTCACCGCAGAGAGGGACCCATGCACAGAATCCCGTTCACGGCCGTTTCGTGAGAGGAGCTTGCGGGTAGCAGTGTACTTCAAGTACTGGATGATGTGGTGCGCATCAATTATCATATCTGGGACTTCACCTGATGTGATTGCAGCAGTCAACCAGCGCTGTTTTATGGGACCGTTCAATTGTTGCAGCCGAAAAATAACGAGAGGAACTGAGAACTACCTTCCAAATGTTGAGCACACTCTTCTCTGTTTGCTGTCCGCCCTTTCGTCGGGTGCTCATGATGAATTCATCCACCTTGTGGCACCATCAGTCAGGGACATGGAGCTCAGAAGGGTGTGCAACTTACCCAAGCTTTAGCATCATTGATGGCCACCAAACATGGGCCTGTTAGTACGAGAGATGAGATCAGCAAGCATCAGTTATTACACACACAGAAACTCACCACTTGCTTGCACCACTGGTTCCTCGTCATCCTGAATTCCAGCCATGTGAGCGCCATCGTCGTCCATGTCATCATCCACGATGCCTCCATCACTGCCATTGTAGGCATCCTGGAAGGAACGAGCCAACTGGCTTGCATCACACAACGCAAGCAGATCGACATCATCTCCAGGAGCTGGGAGCAGTACCGAGGATGGAGAACTGGCTTCTGGGATGGTGGGTGTGGTGGTAGGAGGCACTGTACTGCAGACAGAATGCCAAAACCAGTGAGAAGAATCACATAGGGAAAAACGCGCCCAACATACTTTGGACTCAGAGGCACTGTGGCAGCGAGGCGCTCAATCAGGTCCACCTTTTTCCCTCGCGTATTCAACCCATGCTCACGGCACAACACCTGCAGCTGCTTCACAGTGAGGGTTTTCCTGCAGGAAGGGAGCATCAGCGTCACTGCATGAACTTTGTTAGTGACAGGGAGTCCGAGTCACGGACCTTGTAGTGCCATTACCTCCGGCATGCGATGGTACTGAGTACGGAGGATTCCCTGGCACACAGTAGTTTGTTAGTGTAGCGTACATAATGCAATATGTTTAAAGAAAAATCAAACTCACCTCGTCGATGGGAAGAGTGAGGACTTCGTATGGGCCCGAGTCCTCCTGCTGGCGTGAGTCAGCGAGCGCTTGTCAGGAAAGCAGGGCACTCACCACTTTGTGCACGTTGGGGGGTTGAGTTGCCAAGTCTGGTGGGTATTGGTGATGGTGCGCTGTGATTGGACAGCGCAAGCAAGTCCGGATCGATGACAGCATCAGAGCCAGTAATAGTACTGGCGTCGACGGCCATTGGATGGGCGTCCATGAGGAGTGAGAGGATGCGATTCGCTTGAGCCGTGAAGTCGTCGACCTGGTGAACGACGAGGGAGACGGTGGCGGGCGTTTCGTCCTAGGGCGGGATCCCCTTCCCAAAAAGGACATTTCCAGTCGATTCCTGGGGAAACAGCCAGGTCACGTTTCGACCGTGATTTTGCCTGCCAATCACGCACCTAAAAGCGCGATTACCTGCCAAAAACTTCGCCTGGGGTTTCCAGTTCTCAGCGTCTAATACAATGATCCGGACATGCCGTCATCAAAGAGTAAGCAAAGGACAACAGATCAGATCACTCACAGAACACATCTATCACACTGATTGACCATCGACCACAGTCAGAGTCACTCTCCAGCTCTTCCCTCTTGAGTCTCTCAAAAAAACTCCCGAAAGCTTCCTTACATTTTGCCAGGCTCCACGCAAGGTACGTGTTGGTCATCACGGCCATCTGCTCAGAAAACACATTGTTCCTGTGGAGGACACGATTGTGGCGAGTGCGGTTATCCACATGTTGGACATGATTGTTACTGCTCAGAAAGGTATGTCACATATCAGTAGTCAATGCTCACTAACACTTACATTTTCCAGAAGTCCTCTAAAACCTCTCTTGCAAGGTCAGTGAACTCACCACCAGCGTGACTGATAGTGAGTGGCTCGGTCCCATTCCAGACATCACCAAAGCTCATATCATCACAATTATCCTCCCAGTCCTCAATGGTGATATTAGTGCCCTCTTTTAGTGCTTCAAGAGCGGAACGCTTGTCCAAACTCATAGCTTTACAAGAGGTAAGGGTTTTATTCAAGTATTTCAATTAACATTAAATACCTTGAAGACATGCTTGCCGCCACTTGTTGGAACTTGCCGCTTGCTGAACCAACTGTGTGTGCTTGAGCACTTTAGACACACAGTTGACTGGCAGTCCATTCTTGTCCCTCGATGTGCTGATGTGCCAAATGGATCGCAGAGAGAGGTTTGTGCAGACTCGCTGGTGTACTCCACCTTTCCGTGCCATTCAGACATCTGTACTGGCCTGGCTGTAAGATCAAGTTTTATATATTTTTCAAGTGACTGATAATCTGTAGCACTGCGATCAAGTCCTTCATGAGATCGCTCCTACGATGTCGACACCATCTAGTAGCCGCCCTATCCAGGGTGATCATATCCAGGACTTGCTAAATTTGATGCAAGGAATGTCATTATCAGGTGGGTGTTTTACTCATTCAAAAACTAACATGTTCAGTATTCACACTCAATAATAGATTCATCATTCGATACTGTCACTTGGAGCTGCAAGACAACAGAAGAGTCCATTACACTATCCACATCGTCGCTCCCGCAACCTACGCCTACCAAAAAACCAGCGCCCATTCTCCCTTCCACCACAGCCCACTTGCATCGCCCCAGCCATCCACCTTCTGCTGCTACGCCATCTCACCCTCACCCTCACCCTCACCCTCAGGCTTCGCAAACAGCCACCCAGATGCCCTCCCAAGTCACAGCAGTTCCAAAGCCTAGTGAGGTATATCCTCCACAGGCTGGTGAGACACCTGAGGGATTCTGGGCGATAACAGTCGGGCAGGAAGTTGGTGTGTTCTATTGTTGGTAAGTGTCTGGGTACCTGTTGGCTTGTGTTAGCTAATTCTTGATGTTGTCATCAGGGCTGACGTTGCTGAACGACAAATTTCATTAGTGGTAACGTTCAGAAACAATACCCGTCATTTCAGCAAGCACTAACTGCATATACGGTCCAATATGATGAAGGCAGGGTCAGGGCAGTTCCACTGCCAGATGGCCCTTTCTGGCCATCTTCTCCCAACCCTCCTTCACCTACATCATCTGTGGACTCACTTGCGAGCTTGGACTTGTATAACCTGTGGTCGCAGGTTGAGGACTTGACAGAGACCATGAGCCAACTTAAATAAGATTATTTAGTTTTGATGCAAGCCGTAGCACGTAGTAGACCAAATAAATGCTTTTTACCTTACTCCTGGTGTGATAATGTGTCTGTGTTGTGTAGCACCCAGATGATCACCGCGTATTGTCT
Organism: Suillus subluteus; assembly: GCA_016647755.1. NCBI lineage: Eukaryota > Fungi > Basidiomycota > Agaricomycetes > Boletales > Suillaceae > Suillus > Suillus subluteus. Next base: position 362,462 of record JABBWI010000038.1, read on the forward strand.
AATTGCAGTACTAGCTAGTAGTGTGAGTGTGACATCCAAGTCCGTGCAACAACAGCCATTTGAATCACCATCGTACTTGTAAATGTTCTACAACACTCGTAACACTTTCTTTCAGCTTCGGCTCATGTGTGTATGTCAAGTTCTCACCATTGAAGCACCCTGCTTGTTCAAAATTTCATAATAGGGCATTATTCACCATGCCAGGCATCCAAAGACACAGGTTCGCTATCCATTCGCTATGCATTCACTATCAGTTCGCTATACATTCGCTATCTGTTTGATATCTGTAGGTATTTGCATCGCATTGGCTCAGGCACTTGAAGGGTTTGTACATTGACAAAAAAAATCCTAGTTACATACTACTGTATCTAGTTTGACCTCGAAGAATTTTACCTCTGAAATGACGGCAACCAGTAAGTCATACAGTAAGATGGCGTCATACTTAAGGCGCTCCCTGCAATATGGGCGGTGTGTGTGCACGACCTCCTGAATACTTTCCAGTAGACTCCTCCCATCCATAGCCCGTTGTGCGACTTCATCAAGGAATATATTGATGGCCCGTTCTCCCTTTGTGCGCGAGCATGCAAGTTCAGTATCGAATACGTCATTCCACGTAGTACTTTCTGACCCCCAGTCCTTCTGCCATTGTCTAACAAGGATTTCGAGCATCTGCAGTGTTGGAGTGTGATGGTGACAGACACACAGTACATCATTGTCCATGGACAGCACGCTGTCATCATGATTGAATTGACCGTAACTGTTGTCTGATGGGGGTGATTCGATGGCAGCAACGTCTTGATTGAACGGGTCGTCCAAGTAATCGCCCACCGATGGCGTAGATTCGATGACAGCAGACGGACTCTGCTCTTCGTGAGATTGCTCTTTGGCGAGTTTTTTCTTCTTCCTGTGGATCCATTGAGAGAATGACACCAATGGTCATAAACGAGTCCCTACCTTGCCCTATTGCTAAAAAAAATGTAAGCGCGAACAGTAAAGTTGAGTGGGATGGACTCACAAAGCTACTTGGGCACGGGCTTTGGCGTTTTGGGCTTCTTGAACTCTGTGCAGTGTGGTAAGCAAAAAAAACTAGCGAGTCAAACAAATTGACATACCCTGGCTTGGACAGCCAACGTTGCATAGCTGTGCGCTGCCTGGATGAGCTGTGTGGTCTCCCCTGAATTGGATGTCCCTTTGAATAGTATATGAGCTAGACGGGAAATGTGAAGGATCGTGCTTACCATGGTCTTTAGGGAAAGGAACAAGAGACAACCTGCCGTGAGACATCGATAGCTGGCAATGATCGTGATAATATTTTCTAACATCATTCATATAATATGTTCTGACAGAGGTACGCTTAAGCACTTGACAGCTGTTGTCAGCGGAAGTAAGATAGGCTTCACTCATACCCATCGACATCACATGACGTGACATTCCTGTGACGTTCTGTTACATTGTGTGACCTTCAGCGCGCGAGGAAAAGATAACAACGCTTGAAGCTTCTATCATCTATCGAGGTATCCGGAGGTATACTAACAATATGTTACAAGTGTTTAGGACATGAATTCAACAAGTGTTGTCAACCAAACCCGCATCCGTCAAATCTCGCATGATTGTCTCAGGTAAAACTCGATGACCGCGATACTTCTTCGAGGCCCATGCCGCTTGCTTGCCGTTTAGCCCTTTTCTATAGGCATCCATAAATCTCAACGAGCGAGCAGAAAACCTAGCATATCATAGTGTCAGCATGCTACCAATGGAACCATGATTCACAACAAGGACTCACCGACGAATGGCAAGCAGTGGAACTGAGTCCAAAGACTGAAGGACGTTTCGTTCGAGATCAACTTCTTTTGACGACGCGGGAAGTTCGCGATAAATTCGTTTCGAGTAGCCCCAACATTGCTCGATGAAATTGAGCTCACAGTGAAACTTAGGGAAAAAGATTGCTCGAAAGCCACGCGCTTCACAAGCAACCTCAAGTAGTGACTTGACACTAACAAAATCAGGTTCGTTGTAGAGCATTCTTCGACAGCAGCAACATGTGGCCCCCTTCTTACACTGAAATTTTGGGCACTCTGCCCGAATTTTCAGTGCCCCCTCATAACCTCGCTCCTCAAGTATCACTCCCATCCCTTTGAACACTCCAGCACGCTCGTGGCCTTCCGGATAATACAGGGACTGCGACGAACCATCTGCGAACTTGCCGTTACCCATTGGAACCTTCTTCTTCAATGGCACACCAAGGCACCCAGATTTGCAATTCGAGAAGGCCTTGTGCGAGGCATAATGCATCATGGTTTTGGCGACGCCAAACTGTCAGTGCACACTGTCACACTGTACAGCCACAATGTAACATGGCAGTCACTACTTTGATCACTATACAGACTACTACTCCTTCAAAAATGCAAAATAAGGAATTCTGTTCCATCAGATTGCCCGCACCATGCATGCGAACAATCTGATGGAACAGATTCTCTTAAAGGTATCTCTACAAATATCCTTAGGCATTATAGTGAAAAAGTCACGAAAAGTCATGTGATCTACATGTATATGATTGATGTCTATCTTATAATGATGTTGCTTACTAATACGAGTTATTGGTCCAAGTGTTAGCAGCCTTCAAGTTAGTACTTGGTACCGATAACATATGGTCTGCTTCAATGTCTTCTTTCGGCCTTTTAAAAATGCGACCATGGCGAACGGGATACTGGCATCCCGACTCTATCACATCCTGAACCCATTGGGATCCATTGCTGGCCTTTGAACTCTGCAGGAATGGACTCAGAACTCAGGCGAGTCTCAAACTAATTATGGGCAGGGCTCGTATCTGTCGTCTATATTGTATCACAATCAACTGCGTATTGGCTCTCCTGGGGATCGCGGGGGAGAATAGCATTTACCTGGATGGATATATCAGAAGGTGCATGGTGTATTCATACCTCCAGAGCCACATTGACCTGGTTTGAGACATTTACAAGTCCAACATGATGGTGGTCACGCTAGAGGAGATTGTTGATGATGACAGCATTAGCATCAGTACCGCAAATGACCCGGAGTCATCTGTTTCGATCATGAGTTGTGTCGACAAGGATAGGGTCGAGCCTGGGTGCTCAGTCCTACTAAACCACAAGAACCAGGCTGTAGTTGACATCCTGGAGGACGATACCGATCCTCTAGTTAGTGTCATGAAGTTAGACAAGGCTCCCATGGAAATCCAGGCAGATATCAAGGTAGTCTTCCTCTCATTATCGGAGTTATCTTGTGACGTTTCTCTTCATTAACTCAGGAATCTGTTGAACTCTCGCTAACCAATCACACTGGCATTATGGATGCACATATTGAAGGTTTGCCTCGATCATTGCACTGCCTTCACTAATATGCTAATATTTTTTTAAACAAAATGGCGTGAAATGATAGGATGTGTTACCATCTGTCACATGCCAAATTTTGAGATTGTATCTGCACCTGCACACTTTCTACCTACAGCTCCCAGTATGAGTGGCCTCTATGGAGCCGATGATTTCGACGCTAATGGCGATTTCATCTTGCCTGCAGATTGGCTGGATTTGCTTCCTGGGGGTGAAGGTATGCCACCTAACTACCCACACTCATCAGGCGACGGTTCTCATCCAATCAGCAATGCTGGCAGTAGACAGTTTCCCTCGTTTGATGAGGTCGACTGGGATGACCCAAATCTATACATGATGCCACTTACCAAGGACGAGATATTAGCTCTTACTTATGACATAGTGGGCTCGAATGTGTGAACCCCAGAGCTTCCCCCTGCTCATACGCCATCACCTCAGCCTTTCTGTCCAGAGCTCCCACCTGCTCGTACACCCTCTCCTCAGCATCGTACACCCTCTCCTCAGCATTTTGTACCCTCAAGCCCTGATGAAGGCGCACCTAATTTCACCGAAGCAGAGGTGCTGGACGCCAGTAGGGAGTCACTCTGTCAGGCAAACGCATCCTCCTGGGCAGCGCGGAACCCAACGCGAGCCATTATCCGCCCTCGAACGCTACCACCTCGACTAACGGATGCACAAAAGGCATCTCAAAAAATCAAGAGGGACCAGAAGATCGAGAGAGCGAAGCGCTTACATGACGTGGTCGCTGAATACCTGGATGCACAGAAAATGAAGATTGAAGGACTGTCGCGGGCTCACCACGTTACTCCTAAGCAAATCAACGACATCATCGGCAATCAGACGCGTTATCGCACCTCGTGCAAGAGCCAATTGATCCATGCACTTGTTCATGCCAAGGCAAAAGAGATGAATGTGGGTAAGTCGAAATGTTTTTTCTACTCCATGGTATCACAAAGCTCATCTTAAGTCAACTAGACCGACCTGCAGGCTCTCGATATTCAATGGCTGAACTCCGCGAGATGGTTGTGACCGACCCCCAAACAAAGAATCTGACAAGGAAAGAGAAGGAAACTTACATCGCGGCTCTTGAGGAGCATCATGAAAGAAAAGTGGTTAATGTTTGGGCAAACAATCAGGCAGCTGCACGAGATGTTGTAGCCACAACGGATAGGATAGTCAAAGAGGTAAGTCTGGCTGAATCTCGATGGGAATTAACTGAACTCAATTTTTTTTCTCCTTGAAGCTAGATGATCTGCGAGTTCGGACTGGTGTTTATGGAACACTATTTGTTGTCTGCGGTCACATCAACGACACCATTCAAAGCGCGATGCACGGCACAGATAATTCCGAAGATTTTTGGGAGGATGTATACGAGCATCCCATGGCTGACTTTCTCAGGCAGTATGAACAGTGGGCATGCACCCAAAATCAAAGTAAGTCCTTCATCTCTTCATAGAGCTCACATACTTATGCAATGTCCCATAGATCTCAATGAACGTGACTCTTTGGAAGCCGTCAGAAAGCAAGTATGCAAGATGATCCTCTGGGGCCTAGGTAAGCAATGATGTTGTTCTATAGATGCTGTCCCTGTCTGAAATGGGTCGTTTACAGTTGATGTGACTGGAAAAAAAGATATCGTGATGAATTACAGCAATTATGAAACGTCCATCGTCGAAACATATGGAGTGCGCCTTGTGGGCTGGCCTGATGGTGTCAAGTTCATTAGCCCCTCAAATATTGGGACTGTTGGTGGTATTCGCAAGCTCCGGGATGCCCTCAAGGCACACACATGCTACTGGACTACTCTCTCGCCAGTGGAGGTCAAGGCTCATGCATCCAAACTTGCCACACGCCGTTCAGCTGGGGACGTTGTTCGGAAGCCATGAAAAAAATGTTCAGACGCTGGAGTATCTCGGAAGCGTAAGGACAGGTCTAGCGCCGGACGCGCAAGCAAGGAGAACTATAGGGTGTCGAAGAGAGTGAAGAAGAACCCTGCCCAGCTGCAGGAAGGCCCAAAAAGTGCTGAATTTGTGGAATTGTCTGACGAAGAGGAGGAGATGGATGAGTAGTAGTCTTGTTTTGCCTTAGTCTACCCATCAGCCTTATTTATGTATCTTAATCATTATCTCTCAACTGTTCATGAAAACGCGCCGTCAATCCGTCCACATCATTGTGAGATATGCAAGCTCATCGTGCAACACAGTGAGCAGCAAGGTTCGGATATTATTAGCCGGCACCGAGATCACGTCACATCATTGCTGAAATGCCGGCGGTAGTGTCCTAGTACATTCTACCCCCACCTAGTAGTATAAAGTCACTCATTATTCAGACAATATTGAAGGAGGCCCTGGAACGCTGTAAGTCCCTTGTCTTATAGGTGCAATACCCATATGTTATCACCTATAATTACCGTTGTTATGTGGGAGTCACAGGTGATTTACTCAGGCTCCTACCCACCCGCAGCTGGAGAGGTTCGAGGACGGTCTGCTATATCTTGAGTGTTGTGTTACATCAGTATTCCCATGGTACAGAAAATTTAAACCCAGCCCAACCTTATTCCTCAACCTCTCCAGCAGTGGCTGGAAGAAAACATTTGTAAATAATCTCAGCCACAGCGGCTAAGACCTGTGGCACTTGAAAAAGGATGAAAATCGAGTAGGTATATGCATGTTACATAATTAAATTTAGAATATTTGATTTGAACACTGTCATCGCATGTCAGAAGCCCCTAGGTTGGGCGTTATTCGAGACATCACCGGTCACCCCAGCAGCACTTCGGAAAACAGCTATGCCTTATGGCAGATCAAAATCACACAAGCATTCATCGAAACCAACCGTGACATTAATAAATATTGTGTGCATCAATAAGTAAACATTTTTACCTTGTGTTTGTTTGTGCACATCTGCGCACACTTCCTCCCTCACCATGATTATCATCATGTATGCCCTTGTCCTTGCTTGCACTTGTCTGCATCCATCATTTTCAAACATTGTTCATTTGCGAACATTTGCACATGTTCACATCTTATGGACAATTTCAAGTTAGGTGAGTCGTTCAAGTAGACAAATATTGTTTCTTGTATGTTACTACTCATTTGTCTGTGCTTGTCAATGATATCCCAGTGCTTACATCAATGACCGCCATGTCAGCATGGCTCGATACCTGTATTAAACCATCTCCACGCTCATTCCTGCTACTCATCTGCACTTGTCTGATCTGTGTCGTCTTTTGGGAGTTTCCAGCCAGCATGCGTCAGTCAAAGATCAACCATTATTTCGTTGTTTGAATAATGGTTATTGAACAGTATGTCAAGCGACGAGCAGGAATCAAATGCTTATCACATATATCTGATCTCCGAGACTCATCTCAAGCAGTACGGAAATAGTATCTAAATTTAATTAACATATACCTACTATTTTTCAAGTGCCGCAGGTCTTAGCTGCTGTGGCTGAGATTGTTTACAAATGTTTTCTTCCAGCCGCTGCTGGAGAGGTTGAGGAATAAGGTTGGGCTGGGTTTAAATTTTCTGTACCATGGGAATACTGATGTAACACAACACTCAAGATATAGCAGACTGTCCTCGAACCTCTCCAGCTGTGGGTGGGTAGGAGCCTGGTATTTACTCCATTTCTTGTTTCCGCCGCGTTGATATTCTTGTGACATCTGTGATCTTTTTTCGACTATGCGCTGCATTTCTTTAACAATCGAGAGGTTACGAGTGTTATGGATACTGCAATTCCAGTTGGGACTGTAGCATTCTCACTAGTGATGTGCATGGCCCAGCCTCTGGCCGTGGGCCAGCCCAAGCCGGGTCTAAATAGGCCAAGCCAAGCCAGGCCAAAGTCACGGCCTGGTGATGGCTTTGGCCTGGCTTGATGTTATGAAAAGCCGAAGCTGCCAGCTCAGGCCGCAGCTTATGCCCATACCATTCTCGTGCCTTCATTGTGGATGTTGTGATTACAAGGCTGTACTGTACAGTGAACACTTGCAATGAACTACATGTTTCATCCTACCTTAATATTATCTCAGATTTTTCGCCCACTTTGAATGTACCCTGAGACTTGAACAACTACGTGCATGGATGACCACAACATGCCGATCCTCCTTCAAGCTGGCCTTTCTCATGCACAACCAAACACTTTCACTCCTCGATATCACCCAGATGGATCTTTCTTGGCACCAATTTGTATTTCTTGCTACCTGTGAAACCATGGTCAATACCTTCAGTATGCCCAATGAAGTTATACACCTAGCGGCTGGCCTGCAATTTGCCGTGGTTAAGACTGTCATTGGGACATTATGGAAGGTCAACAATAGTACTGTGCAGCATTTAGTCGAGGCATTCTACAAAAGCTTGTGTGGGGATGGCACAATGAATTCCAAACGAGCTGCCCAAGCGCTGCTCCAAGTGGTCCAGCCATTGGCCTGCGACAGGGACATGCCTTTGGACTAGCGCATAGTGTTCATGCATATTGGCATATGATCTCTGTCGAGCTGGAGCCTCACTGACCGAACACGTCGTGGATCCCTTGACAGATAGTGAGTGTGTTGATCTTCTGTCGAGCTTGAGCCTCACTGACCGAACACGTCGCTGATCCCTTGATAGTATGTGAGTGTGTTGATCCTCTGTGCTCAGGCCTCACTGACAGAATGAATTGCTGATCCCTTGACAGAGAGTGTGTGTTGATCTTCTGTCGAACTTGGGCCTTGCTGATCCCTTGAAAGCCTGTGAGTGTGTTGATCCTCCTTCGAGCTTGAGCCATGCTGTGCTCTCGCTTTCTACTCTCACCCACTCATGGTATGCACAGATTTTTTTAATTCTAATTTTGTTCTTCAAGTTTGTATTCAAACTATTCTAAGCTGGTAAGCTCGACAATGCCTACCTCAATGTGAGCATTGAGACACTGGATGCTCAAACAGCGCTCGACTACATGCTTCATGTTCTCACTACCTGCCACTACTTGTCGCTACCCATTATGTTCTCATTTACCTGTATTGGGCCACGGCTCAGGCTGAGCCAGGCCAAAGCCAAGCCACCATTGACAGCTTTGGCCCGGCCTGCAGTTCTTCAAAGCCAAAGCCATCTGAAGCCAGGCCAAAGCTGTGGCTTTCAGGCCAAGCCAGGCCAGAACATCACTAGTTCTCACTGGCGAAGATGTTTCAATCTGAAGTTGTTGTTGGTGACAGTTGTCGCAGGGTGCTTTCGATGCCATTCAAAGGTGAAAATTATACAGTGGAGACATTTTTCAAGATCATTGGAGATGACGAGCAGTCATATGATGTGGTCACTGGCTTGAATTGGGCATCATCTTGTAATGTTGTTTGCGATGATGGTCACCATTGGCGATTAGTGTATGTGCATAATGGCAAGCGTTCAAACATTTTCGATTTTTTGTTGTTGTTAATGTCTGGAAAACTCAGCTTCAGAATGTCAATTATCACATATGTCACCAACATCTGTTGTTAATGGTGATGTTTCTCAATCCAATATGATTCATGGTTCCAATGATGATCATGGTGTGAAAAACACAACCTGACTAGGCACGCACTTGTAAAAGTACTCAATCAGTATATGTCTAATGCTCTGCCTATGCTGCTATACTTGCAACAAAGATGCAAGAATGTTCGACCTGAGGGAAAAGCTACTAAGGACAACTTAAGATAGAAAGACCCGAAAGAGCGCTAAAGCGTGGGAATAGCACGTCGCAAGATAGAGCGCTAATGCGCGGGAAAGAGCGGAAGTCAAGAAAGTGGACACTGAGTCAAAGGAGGGTAATGGATAGCGAGTGAGATCAAAGGTATTGATTGCAAGGGTAAGGAAAGTCAAATAGGGGCCATAGAGCGCAACTAAAGGGTGACTACTTCTAAGTAAAACCTAATGGGAAGGCATTACAGTTGAAGGGAAGTAATGTCGAAGTAATCACCATAGGCTTCTTATACTAGTAAACTATACCATCTCGGACTCAGAAGGGATAGGATATACATGTAATAAGACTGTAGCACTTTTTACAAACTCGAGGCAAGGCAAATTACATACCAATGAGGTAGGATGGACAATGGATGGGTTCCGATGTTTCGGGTGGATCCTAGAGCATGAGAACAGTGCGCTGGATAAGCGCTAAGCACGAGAACAAGCGCTAGATAGAGCGGACAAGTGCTAATGCATCTATAGACACATTGCTGGTAGTTCTGATAGCGCTATAAGCGCGGGAATAGCGCAGGATGAGTCGTGGGAACATGGATAGCGCTGTGGGAACATGCGCGCATAGTGCGGGAAAGTGCGGGAAAGTGCGGACTAGCGTTGGACAAGGGTTATGGCTGAGACAAGTGCAGACTGCTGATAGGGGAGTAGTGAATAATATGAGGGATAACTTTGGTCCACCTAATCAAGGCTTATGCAGGTATACATGCCTAGCGCCAATATGATTGTCACAATGGTCTAAATGATGACCAATATGCACACTCCCATGCATTATTGCAGGCAGAAAGCATGTTGAGATATTTATTCATGGATGTTAATCACCAGAGTGATATGAAATCTCTATTCTCTGGTGATGTAGAGTTGTTACAGAAAATTGCGCTGTCTCATGGCTTACCTCATAATGGAGGATTGCTGTCAGTGAGACAGCAGATGCTGCATCATCTGTTGGTTGGGGGATGTTGTATTCCTTCGGAGTCCTCAGGTGATGGATGTGATTGTCAGGTTATCAGGAGCGCATTTTCACAGCTCAACATGAGTTCTTTCGTCATATTGCGATTGGTGAATGGTCTTGAGGTTAAAGTGGAACATCTATTCCAAGCAGCACATTCTGTAGGTTTAATGAAGGCACCTCCACCACATGATACCAGATGCCAATTATGTGATTCGATTGCAGCCTTTCAACCTGCACAGGCATTTTTGTCAGAAGCCAAGGATGTTGGTCAATGTTTCCAGAATATGATGAGTCTTCAGAGACAGTCACTCATATCTGTATGTGCTATACATGGACTGTCAGTGGAGGGTTTGAAAGATGTTCTCATGGATCGATTGAGTCATCATTTTGGATATGGAATGTGCGCATTGGAGGATAAACAAGTTGGGTGTTCTACCGTTGTGAGTCGATATAACATTGATGATGATAACTGGGAGATGGAGGAATGGAGGCTAAGTCTACAATGTCATGTTTTTGCATCCATAGCTGAAACCATTTGGTTGAGACCCTTGCGTAGAATATTAACTGTGTTGCAAATCCCATTTGACTGTGATGCTGGACTGGCACAGCTTAGGAAATTTCTGAAAAAAATTGTTAATCAACTTACCAAGGGAAAAGACATGTTGACTTCACAATCGAGGAGTCTATGTCGATTAGAAATGGCTGATGTGCAAAGACAAATTGCTGAGGAGTGGCCAAAGCCTGTGTCAGCAGTGTTGAAAGAAAAATTGATTAGTATGTTTAGGGAAGAGACTTCAAGTTGTAATCTCTGAGCAGTTGCATGTGCATCCTGCACAGAGAACATTTTTGCTTGAGAAATGGTGGTAAAGAAGTTGGACGAGTTTGATAAAAAAATTTCTATTTCCACTGGATCGAAGATGTGGAAAAACTGATGAGGCGATTGATTCCAGTTGGGGATGCGATGTTGATAATGCATTGGTTCCAGGAATGTTGTTTGATGGTATGTTGTTGTGTAAAGATGGAGTATTAACAGATGGTTGTTCTCTGGAATTGTTCCAGTTCTGTCAAGGTTGTTGGGGAAGTCTCCAGAGTGGATGAACCCCTGCGCTCTCTTTAGCCAATCATACTTTTCTGAGTGATGTACCACTGCAGTTACAAGGATTGTTGATTGTGGAGGAGTCCATGATTGCACGACATTGGGCTAAGTCGTGGATCATTCATTTGAAGGAGTCTTGGGGTGTGACTGCTCTGAACATCCAAAGAGGGATGAAAGGACATCTAATTGTATATCCTCAAAATCCTTCGCATTTAATAGACATTCTTCCTCCTCCTATGGAAGATGTGTTAACACCAATATGTGTATTGTTCATGGGAAGTTCACCACCTACCCACGAATGGTTGAAAAGACATGCTATGCCATTGATTGTCCATAGGGAGAAGGTTAGAGATGCATTGTTGTGGCTCAAGAAAAATAACAGGCATTATCATCAATTACAAAAAATATTGAAGCGTTATCTGAGTCTGACATCATTCCAGTTCATATAGAACATGTTCAGACATCTGAGCAGCAAGAATCACTAACCTCGTGATATGATGATATTGATGATTTCCCTGTGGACGCTGAGCAGATGGAAGGCATTTTCAATAAAGTCGTTGTTATGGATGTTGATCCGAACACACCAGCTCATGAATTGCAGGCTGCAACTATGAAACATATGAAAAGTAAGCAAGGTGGATTTATCCAGATCCCTCATGGGAAGTGGCCAGTGAATGAATTTTCTAACCCGGTTCTTTTCCCTTTGATGTATCTGTCCTTGTTCCCATATGGTGTTGGGGGACTTGAAGATCCAAGCCATAAAGAGAAGCTTTCGCTCAAGCGTTGTGTTAAACATCTCTTTGCACTCTGAGATATGCGTTTCCAGGAGCATTACTCATTTCCATTTACAGTCTTTAATGTTATTCAGCGACGTGAGATGCTTCTCCATGCAAATTTGAAAGTGAAGTGTACCAATTTTGATTCATTCGCCGCAGATTTTGCAATGGTGTCTCCAATAGCAGTATCTAATGTTTCAAATCGTATTGCCAAAGGTGATCACAATTTTGCATTTACTCCTGGAGAAAAAAAGGTTAGAGCACTTCTAAAGCAGGTCAATTTAGTGATGCGTCATGCTCCTGGCTTGTCAGCGCCACAAGTGATTATGAGGAATGAGATGAGAGGATTTATGATTGAGCAGGGGTTGCCTAGTTTTTATGTGACTGTGAATCCTGCTGACGTATATAATCCTATAGTAAAGTTCCTCGCAGGTTCAGAGATAGATGTGGAGAATCTGCTGTCTACAGATGTACCTGATTATTGGTTGCAATCTGTACAAATCGCCAAAAATCCTGCTTTGGGGGTGAAGTTCTTTAACATTTTTATGGAAGCATTCATTCGAACATTGTTGGGATCTGGTCATAAAAATCTGAAACTAGAGGGAGGAGTGCTTGGGGTCGTCAAAGCACATTATGGCTGCGTGGAAGCTCAAGGACATGGTGAGGGCGAGGAATGATAAGTGAATACTAGGGGGAGTGTGTAGTGAGGCTCTCAAGTGCTCCTCTGGAAGCGAGCAACAGTTGTTCCAAGGGGATTGTCACTGAGAATAGATTCCTCTAATGTAAAGTGAGGGAGATCCAAGACTAGAACTTTGGCCTAGGAAACCTAAGTAGAGCGCTAAAGCCTAAATGCGCTGAAAAGAGTATGAATTGCGCGAAGCGCTTCGAATGCGCTGATGATGCGGCCACCAAATATAAGGCGCTGTGGGTATCACAACCTGGCAGGCTCATATAAGAAAAAGTGCTCTACCAGTATAAGTGAGTCTCAGCTCTGCCTAGCTGCTATACTCGCAGAATGCAAAAACATTCGACCCTAAAGGGGAAGCAAGGAAAGCAAATATCCATGGAGTGATGCTGGTCAACCCTGGTGAATGGTGGTAAAAGCGCAAGAAATGCGCTGAAGGCACACGCAGGAAAGCGAAGTGCGAAAGAGCGCAGAGCGCAGGGAGGTAGTGCAAGCGGTGCACAAGTGTAGAAGATGTATACTGAGGCTGATAAGAGGAAAAGTGCGGATTTGGACAGATACTGATAGTGCCACTGGCTATAGACTGATGCTAGGGCCTCAAGACGATGATGGACACATGCATTGGATGGAACTAACTGCCAAGTACATGGTGGTAGTAACTAGCTAAGGTGTAAAATGAACATGGGAGTATGTAAGTTCTAGCTAAGCGCTCTCCCAGGGCTCAGAGCTGAATAGGGAGCACTCTAAGTACGTAAGTGAGGTAAAGTAAGGGTCCATAATGAAATGGGAAGTGTAATATGCCAAATATAGTCAGATAACGAAAGGGACATACCAAGGGACTGGTTGGACGATGGATGGATGCTCCTGGATGCTGCGCAACATAGTGCGCTCAAGCACGAGAAAGCGCGTGCGCGGGAATACTGCGCATTGTGCGGGAAAGTATCGCGCCTATGGCGCGTTTCGCAGGAAAGTTGGGCATGATATGTAGAATGACCAGAGACATAGTATGAAGTCGCGTGGATGATGGTGCGAGTTGTGCAGTGAAGCCCAGTTGTCATGAGCTGTGAAAAGGTGCGAAATGTGCAGATATGCGCCTGCAGAAACACGAGTCTCTACAGCGCGCACTGATAATTTCAAGTGCGGATAAGAAAACTTGAGTGGATTCAAATGGTAACTGGGGCTATGGACTGTGATGCTCATGGAACGGAAGTAAGTATCAAAAACTAATTCTAACATGTAAGTACCGCTAAGTGCTTTCCCATGGTGCGGAGCCGAGCAAGCGAGTACATACAGTGTGTAACAGCATGTAAGTAAGGGTCTGTAATGCGAAGAGTGTTGTACGATGCGGAGATATTATCAGCATGACTCAAACAAAAGGAAACATGCACCAATGGACCAGGGAGGACATGGATAGGATGTGCGGAGGACAGGCGATGGGATCCAGTGCGTGAGCGCGAGCAGCCGCAAGTGCTCATAGTGCAGTGCGCCTGTAAGGCGCGTGCCTTCTTTCTATGTGAGGGCGCCTATAGTGGGAGAGGGAATATGCCAGATATGCGCCTGTAGGGGCGCGAGCCTCTACAGCAGTTCTTTGCATTGTCATATGTTTGTATGGGTGGAAGGAGGTCTTGATCCAAATGAAATCAAACAGAAGGTGTTCGATGACTTACCATTGCCCGGATGTATCAGGTTGTTTTTGGAATTTTCAATTTCAGCCGTTGCTCAGCACAACCAAACATTAGTTCATTATTCTACTATCATTATCTCTGTCGTTCCAAGGATGCAGGTCAATGATAGTGAAGACGAGAACGACGACGGATATTATACACGCCATTCAACAAATCCTAGCAGGTGAAACCAACATAAAGACTGTCGTACGTCTTTCCTGCTGTGCTGCACTGCAAACAAGCCTTCAATAGTGTGTTTTTCAGCTCCCAAGGGTGATCATAAAGTTGCTGACCTTCTTTATGAATATCACAGGCGGAATATTTCGGATCGTAAACTCATAAGCAAGCTATTACAAGCTGAACATGGCATCAAAATGAGGTGAGCTTTGTTTTGGCACATTAGACATATAGCTTTAGCTTGTTTATAAATGAATCTTCAGTGAAGCAACAGTTGCTCGTCGTAGAAGAGAACTGGGACTTTTTGATAGCCACTTAACAGCAGCTCAACTCCCCAAAGTCACCAAACGCCAACTCATGCTAGACCAACTTGCAGATGATCCTTCTGGTCGTTGTGGGCCACGGGTTGTGAAGGAACTCATTGTGAACAAAACCGGAGTCATGCTCCCACAGTTAGTACATTCTATGTGTTTTTGTTGTCCTTACTGAGCTGCAAGGGACCTTTGCACAGCAAATACATCAGGGACCAGATGATGTTGCAAGAACCTGAAGGTTTCATGGCTCGCCAACCTACCAGCAAGAAATTGTCTTGGAAGCCCTTGGTTGTGCTTGGCCCACACCATGAGTGGAGCGGTGATGGTCACAATAAGCTTACTCAAATCAGCTTTCCAATTTGGGGAATTCATGATGTGTGGTCGGGCAAATGGCTTGGTATCTGGGTCTTGCCAAACAACCGTCTTAAGGATGCAATTGCTTATTTATATCTTTCTCTTTGTTATCAGCTTGGTGGTTTGTTATATTGTTGTTCTCAAATCTATGTACTACTAGCTCACTGTCACATTTGAAGGCATACCAATACAGACGACAACTGATTGTGGTAGCGAAACCATGGAAATTTATGGATTTGCCAATGCACTTCAGTAGTTGATTTCGTGTTTATCTTTCTAATGTTGACACTTATTATATCATACTAAGGAACACTTCTCCCCCCATCTGTCATTGGACGAGCTGCCTGCACATAAGTTTTTGAAGAGTGTCCACAATACGACTATCAAGCATGGCTGGCTTCGTCTCTGTCTTCAGTGGGGAGACAATGTCAAGATATTCTGGGAAGCAGGCAGTGACATCTATGATGAAATGGACCTAAGACAGTAGTAAGTGAATTTTGAGCTAGAGCTCTTGTACAAAATTACTAATGTCTCACTTATAGTGATCTAGTCCAATGGCTGTGGCCGAAACTAATTCAGCAAAAGCTGAATCAGCTTCAGGAGCAGTTCAATAATCACCATGTTCATAAGGATTCTTCCAAGAAACTTCCGTCAGGTATTTCTCCCAATGTTGCATTTGCCCTTCACGATGAGTATCAAGCTGAGAACTGCCTACAGGAAGTTGACTGTGAGGTGGTAAGGCAGCTGATGGAGAGTATAGGTGGCGAGGATCTTATTCGTTTTGTTTCTGTCAAGTATGAGAATCATGCACAGACCATTTTCATGAACCTTGGTTTCAAGGAGTTATCCTTTCACAATGTGTGGAACATATTTTCTGCTATGTTACCTCTGATTTAGGTTATAGAGGGCTCGTATTTCATAGCAAATAGACAGTTTTGAAAGCTAGAGGGTGATCCAGTATTGAAAAACCTACAAAATATATAACACAGATTAAAGACTTAACGTAAAACTGAACAAAGTGGTACCACACAATGTTAGCACTTGAAGGCTGTGGTGTACAATATTTAAGCTTGTGCTCTGCATCCTATTTTCAACTGTTGTTTCTTCTTAGCCTTGTTCATGGCACGATGTTCGGGTTGCTCGAGGAACTTTCCCGCCATGGATGGCGAACAATGTGGAAAATGCTCAAAGCTCTAGGAAGCCACAGAACCTGAATGTACTGCTGTCTATGTGCATTTCAAATCTACTATGTGATGAGAACCTATACTAACTCAGACCATCTACAGGATAAACCACGATGCAAACACTGTGGGGTATGCTATGACTTCCTTCGATCCACTTTGTGTGAGCCCTGCAAAGTTCTCCAGCCTGGCTACCATGACGGTGAAGCTGTGCTATCAAACCCATGTATGTTGCCATGCAAGGTAGTACTGCATTAGTTGATACTTATGTTGCATCATGTTGTAGCGTCTGAATCTGCAAAAATCCTCAGTCATGGTTCAAGCGTGGGAAATGCAGCTCGTTCAACTGTGACAACAATCTTGGACCACAAATCTGGCTTTACTAGCATTGCATCAAAGCATCGTCTAAACCAGCCCTGTCCTCAGAATTCATCACTATCGAGTGCTTCAGAAGTCAACCGAAAGGTTTCTGCTCTGAAAGCAAGAGCAAAAAATTCACAGGCTGATGTAGATTTTTCATTGTGGGTTTATCCAGCTCAGAATAAACAAGTTACTGCAAAGAGAGTAAGCAGCATCATTTCACTCAGTGCCAGTCGAGAACTCATATATACTACACTAGGCAAAAATTCCTCCTTCACACTGTACCTTTCCAGCCAATGAATCAGCACAAGGTGCTCTTTGGCAGTTGCTATTGAAGTCCAAGGGTATGTATTGCACCATACCACTGCAGAGCACAGATCCAATCCCCTTGGAAATTCTCGATTTGATGTTCAAATTGTATGTCTTCATGTTATCTATGTTAGGCCCCACTGCTGACCATGGCATTTTCTTGATAGTGAGGCTGCCACATTCTATACTGCCAAAGGATCTGGGCCTGGGGGCACTGCTGTTATTGAGGACCAGGTCATGGATGTTTCAATCAAGGATCTTTTTGTGAGACTCAAGCATAAGCATGTACTATCTGACAAAGATGGCTTGGCAAAGGTGCCAAGAATAACCTTATGCATCTATGTCTACGAAATTGAATGGGTAAGTAACCATCCATTCAGTGAGCTACACCATTACCAATAAAGTCTGATGTCATCACAGGATAATGAAGAGGCTGACAACACACCTGATATTATGGAGATTTGTCCCAACTCAAAGGGCAAGTCAAGAGTGCGGAAAAGTGCTCCAAGTCGGAAGAGAAAACGATCTGACAGCAAGTCGTTTAAACTGGCTGAATTTGGTGTCTGAAACTGATTTTTTTTTCAAGGTAAGGACTCAGTATCTGCAACCCCTGGCCCATCTGCAAAATGTGCTCTCTATCAGAGTGAATATCAGCGCCGACCATCAGCTCCAGGTTCTGCACAATTCAGCTTCGAAACATTCAAATTTCAGCAAACCACCTGTACAATTGCTGCAGATGGGACAATTGAACCTATACACTGTGAAGATCCAGAGGAGATATCTATTGCACAAAACTGGCAGATGCAACATCGTGCAAAACAACTGGGTGGTGGATACCTTGGACAAGGACTGACAAAGCTTGCCATTTGAGTAAGTTCAACTTGGGCCACTGCCATGCTGCATCATTAATTCATAACTTTAAGAGACAGTACAAAGGACTCGATTATGCAATCCTACAGTGCAAGCCCATCAGTTCATCAAGTAACACCAACATGAAAGATCTATCAGATGAACTATGCCTCCTACACAAAGCCCAGTACTTCATGGACTCATTCTATAAATGTGTACTTGCTCACAGTGTCAAAGGCCTACCCTGTAAGTGTGTTTTATCTATTTACATTGTTTATTACTTACTCAGACTCCTCGTGATACCTCATAGCAATCAAATGGAACATTGCGGGAGCATTTATAGGAAAACTCACAGATTTGTTGCCACCCGCACCAACTGATGGAACGGACAACAATCGAAGTCTCTTGTATGATGTCTTCCTTGCAACACCACTCCTTCCTTCAGGCGCTCTGTATCAGGAGGTGAAATTTTCTGGTAACAAGCAACTAGGAAACAACGAGGACATGATTGGACATGTGGTGGATGCCTACTCACACCATGTTCTTGTAGACTCTGATTTCGAGACCTTGATATCTGACATTCAAGGTGCATCAAGTTATATTTTTGATTTTGAACAACCAACTTGAAGTAATTGTCTTCCGACTTCACAGGTATTATAGCCCCAGACCATAGCGTCACATTGTTTGATCCTCAAGCTCATATGTGTGTTCCTTTTGCAGCCACTACCATCTTTAGCGTGTCCATATCTGACTACTACTGCTACTAGTGAGAGTCAAGACTCAGGTTATTGGGATAAAGGCCCAGACCAAATCCAGCTGTTTCAAACCCTTCATGACTGTAATCAATTCTGCAAGGCCCTAGAACTTGAACAACACATTCCAGGATTCAAACATTAGCCATTCGAGCCATTGAAGTTCTCGTACTACACTATCTCACTTACCTTTGCTAATTTTTGATCTTAAACACCTCAAACCTTCTTCGTTCCATATCATACCACAGTACTCATCAGTCCTAGTAGCTTCGCATTGTCAAGCATGTTCTTATAAACTTTCCGTGATGATAGTGATTCGTGCGATACACTGCAAAGTAGTAAGACACATCATCTAACAAGAATTGGTGAATAAATGCAGCATAACTGCCAAGTTGAAAGTGGCACATATATATATATATAAAACCAAGGAAAGGATCGAGGATTAGGTGAATATTTAAGCTCACTATCAAGGACAATGAGCTCGACTTGAGCTCGATTGTTGTGTCATTGCGTGGTGGGTAGAAAAGTATCTCACACAAAAATTGAAAATTCCAAAAACAACCTGATATGTCCGGGCAATGGTAATGACTGTGACAATGAGTTTAAAAATAGATTGCCGGTTTTTTTGGACGATTGCATATCAACCTGTGTTCCTGATGATCCCGATCTGTCTTTTGATGTACCTTTGTTGTCATCGCATCCATGCTCTGTTCGAGGTATTGATGTTAATACACTGCCTGATTTGATTGAAAAAGCTTGACAGAAAGACTTATTCCACTTGGCTGAACAATGCCAATGGCATCGACATTCTGCTACATGCTGGAAATATTGGAAAGGTCCACTGAATCCACGAGAGTGCCGTTTTGATCTAGATGAGAGTAATTTCTGTTCTGAAAGTCATGTAGATCCAGAAACTGAAGAAATATGTCTGAGATGTTTGGACGGGTTGGTGAACAACTTCAATTCGGCGATGTTGTGAGCGATAAGGTGTAATATGGACATAAAATCCATCAGTTCAGGTGTGTCAGCAAAGGCTATGATGTACTATATCACAGATTACATCACCAAAGCTCAACTGAAGGTGCACATTGTGTATGCTGCGTTGGAGCGTGCGACTAAAAAACTTGGAGAGTACAATCCTGATGTAGACGATATCACAATGAGAGTGAAATCGTTACTTCAGAAATGCGTGTATTCCATGCTGTCGCATCAGGAGTTGTCCGTGCAGCAAGTATGTTCTCACTTGATGGATTTTCCAGATCGTTACACCAGTCACTGATTCCGAAATTTATACTGGAGTAGTGTTGAACGTCATTGTGATAGGTCAGATCCTAGCCCTGAATGTAATGTGAAAAGCACAACACAAGTGGATTCTTCGTGCAGTGAGCATGAAGAGGCCTGCATACAGGAAGATGTGGAAGCGACTGACAATATGGGTTCAATATCAACTTCTGTTGATGTAATCACACAATATCCTTCACAATCTCTTTCTCAAGAGGATGAGGTAATGGTATGTACTTCAGCTGATGGAGAAGTAACACCACACACTGGCCAGGTGATTGATTACTTATTGCAAGCCTCTGAGCTAGAGGATATAAATGTTTGGGATTTTGTCACCCACATAGATAAGGTAAAAGAAAAGCGAGAAAAACTGTTGGATGAAGACGAAGAGCACTCAGATTCACTATACTATGAGAACAACCTTATGGAATTTGATATGGAAGATGAGGATACATCACATTTAAGACACATGGATGTTTCAGACGTATCGCCTGAAACTCGCAGTATAGCTGAATTGCTTGCGGATTGTGGTCGTAAATGTCCTAGTTTCAAAATGCAAGATGGTCATCCCAAGGCGGACATGAATTTACAGAGTATTAGAGATCCTGATGATTGTCTAGTACCAGTGCCCGTTGCTTCATATTCCATTCCTCATCATGATCATTTGGAAGTGTATGCACGATATTGTCGGTTGATGTTGCTGTTGTTTAAGCCCTGGTGTTGGGCTAAAGATCTCAGACAAAGTGGACAAGGGTGGGAGGATGTGTTTTAAGTATTTTTAAAGACATGTGACCCTCATTTTCATTTTATGATGAAAAACATGCAGTTACATCATGAGTGCCGTACCAGTCGTGATGATCATTTTTCTCAGAGACAGAAACAATCAGAAAACAAAGCTAATTGTATAAATGTCGAAACAGCAGAAAATGGAGTTCACGAGGAATTTTTCGGAGAAGGGGACAATATGGAGGAGGATGTCCTTAACCATCTCTTGTCAGTTGATAGGTTCTTCTCTGAACGACAGAACCAAAGAAGTGAGTGAGCACTTGCATGTTTGTGAGAGATGGAAGCACAAGGTCGATTTGACATCTCTGTCAATGAAAATGGTCATGTTCAATCAACAGAGATTGAAAATGCAGGGGATTGTGCTCTTGTGATCACTGAATCAGATGCGTGGTTGGAAGATCTCTGGAGAAGTACTTATGAAGAACGACGTGAGAATTTTAAGCAACAAGCTATGCCAGGAGAAAGGATTGATGAACAACAGGAGTTAGAACTTCCACCCCCTTCGATTCAAACTAATGACCAGTCCTGTCCAACCATCATAGATATTGGAAGTACAAATCCTGTTATGGGTGCAGAATCTGACAGGGACATGGATGACGTTGGTGCACGACTTATTGAATCTGTCATTGTTGAATATGGATTGAACGAGGAACAAACTCGTGCCTTTTGTATAATCATGGAACACAGCTGTGAAAAGAATGAAGAACCGTTACGTATGTTTATAGGTGGTGCAGAAGGGACAGGGAAATCCTGTGTCATCAATGCCCTGAAAGAATATTTCTGTTGGAAAGGAGAACAGCGGCAATTTCGGTTAGCGTCTTTCATGGGTGTTGCAGCAAGAAATATATCTGGTATGACTTTGCATGCGGCCCTGGGTATAGGACAACAAAAAAGGTGTAAAGGATCTGGAACGAATATATGCAAGGAACTTGTTGCGATGTGGCAGGGGGTCAATTACTTGTTGATTGATGAGGTTTCATTAATTGGGTGTAACTTCATGGCTGAAATTAGCAATGCTCTCATGAATGCAACTGAACGTAGTTCACCTTTTGGTGGCATTAATGTTGTATTTGCAGGTGATTTTTGTCAACTACCACCTGTCAGTCAGACCAGATTATACTCGCGCTTTGCATCAAAGCCTGGAACTGCAAGGGGTCAGGAAGCTGTGTTTGGACAATTGCTATGGTTGTCAATAATGAAAGTAGTGCTTCTCACCAAAAACATTAGGCAGTCTGGGGATGAGAATACTTCATTTGTATCTTTATTGTCTCGCTTGTGAAGTGGACATCGTACTTTACATGATTATGAAGTATTGAACTCCTGATTGATGAGTCAAGTATGCTTGGATTGGACAAGGTCTGAATGGGTGAAGGCACCTATCATTGTAGCCAATAATGAGACCAAAGATATTATCAATGAGCGTGCCACTGAATGGTTTGGTACTTCTTCTGGACAGAGACTACGATGGTATTATGCTGTCAACAAATTGGATAGGAAGGAAGTAGACAATTATGATCTGAATGAAGTGCTTCAATCAATGCATTCTGGAAGCACAAATCAGAGATTAGGTGCCATACCATTGGTGGCGGGTATGCCAGTTATGATAACTCAGAATTTTGATGTAGAGGGATGAGTAGTCAATGGTCTGACAGGAATATTGAAAAGTGTTTGTTTTAAGTTGGATGACAAAGGGAAATGGCATGCAATATCCTGTGTAATCAAGTCTTCACTCGTAAGCCACAAGGAGTTACCTGAACTTGGGAAAAATGAATCAGTTGCGTTATGTGACACAGTCGAAATAAAAATTAGACATCCTTTGACTCATCAAGCATGTACTGTACATTGATCTCAGCTGCCTATTGTACTTGTGTTTGCAGTGACAACCCACAAGGCTCAAGGACAAACAATGGATAATGCCGTAATAGACCTATCGGGAGCATCCAGAACTGAGAGTCCATATGTTATGGTGTTGAGAGTGAAATCTTTGCAGGGCTTATTGATTTTACGACCGTTTGACAAGAGCAAGATAATGTGTAGGCAGTCTGAAGATGCTAGATGTGAAGAGAATCGACTACAGGTACTTGATTTTTTGATGATGATTAAGCACAGTGTAGAGGCTCGTGCCCCTACAGCTGCATATGGCCTATATCACGGCTCATGTCACCAAGCCATTACCAGTCTCATCCTATCATCTGCCATGCAACTTCCATCATTGTCTCTAGTCATTCCCTATAGAGCACGCTACTTTCCCACACTAGCCGCAGTGTTCCCGCGCGTGTGCCGTGTGCGCTTAAGTGCCCTGTGTCGCCCATCATCCAGGAGCATCCATCCATTGTCCATCCAGCCCACAGGTATGCATTAGTTCGCTATTTTTACTATTTCATGTACCTTTCATTATTACCTACACTGTATGGCACCATTTCTCATGGGCCCAGTAGCTATTACATAGTGCTTTACCTCACTCTGGTTCACTTTGTGTTGAGATGAGGAGGCATTACTTACTTCTCAGTACACTACCACCTACTACTACCCATCTACTACCACTGAGCACCAGTATAGAGCCGCACATTAGAGCCACAATCATATTGCCACTTCAGATAGCTATTATCCTGCATTGAGAGCCGCTTCCCTAGCGCTTTCCCACGCTTAGGCGCTCATTCAGTGTGCCTTGGATCATTCCTCTGCTGCCATCTGCTTCCCCGGGTCAAATGATTCACATCACACCTCGACCAACACTTAGAGAGAGTATAGCCCTATCTCCCACCCAGAGCTTAGGAGCATTGTTTCTTTCATTGCTCTGCATTGCACCTTAGCAGAGTTGTTGTACCCTCAACAGTAATACTTGTCAATGTCAAGATGCATGTTCTTGGTTGGCTTCAATATCAAAGTCGCTGAAATCTGATGATGTCAGTTTTAGTGGACCAGCTCCTTCCGATGATACCTCCCATTGGAAACACCTGAAGAAAGTACAGGAAGATGTAGACAACTTCTCGAATCAGATCACTCAATTATGGCGCATCAAAATTGGCAAGAAATCCATCACATCAGATACCGACATCTGCTGTGACTCAGAGTTGTTGTTGGGTCCTGCATTGAAGAAACAGAAGCTATCATAAGATTTAACGACCTCTCATGAACGTACACTTCATTGTCCAGTTCTTCCCTGAAGATGATTATCACCAAATTGCTATCATCTTCACAACCAACATGATCAATCTCTTCAATGCAGTCCTGCTGTGTAACAAGTCCCTTCAAGTTATGTTCCAATTTCTTACTAGGTACATTTTACATCCATGATCAACCAAAGTCCAGTGTATGCTTATTGAACTATCCTTTACAGGTCTGCATGTTTGTAACTGCCTTGGAATACGGTATGACCTCAGCTGATCTGCCTGATGATTGTGGTAGATATCGATGAGTGATCAATTCATTTTCCAATTGTGATTTGATTTATTGTTTTTGATGTGTTACACACTCAGCTCAGAAATCACGTCTTAGTCGATGTTGTTTGTCCTGTTGGATGTTATTCCCCCGTATACAGAGCTGGCATATTTTGAGTAAATTCTGCCAGTACTTACGATTTTTTGATTCTTACATGTGGGAGTATGTTCTGACTTGTTATCATACCACAGGTATTACAAATTGTCAATCGATCTCCTATTTGATCGAACTTAAAAGTTTGACCAATGCATTGTGAAAGAGAAATAGCGACTAGGCTGCTAGAAACTAGCGCTACTTATTCAGATAGGTGTGAGTGCAGTATTCGACCCAAGAGGACTGCTAATGAAGCAACTCCCCACTAATATGCAAGGGGAGCAATAGTGCGAAGGACTTGCTACCTATAGCGACCTAAGACCAAGAACTAATGAGTAGCGCTATAGCGATCAGCGACAAGTGAGTTCCAACAGAGAAATGTGCGTATAAGTGAGAAGCGCTATGCAAGGTGTTTTATGCGATAGCGCTATGTGAACATCCAACTAGCGACAGCGAGAAGAAATCAAAGAGAGTGAGAGTGGAAGTAAGATATGACAGTGCAAGTGAAATGCCTGATAGCGACTAGATTATAGTGTGACTACCAATAGCGATCCCGATGTTGCGACAGTCAAACTTATAAGGGATCCTTAGCGACGCGCACTTAAAGCAAGTCAAGTGACACGCGATCAGAGAGAATGGCAAGAGCGGAATCGATTGCACCAAGACTGTGATATAGCGACTAAGGAGACTCCAACACACCAGCAAGGGTCCAGGGAAGGGAAGTATAGTACTGTATGTGCGACAGGTCATTTTATCATACTGCGTAAAAGTTCGGGAGTGCATAGGCGAGAATAGTAGTGACACTGGCGAGAGCACGATGTAGCGACAGGTAATAAAACATGCAGTGCAGCGGAACACAAGGATACATGTAATAAGACCTGTGACTGATCAGTAGCGACATATAAGGAATAATAACACACCAGCGGAGGTAGGTGGACATAGGCAGGACATGGGAGGACCGAATACCTAGGCGTCAGACCAGGTAGCGCACTATGGGAGGAAAGTGGTTCCAAAGCGGATAGCTTGAGAATCACAGCGCTGGTGACTAGCATCTTACTCTTTTCCTCTAGACAGGGCAAAATATGCCTATGACACTCATATGCGCCTAGCACTGGTATGATTGTCACAGCGTGCAGTCTCGAACCCATTGCCTAGATTTTCATTTTACAATTATGAGTGAGTCACACATTATTTACTGAAGTGCTCTCTGATGGTATTACTTGTTGCATCATGCGCGATATGGAGGTGCAAGACATCATTAGATGTTTTCCCGTCTGCACTCTATTCTATCGCATGGGGCAAGAAGTCATCAAGTCCAGACTAGAAGCTGTCTTCTGCCACACCATTGGATCCGACTTCAATTACTTTCACCTGATTCTGGATATGAGTGGATCCATACTGCTCAGTTCATCAGTGATAGACATCCTCCTGTTTGGGTCGTCATCTGCTTGTAATCTCGACCTCCGTATTGCTGCTCCTCTCCATGTAGGAGAACCTCTGGTTGCATTCCTGGTCACCATTGGATTCAGCATGTTAGACGTTAGAGCGATTGGTACACCTCATAACGTATTGAACCTCTATCATCACCATTTTTTGCAACATTGGAACTGTGTCATCACTGTCATTTGCAGTGATTTGACGTCAGTCATGCCCATCATACTGGCTCATAGAACATCATTCGACTCCATATTCATTACTACCAGTGGTTTGTTTATTGCCTATCCAGAATTTATTGATCAACATATGGCTTATGGACCACCTATTGACCCTTCTATCAACCTTAATCATGGATTTATAAATAGAGGTACCAGGCGCATGTCATCAACACAGGTCAATATGGCGATGCAACGAGGACGGTCACATGATCGTATGGGGTGGTGGAGTTCCACCCTCTTCAATCATTGATGGACATAAATTTATGTGGAGGTTGGGTCTGAGGTGTTGGAACACGAATTGTTCGAGCCACAATTTTCTCAATCTTGACCTGTTTATGGGTCCATGCTCCTGAAATGATGTCTGTCATGTGGCCAAGGAAGTTGCTGATTGAAATGTGAGTGTAATCCTTTATCTTACTGAATATATTTGGAACTTAATTGCAGTGCGTCCATATTGTTTGAAAGAGTACGTGTCCTACCATTCTTGGCATGTTATTTGCGCATGGAACCAATCAGCCCTTCACTGTTCCAGTGTACATCGACAAAGGAAAGACAATCCTCTCCTCTGTTGATGATCTCAGCTTTTGGCCATATGTGAGAGAGTGTGGGATGCATGTGGATAATGTGGTGGATGTCACTGTTATGCGACAGCTGTTCCTTACAGACCATATTGTGTTCACTGCTATCCATGATCACGGTGAGGTACTTAATTTACCTCCATGGGATTGCCATTCTGGACCATACTGCATTGATGGTTGTTGTTAAGACCGTACTCAAGAGGTATCGGATCCGAAGGGCTTTGGCCTCAGCTCGTGCGCTGTGCCCCTTACCCGAGTATGTGCCCTTAATTTCAGAATGAAGTTCGGAGGCTGGCTACTCTGGTTGAGTGCCGGAGGACTTCCGGATGAGCGCAGGAAACTTCCGGAGGAGTACAGGAAACTCCGGAGGAGTTTCATCCGCTGCATTGGGTCCAAAGGTGAGACTTCCCAAGATAAGTTCCCTAGGTAGAAACAGATAGGAGAGACTGCAAAGGACAGAGTCCAAAGCAGGATAGGAGGAGTGGTCCGAAGGACAGGATGTCCAGAGGTCCGAAGGTCCGAAGGTCCGAAGGTTACGACGTCCGAAGGTTACGATGTCCGAAGGTTACGACGTCCGAAGGTTACGATGTCCGAAGGTTACGACGTCCGAAGGTTACGATGTCCGAAGGTCAGGAGGACCGGAGGAGTGGACAGGATTCTAGGACAAGAGAAGGATGGCTACAACGGACAAGGTCCGGAGTAGAAACAGACAGAGGTAGACTACACTTAAGTAGAGACGGAGTTGACAGGGAGTAGACAGAAGTCTCGGAAAGACAGGAAGTGCCGGAAAGGCAAAAGTCCAGCTTAGGGAATCAATCCCTAAGCATGGATGGGGACGGAAGACAAATCTGGAGGACCGGAAAGTCGGCCTAGGGAAGGATTCCCTAGGACTAAGGAAAGTCAATACTAAGATGGACCGAAGTCCGAGAACAGATGTGAGAGAGAGCAGAATCTAAGATGAGTGCAATCTAAGTTGAGTGCAATCTAAGATGATATTCGAACTGAGGAAACTTTACAGGAGTTGTACAGAGGTTTATATACTGGAAGGGATCCGAGAGGATCAGTAAGCTGAAGACTAATGCTATGTACGAGCATGTGGAAACAGATTGGTAAGTATGAACGGAACATAAGTAAATGAACTCGGAGATGAACAAAGTACAAGGATCAATAAGCAAGACGGAAACACAGATAACCGAAGTCCGGAGTCAAGGGGATTACCATAAGGAGATAGACGCTGATTTAAGGTTTGAGCTTCAGATATGAGTATAGGTCGGATCCGGAGGTCTGGAGATATTGAATGAGGCATCTGGATATCGGATGAGTGGATCCAGAGATCTAGGTGAAGACGGGACTAGGATATGAATCATGGATATAGTCTGATAGTCTAGGGAAGGTAAAGTCCCAGGTGGAATGAGCTCGGATCCGAGTGGACCAAGGGTGGATGAAGCAGGCTAAGCTGCGGAGGTCCGGAGGTATGGACATATGGATGTACGAAGGTGTACGGATCCAAACCAATAGTGGACTGGAGGTCTAGAGTCATGGATAAGGGTATGGAGGCATGGATAAGGGTCTGGAGGTCCGGATGTGCATCCGGAAGGCGTCCGGAAAGCGTGGGAACATCATCGGACGTAGGTCCGGAATACGGGATATGACAGTTGTACACGCTACATGCATTTAACACCTCCTCATGGAAACTTGCTGGTGATTAAACAATCTGTTGACACTGGTCTTCCCATCGATGTCATCTGCTGTGATTTCACAATCATAAGTAATACATTGATATTGCGAGTTGGTTACAAAACCTTCAGTTTTACATTTAAAATAAAATGATATACAGTGCAGATATGAAAAATGAATTGTTCAGAGGAGCGATGTAGGCCCTTATGCATTGACCGAGGAGCAATTCAAGATGATGTGTGAGGATGAGTTTCTTATTTGTTTTACTATATGTATTTATATCACGCCAATGACATTCTGACTCCTTCAATGGTGAGAGGAGGATTTTGTCAGACTTCATAGACACAATCATTCATACTTGTCTGTGAATTACACATGACATACAAGCGGGACCCACACATCAAACCATATGTCATGCGACTTCATGACACGGACGGCTCTTCATCTGACCCATACGAGCAGTGTGGGGCTTCCCTTACAAGATACTGTGAAAGCACTCTTTCAGCCTCTCACAGTGTCTTGCAGATTGACTGGTGCATCAATTGCACAAGCCTTGGAGGGAAACTGGACTCACTGCCACCACACAGTGCACCACCTAAACTGAGTAAAGACACGACCCCAGCCAACTGCATCATCGCACACCTCACCTGGGAAATACTACTGGTCAGTGGCAGCCAAGCCACATAAAGACTCAGGACAATACCAAGCCTTCACGTTGATCAGGCTAAGATGACACAGTAATGAACAAAGTAGTGCACTGTGACCGATTTGCTCCTGTGCCACTGCATCATGCAGTGCCAACATTCAGAATCTCATTGAGCTTCATAATAAAATGAAATTGTGGATGTGTCTTCCTGAAAATGGTGTGCTGGTGCCATGGCATATATATTATTTTGATATTTGTCAGGCTTTCAACTCAGCCATAGACCTGAAACTTCAAAAATCAGAGTCAGAGATACAATCACATTTAAACACGGTAATATCTCAATGTTACAATTTAATGGACGTACAACACCTTCGTCTGTGTAAACTTCCCCACTGTTCATTCAATTGTGCTATGCCGTTCTCAAAATGATGTGCACACTGCTTTCTGTGCTGATGATATCACTGAACTCTCCAACCTGCAGAGCAATGTGGCATATTCAAATGGCTCTTTCATCTGACCCTTCGAGAATGGTCTGAGGTTTCCCTTCTGGGAATGCAGTGAACAATTGGAATGGATACTCACCAGTTATTCAAACTTCTTGCACAAGTTGCCAACCTGGGCCTGATATTCTTGGAGAATGTTAATAGCCTCTTCTTTAGTGCATGTAATATTTGTCTGGGAGCATACAACATTAACATGTGTCCCTTTCCAAAAGGCAAATGTATGCACACCTCCTTCCAACTCAATGGCTGCCAACTGTCTTTGCACTTCATCAACAAATTATTTGCTGTAATCGTCCTAGCACTTCTGCTGCTACTGGCAATCAGGTACTTTGATCCAGGAGGAGACTTGATCTGATCCTTTGATAACTCTGAGGGGGCATCCCAGCTTGATTGCTTACTGACAGCATTAAAGTAGTATGGTATGCCCTTCGAGTTGGACATGTGAATTTCCCAACCCAACGACTGGGTGGGGAGTGATGTGAGGCACAATTGTGATTGAATGTGGTAACCTGCTTATTACTTACCATCGCGAAATTTATCTGGTGTGAGGAGGATCATCGCATGCCTAGAGTTTTGCATATCTTTTGGCAGTGGTTTCCTATCGCCTGTAGTCTTTGATCATACCCATCAAACTGTTCTCCCTGTGAAATATCAATTGACATGCCATATTCCCTTAGGCAAACTCAGTGGACAACCATGTCTTACATCACCCATGGCATTGAATTTTAATAATCATGTGTGCAGTTGCATGCTTCAACATTGGCATGCAATATCCTGTGTGATCAGGTCTTTGCTCGTAAGTCATGAGGAGTTGCCTGAACTTGGGGTAAAAGTGAACACAGTATGTCATTCGAAAGTTCAGAGGGTTATGGCCATAACACAATCTGTGTGATGAGGAAAGCCCACATCCAACAGAGAAGCTCACAGTCTACAAAACCAGTCGATTGGGCTTGGCCATTCAATATGTGCCGGATGATTTGGACAGTTTAATCCAGATGAAAAAAGGACGTTTGAATTTGACAGTGCCATCATTCCACTAAGCATGGAGGTTTGATAGTGACAAGTAGACTAAGTACTAAAAATCTTCTTCTGTCATGCTGGTGTTTGACCAAGTATATGAGCCAAATGGAAAAAGCAAGGATACGAGTGGAGTTTGACAACTTCCAAGGAATGTACACCTATTCTTCTTGAGTAATCAGATACACGTTTCTCCAAAAAAATCATCTTTCCTTCCATTGAGATCATGTCCATGAAGTCAAATGGGTTATTGACATGATAAATTTTATCACAATGCAATGTTCCCAACATTTGATCCACAATATATCTCACATACTGACACATCAGCAGAGTGTTTATACTGATGAGAGCAACCACTAGTGCATCTGTCATGACCACTTGAGTAATTCACCCAAATAAAATAGACAGAGATGTCTTGCCTTTCACAAACTCTTCTTCTAGAGACACGACCTCTGAGATGACTTCAGTGACAGTAGTATTGGAAGGTTTGTGATGAAGGTGTCCATAGAGTGTGCATGCAAACTTGGTATGCAGCCCTTCATCCCAACTGATCAGTTTGTTGGAAAATGTAAGACCCGGCATTAAGCCATGCTTTTGAGCCAAAATATGGCTGCGAAGGAAGAGGAGAAGAATATGCCTTCGACAACCATGAATGCAATCACATGCTGAGCAAAATCTGCGCTTGCTGAACACCATCTTAGCGCCCATTCAGCTTTGTGCTTTATACTGGGAATGGTTTCAATGGCATTGAATAAATTCTTCTGCTCCGTGACATCCTTTACGAGTGAGTCGAGGAGGAGAGAATACACCTCTGAGTGGATGTTCTCCATGGCCATTTGAAATCCATAGAAAGAGCGTGCTTCTGTGACCTGAACTTTGTGTGCAAACCATTGTCATGCATGGTATGGAGTTCATACCATGACACATACGAATAGCAGTGTAAAAGGATATACTTCTCACTTATGTAAGCTTTGTTTCTATTTATTTAGTTGTATTTATAGTTTCCAGTAGGTTCTGTCTCTTTCCATTTGTTCCATGATTTGTCATGCTTTGTAATATTTTACTCATGTACTTTAGTAAGCAGCTGATTCAGCACACCGAAAGGCTTGGTTTGTAAGCATAATCTTACCAATCCAGTGATGACTCATTGCTTAGTAAGGATGGTTTCTAAAATGTATATAAAGACTCCATTCTCACATAATATATAAGTTTTTCCCCTTCCATTCTTTTCCCAAACTGTGTGGGAATGTAGGAATTTGAAGTCAGGAGTTTTCCCACTTTCTGTCTCAACACTGTGAGATCACGAAGAAAGTGAAGGCCTACGAGTTGCCTTTGAAAACAATTGTATTCACTTAGTCTAGATTGATTGTATACTATCTTACAGGGATTGCCTATACAATAATCTATTGTTAATATATTGTTTTATGTATTCGTGCCACATTCAGTTCAGAGAGGTCCATATTACCTACTAGGTTTAAGTTAACCTGACAAAATATATACTACTCCTTTACTATCAAGAAGTGATCTAGCAAAGAAGTAATTTATTACCCTTTGACCACCCATGAACAACCGAGAAGTAGAAAATCCGTTGACCGTGAACTTGAGGAGCTGGCACCTTAGTCTTAAAAGAGTACAATTGTGATAGTCATTGTATTCTGTTCAACATATAAGACCCTCAAGTAAGAAGACACTGTTGGGCGAGATTCTCGTTCACAATCCCATCAGCTGTGGCAAAGAATGCTAGCATGCGGGAAATGAAGTGACACTCTTGCTGGTTTAGAAGATTTGTCCATTGGTGAACATCTTCTCTCAGATCAATTTCTTCTGCTGTCCAGAATGAAGCTTCAGCTTTCTTGCATAAGTTCCACAACTAGAATCAATGAATATCAAATGAGCACTGTCCTCATAGGCAGAAAAGGTTTAGATGCTCACATCATTATATTGAATCAGAAAGAGGGAGAAATGTTTATTAGACTGCTCCAAAAGCGGCTCTTGGTGGTTGTATTAGTTGCTGTCATCAAATTAATTACACATATGGTGTAACTATAATCACCATTTACGTTCTCCATCATGTTCAATAGTGCAGTGGTTGAAGATGACAGTCAGGCCACTTGCTGGCTTTTGACTCCTGCTGATTGAGAAGTGAGTTGGTGAATTCTATAATTTGATTATGCACGGCATAGATTATTTAACTCAGTGGCCGAATGCATACTATCATCGTTGCAGCTACAATCATTAATCCAATTGCAGTCCATACAGAACATTATGGTCCTGTCAACCACTGTTCAGGATTTGAAAACAGCATGATTATTAATATTATATAATAAATGTAATGACATGTCACACAGTACATACATCATTACAACAAAAGAAAATAAAAAGTTTTTACACCCCTAAAAGGATGGTGTCTGGTTATTTCTCATTGAGCATGCACTCTTCTCTCATCAAAATGTGATTACCCTGTTAATTGTGTGTATTACCAACAAACAGATGAAGTTCTATCACATATCATTCCCTCAGCATGTAAATAAATCTGCTGATGATGCTCAATTTTTTTTTGTATCCTGTTAATTGAAATGTACAAAATTTCCAAACATGACATCATTGATGATTCGATTACTTTGATCACAAGCTGTGCTCCTCAAATTTGTTATATAAAATGCAGACACCGACACGACATTGTCAAAACCCTCCTTGAAACTGTATTCCTTTCCCCACCGATTAACTATATAAACATTTATAAAAATAAGGTTGACGAAAACAGCTTTGTGAATTTGATTTGTGGCCTGGAATCACAACACTGATTAATCCCCAGATGTCGGTATCTAATTGGAGCCCCTACTGAAAACTCATATCGAATTTCCAACTATATCTGCAATGAATATACCACCAATGCCAGCATCGCCCACATCATATACTCAAACCTGAGTACTCTGTGTTATCACATGTGTGTACTCTGTTTGATGTTTTTGATCAACCCAATGTCCTCCATGTGCACTTCCACACATCCTTATCTCATCAATCAAATTTTGATGCTGATCTCAGATTATGATCTATAAACTTTAAACCTTCATGCACATTAACCCAACACTGTTCCACTCCCCACAGAAAAAGCACAAGCAGTACGAGACATCTTGCTTGGTACGACACTACCAGCTCAACTGTTGAACTGCATGCAACTTATGTTTAACCAACCTCCGTATAGATATTTCTATGAGTCCTAATCATAAGATATTGCAAGTCGCAAATATTTGAATAGTAAATGGAAATAACATATCAAGATCTACAGATTAGCAATACATTCTACTCTTGACCAGATGCAAATCAAAATACACCACTGGCCCATCGCAGATTGGAGACTAAGACTCGATAGCTACCCAGCAGGTGTGTACCATACTCAGCTGCTCTGTATTTCATGTTATCAGACTGTCGGATGCAGGAATAATGCCTTTGAATACAGTTGATTCGGGGATACTTAACAAGTTGAGTATCTTCTTGACTGCATTCAGTATAACTTAAAGGTTTGGTGATAAGGGATTGGTGTTTACTGTACCTCTGTGTATGGAGGCAACCATAACGTGTCACAGGGCCCTGGTTGCGTTGCTAATTTGCCCCACCGTAACACGTCACAGGGGGTTGGTCGCTAACTGTATGTTGTAGAAATCAAAAAAAAAACCACCGCAAAAATGGCTAAAAACTACTTTTTTGCCGCTGTGCCGACTTCTGTTGTTTACTAGTGCCTACATATTCTCATTGTCTCCTGCTGCAACCAGTCCATGCCCATCACCTCACTGTACATCATGGACACAAAATTGTGCAGTGTCTGCAGATGCCACAACATCAACTCCTTCAATCCCGTTGTGACAACATAGTTTTCCCTGGGCTGATATTCCCCCTTTTTACTTACCTTCACTTACCCACTTTCCTTAGTTTATGTTCGCATTTTTACTGCTTACATAATCATGTCTCCCTTTCACCACTGTCAGTACCAGTCTGAATCACAGTCTTTTGCTTGATGATATTTCTACTCTCTGAGCTCTGAGTCTAGTACAGAAATCCTTTAGGGTTGAATAGCAGCTAGGCATAGCAATTTTGACCCAACATTTGAAGAGTACTTTACAGAGTTCTCTTCTTGTTGTGTTTCCCACACCGTTCTCATTTGGAGTCCTTTTCTGATTGTTTGACAGCAAGTCGAAATTCCCCTCCACGAGAGTTTGAACCTGATGCCACTCTAACATGCGACAGGGGGGGGGGGGACATTGGTTGCTATTTTGTTCCAATGTCACGGGCAATCAGACAAGGTTGCTAACTTTGCAACTGTGGTAGTGTGTCACGCGTGATCCACGGTTGCCTCCATACACAGAGGTACAGTATACAAAACAGTTCCGATGATGGTTTCCACATATTGGGAAATAACCAGCTGATATAGCAAGTTTCACTATCTTACAGCCGATGAACTGATGCTCTCCTATGAAGTCCAGGATACTTGCATCATATCAATTTCAATATGCTGTCATCATTGGATTGCTTGAGATGCATTTTAACTGAAAGTGTCATCCTGTAGGTCGCAAACATTCTCTGACAGTTCACGAATCTCAATAAGCAACTCCCTCACAAAAATTCAATATGAGTGAGTAGAATTTGACTCTGCCTCGCAGTACTTCATTCTGCTAATTCTCTACAGTTTCACTGCCTTTGGAAATGGCTTATGAGGTAACAAAGAACCTACCTGCGGGTGACATTATCCATAACTTTCATGTGGATGATATATTCCTCTGTGTTGGCAAGGTGGTCCTCAAATGGCGCTACAATGATGTTCTCTGCAGAGCTGTAGGAATGGAGTATGATCGACTCCATACCATCCTCGACAACACCGGTTCTGTTATTCTAGGATTGGCTGCCACAGATTATATCTTGTTTGCCACCACCACTGATCTCCCTATCAAATTGAGGATTGTCACGCCAGTCAACGCCGCTGAATCTGTCAAATCATTCTTCATCGCTTCAGGATTTATAATCCTGCCTTGTGAGCACACAACCAGCACCACACCTTGCACACTTCTCTCTTTTTTAAAGCACTCCATCTTGAAACACAGCGATTGCAATATCATCGTTATCCACAGTGGAAACTTTTCTGTAATGCCTGTTGTTTTGACTCTACAGTCCTCAGTCGACTGCATGTTTCTGACATCTGGTGGTGTCTTCCTTGCATATCCCAAATTTATTGACCAACATCTGGCATACATTCCTGGACTCAACCCGTGTAGTGCTGCAGTAACTTGTACCTGGAAGCATGGCTACGAGTTCCTCCTACACAATGATGGTTGGTCCATCCCATGTGGGAAAATATGCCCAAGCTTGTGGCACAGATTGGAAAACAGACGTGTTCTGTTCTGGGGGGACAGAAAACATCCCACCTCTATTATTAACGACTGTGATATGATGTGGAGATTGTCGAGAAGCTGCTGGAACATAATGTGCCAGAACAATTTCTTCTATCAGTGGGATCTGTTTCTTGGACCCTTCTGTCGTTCAGGGATTCATTGTGTGAAGAAGGACACCATTGCCAATAATGTATGTTCAGCTCGCCTTCTGTCGATGTACTCTCTAAACAGTTGCCTACTACAGATAGGCAGACCCTGCATTCAAGCTGTGCTATTCATTCAATCCACCAGTGCACCTTGCCATGTCCCACTCTTTGCCGACAGAGATAAAGAGAACATCAAGACGCTTCACAACATCAACTTTCGACCGTTTGTCCATGAAAACAGATTGAATATCAACAATGTGATTGATGGTGCTGCAACATGCCAGAGGATCAATGTTAATGACACATCATTCACAGTTATCAGAGATCATGATGAAGTACTTGATTCCTTACCGGTGTGAAAGAGAAATAGTGACTAAGCTGCTAGAAACTAGCGCTACTTATCCAAATAGGCGCGAGTGTAATATTTGACCCAAGAGGACTGCTAATGAAGCAACTCCCTACTAATATGCAAGGGGAGCAATAGTGCGAAGGACTTGCTACCTACAGTGACCTAAGACCGAAAACCAATGAGTAGCGCTATAGCGATTAGCGACAAGTGAGTCCTGACAGAGAAACGTGCATATAAGTGAGTAGCACTATGCAAAGTGTTTTATGCGATAGCGCTATGTGAACATCCAACTAGCGACAGCGAGAAGAAATCAAAGAGAGTGAGAGCGGAAGTAAGATATGACAGTGCAAGTGAAATGCCTGATAGCGACTAGATTATAGTGCGACTACCAATAGTGATCCCGACGTTGTGACAGTCAAACTTATAAGGGATCCTTAGCGACGCACACTTAAAGCAAGTCAAGCGACACACGATCAGAGATATTGGCAAGAGCGGAATTGATTGCACCAAGGCTGAGATATAGTGAGTAAGGAGACTCCAACACACCAGCAAAGGTCCGGGGAAGGGAAGTAGTGTACTGTATGTGCGACGGGTCATTTTATCATACTGCATAAAAGTTCGGGAGTGTGTAGGCGAGAATAGTAGCGACACTGGCGAGAGCACAATGTAGCGACAGGTAATAAAACATGCAGCGCAGCGGAACATGAGGATACATGTAATAAGACCTGCAACTGATCAGTAGCGACATATAAGGAATAATAATACACCAGTGGAGGTAGGTGGACATAGGCAGGACATGGGAGGACAGAATACCTAGGCGTCGGACCAGGCAGCACGCTATGGGAGAAAAGGGGTTCCAAAGCGGATAGCTTGAGAATAACAGCGCTGGTGACTAGTGTCTTACTCTTTTCCTCTAGGCAAGGCAAAATATGCCTATGACACTCATACACGCCTAGCACTGGTATGATTGTCACACCGGAGATAGTCAACCTCAGACCATTCTGTTCCGACAAACAGAACAAATATGAGCCCCTCACGCCTGCTTGTGGTAACCTCCTCATTGTTAGGCATGCCGATGCGACCTCTTCACAACCTGTAGATGCTCATAATGGCGATTTTAGTTTGGTTACTCATGCGATAATCCAGTGCGTACTCTTCCGATTGTTATATTGGCCAATTGTAACGCATTATATCCACCCAATCAGTGCTGATATGCGTAATGCTTTCTTTAATGGTGTTATGTGCAAGTATGGAGAAGAAGAAGACTAGGATTCATTTCTTTCTGTGACTGTGTCAGCTTCCAGAATGCGACACACAAAATGTGCTTGAATGTATAATAGTCCAACTGAATGTGTGTGATATGTTATCATAATAAAATTCTCTGTTCAACTTCTCTCATGCACCTGCTTATGTTCAACATTTAACACAAAAGTATAGGGATTTAGTACTTAGCATTAAGTAGTGATCACTCAAACCATTGCAGAAATACAGGGGTCCACCTGCATCAGATCTGAATGCCACAAATATGACACGTTGTTTTCAACACCCCATTTTATATATTCACCAATGGCACAGAGATACAAATACAATCTTATATACTAGTCCTAGTTCGCAATGCCCCAGTTAAGAACTATCTTCATCCCCAGTAGGTGACCTTACACACTTGCCAACAATTTGAAATGCCCCGATCTGACTGGCACCTGCCGCATGTGAACTAGAAGTAGATGCAACACTTTCTTCCCCAGGTAGCAACACACATGCTCGGGGTTGGATAGGAAGGCCCGCTTTATCAATAATGCAGATTGTATGAGCATGAATATGATAAATCTGTGAGCCAGGTCAGCATCGAGCTAGGCAGATAATGAGACAAATTAGAGTACTGATGCGATGGCTGTCCATATTGAAAGTATGCAAGGTACCACTAATGAGTACCAAAGCTCCTTGATGGAAATTTTCGTACCACTCCTTGGGAGGGATCAACAAGTTATCCGTGTTGCGAATGTCAAGCTGATGTAGTTTGGCTTCTTGATGTTGGAATAATTCCCCATTGTAGTCAGGAAGAACATGTGGATCGTACAGATCCTTGATG
The DNA here is from genome assembly GCA_016647755.1 of Suillus subluteus. NCBI lineage: Eukaryota > Fungi > Basidiomycota > Agaricomycetes > Boletales > Suillaceae > Suillus > Suillus subluteus. The sequence goes on from JABBWI010000038.1 coordinate 400,646, forward strand.
CTTCTGTTCAATATTCCCGAGGCCTCGTTTGCAACATCATCCTCTCCCTTTCTGTGCAGATTGTCTACCTTGCTCATTAATGTAGCTTCAGCCGACTTGCAGTTCTGCTCTTTTTCTACTGCTGGTGCACTTCAAGAAATTTGAGTCTTTGTGATCTGAGAGTGTTTAGCACCTCACTGCGGATGTGTTTGCTGAGAAACCTGTAAATGATGATTGTTACACTACAATCATCACATATTTTGATCACTCACAGTGTATAGTGGTTCTGTATGGACCACTATAGTGTCCAGCATTCCTGACAATTTCCATAGGACGATTCGGTCCAATCTTTCACATCCCACGTCTGATATTTATCAAACATCAACGTCAAACAATAATCAAATCTAAATAGTACTTACCAGGCGCTTACGAGTGGCCTCTTCGGCGTGAGCATCAGTTACTTCAAAAAGGGTTGCTATCTGATTATTGAGTAAGATTTGCAGCTTCTTCGGCACAAGCTTTGGCTTGCAAAGTGTAAATAAACACTTTACAGGTGTCTTGTCAGTGATAGGACAAGGCTAACGTTCAATGAATGAACTTCTTCTTCTCTATGATATGAACAAACATATGTTGGCTGTGGTACCTGCATAATGTGTTCCACTTGCTCAGAATTTTTCATCCTGGGTAACTTGTCCCACTAATATCATCTCATATTCTGCGCCACTTAGTGGTTCAACATAAGAGTAATTACCGTTGAACATTGTAGAGGCTCACGCCCCTACAGGCACACTTCTAGTGTTTTCCCCTCTCCCTCTATAGGCACCCTCACATAGTTAAGGAGGCACACGCCTTACAGGCGCACTGCACTATGAGCGCTTGTGGCTGCTTCCACAAGCATCACAGTCCATAGCCCCAGTTACTATTTGAATCCACTCAAGTTTTCCTATCCGCACTTGACATTATCAGCGCACGCCTTATATTTGGCGGCTGCATCATCAGTGCATTGGAAGTGCTTCGCGCAGTTTATACTCTTTTCAGTGCATTTAGGCTTTAGCGCTCTACTTAGGTTTTCTAGACCAAAGTTCTAGTCTTAGATCTCCCTCACTTTACATTAGAGGAATCTATTCTCAGTAGCAATCCCCTTGGGATGACTGTTGCTCACTTCCAAAGGAGCACTTGAGAGCCTCACTACACACTCCCCCTAGTATTCACTTATCATTCCTCGCCCTCAACGTGTTGACCTCCCATGTAAAATTGATATGGTACAATGCCTCTGCAAGTGATATGTGGGAGGAAGACTAAACAACTGCTCAGCAATGGACCTGTAGACACCACTCTCTGCACATGTGGACAACACAGGTGTGTTGTCTTCAGCAACTGGAGATGCCATGGATGATTATGGGAACAGTGATTAGATATAAACAAAATGGACGCACACATATCTTTAATTTTCTACATGAATTTATACCCTTCCCACTGCTCATCAGACATATGCTCCAGACTCTTTGTTTCACTGGCAGCAAACCAAACAATGTCTGAATTTGAAAAAAGTTTTCTGGATCTGCAAACATAATCTTGTACTTGGTAAGGTTGCTAGTACCTATGCTTTGCAGTTTTGCAAAACCGGAACAGGGAAACTCACAGCCAATATTGATGCTGACAGCATACAAGAGTTGTTGCCACGAATGAATCTCACTGTCTGCTCTGAAATATCATAATATCAAAAAACAATCTGGATAACATCTATCCGACATTTCTTGAGGAACACGAACCAAACTTACATGTAAGGAATGATCTCATGCTCCAGATTGTGAGCAAATAGCACATGTGGTACTTGCCAAGATATCTGCAGTATTAAGATTCAGAATAGATTCAGCGACTTCATAACCAACATAGTGCGAGTATTGAAAATATAGATTTTTAAAAATTAACTACCTTGCGGAGACCAATTTCCCATGATCCCAAAGCCACACTTGTCTATTTGGTTTTGTTGAAGATTTGTACTGATACAACATTTTAATCAGCTCATCAAACATGATCAAAAGCCATTAGGACCAAGCCGAAGACAACATCGAATGAGCTAAATACCAACCTACTAAATTGCTTCAAAATTTTCCTTATTGCAGTGAAAACGAAAAAAGCGAAAATGCAATCGGAGCAAGGTCACCAGTTCGCATGGCAAACCCCTAGTTAGACTAACTGAACTCCATGTAGAAATGACCTTAATTAGAACAAATTTTTAAAAAAGTGAGGTGGTGGGCTTTGCCACTGGTTGGTGGCCCTAATGCTTGTCTAGCAGGGTCTGGACAATCTGAGCTGAGAAAATTGACGGTCTAGTATAGCTTACTTAAGCTTACTGGCACACATTGCACGGTCCACAGATGAACGACCCCAGGCACAGACAACAGGCTATACTGTCATATTGAAGCTTCAAGGTGTGTGATAAGAGACACATCTTGATACATAATGTCTCTGCCTTGAAGGTTCATGCTTTCCCACAACACTTAGGATCTTTAGCTCCACCCTTGTTGGGCAGGTACGCCCCTTCCCGGCTTCTTTGTGTCTCTGCACTGAAGCTTCACGCTTTCTCATGATGCTTCTGTTCTTTAGTTTCACCCTTTTTGAGCAGGTACACCCCTTCCTGGCTTCTTTGCACCTCTGCACTGAAGCTTCATGATGTCTCAGATATTTGGTTTCACCCTTTTGAGCAGGTATGCCCCCTTCCCGGCGTCTTAATTCCTTCCTGGCTTCCCCTCTTGGCTTCTTCCCTCCATTCCTGGTCTATCTCCCCCTTCTCGACCTATCTAGTCAATTGGTTTGATGCCAAGTAAGTCCATGATGCCGAACGAGGATTGAGATTCACCACTTACTACTACTTGAAATTTTACTAAGTCCTGTCTGTAGTATGTATAAATGTGTATACAACACTGTGCAAATCAAACTTTTGCCAAGTCCCACTCCCACTGTAGTATGTACAAATCCAGTGCTGCACATATGACTTACAATGAAATAGTGTTGTGTGCACAAACTTTTCACCAAGTCTGACATTGCAAATACTTCCATATCCAGGGAATTGTGGCAAGAAGTCAATGTGCATTAATGAGTCAATGATACCCTAAGGGTTATCACAATACATGCAGTATAGTATGGAGTAGTATAATGAACACATTACTACAATATCTTGATGGGTAGTAGGCAACTCAGGTGCCACATTTGTGTTTCCTGTTCATAAAATTAGTGCTGTCCAATAACCAGATAGGAAGAGCACATACTTCTTTTGAACAGTGTTCTCTGCCTCACCTGTCTGCAGTCTCTTCACTGTGGTGTTCAAACTTGGGCTAGTGTTAAGACCGTACTCAAGAGGTATCGAATCCGAAGGGCTTTGGCCTCAGCTCAGTGCGCTGTGCCCCTTTCCTGAGTACTGCCCCTTATTTCAGAGCACCAAGATATCACGTCTAGAGGGACGGATAAGTATCGTAACGGATCCGGTAAGACTTCCGGATATTGGACGTATAGAGTAACAGCTAATCCGGATTGGATCCGAACTAGAAACTAACAGATGTGACTGTCCGAAGACAGAGGCGGATGTATAGACTATCGGATTCAATCCTAAGTCTCGGAGTAGACAAGAGTATCATACTCAAGTCCAGACGGATAACGGAAGGACTTAGAGTCCAGACAGGATAAGTGCAATCTAAGATGATATTCGAACTGATCTTCTACAGCGCAAGTACAAGGGTTTATATACTACGGATAACTAACGGATTGATCAATAAGCAAAGGTATGAGGCTATGTACGAAGTATAAGCAAAGTATACATAAAGTGTGTTGGTAAGTCAGAACGGGTAAATCATGAACCAGAAATGAAGTACAAGTTAAAGCGGATCAGTAAGAATAGCGGAAGTAAAGGATAACCGGATTACCGGTGTACAGGAATACCGAAAGGAGATGAACGATAGTTAGAGTTATATGAACAGGAAATGAAATGAGGAATCGGATTGGATCTGTGGACCGGACGACGGATGTGTCCAGCAGGATCTGGATCGGATCTGAGATCCAGATCTTCAGATCTGTAACCGGATATATGGTATATGACAGCTAGCCTCGCAGAACCCCTTTTTGTTATGGAGGTCAGACCTCCTAGAGGCCACATCACATCCTCCCATCACTTCCCTGCAGAGCCTTGACTCATCTGACTCTCCCATTGTCATAGCGCACTATGTCTGACTCAGCTGATCCAGACCCATTGCCTCAGCTGCTCGCAGTTAACTAGGATTGCTGTACACTGTCACTTACCTGCTGTCTCAGTCATTGTGCACATTGGCTGACTGTCCCATCCTGTTAGTACTGAGTCCTCCCATGTCCTGCCCATGTCCACCTATCTCCATTGGTGCATTTTAAGCTTATCTTGCTGTTACTGAATGTACAGCAGGCATTATTACATGTATCCTTGTGGCTGCAGCACCTGCAAGCCTTATTACCTATAGGCAACTGCACGGGTTTCGGAAACCTGTGCAGGTGGTGGGTGTGGGTGTCCTGAGGGTGTGGGTAGGGGTCCGCATTTCAGGCACCTGCACCCTCACCCATACCCTCAGCTTGGGTTGACATGTCAAAATCAATATATTTCACTACCTAAACGGGAACTTGGCTACTCATACTGTACAGTTGTTAAAAAAATCAATAGTGAGCATATCAGTATCACTATCCTCTAGACCTGAGTCATAGACATTATGCAGCCAAACATATTCACAAAAACAGTAAAACAAGTCACCAAACTCACGGACAAGGCAAAGGCAGCCCTGGAAGAGAAGCTTAACAGCCCCTTGACTAAGAAAAGGAAGAATGACACAAATGGGGAAAATATGGCACTGAGCCAGTCCAAGAAGGCTAAAAGTATCCTGAGCCACGGTCACACCAAGGATGACATCCAATCAGATGACATCACAGCTACTCCAAGTCCTGCAGCTACACCAGTACCACATCGAGCAGTGGTTCATACCGAAGAGGAAGAGGCTGATCTGCATAATGATGTGATCATGGTTGATGATGATGAGAGTGATGATGATGCCAATGAGACCCACAATCCAAGTCTAGGACATTGAAACTGCTGAAGATGAGCTCAGTATGCAATACAATCTTCAATTAAAACAATCTGTTAATTCAGATTATAGCTCAACTAATGAAGGAGTGGATCTCACCTGTATATGCATTCTTCAAGCCCGAACCCCATATCATTGAGCATGATGGACATTGCACACATCAGTTCAAGTGCTGCGCTTGAGGATGCAAAACCACAATTCAGTGATTCCTTGACAAAAAGGATGTGAGGTCTACTGGTAACATGTGAAAGCATGTCAAATTGTGCTGGAGTGATGAGGTTTTGCAATCTGCAGACCAAGTCAAAGATGCCCAGGAGATTCAGACTAAAATAATTGGTAGCATCCTATGGAATTGATCAATCACAATGACATTCGAGTGAAAAGGCAAGGGGAAAGTGATGTACTTGCATCGCCAACATACACAGACTGAGACAAAGTATGCCACCATCCTTCATGATTGTATTGAGAGCTGAAATAGCCACAGTAAGGGCTGAAATCATTTGTTGAATTGCTGAAAGTCTATGACCATTCAAAATCATCAAGGTCAGGGGATTTCAGTCTCTTATGAAGACTGGAAGACCTGAATATTACTTACCTTCACCTGCTACAGTGTCACATGATGTTCAGTTGGTCTTTGCCAGGACAAGAGAGTGCATTGCTAAGATCACAAAGGCATGGTCATCATTTAAACATAGTACAGCATAATTCTAATATACATACTCACCAGTAGGAACATGAAGGTAAAGTAAACTTTACAATAGATGGATGGACTTTGACAAACCATCGAGCTTTGGTTGCTGTGTCTGTGCACCTCGAACATAAAGGAGTGCTGCTGAGTCTGCCATTAGATATTGTTGAGATACCAAAAGTAAGGATGACTTACTTTCACCTGACTTGATTGATATTAAGCATTTTAGTTGCATACCAGTAAGGAATTAGTGGGAGTATTTGAACAGATACTAGATGATTTTGGAATCATAGGAAAAGTTAGTCCAATCAATGCAATGAATACAATGAGACTTACTGCAATGAAGATCCTGGCTGTTACATGTGATAATGTATCGAATGATTGATGAATGGACCTAATCAATGAGAAACTGACCACTTACTCCCTGAACGCTTCATTTCTTCTCTCAATTTGTGTAGCTCTAGGACTCACCAAAAAGACATTGAATCCTTACTACCAACTTACAGACACATCGGAAGTGTACTGTATTGCCATGGGTAAGTTTTTTTCTTAATCTATGTTATTTGTCTGACCTCTTACTTTTAGTTCTACACCCATGTCACAAACTCACATTTCAGATGTGCGAAGTGGGAAGACACTTGGATTGAAACTGCCGAGACACTTGTAAGGGAGACATTCAAGCGCTCATACTCTGACTCCATGATGGCAGCCTCACACACAGACTCTGAGGCAGATGATGGTATAGCAGCAGAGGCTTCTTCAGTGAGTTCTTTTGATGCACTTGCTGAGTCGCAAACTAACTACATCTGCAGGGCAACATCTTCAACAATATCCCTGTGCTTGCACCCCTGACAAGCCACTCCGAAAACGAACTTGACAGGTACCTGAGCACTGACATCGAGCATGTCGAGGACCCCCTTGCCTGGTGGTATGAACATTGTATCGTTTATCTATGCCTTTCTCACATGGCATTAGATTATCTTAGTATACCTGGTATGTTTCGTTTTTCCATTTATTTCATATCAAGGAGCCAACTATTCAACTGTGGTAGCTACTTCCGTGGATGTTGAACGTCTTTTTAGTCATGGGTGTCTCCTCCTTTCACATGTTTGCTCTCAATTATCAGCTCAGTCAACCTACACACTCCTGTGCCTTGGATATTAGAGCAAGCTCAATCTAGTGAAGACAGAGGACATCATGTCTGTTGCAGCACTTGCAGATGTTGAAGGTGAGGAGGAGCAGGAGCTCGAGATTGGGTGGTATGCCATTAAATTAGAGTAGCTACATTTTGTACATGAACCATTTGAATTTGTAGTGACCTGTGGGTATACCCTTAACAGGTTACTGTGCGGGTCATTTACCTGTCTACCCACACAAAAACCCAGACCCACTTTGAGGGTATGGGTATTCCTCTGGGTGTGGGTGCAGGTAGTAGCACTGACACCCAGGGGGTTACCTGTGTAGTTGCCCAATTACATACTGACCTGAATACCCTGCATCTCACTACTACTCTTGCCTATGTGATTCCGGACAGTCACATAGTTAGATAAAAAGGACTCAAGTCTTGTACTATATCTCACTTTCTTTCTCTGGACTTACCTGCTACCATTGTAGGAGTCACCTTAGTTAGCCTTTGATTAATGCAATTTATCCTTTGCTCCTTATCTTCAGACATGCCTTGACCACTCTAAGTGTGTGCTATCTAGAGTTTCTATACCTAGGCCTTTGTGAGATCTGGACTGCTACTGATAGTTTTGCCTCGGCAATCTATATCTAGTCTTACCTTGTCATACCTAGTTATACCTAGACTCTCCTTTCTTGCTCCCAGAGGCAAAGAGACTAAGATATTTAGCAAAGGTCAACCATCTCCTCAATGTGATTCTCAGAGGTAATCCTCTGAGTCATAAAGATGCTCTCAGCATCAATGGCACTCTATCACATGTGACCTTCATCATACCACATGGCAGAACCTACCTCACAAATCTGTCCTGCTTCATTGCTCAATACCACAACAACTTCATATCTTATTTACCACCTCCCTTAGTTAGAAATGACCTCTCTTGGTGGCATGACACCTTGTCTACACCACCACCAAGATCACTTACTACTCATGGTTCCCCCCAAGATATTGATATTTGGGTAGACACCTCAATGGATTGGGGCATAGGCCTCATCTGGGGCAACAAACGGAACACCTGGACAACTATTGACAGATGGAAACAATTCATTCCAATAATCAAGGCATTATAGGAGCCTTCAAATGCAGATGTAGTCAAAAATTTCAGGTAAACCTCTGCATCAGATGTGTTGAGGCCATCACTATGGCATCAAATACTTTACACATTCTCTCTTACATGGTGTCATTGGCTAACAAAGCAGATCTGGTTTCACGTAGCAAAACCAGTCCAGCCATTCGTCATCTCCCCACCTTTCAGCTGCCTGATGAGCTAATGCCCTTCATTCATCCACATGTCCAGTGACCTTATCATTGATCTGGCAGATGCCAGCATAGTGACAGCTATTGCCTTACTCTGCAAAGCTTTGAAGAAGAATCCAGTGTTAGGGGTGCTACCTTCGGCCATTCACAAGATTCACAAGCCTCATGAACCACTTCCCAGCAATACACTATCATCATCTTCCTTCCGTCCTCACATTCTTGCCTGTGACTACATAAAACTTTGGTCTGCAGGCCAGTCAGATTCCTTTCATGCAACACTTCTTAGCTCCCTGCTTGTCAATGCAGCCTCTCTCCTCCTCAATGTCATGCTTTTGTCTATCAAATCAAAAACAAGTGAGAATTACAATGCAGGTCTTCTCCATTTTCACCAGTTTTGCAACTCCAATTTCATCCCAGAAAATCAATGTCTACCTGCTTCAGAATACCTTCTTGCTGCCTTTATTGCTTCTTGGGCTGGCAAAGTCGCTGAAAACACAGCTGACAATTGACTAGCAGGTCTTCATTTTTGGCATCAGTACAATGGCGCTACTTGGCATGGTCACTCACTTCTCAGGTGCACAAAAGCAGGGTTAGCTAAAACAGTTCCCACTTTTGAAACAAGCACACAGACCAACTGTTTCCATTGACCATATGTACACCCTATATTGTTCTCTCAATTTCTTGAATTCCTTTGATTCTGCTGTCTACTGTGTGTGTGTATCACCTTTTGAAGTTGCTGCAGGTACATTCTCATTTTGACATTTAGTGCTCTCACCTTACTTCATATTGCAGACTTGGTGAATTAGCTATCCCTTCACTTAACTCTTTCAATAACTCTCATCACATCTCTCAGTCAGTTGTTGTCCACCAATTCTCAATGTCCTCAGATGCAAAACATGCAGTCTTCCACATCCCATGGTCCAAGACTGCTCACAGCAGTGGGGAAGACATTGTAGCCACCAAAATTGACAATATTACAAACCCTTATGACACCCTTCTTCATCATCTGTCTGCCAATGCTGCCATTCCCAATGACACTCCACCTAAGTGCACCTATACTTCCCACAATACCTAGTTAGTAAACAGGATAGGCAAGGCTTATACATCCCCTTTAGTCACCTAAAATCTCATTTGCATTAAGCACCGGCGGTAGACACCAGCCAAAACCGTGACTTTACCATTAAGTCTATTTACTGTTCTCACACGCTATGTTTGTTTAATGTTTGTTCCATCCTAATCAACATTCCCACGCTTCTCTCTCACCTGCCCTCACCGTCCATGACAGTGAGCTCAACAGCTCCTTCAATAGTCATTGCCTCTCTCCTTTTTTGTTTACTTGTATTGCTCACTGCACATAGCCCACTACAATGCTACACCTACCCTCTGGCCCACCCCCTATGCTGTCCCTTCAATCACGATGCACGACCACCACATGTTTTGGCGGTTAGCGAACTGGCAGGGAAAAGCTATCTTCTGGCTGCCACCATTACCACCACCACCACCACATATCATGGTTGGTTCCTCATGGAATTCATTGGGTGGAGTCTCCTGCAAGTGCATCGTACAAGTAGGCAGCAGCAAAGCCAAGACTCTGCGAGCTGGCAGCTTCCAGCAGCATGAACACCAAGCAAAATTGTTTTGCGCTGAACTACTCAAAAGTACGGTATGATATTTCCACCATTTAACTTAGCTGATCACTGTGTAGAGTTGCCTCTGCATGAGTGAGAGCGACTCCTAGTTTCTGAGTCTCTTGCTAAATCTGAAGCTCCATCACACGCCACTACGGACACTCATGCAGACAACAACTTCATGGATATTGACGCCATGCTCCCTCCACATGGCAAAGAAGGTTTTGCTGTCAGCCATTGGGGTGAGGAACATGCCCTCTATTCAGAGCTTGAGCAGGTCACCCATGCGCATGTCAAGTACATTATTCTCTGCTTGTGTATTTCCTTTATTAACCTCTCTTCCCAGACCTGTTGACACATGCGACCGCAGCCTATGTATCGCCCAACAGGTTGCTGCATGGAGCAATCAATATGATGCGCTTATGGATGCACTACTCGCATACCAGTATGACAGTATTGAAGTCCCTGAGGTTGATGGATCGGACAACACATTTGAAATTGAAGAAGTAGTGGACATATTTGGTATGTAACAATGCCATCTTTTACGTGGTTATTTACTAATGATAACTGTGCTCTAGGTCGATCCATCCGCAGATTCAAGCATGAGTCTATGTTCACCAATGTAATCTTACTGTGCTATGGATGCATTGGTTCGTTGCCAGTGAAGCCTAGCGTGGCTATCACAGTTCGGACCCTTGCTGTCTACCAACAGACACACTGTGTATGCCCTCGCCTCAGCATCCATGCAGAAGCCAAAAAACTGTGTCATCTGCATGGTGTAAGCGTCATCACTTTCAGCATGGTCTCACATAATTGACATATATTTCAGGTACGCTATAGATGCTATCTTGCTGAGCAACTCCGCACTGCCTTCAATGTTCACCTTGAGCTTCAACAACAGATTTCTTGTCATCTTGACAAGCACCTTGGCCATGATACTCCCAACTGGTGGATGTTGAATTCATGCCCAGCATGCCAGTACACACTTGAACAAGAACCACCCTTAATATATTCCATCATCTGTGCCTGTGACAGCAACAATTCAGCCAAACTCATGGATCTGGCTGTTCATCATGGAGTGGAGTGCCTAGACCCTCATTCAGGGACATCATCCATTTGGCTTAGCGAGCCTTATGTTGATGGGTTTGCCGATGAGGTTGGTAATGCGTGCAAACAACAGTCTTGCCCTACTGCAGCCGCATCATCAGTTCGGGATCCTGATGATCCTTGGATTGAGGAGCCTGAATCAGGCGATTCATCTGAGCCGGTGAGCATATGCATTGATTGATGGCGTAATGCTGTGCCAGAATCACACAAGAAGATGTTTGCAATCTTCAAGAAATTGGGAATATTCATCACCGTCTGTCGTCATGGCTTTCTTCTGACCATATGTGACATGGTTCGGAGCGGCGAACTGTTAGTGTTGTTTCTAGAATGATTTCAGTGAGATGCTAACTCTCAGTATAGCATGAAATACCTGATCGCTAGCCTCAACAAATTGATGGAAGTATTTGGGAAGAACATCCTTTATGGCTACAACATCAAATGCGTGCTTGAGAAGATCCTGCTCCGCAGCTTGCTAGCTCATCACATCAAAGAACTCAACCTTCAGGGTGTTGTTCCTGCCTTTCATGGTCATGCTCACAATCACCTTTGTCAGGTCCAGCATCATTCCAAGTACAAGGTTGGCACTGGTAAAGAAGATTTTGAGACTTGTGAACATGTCTTTTCAGAGTCTAATGCTCTGGCTGCTGAAACTCTGAACGCTACCGAGTTTCACCACCACCAAGCTCTCAACGAGCACTTTTGCTTCGCCGACATGGACAAATATGCTAATCTGTGTATGTCCTAAGTTTAATTAAGTTACAATGCTGACACAACAATCTAGCTAATTTTCTCTACAACAACTATGTTCAAGCGCTCGATGTTATTGCTGCTACTTCTGCATTCCTAGCTGAGTCTCCAATGGGCCCTGACATGCCTTTTGAGACTAATTTGGATGATGAGAAGACATCATTGGAGAAAATGTCCTGCAAGAAAGATGCCACACCTGTCCAAGTTGACTATGTGAGGGTGTTAGTCGAGTATGAGGATGCACTGTACGTTTTTCCCAACAATTTTAATTCAACATCATTATGGCAGGCTCACTTATTACACAGCTCGTCACATATTGCAGTAACATATCTCCGTATTATACGGGTGAACGGACATGCATAATATACCGTATGATATGGGCCAGCGGACCATGGGCCGATGGTAGATATGTCCTCGACTGTGACGGATGGGCCGAGGGAGCGGTGAAAGATTTATTATATATGGGTGGGCCGACAGTAGACATATATTGCATAGACGGGTAGGCCGACGTGGGGGTATATAATATGGACGGGTGGGCCCAGGAGAATGATAATTGTAGACATGGAGCTCAGCTAGTTGTATATCATCCAAATCAAAGGAGGTAATAATTCAAAGTCATCTAATGATGTGGTATGGCACGGAGCTTTGCAAAGGGGTGAAGTGGAAACTCGAGCGAAGGGTACCGAGTTCTGAGACCCGGGTCTCGAGAAATGAATATGTGATGTCCAGCACACTTCCAAGCAATGGATGATAATAGATCTTTGAAAGCCAACATCATCCAAGCCTACCAAATGCCAAATGCCAAGTTCCGACTACCGAAAATCAAGTGAAGTGTACTGATATCTGAGCCCTGACTATCGAATCCCGAAAATCGACCATCAAGTCCCAACTACCGAGTCTTGAAACCTGAGTCCCTAAGCCTGAGATTTGAGTCCTGAAACCTGACGCCCGACCATTGAATCCCGACAATCGAGTATCGAGTCCCAACCAACGAGTCCCGAATCGAGTCCCGACACCCGACACCCGACACCTGAGATTCGAGACTCGAGTTCCGACTATGGAGTCCCGGGTATCGAAAATTGAGAGAGGTGTACCGAGATCCGAGGCCCGGGTCTCAACAAACGAATATCTGACATCCAACAGACCTCCAATCATCTGGTATTTCATTGAGCAATAGATGATAATAGATAATAGATCTTTGAAAGCTAAGATCATCCAAGGCTCCCTTATCTGATCCTCTCTATCTCCACCCCCTTTAACACCAAAGTGCGGACATTCAGGATTCAGCTTCTGATCTCACAAGATCAATTCAATCATGGATGTTTCTTTCACTTCCGATGATGAAATAACCCTCTGGCGCACTTGGGCCCTGACTGTCACTCATGTGGCATGTGATTACATGGAACAGAAATTCAATGCAGAGAAGACAGGAGGAGACCCAGTTATACCTTCTTCGAAACTAGACACTGATCTGGTGATGGCTTGTGATCAATTGGTTCATCAGCTCATAAAGGCATATAAAAATCCCAGTGAGTCTTACTGCAGGTTCGGAAATTTCATTTTATCAGTCAAATTGCTTCAACACAGTTCGGATGCCAATTGATATTGCAAGATATAGCAAATTGATCTCCCCAAAGGACACGGGGCATAATGAAGAGAGAGAGGCAAAGTTGCTTGAGAGGTGTCCTCCCGGCCATGAGGGCACAAAGTTGATCGACATACCCGCAACAATTCTTGATGCATCCGGTGTCATCATCGCATGGTACCTCCCAGACGCCTTGACCGATGCCACCCAGGTGTGTTATATATATTGTTACTGGATGGATATTGAACATCAAATGGTACGTACAGAAGGAAATTTGGGCGGCCTCTGATTTGCTAGCTCCCATGCTTGAAAAAAGCATCAAGCTCGATGGGATTTGGCATACTAATCAACAGTGGTTCACACCAAGCTCAGAAAATGATGTTCTAACACCTGGATGTGTTAATTTATCTCCAGTGTGGTTTCAACAGGGGCACGAGGTAGGATCTGATGAGATGGCAATCTCAGTAGTGAAACTCACCAATCCCATAGAATCAGTCCGATCCGGAGGTATCTGCATCATTGAAGGGACCATCCTCCGAGAACATCCTGAAAGCCATTGCGAGGCCAGCAGCCATTGCCACAGCGGCACCCAGGGTGATGCATCCTGAGCAGTACTGGGCAGGGTTGCAAGCCTTTGCGAGCCTTGGAGAAAAGGCACGAAGCAAGGAACTGCCAAAGATGTCAGAGACTCTCCAGTACTGGGCAATGGTGTTTAACAGCCTCACCGTCATATGCAATCGGGAAACCCTGAATCACCGAGACCACTCATTGATTCCCGAATGCTTCGATATTCTCACTAGCGTTGGGAATTATTCTAATGCTCGGATGAGTATGCCAAGCCTTCAGCTGGAGTTCATGTACGATCCGGGGTGCATGATTGCGTTTTTGGGAAGGATTGTCAGACATGGGGTTCATGCAGTGGAAGGGGATCGGATTGCCTGGGCATGGTATATGAGGGATGCTGTTCATATTTATGCTGGGATTCCGTCATGTGGATGGGCAAGGTTGGATTGGAAGAAGTAGAAAAGGTAGTGACCCATGTTAGTACCCACCTTCAAATACATGATACTAGATATCAGGCACTCTATCCTCGAGATACGGGTTTTGGGTCTCCGGGTTTCGGGTTTCGGGACTCGATATTCGGGACTCGGGACTCGGTGCTCGGTAGTCGGTAGTCGGTGCTCGGTGCTCAGTACTCGGTAGTCGGTGCTCGGTGCTCGGTACTCAGTGCTCAGTATTCGTTAGTCGGTAGTCGGTGCTCGGTGCTCGGTAGTCGGTATTCGGTAGTCAGTACTTTCGAGTTTCGAATTTTGTTTTGTTGTTTCCAATCATTAGTCTCGAGTGCCGAGTGCCGAATTCTGGGTGTCGGGACTCGATATTTGGGACTCGGGACTCGGTGCTCGGTAGTCAGTGCTCAGTGCTCGGTAGTCGGTGCTCGGTGCTCAGTATTCGGTAGTCAGTACTTTCGAGTTTTGAATTTTGTTTTGTTGTTTCCAATCATTAGTCTCGAGTGCCTGAGTGCCGAATTCCAGGTGTCGGGACTCGATACTCGGGACTCGGGACTCGGTGCTCGGTAGTTGGTAGTCGGTGCTCGGTGCTCGGTAGTCGGCAGTCGGTGCTCGGTGCTCGGTACTCAGTGCTCGGTGCTCGGTGCTCGTGGGTGTCGGGTGTCGGCACTCGGTGCTCGGGACTCCATGCTACTTGGGACTCGGTACTGTTCGGGTGTCGATATTTGGGAATCGAGACTCGATTGTCGGGACTCAATGGTTGGGGTTTGGGTTTCTGGACTTGATTGTCGGGACTCGGGTTTCAAGACTCGGTAGTCGGGACTTGATGGTTGATAGTGGAGACAACTTCAGGTCTCAATATTTGGGCCTCGAAATTTGGGACTCTATGTTCGGGACTCGATATTTGGTATGCAGGACTCTGCATATAGCAATAGGTCAGGTATTTGAAAGTCATTATGTAATTTTCAGTGCTGATTGCATCATGTACAGAATTTAGACTTCAACATTGTGAACTGAAGCATTAGAACTACTCTGGTCCCCTTGGTTTCAATTTGGTTAGGACAGCGGTGTACATCTGAATCTCTGCCATCTTTTCATGGATGCCAGCTTGTTGATCCTCAATCACTGTCAGGAGGCGTTCCCTCATCCACTTCAGTGCCTTCAGTGTTGCAACCGAGCTTTCATCCACCTGCTCGGGAACAACAAGACGTTCGTCCTCAATGCCAGACTAGAAAGGATTAGTCATCACTCAAGGAAATTCTGTAAAGTCTTACTAGCCAATGCTGGTAGTGACAGACACAATTAGTGAATACCTGATCCCATGGCCATAATTCGTTCGGGATGGCAGTTGGTCCGGTCCACCATTGAGCACCATAGGTGGATACAATGCGGGAGGGATCCCCCAGATCTGCAACATCTTGAAACTGGCATAGGTGGGATGAAAAGATGTGGTCCGGAACCATGTTCCAGGTGAGCTCGGGAATCAACTGAAGAATATGAGCAACCGGGCTCGGAACAACCGAAATGATGTTCCTTGGAGCTGAGTACTGCAGGATGGGAGTCACAAAAGTCTGTTGGAAATGTCAGCATTGATCACCACAGTCATCAGTCTCTTACAGCTATCTCCCATTGCAGCCTGGCTTTAAAGTGCATGATCCGAGCAGCAGAAGGCTCCTTGGTGTGGGCAGCCTCCATCTGATATTGAGAGATGGACGCTCAGATGCGAGATGCAGCCATTGACATTGTAGCTGCAATATCTGCCTGAGTGAGTGTGAGGGGTCGGAACCCATTGCCGGAAGTCTGAGAATCAGAAGGGGATGTGGGAGGAGTATACAATACAGACATGGTGAATGCAGGATTTTGAAGCTGGAAATGACAATGACAATGGCAGTTGGTTCGGAAGTGAAGATATGAGCCACTGGTTGATTGATAAAAATTTTCAAACTCCGACATGGGTCGACCCGGCCAATTCCCGGGACTAAAATGTTTGGGTCGAAGTAGCTGTTTCATATCTTTGGCAAAAAAATTCATTCATCTCGAGCCTCTATAAACCCGCTCTTCACGTCTTGAAATGCTGCCTGGGCATCCTGTGCAAGCAATGAATACATTTGGGATTGCCTTCCTGAGTAGCATGCATGACCCGGAAGGTGTTTCACCAATGATTCGCGCATCCTGTCACCCCATTGGGTTGCTTTCCACAAGAAAAAGTTACATGTCCAATCCATCTCCAATTGGACCAACATCATTTCTTCCTTCCATCGATCCCTTAGTGCCTTTGCCCTGAGCCAATGAACTCGGTAAACTTCGGACGGGTCCATCAGCTGAGTGCGGGACACGTCAAGCATGCCTGAACTCACATTCCTCATTCCATGAGTGATCGGGACCCCCAAGGTCGACTTCAACTGACCAGAACCAAGCAAGGGACTCGTTTCGCTGACCCTGGGCATTTGGATTGCCGATGGCAGTGCTGATTTTGAGCTGCTCGCGAAGCAGGGGTTTGTATTTCTGAACCTGGTCTTGCCCTGGCTCCAGTTGCATCATTTGCTTCCTCGTCTTTATATATATACTGGCATGGAGGGACACTGCCTGCTGCACTGAAGTCACCTGGTTTTCAGGGCCTGGGATTTGGCTTGCCTAACTGTTGTTCGAAACAGAATCGCCTTGTTGCACAAGTGAATTCGGAGGTTGTGAAGGGAGTCATTGGCCTGCCCTTCACGAAGAGACATCTCCAGCAGAATGAGATCGTCTGCATCGATCTACCCCGAGGTTTGATGGCAATGGGATTACAGTGAGCTCGGGGGAGTTTGCCCATGTGTCAGATGTCTCGGTGAAGTCTGCCAAGTCATCATCGAGATCATCAAGAATGTCTAAGTTCATGTCTTTGGGATCGTCATCTGCATCAAATCCCTCTCCGAGATGCGTAATAGCAGACCGAGTGAATCCATCGATCTGGCCTTGGAGACGATCGTGTTGCCGGGCGATGTCTAACCTCTGTGTCTCGGTAGTTCTTCTACCAATTCTTCAGACCTTGATGAGCAATGCGATTTGAGCCTCTTCAATCGCCAACCCCATTGATATCCATGTCGCCACAGATCTGCGAGCAGGTGCTGCTTTTCGGGCATTGCCCTCCTCTAGTAGTCTAAGCTCGATCTCCTTTTTGCTTGGTGCTGAGTGCAAAATTAATTCGGACTTTGATGGAGACAAAGTCAACTAACCCTTCTTGATATTAATCTCATATACATCCATAGCCGCAGGATCACTTATTCTGCCGGACTGAGCGATCCTCTCCCTGGCTAACCACTCTGTCTTTGAATCCCCGGGTGCTGCTTCATCGAGTCTGTCGAAAGCCGTTTCACTTTCGGCGATGCCATTCTTCGCCTGCTTGTATTTTTGGCAAAGGGTCCTTTTCATGCGGATCATCTTGCAGAAATTGGAATCGTTCATCTGATAATCGAGACATTCCTTTCGATGCAGGGATGACATTCCCCGAGCAGCAGGGGAAATCAGGTTGAGACGTGACCATAGGGTCTCCATGATCTCTCCATCGATCCGACCGATGCCTTCGATAAAATTCGATGCATAACGGACATAGCAGCTGTCCTGATGTCCGTGGATGTGCCACAACCCGATTCCAGGAATGATGGTCAATTCCGGAACCATTTCGAGAAATCGGCTTTGATCCACCCGAACCCAAAAGTGCTTGTTGTATTGACAGTTGATATCATAGAAGGTGACCGCCCTGGTGATGCCTTCCATGTTGTGCCGGGCAGCCTCACAAAGGGCATAGTCCATGTTCATTTGTCTGCGAATGATGCATGGTTAACTCGTGAATGTCGAATGGCTGGGTCGGCTTGCCTTTCGCCTTTCTGAAAATCTACCATCGAGTGAGGAACAAAGCAACCGTGTCGAGCACAGGCTACTCCCCCGATGCCCGTGGATTCCAGCTTGTGCCGAGCTGCATTTGCTTGATTTACTGCCCGGTGATTGTTGCAGCTTGATTTTTCTAAAGTGTCGGCAGCCTCTGCAAGATGCATTTTATACCTGTCCTTTCCCACCATGAATCCCAACCCATCCGACAGCCAAACTTCATCAAATGGCTTCATGGGATGCAGGTGTTCGGCTTTGAAATTTCCATCCATAACAAATGACCGGGTGTATTTCCACCTTGGAGTTGTTATTATCGCCGCAGTGACTTCGGTATTGAGGAAGACTCACTCATCAAGTGATTCATCCCCTGACAAGGACACATCAATCCCAGGCTGAGGACATGCCAGGCAAAATAATGCGAGATCTCCTGCATTTGGGCTGTTGGAACAATGGCCAAAGCCATGCCATTTCATCGTCTTCAACTGCCTCCACTGTCGGGCGACTCTCATGAGCTCTTTATATCGGTCCTTGCCACATTCTTTGTCAAAATATTGTCCTTGAGATGAGAGATATAGCATTACCGGTACAAGGTGTGGAAACATGCTCGAGGTCATTCGCCGGAGCTTGCTGTAATAGTTCATCGCTGAGGTCCCACATTCAAGGTTGTCCAATAGAAAATCATCGAGAACCCTGAAGGTGAACAAAGTCTTCGGCTTGTTAAATGAAGCGGGGAAAAATCCATATCGAAACATTTGAAGGTCTGGACTCATGGCATTTGGACACTCGCAGCATTGAACCCGGAGGTGATGAACTCTGGACTTGTCAATGATGACCATGGTGTTTTCCTTCGGCTGGAACTCGGGTCCCGACACAGATGGTAGATCTTCAGGCTCAAGCTGGTCTTCCGGTTCGTCTTCTTCGAAGAAATCCCACCTATCTGTAAGTACGGGACATTGTTTGCCCTCATGACCGAGGTGTATGATGAGTCCGACGTGAGTGAGACAACTTTGCTCGAAGAATTGACCGTTCCATTGACTGATCCAGTGGAAGGGATTGCAAAGATGTTGACTTCTGCAACAGCCAGTGCAATAGAGTGGCTCCCCAAGACAATCTTGACATTTGTAGACCCCATCCTGGTCACAGATGACGCATCTCCTATCTTCTGGTGGAGCTTCTCAATCAAGGAGGTGATGCAGATATGATTCCTGCCTTGGCAGCCATTGCCTGAGGTAGTCATTCTGACTCTGCATTTGTTATACTTAGCTATCATTTGAATTGCAATGCAACATTTTACATGAACTTGCCATGGTTTTTGGGAGTTGCAAAGGCTCAAATGAGCCTTGGTCTTGCTCGTAAGTGTTGCCAGGAATGTCTTCCCAAAGAGGTGGTGCCTCAACAGGCCGAATTGTTGGTGATTCTGGGGGAGAGCTAGGCATGGACCTGTAGGCACATCTTTTTGTGCTTGCAAGTGGGACCTTGACCCAAGTTTTCCTACCTCTGCTGCCCCTTGCTTCAACCCTGTGGGATTTTTGCAGTGGGGTGCATCTACCTATCTTCATGTTATTTTCTAAGGCTGCAAGCCAAGCATCAGCTCAGGAATGTGAATAAATTGTTATTGCAATGTGATGTTATGCAGTCTGGATGCGTCATTACAAATTCATTTCCAACAATGGAATTGCATCCAATATGGGTCGATTAACCAACTGTTAGGCATTGCTCAAAGTTGAACTTGTCACCATTATTACTTCCACCTTGCTCATCCTCAGCCCTTTCTGCAATCTCATTCACCATGGCAAGATCAGGTCATTCCACTCAGTTGACTTCCACTTCTGGAAGGCATAGGGCACGTCAACCACAGACACAGAAGCTCACGGATAATGAAATTTCGCAGTTGAAGAACTACCTTCCTGAGTGGACTTTGGCGAAAAGGAATGAGAAGAGGGCTGTTTTCACTGCCATAGCTAGGGCTGCCAGACTATTTGCTCCCAAGGTCGATCAAGCACAATGGAAGAAGAGGAAGCAGGTGATTCATCCATGCTTCATTCAAAACTAAAATTTTAACATCTTATTCTTCCATGAACTCTCAGATGTACAAGACATGGTTGTTCAACAACAAGAAAAAGAAGGAAAGGAAGGACATGATAAAGTATGGGAGGAAATGGACTCCTAGGCAGGTGATCTACCAGCAGAAACGGGAGGAGGTGCTGAAGAGGATTGAGGACGAGTCTGGGGCAAAGCCAGGAGGTCCCGATATGTTCAAGCATTATCAGGCGGCTGTAAAAAGAGTCATGGCTGAATTGTCTGACGACGAGTTGGAGAAGGCAAAAGACACAGCTGAAGAATGGTCCAACAACTTTCCTCCTGCCGAGATACAAGCACAAGTGGCTCGTAAGAAGGGACCGGCGTATATGGAGCACTTTTCGAAGGAGATGTGGAGGCAATGCGGGATGAGAGTGTTTGTGATGTTGGCGTGGAAGAATGAACAGGGAGAGGTTCTGTTCGGGATGTAAGTCAATTTGGTCATCAAAGATCTTTGGAGATCTTCAATCTCAATACATTTCATGCAGGCACGATGATAATGAGGCATTAGGAGATGGGGAAAGTTTCATGAAGACGAAGGATTGGGAGGACATCAAGCCAGTTTGGCAGGAGTACGTGCAGGAACAATTTGGTGAGTGCTTGATCACCGGCTACTGGAATTAATTTGTTGAACTTCATCATGATAGGTGCCGGGGCACGAGATGGTGGGCGACAGGTGAAGGGAGGTCGAAAGAGAATCAAGAAGCCTGCTTTCGAACTCGAAATTGACGGGGATGGGATGCCGGTGCTTCCCGACATCACCGAAACTAAACTCGAGGAGAAGAAAACCATCGTGAGAGCATTTCTCACATCGCACTATCGTGAGTCCATCGTCGCAACACCCGAACATTTGTTGAATGCATTTATGCAGGTATCTGTTCCGGGATTGAGAAGGCAGTTGTGCCATGGAGCGCCATCGTACAAAGTCAGGCTGACTTTGTGGCAAGAAAGTATGTTCCAGTGGATGTGGACTTGAAGGAGCCTTCGAAGTTGCAACATTGGGACACGACCACCTTACTGAATTTCTGGTATGCTCGGCAGGAGAAAGGCGAAGGTCCGACATTCCTGTTCAAAGCATGGAAGAACAGAGATGGGGACATGGTAGCCTCGGTTGTATCTGGGAATTCGCCTTCTCATCGGACTCGTAAAGTCAGACAAGTTATGATCCGAAGGCCTCGGATTTCGGTGACCGAAACTGACAGTAATCCTGAGACCGATCATGAGAGTGATCCAGAGAGCAATCCCGAGGGCGACACTCATCACATGGAGGATGATGCTGATGATGACACAGAGGAAGGTAGATCCCTGCAAAAGAGACCCAGAACGGAGCCTGGTCCTTCAACAGCACATGAAGGGACAGCCGTCCCACGGGCAATTCCAATGCCTCGCCCGGTCAATGCAGGGAAGACTGGTGCGCTGCTGACATCGCGAATGGGCGACCTCCTGACTGGACTGACTGAGCAAGTCACTGGACATGTTCAGGAGGATGGTGCAACCGAAAGAGTCAATAGGTCACCGGCGCCAAAGAACATGCGGGGAAAGAAAGCGGTGATTGAGCCATCGGCGAGGACAGCCCGGAGTAAGTCAATACAACAGCCATCGGACACAAGGGCTCGAGTGACGAGAGCAAGGGGAAAGAAGTAATGGACTGATCATAAACTGCCTGCCTTTACCTGCTTGTATTTAAATGTCAATGTGGAACTATCATATATCTGACCTAATATTATATGCCGAGTCCCGACTACCGAATATCGAGTATGGTAATCCTAACGTCTAACATCAATTATTGAGTCCCGGCCATTGAGTCGCGAGCATCGAGTCCTGGCCATCGAATGCCGACTATCAAACCTCGAGTCCCGAAACCCGAAGCCCGAGATTCTTTAAACACCGAGTCCCGACTATCGAGCGGTGAGTCCCGAACATCGAAAATCGAGTCCCGAACGTTGAGTGCCAAGTGTTGAGTCCCGATTATCAACTCCCAACCATGGTGTATCGAGTGCCGTTCGACACCCGGGGACATGTATTGAACAATTCGGTAGTGTACATGATGTGGGCATGTCAATGAAACTTCAGAGGTTGCAATACAGTAATTTACATGGTCATTTGTTCTTCAAAGTGTTCAATCATGGAATCTACTACCTTGAGCATTTCAATGCTCATCTGTTCAACTCTTTGCAACCTCTGCAGGTCTGCATCAGCTTTTTTCAGCTTGTCGGATGTTTCTGCCCAAGCAGTTCGGAATGGTCGCTCGGCCTCGATTAGTTGTTGGATGGAAGGGTCAGGAAGACCTCCAGTATGGCGTTTGTAATCAAGTAGTCGATCTTGGAGGGATTGGTCTTCCAGAAAGATTAGCAAAAATATAAATGCTCTGCTTTGAGATACTCACATGCTGGGTGTTGGTATTGTCCGAAAGGATGGAGCTCCTGGACCATCAAACGCACATCCTCGATATCGAGCTCTGGCTGGTCTGCATGAGGTTCGGTAGATGATATGTCAGCTTGGGAGATAGGATAAGTATCAATAATGGTCTGGAATGAATGACCCACATGAAATAGACACCTCTGAGGTGGCCGGAGCAAAAGTGGGAGGATCGGCAGAATCCAGCAACTCATCAACCTCAATGACATCATCCTCAGGCCTGAGGTACAAGTCTGGATCAATGAGACAGCTGGCATCATCACCTTGACCCAGATGTGATTGATCTTCAAGGGTGAAGTTAGCATGCATGGGGATCCCTGATGATAAGGAATGTATAGTCATACCGGGTATTGCAGCCGATGCATCCGGGGGTCCGGATGATGTAGAACCATATTCTATGTCATCATCCGGCCCGAGGTATAAGTCATCTAAGTCATCTAAGGGATGCCCGATGAATAGATAAGGCATGATAAGAATACAACATACCTAGTGATACCCGGCCCATAGATGAGTCATCCACATCCATAGAATTACAGTCGGTCACCGGGGGGTCATTAAATCTAACAGCTGGATGGGAACTCATGTGTGGAGAATTGGTGGACTGATTGACTGATGATCTAAAAAAATTCGAAGTTCAACACACAGCCGGCGATTGCCGAAAGTTGAACCACGACCAAACAAACACAAACAATCAATGATTTTGTGGATTGCCCATCAAATGTCTTGTTTGTTTTGAAACTTCATCTTTCTGATAACTGATTTCAATCTGATTTCAAGATCTTTAAATCTCTCAACCCACTCATCATGTCCACTCCAGTTAACGACTCTTTGACCCATCTCAAGGCATCCACTGCCCAGATCATGGCCATCATCAGTGCCGCCTGGCAGATTCCCCCAGGTCCCAGCCATGCGGCATTGGGAAAACAGGTTGCTACACTGGTGGTATGTATTTTATTTTGGTGCTTTTTCTTTTCTAACATCTAGGTAGTCTGATGTAGCCAAGGAGCATGGGTCCGGGGTTGGTCCTATTCCCGGCCTCATCATTTCGTGCTCCAAAGAGCTTCAGTGCATCCGGAACATGGTTCCCAAGGTCTGGCCTGACTGGCACTCCATCGGGTATGATGATCCTCGCATTCTGAGGCACCCCTGGCACCCCAAGGTCCTCGCCTGGAACACCTTAGGCGACCAGACCTTCAATCTCCCAACTGCTGCCCCCCCATCCACAGGTCCGACTCCTGTCAACCTTCCCTCCCCAGCCATCCCTGCCGGCAATGTCGGCGGCCCTTCCACCAACCCCACCACCGAGTCCCAGGACAAGGGGAAAGGTAAGGCCATCTTTGCTGACCTGGATCCCGAGGCAGAAGGGAGTAAGAAGAGGAAGTCCCCCTTGATTTCTGGATCCTCCTCCCAACCCCCGAAATCCGCGATGAAGACTCGCAAGTGTCAGAGGTCTGCTCGCATTGTGAAGTCCAAGCCCATCGTGGAGTTGGAAGATGATGAAGACTCGGTTATGCAGGTATGTTGTCTTGTTCATTTGTTTTTTGTCTCTCATTTTTGTGTAGCCACTTTCGGGTGGAGTGCCGGAGATCGTCCTCCCCCGGCTCTCCACAATTGTCGCAAGGACCCCTGATTCGCCTCGCTCGCCCCGGGTACCCAAGAAGAAACCTTTTGGCCCTGCCACAGTAAGTGTCATTTATTTGTCCGGGACTCGGGCGTTTGCTTACATTATACCAGGTGATTGCCAGCAGTCACAAAGCAGTTGTCGAGCCCGCCCAGCCAACTCCCGAACCTCCGGTGCAGGCACCCCCAGTCATCCCCGCAGTTGACATTCTCATTCCCGGACCGGTGAGTACTTTTAAATATATCAAGTGGGTCCATACACTAATACAACCAACAGAACAACCCATGCTATGCTTGCCACAAGCAAAAATGGCCTTGCGCAACTCGGTCGGACAAGAGGACCGGGGCTCCATGTATGTCGTGCATCTACTGCACGACAAAGAAGATCAAGTGCACCCCCACGACTATGGGATCCCCGCCTCCTCGCATTCGTGCTTCCTCTACTACCTGGAAGGCGAGGTCCCGAACACCATCCAGGGCTTCGTCCAAGACTCCCTCCAAGGCTCCCCCTGCGTCCCAAACTCCCACCCCCTCCAAAGCATCCCCTGCCTCCCAGTCCAGGGCCCGAACTCGCAGTCAGTCTTGTGGACCAGCCGGAACTTCCAGTGTCACTGCTGTGACCACTCCCAAGACCCAGACGCGTGGTCGCAGCAAGACCATCACTGCCGTCAAGGCACCTGCACCTGCACCTGCACCTGCACCTGCACCAGCACCTGAGTGGCACCATCTATATTACTAATTAGTAATGATGTCAGGTACCTGATCCCGTTACTAAGTAGTAGAGCGTAGCTAAATTCTATCACACCAGCAATCACACCAGCAAACCAGCAGTACCTTGGGCTGCTCACTACTGTCCCTGTCTTACTAAATATAGCAGCGCTGTTTCGGGCCCAATGCGTCAGCCCGCCCAATGCCAAATTCTATTCCCGGCTATTTCCCACTGTTCTCACGCGCCTACTGTCACATCCGAGCTCATTGTCTACGACGATGAGCTCAATATACGGCTCTTCCTTGCCCGTTTTCAACCGTTTTCTTCTGGTCCTTTTTCTGACTGATTGACTAGTTTCCCACCGTCGTCACACGCCTGCTGTCACCTCCGCTCAATGTCAGCTCATCGTCTACGACAATGAGCTCAATACATGGCTCTTCCTTGGCCGTTTTCAACCATTTTCTTCCGGTCCTTTTCCTACTGGTAGGCTTGTATTCTTCCATATCACTTAGAAGTATCCTAACCTTGAGAATGACAGACTTGTTTGCAGCAAGATACAATAACAGGGTACCAGGGGTGTAGTGACTAGCCCATAACAACTGCTCCCTCTGCGCCTCCCTCTGCGCCTCCCTCTGTGCCTCCCTCTGTGCCTTGCTCCTCCTCCTCCTCCTCCTCCTCCTCCTCCTCTGAGCTGTCAGTATCCCCTATTACATCTGCACTTTTGGCGCCACCAGTTGCCCCTCTTTTTGTGGCTTTGCGTGGCTTGTAAATGGATTCGCTGTTCTTTGCTCGTTCACGGTTAGTCGCTATATGATTCTCCACTTGCTCTTTGGTGAGTTGAATCCACAGGCAATGCTCATTGACCAGTGCATTGAGGAGCACCACCAGGTCTTTGCGCCGACCAATCTTGCCGGGATTTCGAACCTTCCCACACGTCCAGCCTTCAAGTACGATGCTGTACGTTTCGACGATTTTCTGCTCGTAGTTGTCGTAGTTCATTGTGACCTTCTTCTTTGACAACTTGTATTTTTTCACAATGGCATCTTGGCATATGGACCGCATCAGCAAAGTTGTTTGAATGAAAACGTACGTACTCACTGAGTCCCTCCTGGATGTTGGTGCGACACAGACTAATCAACTTAGTAGAAGACAAATGATGTGTTGCATCAGTGCAAGTATCTGAACACTGAACAGTAAGTATTTGTTAGCCATGGACGACCTTGTATGCTTACCAAAATCACCAGTCACCCATGACTCGAACTTGCCTTGATGAAGGATCGGGCTCTCGGTGTGTAGAATATCTTTGATTCATGAAAATGTTCAACATCACCACGAACAGCGATGTAGAAGCCTTCGACGCCTGTTCGAGAAGTGATATCCTCCCACTAACACTCATTCTTAGGTCATACACAACCAGAAAAACTTGAGGTACGTACTTCTTTTTCCATGTTGTTGAACATTGCATTAACTTGTTTTTGCAGTGCCTTCGGATTCGAACGCACAATCTTGACGTGATTCTCGCGTAAATTTTGAACTTTGCCACGAAGCTTTTCCTTCTCAGATACAGAAAGGCGACAATACCCAGTGGTGAGCTCTTGTCCATACTCTGCGATGAACGTGGTAAGCTTCCACCGCTGTCCCACAGGAAGCGCTGTAGTAGGGTGTTAAATTTTATCAACTAAGATGATGTGTACTAATACCTTGGTTTGCTTCATTCAGCTTTTGACTCGTGAATGCGTTCCATGCATTAGGTTTTCTGCGCTTGCGCAGGCCTGTATCATTGTGCAACTGGAGCCGAGTCCATTTGATGCTCCTGACAACAATGTAAGTGTCGAGGTCATTACAAAGTATTGGGTGTCCTTACCGTTTGTATTTCTCAGAAATAACTGCAGCTTGCTCCTGATATGCTTCGCGTGCGTCGTTGATAGCGTTTGAGAGGCCAACGGCCTTTTCACGACGGTTGGTTTTCTGTGTCACGGTGAGTTTTGGTCTAGCATGTTTGATTTTTGGTGTGACGTTGACAACCATTATATGCAGATGGAACAGATGAGAGGCTCGGACATTCAACGGGCCATGAATAAATATATGGCGAGGGTCAAACTAACTCATTTTAAAAATCTTGTTTGTTTGGCTGTAGGGTAGATATTCGGCTCATGAAAAATATACCGGCGTGCGTGCGCCTCCTTAAATTGTGCAAGGCCCATTAGACTTTATGTGTGGTATTGAGTGTGTCCGGGTATATCAATGTCAGCATTTCAAACGTTCAGTACAACATATGTAAGTTAATTCGACCTTGTTACAATGTAGACAGATTCTTCATGTGCTGCAACAGATTCTATGTATGACGGTAAAGCATCATCATCAACCGGCCTTTGAACTCTCCCACCCAAGAGTGGGTGAAATGGACCCAACCCAAACCGTTCTATAGTATTGTACTGAGTCTGAGGTAAAGGAATTACACGAACCACACTTGTTGTAAAACTTCGCGGATTATTAGTTTCGGGAGAACGTGAAGTCACACGGTGAATGGTATTGCGCTCGGAGGACATGTCGGAGGCAATAACGTTGGAGTCTCCCAAGTCCTTTAAAAATTTACTATTAGTCACGTACATTATAATTTATCAAATCAAATACCGTAGAAGAGGTCAATTGTCCTATATTCAGCCCGATGTCTTGGAGACTGGATGACGTGATTGGCGATTCCATTGGTAGTTCAAGCGGAGGCGAGTTTGGTGTACTGGACAAGTCCGATACGGTGGAAATTGAACCTAACCAAAGATTTAGTGTGTGAATGTTACTTGAAGCCGCCACTCACTGATGATCACTGCGGGACTGCTGGAATGCTGATAGCTGGTGAAAGACTTCAAAGGTATGGTGAGCGGTTGTATATGAATGGTTTGATGATACTTACATTGTTGACATCCAAAGGAACTTCAGTGGGAGAAGCCACAGGCCGCTGACGGACAGCAGCAGGTGCAGGCGGAGGACGCTGATGGACAGCAGCAGGTGCAGGTGGAGGGCGCTGATGGACAGCAGCAGGTGCAGGCAGAGGGTGCTGACGGACAGCAGCAGGTGCAGGTGGAGGATGCTGACGTGCAAGAACAAACTCCCTCGCAGGTGGAGGAACCTCAGCAGGACGCTGACGTGCAAGAACGAACTCCCTTGCAGGTGGATGAGCCTCAGCAGGAGAAGTTGCAGGCCTCTGGCGCACAACAGCGGGTGAGTGCATTCTACTTGCAGCTGTGGGTGTGAGAATAAAGTCTCGAGCTGGAGGGTGACGAGGTGATGATGGTGGGGGAAATTCGAGCGAGGCACGGCTTCCAAGTTGAAATATATTATTGGCTGTGTGTGACAAGCATGAGGGATGAGACGAGATAAAGGAAACAGGGCGACTTACTACTGCTTGTTTTAACCTTCACACCACGAGTGCGCCCTGGTTTATTCCATTTCTTGAAAATCTTCTTCGAAATCGGGTGTGCTATCTGAGAGGTGAACATGTCACGCATTACCAAAATCGCCTGGGATACTCGTGTATCAACAAGTTTCCGTGAATCAGTAGTTTTCAAGCAGGGAGACTGTTGAGTATTGACGAGCAATGCTGGCGAGTTTTGATGGATGTTTGCTCGATTTGAAAACGAGTAGTGCGCTTCAAATGTAACAAAAATCGAATGCTGCAGTAGGGAATAAGTTTCAGAGACCATGAAGCGATCAAGGGATGTTCGTACAGTGGTGTTTGTGCTTACAGCGAGATCAAGCCATGAAAATTTTTCCATGTGACACGCTGTATGTGGAGGACAAAGAAAGAGTGAGGCGTTAGCTTGCTTTTCGGTAAGTAAATAGCTGCCGCCTCTCCCTTTCTTGGATCCTAAATTAATGACGAGACTAATGAGGTCAGCGCCACCATTACTGCTAAAGTGATGCGTGTAAGGACTGAAGAAAGGGAAATCCATGCTACTGCGCCGAGTGTAAGGACTGAAGAAAGGGAAATCCATGCTGCTGCGCCGAGTGTAAGGACTGAAGAAAGGGAAGTCCATGCTGCTGTGCTGCAAAGACGAGTGTAAGGGCTGAAAAATGGGAAATCCATGCTGCTGCGCCCATACTAATTAATTAAGTAGCACATCCAGAGATGACGTATATACGCACAATACCTGATTTCAAGCCCTCTGCTCATGTTTCACAGCTTGCAATTCAATCACCGTCTAATATTCTTGCTTGAGGCTACTGGAATCTCTGGTGCACATGCACATAGGCAGTCTGTGACGGCCGGTACAAAGAAACAAGCAATGGAGCACATTCTTCAATATGTGGAAGTTGGGAATTCTACTGCCGTGGCTGGTGTTGTGGTGCCATCGTCTTTGAGTATTGCACTTATATATGTTGTCTCTGAGTATCATACTGAATCATATCATTACCATGTATTCAGTTCTAATTCTACTCAGACATACATGCATCGAGGCGATTAGCTTCGTCACAAAGAACATCGTCCTCATCTGCATGAATAATTGAGGATCCTTCCAAGTCACCTAACACCCGTTTAACATGATCTCCATCCTTCCCTTCTCTCCCTTCCTCACTCACCCGAATGAGACCATTGTATCCTGGGAGATCATAGATTGCTTCAAGTCTGGTGTGGTGAATGTTATTCACCCGACAACGTTCCTCGAATCAGCACTGAATTTCATATGCAAGGGTAGGGTTAGTTTCTGAGAGTGACCGCGCAACAGATGACAGATGTGCATCTTCATCGTCGACCCATGCATGAAGCCGCACCACTTCAACATTCAAGCGAGTGAGCTCCTCACGTGCACGCACTACTTTAAAATATTTTGCAGCGACCTCGCGATTGGTTTTGGAAGCCCAAGGCTTGGACAGGAGGTCTCGTCGAGAATGCTTCAGTAAGTCGAATTCACCTAGCCATGCGTAAGATGCGACCTCGTGGTATTCGAGAGTTGGTCGAGGCGGGTTTTGCAAAGGTGCAAGGGCATTGTACTTGTCCAACGCTGTACATATTGCTGCAGAACATTGAGCAATAGCATTTGAGATATGTTGATGTAATTTGTAGCCTGTTGTCAAAATATAAACAAGTACTGAATCACCAGGTTACAAAATACTTACCAGTCCCTGCAAGATTGGCTTTGGCTAACTCAAATAGCCTCTTGACCACTAATCCCTCAAGGTGCTCGACAACACGGATAAAGCGACGATTCGTCAATGAGTTAAGTGCGTGCTTGTATTCATCCTGTTCTCGAGTCCAATGCTCAGTGATGCCCATTCAGCGCTCAAGGTCGTCAACAGCATTCATCTCCAAAACCAACCTACGGTATGCTGCGCTGCGCTCAGCCTCCCGAGCTTTTGCAACAGTTTGCACACTCTTGCGAAGCCCTTGAGTAGGCGTGAAATCTGTCGGACTATAGGATAGGAACTGAACAGACATGACACTCCCGTACTTCGCCCTGAAGAGATCTCTTAATTGAACTTAGCTTGACGTAAAGAATTTGAAAACATACTCTGCGCTCGCCAAAGACTCGAGGGCTTCAACGTATGTCATTTTCTCGATGTCTTCTTCAGTCTCGATGGCAAGGGTCTGCAGGTACTCTAATTCCTTGCTATTCCATCTTTCAAAATCAGTGTCCGTCAGGCCAAGCTGTACTTTGAGCTCTTGAACTGCAGGCGATAGCTCATTGACGATATGAAGGGCCTGCTTGTAGTTGTTGTAGATGAATTTACCTATGAAAATGTTATTGATATAAGGCCTCGCGACTCAAGAAAAACACTCACTGAGTTCGGAGTATTTGTCTAAGTCCCATTGGTTGAAATGAAGTTCAATGAATTGTAGCCAGTGGAAATAAGAAGCATGACGAATTACAGGCGCGACAGCATTAGAAGCGGAGAAAATTCGTTCGCAGGTTTCTAAGTCTTCGATCCCAAGACCTTTCTGATAGAGCGGATGATGTTGAATTTGACATTGGCGATTGTGAGCATGCCCATGAAACGAGTTGACTAGGAAGCGATGGCGGTTAGCACCGGCCTTTGTTGATATTGAACTTGCTGCGACAGTTTTGCCATATGAGCATCCAATATCATAGCCTGTGGCACCATTGGAGCCGTACACATCAAGAACCTTGCTTGTGGTTGCTAGTGCGTACTTCGCACTAGAAGAAAAGTTTAGTATAACGTACACTTGAGTATGAAATGTTTATGGCATACAGTTCGCCACTCTTACGCATCTCCACCAAGGTTTGTACTATGCCGTGACGACAAGCACTGATAAAAATTCCTGTCTGATCAAAGATGCTGACGGTGTTCTCACTGACAGTATTTGCTGTCTTCCAATTCTCTGTGCAGGCGGAGTCGTCGTTGGTAGTTGATGGAGCAACATCAGTAGGTATGCGAGTGCCTGGGCGCAGGCGAACATCATCTTTGAATAGTTCAACCTCAGAAGGTGCGATCAAGTAGTCTGATGGGAAAATACGTTCGTCGGCATGACCAGAGCCATCTACTCGCTTTAATGAATTGTTCCCGTCCATGCTGTCAAGTCGACTTGGGTCAAGCGGTGCTTCATTATCTTGCTAAATGAAAAATTAGGTTTCGGGCATCAGAAGAATGTATGAATGTTACATACCTTATAGCTACATGGTGGACAAGCATTTAACATCCGCCAGTTCAAACTATCGCGTCCAAGGGCCTGGTTGACAACAGCCTTGACATGACACAAGATATCGAGATAGGCATCAAAGGCGATCGCAAACTGATCACGGAATGATTGAAAGTATGTACGCTGCGGTAAGATTAGTAAGGCACAGTGAAGAAGCTTATTTGCACACTTTATGGAGCGCGCAAAGGACCTTGACCATAGCTTGCACACTAAATGAAGGCTTGTGGCGGCGGATTTGATGATATAGTTCGAGACATTCAAGAGCGATAGTGTTATGAACGGTGCGTGTTCGCAATGAGTAACTTGGATAGGGGCTCTTGTGAAGTCTGCTGGAACCAGCGGACGTTCGATCACAAGAGTTCTTCAGCAATACCCTTGGTGAGACAAGGATATTATCGACGATTAGGACGACGTGTCTCTAATCGTGTTCCTCAACTAACAAGACTGTTGAACAACGAGTTCAACAGAGATTAAGATGAGAAAGCGAAGCTTGCTTAAGGCTTCTAGCAGATAGGCAGATAGAACCAAGTAGATTCAAGTTAGAGAATACAAGCGATACCCTACTGGTATATATAGGTAGGAAGTGGTTGAGGGCAGGACTGCCGTATTAGTGGTAAGGGCAGAGGGGAACACGAATCAGAGATAAGTACCGGTTGGATGGTAAGGGTAAAGGGGAAGATGAGTCAGAGATAAGTACCGGTCAGGCGGTAAGGGCATAGGGTTGTGAGTCAAAGGGACGAAACAACGGTAACAGTAAAACGTGCGCAGTGTTCTAGGTTGGAGCTGCGCGTTCGAAGTGAAATGATGTAGTAAGTACAAAGTAAGACGAGTAAAGAGGAAAATGAATAGGGGCCTCACACGACCCGATGTTCTTGTAACAGATAGCGGTGGTAGGTTGTTGCGGGGAACAACCTAAGAAGCCAGCCTTGATCAGAGAAACATTAGCGAGCTCATCTGGTGCTTGGTGGATTGTTTGAACAGCACAGAAACCTACAAATAATTGCTTATCAACAAGAAGGCCAATATGATTGACACTTACTCAAGATACCAACACTCGTAACGTGAAATGTCGACCCTATTCTACTATTGATTTCACTGGTCACGCTCTCGATGCCACCGTGCTTCCACAAGAGAAAGGAGCTGGCCAAGTCTGACATTTGACTGGACCACGCAGCGTGCATCTCTCGATTGCGATGGAGACGGGAACGAGGCGCTCGATGACGACAATTTTTTCTGCCTTCCAAACTAACATACAGTGAGATAAACATTAAGAACAATCAAAGAACTTAACTCACCAAATGATGACCTGTGCACGCATTGCACTCAGCGCTGGGTCGTCTTGTCCTACAGCTCCAACCTCCGAGTATGGAGCCTGGTCGCCAGCATTGCTTTCAGTCTCCCCATCATTGTCTGAGTCAGCACCGTTTGGAAGATGGTTGTCGTCATCCCAGTTACCATAGTCAGTAAAATGTACTGCAGGATCTCCAGTTGATGCCCGACCGACTTCGAGCGCAGCTTCAGCAAGCAGTTGCCGTGTCTTAGCTGTCAATTCTGCAAGCATCCGTGCTAGAACCGAATGATACAAGTAAGAGTGGGAGAACGTACGGATGCTCGCTGCATGTTGCTCTTCTTCAAAGGCCAACCAGTCTCTCCGGACCTGAGTGAGAGACGCTTTCGTAGTCCTTGACGATCCAGTATCCAGAATATGTGTCTCACGCACGTGTGAGATTGTGGATAAGCGTTTCCGTTTCCTAGAGGTCATTATCGAGCACCTATGGTGAGGGTTGAGAGCAAGATAGCGTGGGAACAACACTCGCCACATACATGGTTGCTTATCGCTGCACGCAGTAGACTCATGGTTGAAGACAGGTACGAGCTAAGGAGGAGATTAGACAGTGTTATTATATGACAGGAGTTAGATGAAAAACTTTACTGATGGCTGGGACAATGCGTGCGGGAAGGTCCGAAATCCCGGCAAGATTGGTCGGCGCGAAGACCTGGTGGTGCTCCTCAATGCACTGGTCAATGAGCATTGCCTGTGGATTCAACTCACCAAAGAGCAAGTGGAGAATCATATAGCGACTAACCGTGAACGAGCAAAGAACAGCGAATCCATTTACAAGCCACGCAAAGCCACAAAAAGAGGGGCAACTGGTGGCGCCAAAAGTGCAGATGTAATAGGGGATACTGACAGCTCAGAGGAGGAGGAAGAGGAGGAGGAGGAGGAGCAAGGCACAGAGGGAGGCGCAGAGGGAGGCGCAGAGGGAGGCGCAGAGGGAGGCGCAGAGGGAGGCGCAGAGGGAGGCGCAGAGGGAGGTGCAGAGGGAGGCGCAGAGGGAGCAGTTGTTATGGGCTAGTCACTACACCCCTGGTACCCTGTTATTGTATCTTGCTGCAAACAAGTCTGTCATTCTCAAGGTTAGGATACTTCTAAGTGATATGGAAGAATACAAGCCTACCAGTAGGAAAAGGACCGGAAGAAAATGGTTGAAAACGGCCAAGGAAGAGCCATGTATTGAGCTCATTGTCGTAGACGATGAGCTGACATTGAGCGGAGGTGACAGCAGGCGTGTGACGACGGTGGGAAACTAGTCAATCAGTCAGAAAAAGGACCAGAAGAAAACGGTTGAAAACGGGCAAGGAAGAGCCGTATATTGAGCTCATCGTCGTAGACAATGAGCTCGGATGTGACAGTAGGCGCATGAGAACAGTGGGAAATAGCCGGGAATAGAATTCGGCATTGGGTGGGCTGACACATTGGGCCCGAAACAGCGCTGCTATATTTAGTAAGACAGGGACAGTAGTGAGCAGCCCAAGGTACTGCTGGTTTGCTGGTGTGATTGCTGGTGTGATAGAATTTAGCTACACTCTACTACTTAGTAACGGGATCAGGTACCTGACATCATTACTAATTAGTAATATAGATGGTGCCACTCAGGTGGCACCAGCTTGTAAGTCACCCGAGTTTTTCATTCTTCACCGTCTGACCTTAAGTTTCCCTTGTAGCACTTCCGTCTTCCAGGTTGGCAGTCCCTGCTGCAACACGCGGCCCGGCAGTCCCTGCTGCAGTGCTCGGGTTGCCCATGCCGGATCTCCATGCCATGTCCGTTGCGATTCGAGATGGCGCAGCTCGAATCGCTCTTCTTGAGGCTCGTGTGGCAGAGCAGGATGGTAAGATTGATACCCTGCAATGCCTCCATGAAGGCCTTAGGCGCGAAATCATCGACCGGCACCCCTCATTCCCACTTCCAGACACTCCTGCCCCTGCAACATCCTTGTTGCTTGATCAATCTGGCCCCCACACCATGTCACCCCCAGAATCTGCGCTCCCTCCTCTGATTGATCTCAGTATGGAAACTATGGCTACCACACCTGCAGCCCCGACATTCCCGGATGCCTCTGCCATTGAGGGTCTCCTGTTCGACTACAACCAAGTCGTTCATCCAGAGGATCCAGATGCGTCCGGCGACATTGTGGACCCAGGTGATCCAAGCAACCTTGTCCCAGAATATGACTCTTCCAGCAACATGGATGTTGAGGTGGAGGTGAAGCTTGAAGAGTCTTCTGGGGAGGTTGACATGGCTACATAATTGCATAGTGGTAGATGTATATACAAGTTTTGAATGAATGTAACCTCTGCCAGTCCTTTGATTGAGTCACTGAGTTCCGAGTGCCGGGTCTCGGGGTTCAGGTCATGGTACTCGACATTCGAGTGTTGTCAAATCTTTCGTCTCAAGTGCCGAGTGCCGAGTACTGAGTGCTGAGTTCCGGGTCTCGGTACTCAGTACTCGACATTTGAGTTTCATCTCGAGTACCGAGACCCGAACCCCGAGACCCGGCACTTGGCACTTGGTACTCGGCACTCAGTACTCAGTACTCGGCATTTGAGACGAAAGATTCCACACAAAACTCGAATGTCGAGTACTGACTACCGAGACCCGGCACTCGGCACTCAGCATTTGAGACGAAAGATTCCACACAAAACTCGAATGTCGAGTACCGACTACTGAGACCCAGCACTCGGCACTTGGCACTTGAGATGAAACTCGAATGTTTAGTACCGACTACCGAGACCCGGCACTCGGCACTCGGCACATGAGATGAAAGATTCCACACGAAACTCGAATGTCGAGTGCCGAGTGCCGGGTCTTGGTAGTTGGTACTAAACATTCGAGTTTCATCTCGAATCTTTCATCTCAAGTGCCGAGTGGCAGGTCTCG
This sequence comes from Suillus subluteus, assembly GCA_016647755.1. Classification (NCBI taxonomy): domain Eukaryota; kingdom Fungi; phylum Basidiomycota; class Agaricomycetes; order Boletales; family Suillaceae; genus Suillus; species Suillus subluteus. The sequence goes on from JABBWI010000038.1 coordinate 436,491, forward strand.
GTAGTCAGTACTAATCATTCAAGTGTTGTCGAATCTTTCGTCTCAAGTGCCGAGTGCCGAGTACCAAGTGCCGGCACTCAGCACTTGGTACTCGGTACTCGGGATTGTACCTCAGCCTATCTGTCTATATGATATGTAGCTGGGCCCACCCGTCTATCTAATATTGCCCGACGTCGGCCCACCCGTCTATCTAAAATTCCCCACTTCGGCCCACCCGTCTATCTAATATGACCCCACGTCAGCCCACCCGTCTATTTAATATATAATTCACCTCACCCTCGGCCCACCCGTCTATCTAACATGATCCCATGTCGGCCCACCCATCTATCTAATATATAATTCACCTCATCCTCGGCCCACCCGTCTATCTAATATGATCCCACGTCGGCCCACCCGTCTAGCTAATATATAATTCACCTCACCCTCGGCCCACCCGTCTATCTAATATGATCCCACGTCAGCCCACCCGTCTATCTAATATGATCCCACGTCGGCCCACCCGTCTATCTAATATGATCCCACATCGGCCCACCCGTCTAGCTAATATATAATTCACCTCACCCTCGGCTCACCTGTCTATGTAATATTTTTCTACATCGGCCCACCTGTCTATCTAATAAACATTTCACTGCTGCCTTGGCCCATCCGTCTACAAAATAATACTAATACGTCGGCCCACCCGTCTATATAATACTATTTGCTATATATCTCTCCTCAGGTCTATAATATAATGTCAATCCTACTCTACATATTACCCACATGGGCCCACCCATCTCCATAATACTATTTCTCCCGGCCCATCCGCTATTGTCGATGATATATATAACATCAGCATAGATGGGCCCACCCGTCTCCATCAGAAATAATATTTCTCCTGGCCCACCCGTCAACATCGGGAATATACATAACATCGGCCCATAATCTGCTGGCCCGTATTACACGGGATATTATGTAGGTCGGGTGACCTATATAATACGGGATTTGTCACTGAAGGGGCTCGGCTCGTGCACAATTCAGCAGGCTTGATCTTAGGGCTAATTACTCCTCGAAGGAGATTGGCAACATTAGGTGCTGCCACATGCACACTGCTGCTAAGCATGACCAAAAGCAGGAAGTAGTCGAAGACTTCGAGTGCCAGATGGAGATTAACAAACGTTGGGGTCCTGATCACCCTGAGCGCATCCAGGCACAGTCGTGTATTACACATCACCTCTTTTTCAAGGCTGTTGATGATGTTGAGAGGCTTGTGGTCATGCAACTATTGGAACTAACAAAGTTGCAGATGAATGGTCTTGGTAAGTTCTAGTCTACATCATGGCATGATACTAACGCCAAGGTTTCATACTTAGGTTACAAACTTCATACTCAAATTTCCAAAACCCTCAAAAGCTGCGCCACTGCTATCTGAAATGCCCTTCAACGTTACAACAAATATGCTGCCAAAATGATGCCACCGCGGCCTCGGCTTGAATGGTATCAAATAGTCAAGTATTCTTTTTTAGCAGAGTTTGACCTGCTACATGATAGTGATGGGCAGATTCAGACCAAATGATGGGCAAACCCTCTTTATTGGCAAGCATCAATGCAATACTTTGATGGTGTGCACGCCAAGGAGGAGGTGCAGAGGCTAAATGTAGAAGTCGGTCATCTGATGACAAAGATTTGTGATGATGCTATCTACTATCCCCGCACAATCGCTACCCTTTCCACTGAAGACTCCCCACTCGCCTCTGAGCTGAGTCGGCAATGGGATCAGCTTCAGTCACTGAACTCATGGCATCAGCAACAAACCCATCAAATTCAGTCTCTTTGTGGATACTCTGGACCGCTAATGCCAGGTACACAACTTGGAGCAGCTAGTGGTGTTAGTTTGGCTAGTGATGCTTTGGCTGATGGCGGAACTGCTATTGATGAAGATGTTGACAATGAGGAGCCTTCGTATGATGGAGAATGTATGCAACAGGTTGAGGGATATATTGATGGACTTGAGCATCATGCTGCCAATGATTTGTAGTCAAATATTGTAGTTGTTCAATCATATCTGTTTGCTATGCTCTTTGAACTTGCTGAGACTTTGAACTTGTTGCCTCAGGTGTTTTAAATGTGTTGATCTCTACATATTTGAACAGGTGGCTTTGCTGAAGGGCCTTGAATTATTTGCTTCAACCAAATACCGCAGAACGTTCACATCTTTATTTGAATAACAACTAGGATATTTAGGCAGACAGTAGATGTGTTTAAATCAGCAAGAAGAGCTGTTGAACATTGAATGTTGTCAATTGAATGTTGAATGCTCAAAAATGTTGTAACTTGCAATTGTCTACTTTGGGATAGCCAAGCACTTGCATGTCTTGCACCTTTGTATTCTACATCATGCCTATGTGGAATCAGACCCATTACAACCGCAATCCAACAGTAGATGGGCTGAATGAAGCTCTTGCCATAATTCCTCTCCCCAAAATCTTGGCCAACATCAATGGCATTCAAGAACGGTGGAAAGTCACTGTACTTGCCATGCTTGTTCATCAACTACACAATGATGGTGATCACATCAATCTAACTCATGGATTTCACTCTCTTACTTCAACTCACTATCATACAGGACTGTCACGCCCTGATTCTTGTCAGCAAGTCAACCAAGAGCAGAGGTTGAATCTTTGGCAAATTTGCAATGATCACACAAGGACTATCCTTGCCCTCATTTTTGATCTGGTATGTTGACGGTCCTATTCACAAAACATTAACTTATGCTGATAAATGTGCTGCAGTGCACCACACTTGATAGGCTTACAGGTGGCTCAACTTTGTTTTTCCATCACCCTGGTGCTACCGCTCCAGGTGGCAATATCAATCCTGAGTCGCTGAAAGCAGATGTCTACATCAACCCAAGGGTGCTTGCAGAGGATGGAGAATTGCATCACACAATTGCAGAGATCTCCCAGCTGTTCATCGAGCGCTTTGCTACTCCTCTTGCACATCGTTTTGCTGCCTCTCACATCCTCAATGGTTGGCCACCATCCACTGGATCTAACACAACACCAGCATGTGCCTGTGCAACACAGTACAGCCGTCTTTCCCTCATCCCCGCACCCTTCACAAAGTCATCATGCCATTTTCACATGTGAGGCCGTCCATCTGGCAGCCTTGCCCAGCTTATGGGTCTCAATACCCCCCTTCTATCAGCTGTTCCACAGGGGTCACCCCTTACCTGGAATATGCAAGCTGTTCCTGTTTCTTCGGCACCAGCGAATCCGAACACATTGAACATTCAGGCATTAAATTTGGTAGGTCAATTTATGTATATTAGAAGCGAGCTGACATTGTATTTTACTTAGCGTACTCATAAAGCTCTGGTGGTTGTCTACGACTCCTCTGACTCTGATGGTTACCCCGATCCCGGTCCTATTACTCCAGTCAGGATTCAGAGTGCTACACCATCAGTTGTGAAAACCAGCAAACAGAGAGCTCCGCAGCCATCATCTTCAACAGCTCTGCAATCATCCTCATCAGTTCAGCATTTAATGTCTCCATTGCAGGTCCAGCATCACAAAGTCTTGGTGTCATTCAGTCCTCAAATGGAGGAAGTCATTGAGGGGCTCGGACTCTCTGACACATTACACATGATATGCGCTAGCATTGCAAAGGGTCCTCTGCCGAAACAGTGGGTTGTGAAGCTTACGGAGCAGGCTAGTCTTAGCATGGAAGAAGCTGAAGCGATTGTGGAGGCTATGCTCTTGGATGCTGGTTTCATTTCCCATGTGTAATCATTTAACTTTGTCACCCTTACTACTTACTATAAGTATCATGTATGTTTGCATTGGAAAAAAAATTGTAGTGTCTCTCCTTGCTTTCAATATGAACGCTCACCCTCATAACCCCCGGCAACTAATCATACGCACTTGTGGGCCTTATGTGAAGGTCTCCAAGGAGTTCCGTGCCTTGCTCACTCACAGACGGCGTGAAAAACGCATGAATGAAGAATGTGAAGTACAAGCTGTCATTGGCTATCTAGAGGATAAAGCCACAGAGCTCGCACACATTTTCAAAAGCCTTGCCGCCATTATTTAGAGCGGTTTTGCTTGGGCTCAAAACTTCAATGTGCAAAGCGAGGGAAAACAAGTGCATGGTCAGCCTGGGTTCACTTCAAGGGTATCAAGTCCAACACTGGTAAGTACAGTACGTAATATTGTGGACACTGCTAATGGATGATTTTTAGGCAATAGTGAGCAGGTCAGGTGCACTCAGATGACAGACATCATGAAGGATAAGGCCAAATATAGTGAGCTTACAGAGGACGAAAAGAAGGCCCTCATTACAGAGTTCGACGAAGTCAAAAGTCGTGCCGTCAAACGCCCGTCCAATATTACTGCTCGTGTTAAGTCATCTGAGTGTGCAAAAAACTTTCAGGCTGTCAAGGATGAGGTACATTTTTTTGTCCCATGTAGTCACTTTTCTGATATACTCTCAGCTCAAGGCCCTTTCACAACGTGCTGGTGTGGAGGCCTTTATTTTTATGGTCCGCGGCACATCCGACTTTCAAATGGCACCCAAGGCATTCTTTACCAGTGCTGCATGCGACCACTTCATGCAGATCTACTTGCAGCATGACACTGCACATACTGCCACTGACTTTGAGAGTGCAATGCTTTCAAAGGGAATTTTCAACTGTTTGTTTATTCTTTTTCATTTAATATCACTTATTTAATCATCTTTCTTATAGCTGTGGCAACCAACCACAAAGATTGTGTAATAGAAGCAAAGCAAATGATTTGCTCTGGTTTGCGAGCATCACTTTGTAAGTCTTTATTCCTTCACAATATCTTACAATTCTAATGAGTGCCCTAGGTGATGTCACTAAGGATGCATCAGCAACTATGGAATTCACCCGTTACAAAGTTGCAATTGTCTGCAAGTATCATGTCAAACTCGTGGGATGGAACCATCCTCAATGGGTCAATCCCTCAGATCTGAAGGGCAGGATCGAAGCACTCGAGAACATTGTGAGCGCCCTCGCTAATAATACCTGCCACTTCGTGGAAATTACGGCAGCAGAAGTAGACGAATGCAAACATAAAATTGCAGATGGGGCCATGATCACACCTGAAACTGAGCCCCCCCTTCCACCACCACCTAGTACCCATATCTCGCCCCTACCCTCTCAGTCCACACTTTTGCTGTTGTCCACATTAGCAGATTCTGGTTTATCCTCGGGTGCTTCCTCTGCACCAGACTTCTCAATCGACACACCCAATTCATTTGATGTGTTACCAGATGTATTATGCACGGCCATTTCATTTGATGCACCAGATGTATCAGAGTCCGAGTCTCGGCCACCATTACTCCCCATTAGCTCAATCACACCAGATGTGTCAGAGTCTGAGTCTTGGCCACCATCAGTCCACATTAGCTCAATTACACCAGATGTGTCAGAGTCCAAGTCTCGGCCACCATTACTCCCAGCCAGCGCGATCACTGATGATCTGGTCAACCCAAACATTACAGGTATGTCAAAGTATTGGCATTCATTCACATTGCTTTATTTACACAATCAAACAGATACTCAAAATGCTGCCTGCAATGATGGCCCTCCCTTGACAACCAGTCAGCGCCCTCGTTCCAAAGTCCACTGCAAGCGGCAGGCAGACACTGATGAGAATGCAGCACCACAGCCACATGCAAAATGTGCAAGAAAATTGACAGAGAAACAAGCAGTGCTGGAGGACGCGAAGGAACAGAGCAAGAGAAAGAATAAAAGGACTTAGGATTAGTGGGTTCATAGCTCATTGTTGTGCTCGTACCTTGGAAAATTCATACTGCATTTCAAGCTACTGAGGGCATGTGAGGTACTGGGGTGTGTGTGCGACTACCTGAAAAGTGTTGTGATGGATTGATCAATGAGGCAGATTATAGGAAAGCTGTGGTTGGTGCTAGAGGTAGAGGTAGTGATAGTTGAAAGACAACAAGACAAGTGAAAGTGCTAATGGAAGGCTGTAAGTGGTGCACTGTTGCTCCAAGGATCCCATAGTGAAGTCAACAAAGAGCTGCAAAGGAAAATAGCAGAGAGCTAGCGATAGAGCAGACAGGAAGCCTTGTTGCAGGTCCAAGAGTTGAAGAGTAATATTATAGAGGGAAAATCATGAAAATCATCGTATGAAAAACAATAAGAGACGGCATAGGTGACTTATGGAGTCCAGGTATGATAGGAATGTTGGGAGGACAACTGATGGAAAGAGTAAGGAGGACAGGGATGGATAGGAAACGAATTGAATCTAAGTGGAAGTGTGATCAAATTATTGTGGTGGTTAGGGTGGGCCAGAGGGTAGGTGTTGCATTGTAGTAGGCTATGGGGTGTGCAGTGAGCAATACAAGTAAAAAAAAGGAGAGAGGCAATGACTATTGAAGGAGCTGTTGAGCTCGCTGTCATGGACAGTGAGGGCAGGTGAGAGAGAAGCGACTTAATGGTAAAGTCACGGTTTTGGCTGGTGTCTACCGCCGGTGCTTGGTGCAAATGAGATTTTAGGTAACTAAAGGGGACATATAAGCCTTGCCTGTCCTGTTTACTAACTAGGTATTGTGGGAAGTATAGGTGCCTAAGTGGCACCATCAAACACTATTATTAGTAATTATGTTAGGTACATGTCCTCATTACTAAGTAGTAAGCCCTAGTAACATTCCACTACATCACTGAAATTAGCATTATTATAATAACGAAGAACATGGATATACCTTGTATAGCAGCATGACAGCTTGAATCCACCTGTGCCATACACTGGCATTGTTTGCTGGCCATCAGGACTTTGGAACAGTGATGGCACCCTCTAAAGTCATGGGATATGACAGATTTGGAGAGCCCTTTGACCCTCATAACACCCAAGGGGCAAGGCATTAGTTGGGTTGGGATGACAGGCACAACAAGATGGTGAGTGACAGTACAAGGCAAGGCGAGTGCACAAGGGAGCCAGCAAGAGGGAGCCAGCAAGAGGGAAGATGAGGAGGAGGGGAATAGCGGAGATGATGAGAAGGAGGCAATAAGAGGGAAGCAGCAAGAGGGAGGCCATAAGAGGGAGGCTGCAAAAGGGAAGATAAGGTAGGCAAACAAGAGGGAGGGAGCAAGAAGGAAGATGAGGATAAGGGGAACAGCAGGGACAATGAGCACAATGAGGAGGAGAGATAGGAGGCATGGGAAGCCTCTTGGTTCGAATTGGAAAGCATAGCAGGCATTTCCAACAGTGCCAGATTAAAATAGACAGATGATGCGATTAACACCGGGCGGGATGCTTGCCAAATAGGGCCATGTGCCTACCCCCACCATACTAGTGAGGTAGATACAATATTTCTTGAAGGTATTTTTGAGCTGGAGCACTATTTAATGCCAGTGTTGAGATTTAACGGATTCAAGCCTAATTATACTTGGTGGGACACATCAGTAAAACACCCGGTTGCTTACCTTCCTTATATTCAACTTTTCTCATCCAAAAAGCACAAAAAAGCAAGAGTGAAAATAAGTAGATAGCCATTTGAAAAAGGCCACTTGTTGTCTGATTTTCTACTTTCCTTTCACTTGTTTTCCTTTTCGGCATGCAAAGCAAATTTTCATTCAATAACAAGCACGCTCAAACTAGTGGAAAAGCAAAAAAAAGGGGACCATCTGAGTGAAAAGTAAGGAAATTAAGGGGGCAACATGCGGAAATTTACTGTAGTAAAAAGCAGTTAGCAAGCGGGTGGAGGCACTGCTTTAGACCTGAAATAATGCAAAACTCGATGAGGCTGAAAAAACGAGTGGCAGGGCACAAATGATAATGACAAAGAGTAAACGAGAGTGACAAAGACGGCCTTGAAGACACTTGAGCAAAATCTGGATGGTGTTCAGAGCAGAGAAAAGGAGTATAGTAAAATGGTTACCAGAAAGAGCAGTGTGTGGACATGGTGCCATCGAGGTTTTCTGCAAAAAGTACCCACAATTCAGCAACAATACAAAGGAAAATAGTTAGCATATAGATACAGAGCAAGGTGTGTTCATCTTTGGACTCGTCATCTGTGACAGTGGAATCTGTGGGCCAGACATTTTCCTTCCATGCTGAACGTGCAATCTCAGTCAAAGATGTTACAAAGGCTGGTCCCTTCTTCTTGATGGACCTGGCATAATACTTTGTCTTCTTGGCACACCTATTGTGTGAGAACAAAAAGGGGATGCTGGTCTCCTTTCCAGTGACCTTGTTAAGGACTTTCGGCAGCTTAATGTTGACCTTGGTGGATGATGTTGCAGCTAAAATATCCTTGGCCTTGATATCACCGTTGGCGATCATTTCAACGGCACACTCGAGCTGCAGAGGCCGAAGTCAACAGTCAATCACAGCAAAAAATACAAGACTTACAGCTGCAGCACAAAGTGAGAAGGTGCCTACCATTCCACTTGTTGCTAAGACATGAGTCTTTAGTGCGGGGATGTTGGCATGGCCACCAATAGAAGCAAGGTGTGCCTTTCCAAAGAGTTGAAGCATGAAGGCGGAATGGTACACTCCATGGGGATCATGTAGGTCCATGTCTCCAAAGAAGAAAGTGTAATTCTTCAAGAGGATGTGTGAGAGCTCCTGCGGGTCACAGTCTGCGTTGGTTAGCAAGAAATCAATGACGAGTGCAATAGCTGTTGAGCTGAAGGTGCTACACCATTCGGAGAGGCGTTGAATGGTCTAGTTAAAGTGTGGTCAGAAACACAAGTAAGCTGTAAAAGAGTCAAAAAAAAACTTGCGAGTGAGAATATGACACCATTCTGAGCCACTTTAAGGCTGAGCTCTGGGTACACCGCATCAAATATAATCTGAATGTGCTCAAGTAACTTCGCATCTGTAATGGTCCAAACAAGGTCATCTTCGAGACTCCCCATCCACAAGATCATGGTCGGACAGAATTTCTTGGCCCAGCACTGGTCTGCCTGGACTGGTGCAGGTAGGTCGGTGGTCTGGTATTGCGCTTGGGGCTTTACTGATCCTGCAGGTGTGTCAAACTGTACTCCAGGCTGAGCCTGTGCGGGAGTAACACTGATCGGCACTGTAATCAGTTCTGTCTTCACCCTCTTGGCTGCTGGAGTGTTCGTGTCTACAGTTTTGACGGATGTCTACAAACACATGAGTCAGTGGGGATTCGTACCAAGGGTCAAGTTCTCACCAAATTTGTAGTGTGGCAAGCATTCTGCGGCTTTGACAACCTTCTCATGAGCCCCATGTCTGCAGGACCTTGCTTGGCCATGGGTTGGGATGCCGTCAGCTTGAGGTCTGATTGGGGTGGATCAACATCCATTGAATAGTTGTCACAGTTGATATCTGATAGTAGGTCACCATCACTTTCAGCAGCACTGATGTCTTCGAATTCGCTAGCAGACGAAATGTTCATGATATCCTCTGCCTTCCTTTTTGGAATAGGCCTGGGGCGAGGTACTGGCCGCGACTCACTACTCTGAGTGAATGGAGCCCTAGTAGGCCCATCATCATACAGACTATCATCTGAGTCATTGAGCGTCAGTGCGATGGTAGTCTGTAAGAATAAATCAGTAGTGTAAAACATAATTTTTAAAAAAAATCACCACAGCAACCTCTCTGCCTTTCTTGTTCATTGACTGAGCAACCTTGCATTCCAAAGAATCATCCTCTGGCTCTTCATCATCAAATCCTCCAACAAGGACACTGCCAGATTTCCCACCAGTCCCAGCTGAGGTAGCACTCTCGATAGTGATTTGGGAAGTCTCCATGAGGTGCGTAAAGACGGTGGATGGGGGAACTGAGTTGGAGGTCTGAGTTGCCAGCTTGTGAGGCTTTGTTCTGTCAACACCTGAGATCCAGTTCTGGACCTTCCCACCAAGTGTGAAGTTTGGGTTTCTGTTGATGTGATTAGAAGTTAGATTTAGGAAGAAAAGGGTGGATTCTGTCAGTAAGAGCATGATTTGAAGCTGTGAGAGACTCACACAAGCGTGTTCTCACTGCCTTTATCAGCACGTGGCCCCTTTTTATCACCACTGCCATCATGGTGAGAAGTCTTAATCTCATCTCTTGCGAGATTGACGGATTCTCTGATCCCCCCTTCTTCTTCCTCTTACCATGACTGTCATCGAGACCTTTACTATCAGTGTTGTTCTCCAGCACTCCACTCTCAGTGAGTACTCCCTGAGCTTCATCATTGGCAACTACTGAAAGGCTTTTCTCTCTTTCTGGGACAGCCTTACTAGCCTTAGACCTTCCTTTTGGAGGAGGTCGCACTGGTTTGGCCTTCTTGACCACTGCATTGACCTGCTTCTCCTCCATGTCGAGCTCTATCCTAGCCAAGTGCTGGATGCCTACCTGAGCGGCTGTAGCCTTTTCAGTTTCTGCGGCTTTAGCAGCGGCTATCTCCTCTGCCATATGTCGATGGCCTTTTGCTCGAAGGACAATTTCACCAGGATGTTTGTTGGCGTTCGATGGACGAGTGTGACACAGAGCAGCGGATTCTGCAGACATGGCTGATAGGGAAGAGTGTTGGGCTGGGCTGGTAGTGGTTGGGAATGAGCAGGGACTAGTGCTTTTGCGTCAAAATCTTTTGAAGTACCTCACGGTCCTCACCCTGACTCCAAACACAACTAACATGTTTTTGGGACAGCGACACTGGGCTCACTTTATACTTGTCTACCACACTGCCGTCTTTTAAATCATTTCTTTGCCTTTGATGCCTCAGATCATCCCGAGGAACCAAGACTCTCGGTGAGACCACAATGCTCTACAGTTACCTTGCAGGCATGGAAATTGTCAGTGTTTTTTCAAAACTCATGCAGGACAAACAAAACATCAGAACTCTGCCCACCCAATAATTCCAACTTGCGATATTGCTGAAGACCCAGCTCCTGAGCATCGCAATGCACCAGCAGCCCAGGAGTTTGAGCATCAAGACCAACACTTCGAAGATGAGACCCGTCACCTGCCACCACCTCCCAATGTTGACACTGAGTTTTGGGGTCCGGGAGACCATGTGTATCGAAACTTCCATAAGGAACTTGATGGTAATTATGTTTCATTTTACTTACAGTACATTCAGTTAATTAAAATTTTCAGCTTGCCCTTGTGATGCACATGGTGCATTCCTTCCACCTGGTAGCATGCCAGAGCCTCTGTCACTGCAGGCATTTTCCCATTTTCCTCCAACAAACATCCAAAAAACATTGATTGAGAAGATAGAAATTTCCTCTCATGTTGCCTGTCAAAACATTCAAAAAAATAATTCATGTGTTAAAGATTTTTTGTGCATGGGACATGATGTAAAAATTGGACATGTTCCTTCAAGGATAATACTGGATTTTCTATCTATTGTCTTTTAAATAACAGTTTATAATAATGTTAAATTTTTTGTCCAAATATACTATGTTTTTCAAATGTTCTGTGTATATTTGAAAACACAGACCAGAAATTTAACCTCATTGTAAACTGCTGTTTAAAAGAAAATAGATGGAAAATCCAGTATTATCCTTGAAGGAACATGACCAATTTTTGCATCATGTCCCATGCACAAAAAATCTTTAACACATTAAATTTTTTCAATGTTTTGATAGGCAACATGAGAGGAAATTTCTATCTTTTCAATCAATGTTTTTTGGGTGTTTTTTGGAGAAAAATGAGAATATGCCTGCAGTGTGTCTGAAAAAACTGCCAACAACTGGACCCCATTTCATAATCGCACTGAATTCGAGACGGCTGAATTCTTCTTCATCGAAAATCAGATGCCAGCCACTCAAATTAACAAGTTACTTGATCTGTGGGCTTCAACTCTCACCAAGCACAATGATAGACCACCATTCGCCAACTATCACGATCTCTACAAAACCATCAACAACATTCCTGTTGGCGATGTGAAATGGCAGTCATTTTCCACGCAATACGCTGGTGAACAACCAGATGTTGCACCACCCTGGATGGATCAAACATTTAACATTTAGTACCGAGACCCACATCAGGTTGTTCAGAACATGCTTGGCAACCCTGACTACACACAAGAGTTTGATTACTGCCCATATTGCGAGTTTTCAACTGATGGCGATGTCCACCAATGGAAGGACTTTATGTCTGGCAATTGGGCCTGGGATCAAGCCATAAGTACTACTGTTCATCTCAGAACAACCTCTGACAAATTTTCCAGGATTTAATTGCAACTGACCCAGGGACACACAGATCAACATTTGTGCCAGTAGTCCTGGGCAGTGACAAAACCATGGTGTCTGTCACAACCGGAAATAACGAGTATTACCCTCTCTATGCCTCAATAGGCAATGTTCACAACAACGTGCGGTGTGCACACCGGGAGGCACTTGCTATTGTTGGATTTCTCACTATACCCAAAAGTAAGTACCTCACCAACACCACACCTCCTCAGCTTCTTTTTGAACTTCCTGGAATGTCGCCATCCACCAACACCTGGCCTCCTTGGGGATCGCACCACCCAAATGTCAAGTTTTATGGACATCTTCTTCACCCACCAACACCACACCTCCTCAGCTTCTTTTTGAACTTTCTGGCATGTCGCCATCCACCAACACCTGGCCTCCTTGGGGATCGCACCACCCAGATGTCAAGTTTTATGGACATCTTCTTCACCCACCAACACCACACCTCCTCAGCTTCTTTTTGAACTTTCTCATATGTCACCATCCACCACACTTGGCCTCCTTGGGGATCGCACCACCCAAATGTCAAGTTTCATGGACATCTCAGCTCCACCTGCCAACACTGCACCTCCTCAGCTTCTTTTTGAACTTTATCCTTATTTTTACTGCCCTTCTTACTACATATAACTGACTTATGCTTTCAACAGCAACGAAAGAACATGCTGCCGACCCAAAGTTCCGCAAATTTCGCCGCCAATTATTCCAGTCGTCCCTTGCCAAAATTCTCGAGAGGCTTTGGCCTGGCATGACAAAGCCTGAAGTTGTATGCTTCAGTGATGGTCATTTCCGGCATGTCATCTATGGTCTAGGACTGTTAAGACCATACTCAAGAGGTATCAGATCCAAAGGGCTTTGGCCTCAGCTCGTGCGCTGTGCCCCTTTCCCGGGTACTGCCCCTTATTTCAGAGCACCGAGATGTCACGTCTAGCGGGATGGATAAGTATCGTAACGGATCCAGTAAGACTTCCGGATATTGAACATATAGAGTAACAGCTAATCCGGATTGGATCCGAACTAGAAACTAACGGATGTGACTGTCTGAAGACAGAGGCAGATGTATAGACTATCGGATTCAATCCTAAGTCTCGGAGTAGACAAGAGTATCGTACTCAAGTCCGGATGGATAACAGAAGGACTTAGAGTCCAGACAGGATGAGTGCAATCTAAGATGATATTCGAACTGATCTTCTACAGTGCAAGTACAAGGGTTTATATACTACGGATAACTAACGGATTGATCAATAAGCAAAGTATACATAAAGTGTATTGGTAAGTCGGAACAGGTAAATCATGAACTGGGAATGAAGTACAAGTTAAAGCGGATCAGTAAGAATAGCGGAAGTAAAGGATAACTGGATTACCAGTGTACAGGAATACCGAAAGGAGATGAACGATAGTTAGAGTTATATGAACAGGAAATGAAATGAGGATTGGATTGGATCTGTGGACCAGACGACGGATGTGTCCAGTGGATCTGGATCGGATCTGAGATCCGGATCTTTGGATCTGTAACCAGATATATGGTATATGACAGTATCCCCCCCTTAGGGCCGATCCCTAGAGGCACGAGAATCAGCGATCCGGACCGGACGATATGAGTGCGAGACGATGGAGAAGTTGATGGGAGAAGTGTCTGAGTTCAGATTTCAACAGATATACGGATGTCAAAGTGTCGCAGGTGTTCCTTCCTTTCCCCACTTCTTCACTACCACTAGCTTTACTCAAACATGGCTGATAACGGATCCGGTTCCAAGAAGACCACTAAACAACAACTAGCGGAAGCAGAGGCAGCACTGCTGGCAGCCCAGGCCGCGGCTCGGAAGGAAGAAGAGGCTGAAAAACTGAAGCGCCAGGAGGAGGAAGCGGAACGGAAATGTCTGGATGGGATTAGGAAGATTGAGCAGGCTGAGATCTGAAGGGAAGTGGAGGAGACTAGGCGCAGGGCGATTGTAGCGGAAATGGTGAGTTTGCATTTATACCATCGGATCCGTAGACTCACGCGATCTCCTTGGATAAGGAGGGAGCTTGTTTCTGTTGCTCTAAGAAGGGTTGGGCTTGTCTATGGACTGATGCTGAGAGCAATTCCTTGGTGAGTTGTCCTTATTTTTCGGATCCGTGACTCCTAACGTTCGGATAGATCAAGGCTTGCAACGGATGCCGGAAGGACAAGGTCACATGTCCTGGAAGGCCTGGAGTTGCCCAAGAGCGCAAGTCTAAGAAGAGGCAGCGCGCTGCTGGGACCCCATCTCCAAAAGGCAAGGGTAAGAAGCCCCAGCAAAGTCCAACTCCGGATCTGGATATGGAGGTCGTCGGAGCGGATGAGGCGGAAGTGGAATATGATGATCAGGCTTGGGTTGCTGCTGCTAATAGCGTTGTAGCAGAATTGGCTCAGACCAACGGATTGCTCCAACAGAGCATCAGAGCGGCAGAAGGGAGTAGGGCTGCTTTGGATCGGATGAATACTAACTTGGAGGTGTTTATGCAGCAGCAGAGGGAGTTCCAGATCATCCTTCTGGAGGGGATCTGGAACGGAATCCGAGTTACTGAGGCGGCCCATTCTGAGGGTTCTGAGAAGGGAGCTGAAGAGTCCGGATCCGGAGGTGACATGGAGACGGATGGCTAAGGATTTCGGATCTGTCTCTTCTGCTACTAATGTACTTGTATATCCAATTTTGTATTCATTGTATAGCGATAGGACTGGGTTTGTCTGTGTTACAGTCAAGTACGCCCCTATTCATTTTCCTTTACCCTTTCCTTGTATTACATCACAAGCCACATGATGCCGCCGCTAGACTTATCTTTCTTTGACCCATTGTATTACATCACGATCGCTATCAAGCCGTCGTTAGATGATCTATTCTTGGTATCTCTGACTCAGTCTTATCTATGACTCATTCTGACTTGTATACGCTTGCCCTAAAGTTGTTCTTGTTCCCTATATAAACTCGTCCTTGTACTATGTAGTTCTTCACTTTAATCTTACTAGGTTTTACCTGGAACTTGCTTTCGCTTAAGACTCCCAATCTTAAGTCGTCTGAACCTGATTCAAGTCGAGGACACTCTCCTTGTCTTGTCTTATTGAACTATTGAACTTCAGTATATGCCGGAGCCTTGAATCGACCTTGGCCGATTACTCTTATCGAGTAGCCAAATGTCAGAACTATCCTAGTTCGTAACAGTCTGGATATGCAGTGTGGAAGTCTGAGACTAGATTGGACGCGTTTCCGAGTTCCGTAGCTAGTAACCATGAGGTTTCTTTGTCTGTTCCCTCATACCCGGACCATCGGACAAGGTATAGGAGTTGGAACTGGCGTCTACGACGGTCTAGCTTAGAGTCTAGGATTTCGGATATCTCATATTCCGGTTCTCCGTCGACTTCGACCGGAGGTGGAGGAGGCTGGATACGATTAGGAATGGTGTTCGGAACGGATGGTTCTAACTGCGAGACGTGGAAAACGGGGTGGACAGATTTCATGGATTCGGGAAGTTGGATTGTGAAGGAATGGGTACCCGGACGGGATATGACTTCGAATGGACCTAGGTTCTTTTCCGAGAGTTTCTTAGATGGACGAGTGGACCGGAAGTACTTAGCCTTGACAAAGACTTGGTCTCCAATATTGAGATCCGGAGCAGGTTTGCGTTTAGCGTCCGCAGGTCCTTGATATCTTTCTTGGGCGTGAGCCATTTCTTCTCGGAGGAATTGATGAAGGTCGTCAAGATCTATAGCATAGTCTTGGGCACGGATGGAGGATAGATCGCATTCCGGATGGATGGATATGTTCAGATGATAGCCCTTATTAGCAAAGAAGGGAGATACTCTGGTAGTAGCACTCAGAGTGTTGTTGTATGCAAACTCTGCTAAGGGAAGTAGTTCCGACCAGTTGTCCTGTTGATAATTGCAATATATCTGAAGGTATTGTTCTAGGGTTTGGTTGGCACGCTCGGTTTGTCCGTCCCCTTCCGGATGATATCCGGATGTGAAGTGGAGGACCATATCCAATGCTTTTCCTAAGGACCGGAAGAAGTGCGACAGGAATTCTGTACTGTGGTCCAAGGTGACATGGGACAGAACTCCGTGCTTGGAAAACACGTGAAGTAGGAACAGGCGAGCAAGGTCAGGAGAGGTAATGGTATCGTGAGTCGGAACAAATATTGCTTGCTTGGATAGTCAATCTATGATAACGAGGATGGCTGTAAAGCCGGATGAGTCCGGAAGTTGCTCTATGAAATCCATAGAGATGGAATTCCAAGGCTTTTCCAGTATGGGTAGTTGCTTGAGCAATCTGTAAGGTTTATGTCTTGGAACCTTGGCTCAGGCGCAGGTAGTGCAGGACCGGACGTAGTCCTTAACATAGGTGTGTATACCCAGCTATGTATACTCGCGTCGGATGAGGTCTAAGGTTTGGTTTTGACCAAAGTGATCAGATAGGGGATGATCATGAGTATTATGGAGGATGCGAAGTCGGAGGTTATACGATTGTCGCAACGGAGGAAACCACTATCGTCCACTGTCCATCTCGGATCCGAAGGTACCGGAAGATGGTTGGTTGCGATAGGGTCATTAGGGAGTGCGGTCAGGATGTCTTTCCGAAGGTTATCAAATATCCATTAGAACAGCTGCTCTAAGCACCGGAGTTGCTAAGGTTGAGGCTCGTAGGGACGAAGCTAACTGTTCGGACGTGAATACCAGACGGAAGTTATGAGGGTTAACTCAGGCGTAGTCCTTATCCCCCTCTTTGGGATAGACGTCCCAGCGTCTAGTAAGGGAATCCGGTTTGACTCCGAGCTTTCCGGGACGGAAACGGATGATGAGGTTGAACTGATGAAGGAATTCGGACCAGCGAGCCTGACGGCGAGAGAGGAGTTTGGTAGTGGCGAAGTACTCAAGGTTCTTGTGGTCCGTGACAACATCTACAGGCTCGGCCGAGCCTTCTAGATAATGTCGCCAGGTCCGGAAAGCTTCGTATATAGCTAGGAGTTCCTTGTCGTGGGTGTCATAGTTGAGTTCCGGAGTGGTTAGCGTTCAGGAATAAAACGCTACCGGACGAAGCTCTGAGTCCGGACATACAATGGATAGTATTCCAGCTATAGCATAGTCAGAGGCATCGGTTTCCACAACTATAGGAACATCCGGCATCCAGTGCGTAAGCACCGGAGCCGTAGTGAAGGCTTTCTTGAGTTCTTCGAAGGATTTCCAACAATCCTCGGAAAAGTTCCACGGAACGTCCTTGCATGTAAGCCGTGTTAACGGAACCACGATATCCGAGTAGTTGAAGATAAACCGTCTATAGAAATTTGCGAATCCGAGGAAGGACTGGATATCCTTGACTTTCCAGGGTTCCGGCCAGTCAGTAATAGCTTGGATCTTCTCGGATGACATGGTCAAGCCGTCCAGAGATAGGAGGTATCCGAGATATTCAATGGAAGTGGAGTGGAATTCGCATTTTTTGGGTTTGGCATAGAGACGATGTTTACGGAGTCGACGGAGTACTTCTCAGACGTGTTGCTTATGGGACACGAGGTCATGGGAATAGATGAGGATGTCGTCCAGATATACGATAACGCATACATCCAGCATATCCGCAAACACGCTATTGACAAAGCGCTGGAATGCTGCTGGGGCATTAGTGAGACCTTCCGGCATCACCAACCATTCATAGGAGCCATAGCGTGTTCGGAAGGCAGTCTTCCATTCGTCTCCTTCCGCTATCCGGACGAGATGATAAGCGGATCGGAGATCGATCTTGGTATAGACTTTAGCGCGGCTCAGAGAGTCTAGGAGGTCGGCAATGAGGGGTAACGGATATCGGTCTTTCTTAGTGATCTGGTTGAGTCCACGTAAATCCACACAAAGGCGGAGGGATCTGTCCTTTTTCTTGACAAATAGGACCAGAGCTCCGTGAGGAGAGGAAGAGGAGCGGAGGAGTCCAGAGGCAATATTTTCATCAAGAAACTTCCGGAGGGCTGCAAGCTCAACCGGGGATAGAGAATAGATAGTTCCGAGGGGAGGACTAGTTCCTTCTTCCAGATCTATGTTCAGATCATAAGGATGATGGGGAGGAAGTTGGCTAGCCTTTCCCTTGTCGAAGACATCCGCAAACTTGTGATAGTCCGAAGGAATATTGGATAGATCTGGAGGATCGGACGAGAGAGATGCGGACCGGAGATCGACACCGGACGGACGAAGGTAAATGCTGAACTGGACCGAGCCTTCCATCTTGCAGGCCTGGCAAAAGGCAACTGCATTGATTAGGGATATGTTAGGAACAGTTTTATCAGCGGATGGTCCTGATGTAGTCGGAGGAGGAAGGGTTTCCATCGGAGGAAGAGGATCCAAAGACGGAAGTGATATCGGAGGGGTCGATGGCATTCCATGAGAAGTTGTCTGGAATTCGATGCTGCCCAAAACCCAGTCAATCAACAGATTGTGTCAGGTGAGCCAGCTATATCCAAGAACGATAAAACAAGATGAATCCAAAGGAGTAACGTAAAACATATCAGAGGTAACTACACCGGACGGAAAATGGACGGACAAATCTATAGCTTCGGAAATAGTATTATTACAAGTACCATCAAACAAGCGGAGCGGAATTGGAGGTATCAGATATGTAGGGATTGTATGTTTTCGGACGAACGCAGTGTCTATGAAACAATGAGAAGAACCACAATCTACAAGGGCTGGAAATTCAGATACGGATGGAAGTAACGGAAGTGAAACATATGGACAGAGAGAAGTCGGATCCGAAAGCGCGACGGCATTGAGTCTTAACTCCTTTGTGCAGGCAGAGTCAACGCGACCCTCTTCCTGCACGGAGCTAGGAGGGTCGCGGAATATTTTTTTGTCTCAACAGAGACATCCGGTTTGGCTTCCAGAGCAACTACTGCAGCACAGCCCTTGGCAGCGCGTGAAGTAGACTTGGTGCATTCCCGAGCAGTATGTCTGGGTCCGCTGCAGAATAAGCAAAGCTTCTTATCCAATCTTCTCTGCCTTTCTTTGGTCGTGAGTTTACCGTCCTTACCCAACTTGGAAGTAAGGTCCAGAGCCTTAGGAGCGGACGAGCTCGAGGACGCAGATGGCTTGGCAGATCTCTGGTTACTGGAGTTATTGTTTCTGGATTTGTGATTTCTGGATCTGGACATATTGGAGTTCGTCCGGTCAGAAGCGGATTGCTTAGGGGTAGTGGATGGGGTGGGTTTAGTCTCTTGGGAGATCTCTCCCTTCCATTCCCAGTATTGGGCGTCGATAGTCTGAGCGAGGGTCTTGTATTCGGAAAGGGTAGAGGGTTTACCCATGCGACTGATTTCATCCTTGATGCGAGCCGGAAGTCTGTTGTAGAATTGGCGTCGTAAGGCTCCGTCGCCCCAACTACGGACTTGTGAAGCGAGACGTTGGAATTCCACAACATACTTGTTAATGCGCTGTCCGTCACGCATGTGGAGCTGCTCGAGTTGCATTTCTGCATCACCGGATGGGTCATGAGGTCCAAAATTGGTTTGGAGTTCAAGCATGAACGCGGAATAGTCATCTACCCAGTCTGGACGATCATCCGGATCGTCGGACAGGAGATCCGGTTCAAACCATTCGAGGGCCATACCCTTAAGGTAGGATTGGGCGAAGTTGACTTTAGGCCGTCCGGTACAGAAAGCTTTTGGCTTGCTTTGGAAGTTCAGCTCACACTGGACGAAGAACGCACAGAGCTTCCGTGGCTCGGATCCGTCAAAGGTATCCGGTTCTCGGACTTTGACTTTGGAATCTTCAGACGTGGGTACACGACGATTATTGCGTGCGAGGTTATCAATGGCTTCTGAGAGTCGGAGCATAACGCGGTCCTGTGGGTTTAGGCCGTCGTTTTCATCGTCATCATCATCCAGATCATCGTCCGGTTCACCACCGAAGTCATCCAGCGGGTTTCCACCGGGAAAGTCATCATCATCATCACCATCATCAGGATCTTCGTCGTCCGGAGGTCCTCCAGCAGGAGTACGCGTAGGAGTTTCCGGGTGTTGACGATTAAGGAGCTCGGATATGGTTTGAGCGGGTCCGCGGTTACTAATGCACCGCTGAGAGAAACTGGTGAAGGTGTTGACTATGGGTGTTGGATCACGACAGAGGGATGTAAGTCCGACCGCGTGTAGAGTTGCTTGTGTTTTAGTAGAAGGCATGATAGGTGTAAGTATACTCGGAAAGGTATGAGTTCGAATATACTGTTAAGACCGTACTCAAGAGGTATCAGATCCGAAGGGCTTTGGCCTCAGCTCGTGTGCTGTGCCCCTTTCCCGGGTACTGCCCCTTATTTCAGAGCACCGAGATGTCACGTCTAGCGGGATGGATAAGTATCGTAACGGATCCAGTAAGACTTCCGGATATTGAACATATAGAGTAACAGCTAATCCGGATTGGATCCGAACTAGAAACTAACGGATGTGACTGTCCGAAGACAGAGGCAGATGTATAGACTATCGGATTCAATCCTAAGTCTCGGAGTAGACAAGAGTATCGTACTCAAGTCCGGACGGATAACGGAAGGACTTAGAGTCCAGACAGGATGAGTGCAATCTAAGATGATATTCGAACTGATCTTCTACAGCGCAAGTACAAAGGGCTGCTCAATTCATTCAGTTCGCATTCACCTGGGAGCCGAGTTTGGTTGTTCAAGCTATTTTAGTCTTAAGCACTTCATTTCCGCCTCCGTAAATTAGTTCCAAGCCTGAAGAAGGCCGGACATGTCTCATAGCCTATCATTCTGTTAACTCCAGCACTGTGGCAGCAATGGACTACTATCATAATAATGGTGGTAGATACAATCCAGATCAGTTTCGGAGCGGGGTCCAGCGTCAACAGCAGGAGTGGCCATCATATGGCTATGCCGTGTCACACAGACTTGGAAATGGACAACATTCTGCTCCAGTGGGCAGTTACGAGCACCGGGCAGTAGTGCCTGCACACACCACAACACATCAGCAACAGCAAGAGAACTATCATGCAGAACATTACCGGTACAATATGACACGGTAGGCCATTATTTTCTTTAAGCTTTGTACATGGCTGATTCTTTATTGTGAATCCAGCCAGCAGCAACAACTCGGAGAACAGCCCTATCAATCAATTTCACGACCTGAACATGTGAGTAGCTGAAAGTATGAATAAGATGCCCGAAAAATACTCACTAGCTAAAGCTTCCTAATCTACGCCAGGTCCTTGAAGCATGTGGTCAGCCTCAACTAAATGAGCCGGCAGGTGATTCAAGATCTCACCCAGTTCATTCACAGCAGCAGCCACAACCACAGAAGCGAGGACATGAGGAATGTGAAAGTAACCTCCTGGAAAATGGTGACAATGCGAAGAAGATAAGGAAAACGGAGAATGACGCACCATTAACTCAGACTAGTGAAGCTCGCACAAGTAAACTTGAAGGATCGAAGCAGAAGGCTACAGGAACAAAGGCCAAGACAAAAGCCAAGATCAAAGTCGATGGGGAACAATCCCATAACAAAGGAGGAAACATGCGAGTTGATAGTGCACAGGTCGCTGCGGCTTTCTTCCTGTTGATTCGAAGATCAGATTCTGCTCTAAGATTTGCACTAGGGGGTCAAACGTTGCACGACCAACACTGTCAGAGCATCAGCATGTTAAGAAGAGCAAAAACGAAACACACTCACCGATATTCATGACGAAAGTCTCAATCCGGCCAACTTAATGATATATCAAAGAATTGGCTGCACTTCTGCCACTGGATATAGGGATCATGAGACTTGTGCATGGATAGCATCAGAGAGAGAGCACAAAGGCCTGTTGCTGTCCCACTGAAAAAGCGGGTGAGCCGTTCATTGACTTCCGCATTGTCGAAATCTTGATGTTCCAGAGTGAAAAGTTCCTCGAGGTGGCCTTGCTTATGCCTGGATACAGCCAATGTACTGGCTAGAACAGAATGTAAAGTTAAAATATTCTTATAATCTTGCTTTCGTAGCTGCACATGGGGCATATTGATCACTGTTGAACGTTGAACGACACGACGGACGCGATGAATTGGCGTTGACTGATGGGAACTGATAACAAAATCGCCAGCTAACAGCCGGTGTGCGGTTCCAAATAAGGAGTTGTAAGCGTTGGTAATCAGTTTCGTAACTTGCTCGGATCCCAAGTGAACGCGAACTTTTAGAATTGAGCAGCCCTCAAGGGTTTATATACTACGGATAACTAACGGATTGATCAATAAGCAAAGGTATGAGGCTATGTACGAAGTATAAGCAAAGTATACATAAAGTGTATTGGTAAGTCGGAACAGGTAAATCATGAACTGGGAATGAAGTACAAGTTAAAGCGGATCAGTAAGAATAGCGGAAGTAAAGGATAACTGGATTACCAGTGTACAGGAATACCGAAAGGAGATGAACGATAGTTAGAGTTATATGAACAGGAAATGAAATGAGGATTGGATTGGATCTGTGGACCGGACGATGGATGTGTCCAGCAGATCTGGATTGGATCTGAGATCCGGATCTTCGGATCTGTAACCGGATATATGGTATATGACAAGGACCTTACATTGCTGATTACGAGGAACAAGTATTATTGGCCTGTATTGTTCGAGGCTGGTGTGCTAGGTAGGTATTATGATGCCTCTCAACCTAATTACCTATGCTAATGATTGAACAGATGTCTAGGACCACGCACTAATTTAGATGAACCAGCCAGCAAGTGCTGCTGTGAACACACAGAAGCACTTGTCGAAGAAGTAACCCTTGGTGACTTATGGGATGAGTATGGCATTGTTAGTGATCTCATCGTAAGTTCAAACTTTTCATTTCAATACTAGTATGCTAACAATACCTTGTGGCCATTCACAAACGATTTCCCTCGAGTGGACATTCATGAGCTCATCGCCCCTGACCTTTTGCACCAGTTGATAAAAGGTACATTCAAAGATCACATTGTAGATTGGGTCGAGAAGTATTTGCATCAGACGCATGGGAAAACAGCGGCCAACCATATCATGGATGACATCAATCGAAGGTATGAGATTCACGTAACTATCACATAGCTATCTAATTTTGATTTAGAATTGCGGCCACCCCATCATTTGCTGGACTTCGACGCTTCCCTCAAGGATGCGGATTCAAGCAGTGGACAGGCAATGACTCCAAGGCATTAATGAAGGTAAGTATTTGTTTCTGTCTTCAATTTGTTATCTTACAGTAGATATTCTAGGTATACTTACCCGCTATCGAGGGACATGTCCCCATAGAAGTAGTTCAAACGTTCCGCGCCTTCCTCGAGTTTTGTTACCTCGTTCGCCGAAATGTCATCACGGAGAAGACTCTCGACAAAATCCAAGACGCTCTGGATCGTTTCCACTGGTACCGAGAGGTTTTCAAGACTACCGAAATCATTGAAACATTCTCACTTCCATGCCAACACTCCCTGCAACACTACATCTGCCTTATTCGCCTTTTTGGGGCTCCAAATGGTCTATGTTCCTCAATTACTGAATCAAAACACATCAAGGTGGTTAAAGAACCTTGGCGGCGCTCAAGTCGGTATGAGGCACTTGGGCAGATGCTGGTCACTAACCAGCGCCTCAACAAACTAGCGGCATTATGAACCGACTTTACAAATCGCGGGATGCTTGATGGGACGTGCCTTTCGGCAGCTATCAATGCATCAGGTGAGTCTAACCCTACTATATTCAATGTGCTACAACTAACTTTACTACAGATCAGATCCGAATTGCAAATGATGAGCCTGGAAATCCTTTGCAAGAGGACACCGAGCCTGAGGTGAATGTGTGGGAAGATGAGGATGTCAGTGATGTTGAAATAGACACTGGCCTGACCATTCTCCAAGCTCATGTGGAGTTGGCGAAAATGCCTCGTAAGTTCTCTCATTAAAACCCTTGATTATCTTTCTAACTAATGTCACACTACTGTATCCATTCGACCTTAGGTTCATCACAGCGTCGCCAACACCTCGAACTGAACCTATGTCGTGTGACAGTCACAGGCATCTGGCGAGGACGAACCTAAAAGTGTGACATCTGGATCTCTCGTATTTTTCTGCGAAATAAAACAAATTCTAACTAGTGTGCGTCATATTCTCCGTATTGCGTGTTTGCAATGCGCCGTCGCTTTCCTCTGCCGGCCTCCTCAATACCCTCTGAGTCACTAGGCGAAATCATGTCACAGTGCTTGTCAGCAGCACCGTCCACTATCAGAGACCCATCTGTGCCCATAATATATCCTTCTGGCACGTAGGTCTTGTCAGACATGATATGTTCGAGCACCACCTCCAATGGGGCTTCATCATCGACTCCATCACTCTCAACCACATCGTCTTCTGGTAAGGATACTTCAGCATCTACTGAGTCATCGTTGATTCTCATTGTGGTGCTGCGGAGCTGGATACGCTGCCACATGTCAGGATCTGTACGCGGAAGATCTCGAAGATCTCGAAGAGTGTCGATGCTGGTAAGACTTTCGAAAGAGAGATTGGATTTATCATCTTCACCTGCTTTGCACAGCGCGAAGGCCTGTTTGTCGTTACTAGGTGAATAACATTGACACTAGTTTAAAATAAAACTTACCTTTTTGATCAAATCTGTCTTGTTCACAGCCTTGTAAGCCTCGATGAACCATCGTACAGAGCGGTCCCGCAACTGCAACGTAGCGTTTCGATGAACGTCAGATCTTCAACAATTGTGGTCTGGCAAAGCTGTGGATTGAGAGGGATTCGTAGGGATATCTCGTTCACCATCGCATCGATGAAGCGGCCCTTCATTGGTGTGGATGATAGGAACTCTGCAAGATCAAGCACCTGGAGTGCTGCAGCTGGGCCGCGGAGAGTAGTACCCCACCCAAGTACCTGAAGGCTACTAAAAACCTCGTCAATGGCAGCTGCAAGATCAGTATCTGCATTTTCTCGCTGGCCTGATAGCCAATCACGAGCCAAACTCCAGCGCTCCTTCGCTGCAATAGCGCACCCTAAATCATGCCAGTACTGAACCACCCAAAATGGAAGATTACCCAGAAACCATGGATCCTTGACAGATTTCACGCCATCATGATAGGCCTGACTGAAGGTATTCAGGAGCTGAGTAGACAGACTAAGTGGTGGAAGGGAACGATCCAGGAAGTCAGCGGGCACATCATTTGTAACACAGTGCTCGGAAGTGAAAAAACGATGTAAATCGGCCACCGTGAGGGAGTGATCAAATGGTGGTAGATTGGTGAAGTCGAGAAGAGCTGAGATGGGGAGGTGCGGAGCTGGAATAAATGAATCATAGCATTGAGGAAATACAAGCAGATGTGCGTAATGCTGTTGCAAGTCGAGAGAAAGATCAATAGCGCTATCCTGGATGAAAGAATTCATGGGTGGCTGAGACGGGGACAGTCAGAACAGACAAATAAACTTACTACATTATATCAATGAACCCTTGTGTTCAATATCCCGCCGAGGCACTACAGAAAGCTAGAAAGAAGTCAGGTATGGACATGTAGCAATCCCCGTCGTCGACTGAGGATCAACTGAGGATCAATCCGACTCGGAGTCTCCGAGTCCTTCAGCGACGCAGCGCACACGTCAGAGAACCTATCTTTAAGTTCGTCACAGGTCACAGCGATGAACGAACATGCGAACCTACCATTATGTCATGTCACACCACAACCCCCACGAACCTAAGGTCGAATGGATACAGTATTCACTAGAACGCAACTGCGCCCGCACGGTGTCTGCATTAGTGTTGGAGTTGTCAATTCCCCAGCTCCCAAACATGTTGTCACACTTCCTTTTTGCGCAACTCAATCCAAACAACCCCCGTGATCCATTGCAAATTCCTCCCGCGAATTGTCCACAATATGATGAACGCATCAGTGTTTTTAATTCGGCGTGTTCGAGGTTTTTCGCCCCCAGCGATCTCAGTGGCATTGGCGGCATGCGCCGCGAGCACATTCGTGCATGTCCAGCATGGAGAAAGGAGCACCCACGCTATGACTGCATCTTTGTCAACACAAATCCAGACCTTGAGGGAATGAGGGGGATGGATGTTGCTCGAGTACTGACATTTTTCTCTTTCACTTACAGGGCTGAAAGATATCCATGCGCAGTTGTGCGGTGGTTTGATACTCTTGGAGAGTCGCCTGACGATGACACCGGTATGTGGATGGTGCAGCCTGCTCACCATGCCAACAATGCTCCCCATATTGCCATCATCCATGTTGACTCAATATACCGTGCTGCTCACATTATTCCCATCTACGGCAGTCGCTTCATTTCCCCCAACCTCCAACATTATCAGACATATGATTCCTTCCACAGATTCTACATCAACAAATACGCTGACCATCACTCCTTCGAAATTGCATCATAGACTCTTAATTATTTTTACACTGTACTACTTATTATTCTTAATTTAATAGTCACTCAATTTGCACTTGTTCATCTGGATTTGCTTTCAGTAGTAAGGAAATAAAGTACAAAAAGCAAGGAGTAAGCTGGTTTAGACTCGTCGTGACAAAATTTGAAAGGACATTAAGGAACATGCTAGAAAAGGAACCGGGCATTTTACTGATGCCACATAACTACCAAGTATAATAAGGCTTATTAATAGGGCTCCCTAGGTGGAATTCACTGATGCTAATGGTCTATGTATATACAGTAATGTTACCCACATTGAATCAAGCCTGAGGGTTGTCATGTCAATTGTACGTTCAGATTCTAGGCGTGGTCAGACTCCAGTGAACGTCGCGCGACCGGTCAGACGCGTTTATTGGATTTGGTCGTGTTTGTAAGTAATTCTTTTCTTGGATCCACTGCAAATCATCAACGTTCAACCCCCTAGTCACTTGCTAAGCCTTCACTAGCTGTGGAATCAATGCTCGAGTGCCGCTAGTATGGTGTGTATACAACATTCTTTGACTTGTCAGTAGGCAAACCAATGAGATCAAGTCAATATTAAGAGCTCATCTTGCGGTCACCCGGAATAACGGAACGTTCCAAGAGTCTGACCTTGGTTTGGCCCGCAGCAAGCTTCGTGTGATCAGACTACCTGACGTGTGAGTGATCTATTTTGAGAACCGTAACTGTTTGACATCATCGCCTCATCATATCGTATGTTCCAGAGGGCTATATAAAATCAGATCAGATGATCGCAAACACTGTCTCCTTCTCTCCATCCATCGTTTACCATGCTCTCAAAGGTCAGTACTCATCGTCCAAGCTCATGGAACGCTTCGCTCTAGCTCCACATAGCACATCAACCCAGACAGACTCATCCGCGAGTCCAAGGTTAGGAGTTCGTGATCGAATTCTATCATACTCGGATTGATAGAATATCCGTAGGATAAGAAGTCTAATCATCGTCATTTGACTGGTAAGGACTCCGATTCCACATCTCACCCGTATGGAGCGCGGTATGGAATTGCATCTATACCCAAGTTCCATATCCCTTCCAAGGGGACCAGCGCGGAGACCACTTACCAGCTGATCCACAATGAATTGTCCCTTGATGGATCTACCTGTCTCAAGTCCGTCTTGTGAACTTCATATTATTTGTTGTCTTCTCACCTTCCCGAAGTCTTGCGTCCTTTGTACACACCTGGATGCCAGAACCTGCGAACAAGTTGATGATGGAAAACATGGCTAAAAATTTGATAGATCAGGATGAGTACCCTATGACGCGTATGTCACACATAGCAACCCATCTAATGATTACCACTGATCATCACTCGCAGAGGAAATTCATACCCGTTGTGTCTCGATCCTCGCTGATCTTTGGCATGCACCTTCGGCACATGAGGCAATTGGGACTGCCACGACCGGTTCATCGGAAGCTATACAGCTGGGTGGTCTCGCCATGAAGCGACGCTGGCAGGAGCGTCGCAAGGCTGAGGGCAAGTCCATCCACGAGCCTGGCCCCAACATCGTCATGGGCGCGAATGCCCAGGTCGCTCTTGAAAAGTTTGCACGTTACTTTGAGGTTGAATGCTGCCTCGTGCCAGTCAGTGTCGAGAGCAAGTACAGGCTCGACCCCAAGAAAGCCATGGAATATGTCGATGAAAATACCATTGGCGTTTATGTCATCCTCGGCAGTACTTACACAGGTCACTATGAACCAGTAAAAGAGATGTCTGACCTTCTCGACGAGTACCAGAAGAAGACGGGAATAAATGTCCCCATCCACGGTGAGGCATTTTGTATTCTGTTCCCTTGATATCCCCTGACTCCCTTTTCAGTCGACGGAGCTTCGGGGGCCTTCGTCGCGCCCTTTGCACATCCAAAGTTGCTTTGGGACTTCAAGCTTCCGTGGGTTGTCTCTATCAACACCTCAGGTCACAAGTTTGGTCTAGCTTACGTGGGTGTCGGTTGGGTGGTATGGCGCTCCAAGGAGTATCTCCCGAAGGACCTCATCTTTGAGCTGCATTACCTTGGTTCAGTTGAATACTCATTCTCGCTCAACTTCTCCCGTCCTGCCGCACCCATCATCGCTCAATACTTCAACTTTATCCACCTCGGATTTGAGGGATACCGCACGGTAGCCAAAGATGACCTCGAGAATGCAAGACTCTTGAGTCGTGCTCTTGAGAAGTCTGGGTGGTACACAGTGCTCAGCGAGATACACCGACCAAAAGCCGAAAATATCCTTCAGAAGAATGCCCACAACGACTTCGACGAAGAAAATATCGAGGTCAGCATTCTATCACTGGATAGCAACGCTTTCTGACGTTCCGCAGAACTATGAAGAAGGTCTTCCGGTTGTTGCATTCCGGTTCTCCGACAGTTTCCAAGAGTCGTACCCAGACATTCAACAGAAATGGATTCAGATTCTTCTGCGAGCTAAAGGGTGGATTGTCCCGAACTATGAACTTGCCCCTGACTTGGAACAGGTTCAAATCCTTCGGGTTGTCGTCAGAGAGAACATGACTGAAGTGGTCAGCATTCTTCTCTTGATTTTCTTGTCGAGCTTTATTGAGGCTATCATCTAGTTGGTGGACCGCCTATTGGAAGATATCGTAAGCAACGTTGAATATTTTGACTAGTGCAAGAGCTGATGATTGTCCAGGTCGAGGTTACTCAAGACCTCATCAAGCAAGAGTCCCCGACAAATGCTCTCAACTTACTTGGAAACCACAGCCGTAAGAACCATGACAATGGTGGTAAGATGGACGAAGGCTCTGCGTCCAGGTGCTCCGGTACATATGCAAAGCCGTGTTAGAGTTGGCTGAGGTGAAAGAGCGGTGGAAAGATTCATTTTGGCGATATTTGTGCATCGTACTGGATATCCTGTAGAAAGGGTCAGAAAAGGTGTAGGGATTTAAAGATTAGGCCTGCTGAGGGCCAGGAATATGAATCACGATGTTTTGGAGCACCACCGAGGTTTAGGATGTGTTTTAAGACCGCAGGTCTTGGTGCTGCAGGCTGCCCGCCGGGTTAGGTACGAGTTCCCTTCCAACTTGAAAGTCATACTCTCTACGGATTCCGTATTTCTTTCTTCACGGTTTCTGTCTATGGTCTGCTGCGAGGGCTGCAAGAGCGAGGCCGAGAAGTTCGACAACATCGTCTTCTGCTGCAGCCAGTTGTGCAATGGAAAAGACTTCAAGCTGTCTAGCCGTAGACTGATGGTACTTCAGTGGCTGGTGTCCGAGACGTGGTAAACGCGCCATGACACGGGCATAGTATGATGCAGTACTGGCATCCCCGCGCTTGCATTTCGCGATGACGAGCGTCGAATAACATGTTAGTACATACCCAGCAGTCCAATATGAGCATCATTTTATCTTTTCTCATTTACTTGTTCCCCACGGCAAAATCAATATACACTCGTTCACGTTCGTTCGCAAAAAAATAGAATGGAATTGAGTGGCGCTAATGAGAGGTCGGTCTGTGAGCCTACGAGTTCAGCCGTACCCATTGATCAGCTCGATGTTCTGCCGGACAATACATAAGCAGTCGAGTAGACAGGAATTGCAAGTGAAGTATATAACCTCAGCTGGGTGAAAACATTGGAATTGACATGATATGCCAGGTATTTTTCTGTTGTGAATGTAACATGACTACTAGACATCCACGACAGAAAAAATACCTGGGCCGAGAGCGTCTCTGGTCTAGGTACAAGTCTCAGGAGACTTCAAGTATGACAGCTCTGGCGGAGTTTGAAGACGCTGCCGGCAGCCGCACCTGCGAGACCTCTGGAGCCAAGGCATTCTACCCACTTTTCCAATGGTAGTTATCACGGTCAGCTGCTGATCATGCGTAAAGATATATCGGTATACATGGCATGCGGAAGGAGCTGCGGAAGAGGCACCAGCCCTGGCTGGAAATCGTGAGAAAGTGTGATAATAAGATACGATGAGAGCGGCAAGATACACATCGGGGTTATCGATATTTAGGAGAGGTTTATATGTTGTACAAAATGCAAAGAAAATATTTGAAATTTAAACTAACATAAAAATAGGTACACAACTTGAAAATTTGCCCGTGTTTTATGTGTAATCCAAAATATCAAGCATCCGCAACCATATTCCCACAGACAATATGTCAACAAATATAAGAAATATGATCAGATTTTATACGCCTGCTTCAATTTAAAGTTTAATCTTCATGTAAAACTTCGGACAAAACTTGAAATTTAGATGGGACAATATGCTTGCCAATATATCAAGTTTTGCCTAACAATTAGACATCCCTCAAAATTTGAAGTTTACGCCGGCGACAGAATGTGATGACAAAACTTCAAGTTTTGTCCGCAGATGAAATAAATCGCCCGCCCATCGCCCGCCCATCGCCCGCTCATGGCCCACCCATCGCCCGCCCATCACTCGATCGTAGCCCACTCATGGCCCGCTCATGGCCCGCCCATGGCCCGCCCATCACTCGATCGTAGCCCGCTCACGGCCCGAATTCGTTACCTGGCGTGGTAATACATACAATAAGTCAGTACAGACCTGGCGGACAAGTGCAAGTGGCTGGAATGTTAGAAGCACTCGTGGCGGGGCGACGAGTGAGATTTGTCAAATGGTCTTCGCAACTTCAAAGAGAGTGAATGAAACAACTCAAAGCAACAGTACAAACTGTTGATTGTGAGGAGTACTGGAGGTCGAGGACCGCGAATGGAAGCGAGCGGAGCGATTCTAAATGACAGTCCAAACGATTGTCTTGCAGAATGTCAGACGGTTAAGATTTTAAGGACGGTCAGTAGTCATGAGTCAGGAGGTAATCGTATAAACTGTTTCCCCAAGTGCGACTGTGTTATTCAACGAGGGTAATGATCGAGGAGATAACATCAGTCTGAGAATATGGACAATACAGTTGTAGAGCACGATGTACATAGCGAAAAAAAAAACATGAAAGAATGGGTACAACTACACATCCGAGTCCATCCAAACTAAGCAAGACGTCAGAAGCATGAAGGAGGTTGGTTAAGGAAGTACCGTTACCAGGCGCCTTGTTTAACAGGAATTCATAACAGGTCCGTAGAACACGGATGGGACAAGTGGATACAAAAAGAATACCCTCTTGATCATCTCCTATCCGCTCATAGTTAGTCTGCAATTGCGAATGAGAAGCATTTGCCTCACCACAACACTTGTGACACCCTCCGCTCCATAAAACGTCTCACGTGCAAGAATCATAGGTCATCGGGGACATCCATCCAGGGAGTAGTGAAGGACTCGGAAGGTTTATGGTAACCTTCCGACATGATCGTACATACAGTCATGCCGCGGGGTTGGAATTGAGGAAGACGATGATGGAGATGAAAGGCCATCGAGGACTACGAGCTCAAAAGTACAAACCGTCAAGCTCCAGGCGACGAAAGCTCCGTCATGTGTTGACGACCATCCTGACAAAGTTCCAGGTGAACAAATGAAAGACACGACGATACAAATCGTCGTGCCGTAGCCAAGGGAGATGGACGCGATGGTACATACCGTCGCGCCAGGGGAAGGAAGTAGTATTATGAACAAACTATATAACCAAGTGCATGTGTGACATTATTACGTACATTATTTATCATTATTGTACACTTTCATTCATCGCGCAGCGGAATCATTACATAATGTGTTTGGCATTGTTGTGATCTTTCATCGCCAAAGTTCCAAGTCCATTCATCCTTACTATACGCTTAGTTCGCCTTCATCTTTACCTTTACTTTTCCTTGCATACGGACTCGACGGTTTGTACTGCCGAGCTCATCGTTGTAGGGATCCCTATTTATGCTCGCTTCCTTCCCTACGGCATGACTGTTTGTACGGTTGTGTTCCCGCCTTTCTCCCCCGATTTCATCGCCCTGAACCGTCACCGAGTCCCTCGTTACTCGACGTCTTCCCCCTTCTTCACACGCCATGACTGTTTGTATGGTCGTGTGCATCTAGTTAGGGTCAATGAAGTACTTCTTACAGCATCCCTTGTGTCCCCACCTTTCTCTCCCGATTTCATCGCCTTGAACGTCCCGAGTCCTTCGCTACTCTCTGGATCGACGTCCCCGATGGTCTTCCCCCTTATCCGCATGGCATGACTGTATGTACGGTCGTGTACGTCTAGTTAGGGTTAATGAAGTACTTCTCAGGGGACTACCTCGATCCATTCTCGACCATCGGACTTCACCACCCTACATACTACGACTTGCTCTAGTCTCAACCGCCCAGCAGTTTGTACTGCTGAGAGGTACTGACAACTTCATCTGAGCCCTCATCCTTGCCCCGACTTTTTGGCCCAGCAAAAGTCATGTTCGGCTTCATGATTTCAGCTCCACGATGAACTCGGTTAGAGTTGGAGTGAATACCCCTGCGATCCAGATATCGTCGTCCCCCAATGTATTCATTCGCACCCAACACGAACACCTATTTGACTTACCACTGTCAAACGTGCGAGCCTGTGCCAACAGCTTGGTCTATGGCGAGCTACCACTTCTGGTAGACATGTGGGGTTGGTTTTAATTCCACTTGGCGGCTTGTACTGGCTTGTTCTGTGTTGGAATACAATGCACCATTCAGCCTTAAAATGTCCAGCGAAAGGATCGTCATCAGTATGCGCGAGAGGGACTCAAGTCTTGACTTTAAATAACGTTCGCGCGTCCACCTCAATTTGTATGACTTCGTTCGCCAGTATATGGTGCTAGGGAAACGTATAGCATGTACAATCTAAGGGAAGCACGATCTCGCGTGATCTCAAAGAGCATGCCATTTGAATATTTCCCGATCCTTTCGACAAATATTTTGGCGCAAGCATGTTTTTACTGGCACGAGTCGTTTATCGGTCTATGCCTCATCAGCATTGATGACACTCCAACTGCGGACATCAGCCCGTGTCGGGGCTGTTACTTCCCAGTACTCATCCATCAACTGCAAGTCACTATCGTTGGCCATAATACGCAGCTAATTGTACACTTTCAGATGCCAGCCTTCTTCCCACCTTTCAAGTCAGCGCAACAGCAAGTCCCAGGTGAGGTTGCCGTTACTTCACTTTCACCTGTCGAAGTTTACCTTTCGTCTTATCTGCTTGCTTTGTGTTTAGCTTGGCACCGCATCTATCCCGGCACCACCAAGTGCTTCAAGCTCCTTCATTGTTCATATTGTCCAAACAGAATAAGTCCTTTTTTTCGCCTGGCAAGTCTGATATCTTTTCTTACATGTCGTTCGTCTAAGTCAGTAATACCTGCTTGCTCCACTTCTGACTTGACGCTGCGTCTATCCTAGCACCACCAAGTATTTTGAGCTCCTTCATCGACCGCCGTTCTTATCTTGTCCAAACAAAATAAGACTTTCTGTCCGGTGAGTCCAATCTCCCTTCCGTGCAGGATACCGTACTTCTCCTCACTTTGATTAGATGGCACAGACTCTTTTCTCGTACAGTATCGGCACTCAAAGAAGAGAAGGTGATCGAGTTGTGGTAAGCGTTTGTCGTGTCGTCAGCGGATACTGCTCTTAACAAGTCAAAGCGCCAGCATGATTTCTTTCAGAACGCGACTGGGACTCAAACGTCATCATCTGGCTCGACGACCACTCCGCACAATGCAATGTCAACTGCAAGACGTTGTCTCACACGTTTGTCTGTCGGCGCTCAAGCGGCTTTGCACAGACTCCAGAGCGGATGCGTGCGCGTCACAAACCACGTAGTTTCAGGAGGGTGCAGGGTGAGTTTGCGTTCATCTTGTGCGTGAGGCCTTCATACATCGCACGTAGGTGTAAGCGTCGATCTTGGCAACGACTTCGGAGAAGGTGAGCGGGGTACGTGACATGCTTCAGTACCATATTTTCCATACCTAACATCTCTGCTATATCACTCACTTCAAGGGGGTTCAAGTGGAGTGCGCACATAGCGTCGATACGAATTGATTCCGCGGGATCTCATCACATGTGTTATATACCCGATATCCCTACTATATCATTTACCTTCTCATTTTACTTGTATAAGCTTCACAAGAACTACGCAATTAACCCTACCGCATTGTCGTTGTCTCATCCTCCACTTGATTTTTTACATAAAGAAAAGTGATGTCTCAAACCTCTTGGTTTCATTTGCGCGTCTCAAAAAGAATTCAGCTCCACCCAAGTTGGTCTTGCACTTAAATTCTGCGCATTCTACTACGACATCCTGAACGCTCCTGACCATACCGGTACCGTGGCATACCCACCGTCGATTCTTGAATGGCTGGTTCGGTCGTTCATATTCGATGTGCTCGGCGGCATGTACTGTCGTTTTCATCATCCCGATGTCCCGTGCGCGTCATGGTTCCGTCTCGACTGATCAACAATGTATTCATTCATTCCAATTTATAGTTAGAAAATTATAACGCTCTGTTTCCGGTCAGCACCAGTTTGGGGTATGGGAAGTCCTACATATCTCTTGCCCCTCGCCAAGGGTCACTCTTCAGCTTTACAAGCACTTGTACGACATCTACAACGAAACTGCATATAGCTTGGACAAGATCCGCGGCGGTACTAATCGAGTAGCCTCCTATGTTAACGCACTTTGGGAGGGGGGGGGCGTGGACATGATCGTACATACAGTCATGCCGCGAGGTTGGAAGACGATGATGGAGATGAAAGTTCATCGAAGACTACGTGCTCAACAGTACAAACCGTTGAGCTCCGGGCGACGAAAGCCTGTCATGTGTCGAACGAAGTGTCCGAAGGAAAGACACAACGATACAAATCATCGTGCCGTAGCCAAGCGAGATGGACGCGATGGTACATATCATCTCGTCAGGGGAAGGAATATCATGAACGAGTCTGTTAAACTAATTGCAGGCAGGGCATGCTTTCACCCCCAAAGTTCAAAGTCACAAACATGTGGAATTAGGGCCAGACGGAGTTGGTTGCTGTGTAATAGACTCGCTTCTCCAAAAAAACAAAACAAAACAAAACAAAACAAAACAAACATGTGAAATTATGACATAAGTTATTTGGCATTGTTGTGCTCTTTCATCGCCAGAGTTCCAAGTCCATTCATCCTCATTATACCCCTCATCTTTACCTTCGCTTTTCCTTGCACACGAACTCGACGGTTTGTACTATCGCGCTCGTCGTCGTATGCGTCCTTCCGCCTTCTTCCTCGTCGTTCTCGTTTCCTTCCCTACAGCATGACTGTTTGTACGGTCGTGTCCCCACCTTGAACGTACGGAGTCCCTCGTTAATCCCTAGGTCGACGTCTCCAATGGTCTTCCCCCTTTTCCACACGGCATGACCATTTGTACGGTCGTGTACATCTAGTTCGTGTTAATGTGGACTGACTCGAGCCATTCTCGACCGTCGGACTTCACCACTCTACCTGGGACCACGACCTGCTCCAGTCTCAACTGCCAATACACACAATTTTTTGAGCATGACAGTTTGTACTGTCGAGCTCACCGTCTTCGATCCCCACGATTCTTCGAGCCTCCGAGCGAGACGGTATGTACCGTTCGTGCAGCTCATCGAACCTTCCTGTGTATGTTACATCGATATATGTTAAACACGCGTGCTTCCTACATCTACATCTACCTTGCTGCTCTGGGGCGAACGAATAATTCAACTCGACGCCTTTGTTTTCAGAATCTTCTGGATGTTCATCTTCGTCGATCTCCACCCGCCACCCTTTCCTTCGATGCTCACGGACCAGCTCGAGCTATTTGGCAAAGTCCATCGTCCCTCGACCACGCTTATCACTGATGAAGTCCTGATTCCTAAAGCTAGTGTCATTGTTCCCGTTATAAGGGCGTCGTTCACACCCGCCCCCGAGTTCAAACTTGCAAAGCGGTTGCTGAAGCATTCTGATCGCTCTTCCTCTCCATACTCAAAGAAGGTCGCTTTCACGCGTTCCAATTCTCGAACTCTTCAGTCCTTGGATTCAGCGAGCTCTTCGGATTCTTTGTCAGACAGCGACTCCACAACTTCAAGCGTGAATTTATCAGAAGATTCGAAGATTCCTAAACCTGCCAGCGAACCTGGGCGCCCAGGGCGTGGAGGGTACACACTTCGTGAGGCTTTGGATTGGAATCCAAAGGCCTACATGAAGTTCAAGGTTCGCTGAGCGTGCCCTCAGTATCGAAAAGCAGCTAACAAATCAAATCCCTAAGAAATTTATGCACAAGCTCATTGAAGATCACCTTGACACGACAAAATGTGCTTCTGCCCAAAGTGCTGCGCTCCTGAAAATTGTGTGCAGCAAGGTGACAGCCGCCATCAGTCTCGGTTTTGTCGGTGATCTCATGGTGTATTAGGCTCTCGACGAATTTCAGGACCTTGAAGCTTATAGCAACTCATGGCCAGCAAACGACATGATTATGACACGCCTGAAATACACGTCAGGTCGCGCTAGACGAAAGGAGGGAGAGATGTCTCTAGGCAAGAGCAAGAGCACAAAGCGTCAATCCGAGGCATAACATATCTACATAGAACTGAATTACAATATGGACGAGATACGCGAGACAGAAAAGGCGACAAAAAACTGTTCGATTCGCAAAGTCAGTAAGGCTGCAACATTGACAAATCCTGCAGTTTCCCTCGCGGCATGACCAGGCACTGAACAGGTTTAGACAGACTCAGGGCCTAATTAATGCGATTTTACTTCGCGTCGTGGATCTTGGTTTCGGCGGGGCGAGGCGCTTTCTAATCCAGAACCGAGCACAACCCACAGACAGAAGAAACGTAGCTCTATTGTTTCTCAGAATGAAGCAACTATGACAACACTAGGTCTATATCACCGCCCACTTTCGCAAATTACAAAGCCGCTGTAAAAAGCGCTATGACACAAGTTCTGGTAATCTTAGCATATTTTGTTGTTGTTCGACAATGCACAGTGGGGGTTTCGACATTTTACCACATTTTGCTACTAGCGAAATCACATTCGAAATGCAATCTAGAGCGTTCCAGGCTAGTTCTAGTTCTAGAATGCTCTAGCCAGGTCTAGATCTGCTTTTGATTGAAATCTTACACGAGGTGAAATGTCCAAACCTCCGATTTGATAGTGACCGAAAAGTGAGTCTTAATGTGTTTGTTGTTCGACAGTTGTAAATTAAAAGCAACTTGAAGTAACATGCGACGTCATCGGGATACAATCGCTATGGATTATCCACGTTGGTTTCAGCAGGGCAACGTGCTTTATTTGGAACGTTGACAATGAAATCGGGAGAGAAACTCGCTGGCGATGCGGGGTAGTGGTGCGTTATGTTTATGATGATATTATCCGCTCTTATCTGATGAATACGAATTCTTCACTTTCGAGATGCGTAAACAGAGGAAACTTGGATAGCGGGTGTCACTATGGGCCACGCGAGTGACAAGGCCGCTACGGATAAGTGATATACGAAAATTAAACGATGTGAGAGTTGCGGCAAAGGGCCCAAACTATGAAGCTTGGCAATGTGACGCTCGTTTGGCAAGGTAGTAGCAGGCATGGTCGGGACTGTACAAGATCTTGCAGTTCAGTCCAAGACCAAGGCGGAGATCGCTTACTTTCGACACGAGAATGTCGGACAAGGAAGAGGGCACCTCTCAGCAGTACAAACTGCTGAGGGTCGATGATGACATAGTTCCATCATGATGTACAGCGAAAATGTATGTGACCGTACATACAGTCATGCTGTTATAGTCATGCACGTGTGGGAAGGCAGTCGGGTTCACAGCTTATTATGTAATAATTCTAATCGCTGCCAGTGAGAACCCGACCAAGTTCACTCAGAGTTCGTCGCCCGGCCACTACTTCCGAGCTCGATGGTTTGTACTGTCGAGTTTATCCTCCTCAATCTTTGTGGGTCTCTGAGTACGACAGTCTGTACTGTCATATTCACTGTTCTCGATCCCCACGATCCCTCGAGACCATCGTTGTCTTCCAGTGCAGCAAGATTATGGACATTGTGTCAAGCTTCATACTGGGATGAGTACAAGTGCAACTTGAAGGAGACATATGAGACCGGGTATTGGAGAAGTACGAGTCGAGTACAAGTGGGGAGATGTATCAGAGACCGGTATGCTGTGTATATTACATCCAACTTGGTCCTACGCTGTGTTTAGATATTCATGGTCTCAGCCTCAGGATATTCTCCTGGCATTGTAGACCCTATCTCTTCAATAAGAGTGTTGTCATGCTTCAAGGTATAGTCACTCACCTGCGCTGGAGATCGTTTTTAAATCCTTCGATGTCGTGCCCAGTGCCATTCCGAGCAATCGGAGTCCGCTTGTTACACCATTCACGATGCGATATGCGATCGCCTGTGGTATGAGATAATCGTCTGTTGCTTGGGCCTTCTATTGATATGCAATTCGTTTAGATCGCCTGAAGTGAATTGTCTGCCTTACTGGTCTGTCTGGGCTCTGCACGAGCAGCACCGTATCGTCAACATCGACGCATATCAATGCAGCTTGGAGTGCTAGATGCACGCGCTTGCGAACCTGGTCAGTGCGTGGATCCGTTGTTTTAAGGTGACGTTGTATATACTTGTCCACGGTTTTCTGCAGCCCGCGAACAAGTCTTCTTCTCTTAGGGGACTGGTGCCCCTCGCTTTCACTGCTGGCAATGTTTCTCACCGGAAAGATGGCCAGGGATCGAATCTTATATTTAGTAAGCTGCAGGGTTTATCGACGTTACGGTTGTGCTAACCTCATCATCTTCCATAGCGGTGTCCACACATCCATATGTCCCGCTAGGGGAACTCATGGGTAGGTCGATATCCATATCTGGTCCTATC
Organism: Suillus subluteus; assembly: GCA_016647755.1. Classification (NCBI taxonomy): domain Eukaryota; kingdom Fungi; phylum Basidiomycota; class Agaricomycetes; order Boletales; family Suillaceae; genus Suillus; species Suillus subluteus. The sequence goes on from JABBWI010000038.1 coordinate 475,827, forward strand.
CAGATGTCCTGGCATTTGTCAGTTATGAAATGTTGGTAAGTGATCGACTCACAACATCGTCTTCGCGTCATTGGAGAGCAAGCTGATAAGATTTCAATGATGCCTTGATTCCCCATTCAAGTTCCTGAATCTCGTGTGCCTCCGAGGACCTTAAGGCGCGTGGTGAAGCTTTGGCATATGGGCTGAACCGCGTATTGAACGCGCTGTGTTTGTGAGAAGGCAAGTTAGATCCCATAACTTCTGCGACACTTACCGAGTTAAGTTTGGAAGATGATATCACACTGTAATCATTGTTTGCAACCCAGTCATAGCACCCCTTGATTGCATTGTGGTTGCTTCCTTACTCAATTGTCATCCCAAGTGTATTGTCATCTCAAATTCCGGAACGAAAAAGAAACAACAATTATGGGCCCTGAGGCCTGATTAATGATTCATTAAGTTGCGTTTGAGAGTAGTTACATTCCGATCATACTGACGTCATGATGTAGTCTATTATGGGGAAGCCGTACTCTCCCCGCGAACTTTGATCTGCATTCGCGTCAATTCGCAATTGTTGTGCTGTTGTTGCAACATTGTCGATAACAACGCAAATCCTAAACAAATAGGGGTGGCGTCGGACCAAGTGAGTGCACTTTTGCAAGGTGGCGCTGATCATATAAAATAAGCCATATCTACACCCATTTTTCAAAGTCAAACCCGTAAAATGTGAGCCACTCCTGTCGAACCTGTTCTCACTGATACACAGTTTTTTTTTTTACAGATGTTGTCAAACGTGGATTCCTTGTCATTGTTGCGCTCCCTGGAGGTACGTTAAATTTGAAGCTACCACTGTAATGCCACCTACTAACTACATGAAGGAGCATGTAACCTTAAAGCGAAAGGCTCTGGATGACTTCCTAGACAGTTCTCAACGTCCCTCTCGCAAGAGGCGTGCTTGTGCCTCCTATCTTCCGTGGGCCCCGGCGGCATTTGTCATGCGTGATATATCCAAACCTGCGAAAGCATGGAGAGGCACCTTGTCCCGCTCCTATGCAATTGCGGACCTAAATGCGATTCCGCTAGTCTGTTCTCCCTGCATTTATTTCGTTCAAGTCTCACTGTATTTTGCAGGATGCGTGGACTCCAGGCTGTCAATCCGACACTGCAGTAAGTCAAGTGCACGAGCATATGGACCTATGCGATGGAGAGCATTGCAACGTAGCTGAGCCCAAACTCATGAAAAGGTCAGATACATCATAACTCTTGAGTGCAACATCGCTCATCCCTACCAAAGAGCCGAGGCAATGTCATCAGAGATTGGTTGTGAGTCTGCAGAAGAGGACTTCAAGAAAATGAAAATGTCAAAACGCAAGGCCCTTGAAGAAGTTCCAAGCGGTTCTTCTCCACCAACCCCCAAGAGGCGCTCTTTGTCTCACTCGCCTGTAATCGCCAATCTAATCGTAAGTTGGCTAGCACCCCATGACCATATCTTCCATGTCTCACTGCATTTCTCGTAGATACCGACACTCGGAACAGCAGATTCAGCGATACTGTCTCCGTATTGGCCTTTCCCGAACGAGCTTGTCTTGAATATTTTGGAAAAATTGCCAGCTCGGGATCTGTGGTCGATTGCACAGGTGTCTTGTCTCTCTCGGGAGCTAGCAGCACCTCTCTACTTTCGTTCTGTAGGCTTGCAGATCGATGACAAGTCCCTGCTCATCAGCACCTGAGCTTGTCTCACCCTGCTCCTGTACAGGCGCACAACCTTCTTTCATACGCCGAAGTATTTGCAATGCAATCTCCTTGACGCAGATGATCGCCACCTCAAGGCGCTCCTGGGTTTCTTGGAGTCGTTTGAAGGCACGCAAGTGTTCTTTGTCTCTATCGTGAAAGATGGTGAAATGCTTGGAGATCTTGCGCCTCTGTTTCAGTCCATCCAAGGCTCGAGCTGCAGGAGTCTTCGGTTCTCAGATCGGGAGGCGTCTTACCATGTGTATCCTCCGCCGATTCTTCCTGACTTGGCTGCTGTTCCAACCCCCCAAAACCGATGTAATTTTCAAACATTCCACGCAAACTCGCCTATATTTTTCTCCCGATCCATGATTTCCCTCACCCTCTCATCCTTGCGAAACTCTTCATTGACTGACCTCAGCCTTACACATACTTCATTGAGCGCCCTTCAGTGGACAGTGTTGATGCGCGACCTTCATCTCCCACAGCTTATATTTTTGTCTATTGACATCGAGTGTCAAACTGCTGCTCTCGTCGAGTTCTTGCCGCGACATGATATTCACCAGCTTTGGCTTTATGGTCAATGCATTGATCCTCATCATCATCATCTTATGCAGAAAACAGATACCCCTCGTATTCCTTTACATAGCTTACGCGTTCTCACTGGACCGCTGTGGTACCTTGTGTCTCTATTACACAAAGTTCGCGCACCTCTACACATTCAAACACTCGAATTGTACCTCGACGAGGAATCTCTGGCATTCACTCCCAATTACTTGTCTGCAATCCTGGATATTACTCAACAATTTGTTGCTATAGATTGCCTGGGACTGAGCTTTTATCACGGATCGCTGATTTCTGGAAGTTTTGATGTCCCATTAGACGAATATCGAACTATTCCTGTGAAGAAACTCACGATTTATCTACCACATTGGTACAGATGTTCAGATCAACACCCCTTGGCGAGTGCCACATGCAAAGCTACATTGAGGGTTAAACTAATGTTATATGCATATAGCTCTGCTGCAGTCCTTGGCTAGGAGTCTTCGACCATGTCGAAGAAGTTTATCTCAGACCTGGAAACATAACATCATCTGAGCGGCAGGAGCTGAAGGACGCTTTTTACCGCCCAGAGCATCCCTACCATTTGGATATCAGCAGTTATTTCTGACATATGGTACCCAGGTCTCCGCTGATTCTTCTCCCACTTGTACTTCTCTGATACTTTCCCCGCCTGTACTTACTCATACTTATCCAATATCCAGCTGGTCTCATACGTTCCCTCGTCCTCATTTCAATACTCAGTTTCCCAAACAATTAAAAGCTGCTGCCCATGTAGAATTAACTGCAGATGGTAGACAGGAAGGGTAACATACTGTTGGCGAGCGTGCACGATATAGTAGGGATGTGGTAAGGATATTGGGTATATGACAAATGGAATGAGATCTGGCGGAATCAATTCGTATTGACGCTATGTGCGCACTCCACTTGAACCACTTTGAAATGAATGATGTAGCGGAGATGTTAGATATGGAAAATATGGTACTGAAGTATGTCACGTACCCCGCTCACCTTGTCGTTGACAAGATCGACGCTTACACCTACGTGCGATGTATGAAGACCTCACGCACAAGATGAACGCAAACCCACCCTGCACCCTAATGAAACTACGTGGTTTGTGACGCGCACGCATCCGCTCTGAAGTCTGTGCAAAGCCGCTCGAGTGCCGACAGACAAACGCGTGACACAGCGTCTTGCGGTTGATGCTGCATTGTGTGGAGTGTGGCGAAGGACTTGGAACGTTGATGAGAAAGGCGTGGACATGGTGGTACATACAGTCATGCCATGCGGATAAGGGGGAAGACCATCGGGGACGTCGATCCAGAGAGTAGCGAAGGACTCGGGACGTTCAAGGCGATGAAATCGGGAGAGAAAGGTGGGGACATGAGGGATGCTGTAAGAAGTACTTCATTGACCCTAACTAGATGCACACAACCGTACAAACAGTCATGGCGTGTGAAGAAGGGGGAAGACGTCGAACCCAGGGAGTAACAAGGGACTCGTTGACGGTTCAGGGCGATGAAATCGGGAGAGAAAGGCGGGGACACGACCGTACAAACAGTCATGCTGTAGGGAAGGAAGCGAGCATAAATAGGGACCCCTACAACGATGAGCTCGGCAGTACAAACTGTCGAGTCGGTGTGCAAGGAAAAGTAAAGGTAAAGTTGAAGGCGAACTAAGTGTATAGTAAGGATGAATGGACTTGAAACTTTGGCGATGAAAGATCACAACAATGCCAAACACATTATGTAATGATTCCTCTTTGAAACTTAGGCGCGCGATGAATGAAAGTGTACAACAATGATAAATAATGTACGTAATAATGTCACATATGCAAGTACTTGGTTATAGTAGTTGTTCATAATACTACTTCCTTCCCCTGGCGCGACGGTATGTACCATCACGTCCGAATCTCCCTTGGCTACGGCACGACGATTTGTATCATCGTGTCTTTCACTTATTCAGCTGCAACTTCGTCAGGATGGCCATCGACACATGACGAAGCTTTTGTCGTCGGTAGCTCGCTGGTTTGTACCGTCGAGCTCGTAATGCTCGACGATCTTTCACCTCCATGATCCTCGTCTTCCTACTCTCTGGCTCAATGTCCCCGACGGATGGCCTTTCAACCTATTCACACGGCACGATTGTATTGTACGGTCATGTGTCGTTATTCGTCGCCCGCTTGCCCTCCCGACTTTAATCAGTCATCGTCGTGTTCCCTTCTCCCCGTCGTTGTCGTTACATGACAGAACGCTGTACTATACAAATTTACCTTTATTTTCAATTGAAAAAGTCATCGCGGCCGTTTATTCCTTTGCGATACGTATATCCTTACAACAGTGCATAATGTCGTTAGCATCACCCGACTCATTCACCTCCTTACTTGTGTGAAATTTTTGTATTGTTATTGTTGTTAGCTCCATGTTGTACTTGATCTTTCCAATTCAACTTAAGCGGTCTTCATCCGCATATTCAGTTTAAACCCCGCGTGTCACCACCCTCTATTGTTGTGTTCCACTTCCACTTTGCACTTCCACCTTCCACACCCACCTCCATTGTTATCGATCCCTTATAATCCCAAGAAACAGTCTGCACTCCTTTTCCATCTACCTGTCGCATTAAAACAGTTTGTACTGTCGTGCACTTCCCTCTCGTCTACCGAGTCTTTCTACGCGTCAATCCATAGCTGCTGCCAATTCTAACTCATCGGCTCATCCGAGCTTACTCTTGTTCTTGCTCTTGCCTCCACTATTCAGCTGTTTGTACTGCTGAGAGGCGCTTCACGGGCGACTACCTCAGGACATCATCTACCGTCGAATTTATCTTGCTCAAATATCATTCCATGAGTTGCCAGGTTCGCCCGCGATGTCATATCGACTCCCTTCCAGTGGAGTTACTGTCATACATATTCACGTTGGCCACACACGACTGTGACTCTGAAGAAGGACACGCATTCAGTCCTGAAAGTGTAACTCTGCCGACTGTACTGGTGTCCGTGAACTCCCAGTGGAGAAATGTCGCACTATCTGTCCCGACCTTATGGTCAACACTCAGTATCGATCTCAAGACGCTCATCGTATCACATCCCAATCACATATTCGACTTCCGTCAACAACCCTTTGATCAGCTGTTGAATTCTATCACGCGGTCGAAACGCTCCTCGCTGGACATTTTCATCGATGCTCGCGATCCAAAATCGCGCGAACTGGCCGGGTAAGATGTTCGCCTTATTTACAGCTCAAGGAAGTCTAAACATCTCTACCTTCAGGTGCATGTCTCCGTCCTCCACTGAAACCAGACAATGCTATGCAGTCTCTTTGTCCTGGGTCTTTGCCCTTTTGTTCATGCAGATGGACCGATGGCGTTCGCTGGAGGTCATCAGCGATACTTTGGAGCCGCTTTGTGCTGCACTTCGACTTCTCAGCAACCACAACCCTGCTTGAAGTGGTTCGGCGGTTTCGAACTATTTCCCCTTGCGAAGTAATTCAGGAGCTCCGCGCCTTGAGTTCATCAAGCTCAAGCGATCCAACGACTTTTACTACGCCCATGCAGAGCAATTCCTGCCCCCTCTGGAGCTCGATGGTCTCCCGTTCGCCATCTTGACTGGCGCGTCCAGTCAAGATGTCACCGAACAAGATCAAAGTGGCGCGTCTGATCAAGACGTCCTTGCGCCAGTTCCTGCGCCATGTCACCCCCTCCCGAAACTGCGACACGTGGATATCTTTGGTGTTCTGTTGAAATGGGCAGGTTTTCTTCGCACTCTTGGTGTGGGTCACTGCATTCAGTCATTGGAACTTTCATACCACAACAGAACTCTCAGGCCAATGCTTGATCAGTTTTTAGCAATAATCAACGCGTGCCCTCTGCTGCGAAGACTTGTCATTAGGGAGTCTGGGCCGGTCCTTTCGCAGCCATATCACCGTCGCGGTGTCATATCACTTCCGATGCTTGAGGAACTTCACTTGGGGTACGTGTGGTATGCCGAGAAGGATTCGTTGATCGTGCTACTCAGTTGCCTTGATGCCCCAAACCTTGTCACACTTTCCATCGAGGACGTATATCCCATCGTCCCACGAACTACTAGCGACACTGGCATAAACGTTGAGAGTCTCCTCAGCTACTGTGCAACTGGCTTGAGCGAGCACCCGGCAGCCATCAGCAGAACTAGCGTGCTGTTTCCGAAGCTTCAGCGATTGTCACTCAATAGGGTTCATGCAAGCATCACTGCATTCAGCACCTTCATGTCTGCTTTCTCTAAGCTGCGTCATCTGTCGCTACTTCGCACACCAAACGCGCTGGCAGCTCTCTTGCTGGATGCGAACGCAACCATACCCCGCCATGCCATCACGTCCATCCTGGTCTCCCCTGTTACACAACCAGAGTTCCTGGAGTTGAAGCAACTCAAGAATGTAGACCTTGTGTTGACGGGAGACGTCGAAGAGTTAAGTCCTTCCACATCTTATGAAACAATGTCAGCGGGGGACTACTATGATTGGGCTGCGTGTTGATCGGAAGTGGGCGGGTGATGATTTGTTGCAACATGTAGTACATCTCACAGTGTATAAACTACAAGTCATTGCCGCTGTGCGGCTTGTCTTGTAAATTTTAAAAGGAAATTCTGTGCTATATAATATTTCTTTTGTGCATCGATATGTAGTATATTGTCGTCTATCTTGTCCTGCGAAAATACCATCTGAGTCTGCGTGTGTGGTATGTTGCTGATGTAGCTGCATTGAAACAAAATATAGTTCGAGTGCAAGGGGCTGGCTCCATGCAGCGGAAATCGGAACTCGCACATGAACATGAAAACTCGAGTTGTATTGAATGAGTCATGATTACGATAGGGATCGAATGCAGCTTATTTGTGCGCACAGTCAGGCGTCGGCTATTGTTAATTTAACTTCATGTAGGATGAAGCAGAAATTGAAACTGACATGTGGCAACGAACGGCGTGTTGAACGTTCCAACATAGTAACAAAGGACTGTACGTAATACCTCACCTTAAGCTTACTAAGGCCAAGTCTAAGGACTGCATCTGGAGTCGAACTTTTCGCACAACAACAACAAATAGCTTATGTCATAATTCTAATCATTTGGTTTTCTACATATTCCTGGAGTTGTCGCCCACTACTTGTTCCGAGCTCGATGGTTTGTACTGTCGAGCTCATCGTTCTCGCCAACATTTTTGCTGTTGGTTCCATTGGCTAAAGTATCAGTTTGTACTGTTGTTCACTGTATGAGCCAGCTGCACTAGTCAATCCGATCTCCTTCGTCGGTCCGACCTGCTGTGTCCCTCATGAATCCCAACCTTCACGTCTTCATCGACGAAGGGCGAATTTTCACATCGCTCAACGCATCCTCCCTTCCTGCACTGATACCTCCTGTTCCTAGACCCTGGAACTCCTACTTGGAGTCTGATTCTTCCCCCGAAAACATCAAAGACGTATTGACTACTCAGTGGGCGTACAAAACACGCCCATGGTTTCCTCTCATCCCCGAAAACCCTGTTTTTGACGGCGCAATCTTTGGTTGCCTCAATCATTCCTTTTACTCCTTACCCATAGAGCCTACATCTGATGGTCGCCACATTTTACGCGGAGACGTTAGAAGAGCATGGGAGGACCTAGAGCAGAAGTTACTGTGGTGCCGGACGTGCCTTGCACAGAACATGGCCTTCCCTTGGTACGGTCAACAACCGCGAACTCCGGCTGATTACGGGTACACGAGGTCTCACGTGGATGTGAAGCTTGCAAAGAAGGTTGCTCTGAGATCACACAATGCATTCTTAGGTATGGAGAGGCTCCTTCACATCTGTTACAACAACTTATCGTGTTTTCAGGCATCGCGGCTCTATGTGCATACTTCATAATGCATCATCTAGAGAGTCCCACGAATAGTCCCTCCAAATGGACCTCTGTCTTGACTAAAGACCCTCAGTGTCCTATACCTTCTGCTTGGGTGGTGGAGCTCTCCCGCACATTTGTCAGGGATTTCACGAATGCCATACCTCGCACTGGTACGATTATCAACAGCGCCCACAGTCTGGGCTGGGACTCAGACGTGCACATGTTTGAACGCTTTAATGTTCCAATTTGGGTGTATTGGCCTCCTAATGGCGTGGTCGGAAAGCGCTGGAAGCATCACGCACCTTGTGCAGAAGCTATAGTCGTAGCAACTGAGAAAAGTTTGTGGGGTACTCAATCAGACGGGTGGGGCGAGCAGTCTGATGCTAATCCATGGGGCGCTCAGTTTGATGCTAATCCGTGGGGCCCTCTCACCGACGGTGATCCGTGGGCTGACCGGGCAAATGATCCTGGAAGCTTTCAATTGAACGATCCGCAACCAATATCCAATGCTGATGCCGAATCTCGCCCCGACCCCTCCTTTTTTCCGAAACCAGAGGCAGGTAGTGGGCGGAAACCTGGCGAGGATTGGCAGCAGTTCTTTGCCCGCCGGGCCGCACAACACAAGGAGAAGGAGGAGAAGGAAACGCCCTCTCAAAGGTCTGCATGTCTGAATCGCATAGAGATGGTGGGCCAGAAACTTCCTGGGCGGTCTAGCAAGGTCAAGGTGTTTGAATGGGAACCCCAAGACGAGCATAACGGCTTTTTGTTGCGCAAGGCCGTCACCAAAGCTAACATAGAGGGAGTCTGGGGAAATTACAACAAGTTTACAAGGATTTACGATTCCTTCGCCAATCAGTGGGACTTGTGTCTCGCGCTCAACCCAGATAGCGAGCCTGATGGTGATGATCGAGAAGATGACGATGACATCATGCCTCCACTCCTTATCCGCGGCCCCTCAAATGTCCCTCCTCCGGCCCCTTGCAGTTTCTCGCAGGATATATACAGGTACTTCGGCCAAGACGTTTCACTTTCATCGAGACACACGGGCATTGAAGGACTCGTGCCTGTCTTGCATCACCATTTCGGATATCGACTCAACGCACCTACGTCTGCTCCTTTGTATGGATCCATACGACTCGAAGAGTGGATTAGGAAGATGACATGGGATCATGTGCGCAAGCTCCTTGGTGATTCAACAACAGAAACAGGCATGATCGCAGAGCCACAACGCAACAGTATCATATACTACATCTCGTATCTAGTGAACTTGAAGGACACTGAGTTGGACACAATCCCGCCTGATGTTTGGGATTTAGGGCCACACCCGTCTTTACCAATCGCGCATGCTCATATCCGGGTTTCTTACGCAGACCTATCACAACGCAGGTTTTACATAATCGAACCCCGCGAGTCCCCAACTCTTGTCGTTTGGATACTGGCTGTTCCCGACCCCATTACCGCTGTCATGTGCCTGCGACGTAACTGGGGGTCAGACATGAGGGAGATCGCATTGGCTCTCCTTAAAAGAGGCATGTCATTCAAGACCCTCCAGCGGATGGCCGTCGCCCCCACCTTGCGTCACCCCCTTACTGAACTTCGGACATACACGTTGGGTCATCGAGCATCCCCCTTCCGGGCTGTGTACGCTGATTATGCTGTATATGAGCAACTACGCCACGAGTTCATGAATCGGCCTCGAGCAAGGGCTGCTTTCCTGCATGGGGGACTCGTATGGCGGTTGGCTTTGCACAGCCTCGGTTTCGATCATCTTCCCTCGGTTCTTGATGGTATCTCGACTGAGGCCGTTCCATTTGGCTACCTATTGTTTTGGAATGGCCAGACTTACTATGATGATGGGCTGTCGGATGAAGAAATCGATTTCATTTGCGGAACTTATTATATTGAGAAGTGTGAGCTTCCCGTTATCCGAAATCGCAGTAATATTAATGCTAATGCTTTCTAGCTCAGAGCACAGATATAGTCTCCTGGTGGCCTAGGCCCAATGCTTGGGATGCATCGGGCCTGAACCTCGGTTTTTGGTCAGCACATTGTGAAGATTGGTTCCAAAAACGTCTTGACAACATCCGAGAAGGGGTTTCCCGCGTGCGACATTCATCCGCCAGTGACGCCAATGGTCCAATGACCTCCACGCAATGGAAGCGCTCCCTGAAGTTCAACCCTGGCACAAATAAGATGATGCAAAATATGTCGGCAGCGTGTTACGATCACATGTCTAGAGCATCTGGTAAAAGCGATCTAATTTACGTCCCTCTTCTCGCACTGATGTTTTATTCTAGTTTGGACTGACACATAGTTTGTTGTATGTTACATGTTCGTTACTCTCACACACTGTTTTCATCATGACATACATATCCGTGATTTACCTGCTTGTGGGTGATGATTGGTCTCCCTAAGTCAGGCGTCTCAGGCCGTACTAGAATGAAGACGCTGTTGTTGACTGAGATCAACGATTCAATGCATCATTTTTTGTGCTGAACGGTTCGGTATGGATGTTAAACATTTGACTTTTAAGGTACTCTCACTCAACTCCGGAACTTTGACGCAATGAATCATGAAAGTGTACAACAATGGTAGATAACGTACGTAACTAGGGGTTCGCTGTGTGAACTTATGACCTTGCTCTGGACCGAACCCAGGGAGTAACGAGGGACTCGTTGACGGTTCAGGGCGATGAAATCGGGAGAGAAAGGCGGGGACATGACCGTACAAACAGTCATGCCGTAGGGAAGGAAGCGAGCATAAATAGGGACCCCTACAACGATGAGCTCGGCAGTACAAACTGTCGAGTCGGTGTGCAAGGAAAAGTAAAGGTAAAGTTGAAGGCGAACTAAGTGTATAGTAAGGATGAATGGACTTGAAACTTTGGCGATGAAAGATCACAACAATGCCAAACACATTATGTAATGATTCCTCTTTGAAACTTAGGCGCGCGATGAATGAAAGTGTACAACAATGATAAATAATGTACGTAATAATGTCACATATGCAAGTACTTGGTTATAGTAGTTGTTCATAATACTACTTCCTTCCCCTGGCGCGACGGTATGTACCATCACGTCCGAATCTCCCTTGGCTACGGCACGACGATTTGTATCATCGTGTCTTTCACTTATTCAGCTGCAACTTCGTCAGGATGGCCATCGACACATGACGAAGCTTTTGTCGTCGGTAGCTCGCTGGTTTGTACCATCGAGCTCGTAATGCTTGACGATCTTTCACCTCCATGATCCTCGTCTTCCTACTCTCTGGCTCAATGTCCCCGACGGATGGCCTTTCAACCTATTCACAAGGCACGACTGTATGTACGGTCATGTGTCGTTTTTCGTCGCCCGCTTGCCCTCCCGACTTTAATCAGTCATCGTCGTGTTCCCTTCTCCCCGTCGTTGTCGTTACATGACAGAACGCTGTACTATACAAATTTACCTTTATTTTCAATTGAAAAAGTCATCGCGGCCGTTTATTCCTTTGCGATACGTATATCCTTACAACAGTGCATAATGTCGTTAGCATCACCCGACTCATTCACCTCCCTACTTGTGTGAAATCTTTGTACTGTTATCGTCGCTAGCTCCATGTTGTACTCGATCTTTCCAATTCAACTTAAGCGGTCTTCATCCGCATATTCAGTTTAAACCCCGCGTGTCACCACCCTCTATTGTTGTGTTCCACTTCCACTTTGCACTTCCACCTTCCACACCCACCTTGACCCTTCCATGACTGCCGACCTCAAAGTCTTTCTGCATGATGGAAAGGTCTTCACCTCTTTCACCGCGCACTCCCTGCCCGAAGCTATTCCCTACCAGCCTCCCTGGGACCCTCGCGACGATCGCGATTATTCTCCCCATGACAGTGATGCGCCACTCACTCCTCGCTGGGCGTATGCGTCGCGTCCATGGTTTCCTGCCGTGCCTTTGAACCCTAGATTTGATGGGCCCATCTTCGAATGCCTGAACCACACCAGGTTTTCTCTCCGCACGGAGGTCGACGCGCAGGGCAAGCATATGCTCCATCGTGACATCAGAGAAAGATGGTATGAGCTAGAGAAGAAATTGATCTGGTGCCAGACGCGTTTGGGTGCTGGGACGTTCGTTCTGTGGCACACTATACTTCCCCGGGCTCCAGCTACATTTGGGTATCTTCGTTCACATGAGAACGCCCAACTCGCTATAAAAGTCGCGCTGAGGTTGTGCAACGCATTTTTGTGTACGTTACTCCTTATCTACATTGCATCGCGACTGAAATTTTTCTAGTAATTGCCGCTGCCTGTACATGGCACATTATGAGTCGTCAATATCGAGGTTCCAATCGCCCCTGGATGTCTGTCTTGACTGATGACCGCGAGTGCCCCATACCGGCCGAATGGGTTCTCGAGTTATCGCGTTCATTTGTAGGAGATCTATTGGCTGATGTTCAACGCGCCGGAGTATTCATCTCCTCCATCCACTGCCCTTGGGAAGGGCAACTGCCTATGTTTGAACAGTTCTCGATCCCAATCTGGGTCCACTGTGCCGGAGACGCGTCTGTCGTCGACTCTATGTTGCGTCACTACATTCCCTCCGCAGAAGCTCTCACCTCTGCGACCGAGGCTCTAAAATGGGGCCAAACACCAGCTGACGGCGCCTGGGGGCATGCTGGTACGTGGGGTCCCCCTGAAAATGGACGTCCACATCTGGGCAGCGGAGAACCGCAACCGGAGCTCATATGGGGCGATGTAGATTACCCATCGGGTCCCTCTGATAATGGGTGTCAGAGCGGTCCGGATGGCGGAGAACAGCAACGGATGTCCCTTGATCCCAAAGAACAGGCACCCTCTGTTTTTCTGTTTCCGGAGCCCGAACGCAACAGTGGACAGCTGCAAGGAGAAGATTGGCAGGCATTCTTAGCATGGCGCCGCGAGGCAAATAAAAAGAGAGAGGAGAAAGAGACTCCAGCTCAACGGCAATCGCGTCTGAGCCATGCGACGTCGGCAGGGAACCAGGATTATCCTGCGAAGAAGACCACAGTGTTCGAATGGCAGCCCCAAGAGGACTTTCAGGACTTTCACCTACGCATCCGCATCACGAAGAATGATGTACCCTCAGTGTGGAGGGAGTACAGTGCAACTACAAGAATATATGACTCGTTTCATAACGAGTGGGACTTGTGTGATGCGTTGGATCCCACCAGCGTTCCCGATGGTGACTGGGAAGATGAATTTTTCGCTCCTCCCGCTCCTCCCGCTCCTCCCGCTCCACTGCCGGCACCGCCTCAGCCTCCATCACGGTCTAGTTTCTTGCAAGACATCGATCAATATTTCGGTCATCATGAGGTTGCATCCTCAACGAAGTACAGTCATGGCATTGAGCATTTTGTCTCCATATTACATTTCCATCTCGGATTCCAACTTGCAGCATCGACCTCTACGCCCCGAGGTAGATCGGCCACGTTTGAATCCTGGATCAAAAAGATGCAGTGGCTTCACCTATGCAGACTCATCGGCGATGTAGGCGCGGATGTCGCAACAATTCCGGACGCGCAGAAGGAGATCATCACTTGTTTCATAGGTTATCTGGTCACGTTGCCGACCTCTGGGTTGTCTGAAATGCCACCCAATCTCTGGGATCTAGGACCCGATACTTCCCTAGCAGTCTCGAATGTGGGCATTCGAGTTTCCTACGTGCAACTTCCCCAGCAACGACTCTATGTAATAGAGCCAAGTCTATCAGCAAGTCTGGTCGTCTGGAAACTCATCGTCGCCGACGCCGCCACTGCTGTTATGTGTCTCCGGCGCGACTGGGGATCTGACATCACGAAGATCGCGCTCAATCTCCTCCAAAAGGGAGTCGCTTTCAAGACACTGCAAGCTATGGCAGTCGCGCCTGACGCACGTCACCCACGTACGGAACTCCGTTCATACTCGCCGACCTACACACTCCCCCCTTTCAAGGCTGTTTACGCGGATTACATCGTGTACAAGCAGCATCGCCACGAATTTATGAATCGGCCTCGTGCAAGAGCCGCACTTCTTTATGGCGGGCTCGTATGGAGGCTGGCTCTGCATAGCTTTGGTGTCGATGATCTCCCCTCCGTTCTCGAGGGAATTTCACAGGAAGCTGTTCCATTTGGCCTCATGTTGTCAATCAATGACCAGACTTACTTTGACGATGAGTTGTCGGAGGAGGAGGTGGATTTCATGTGCGGCACGTATTATTCATACAACAGTAAGTTCTTTCTTACCGACAACAACACAAACACTTACATTTGGATAAATAGACGATGGCACTATGGACAAGGTCTCTTGGTGGCCTAGACCTCAGGCCTGGGCTACCTCAGGGTTGAATGTGGGGTTCTGGTCCACGCGATGCGAAGAGTGGTTCCAGAAACGCCTCGACAACATTCGACAGGGTGTCTCCAGAATTCGCAATACATCCGTCAACGACGATAACGGTCCGATGACCGCCACGCGGTGGAAACGTTCGCTCAAGTTTAATGTGGGCACGAACAAAATGATGAAGAACGTTGATGCGGCGTGTTCCCAATTTCTCGCTAACAACGCAACTGGTGAGAATGATTTTGCTGTCGTTCCTTGTGCGTTTCTGAATGAGCTCCCGCTTAGGTTTCGCGGAGAATTAGCGTTGTATTTGTCAAGATATAACTATCGACGTCACTCTCGTACATACTCATCCTTTTCTTTTACATACACAATCACTCTTCGTTACACACCTCATGCACGTTCTCCTTTGATTCTCCGTCTCAATCAGCGTATTAATGCTTCTCACTGTCGAATATCCTCCTTAGTCTTTTGACTCAATACAAAGTCCCATTCTTGTTCCTAGTCTGAGCCTCTCGATTCGTCACAGTATTATCGTATTCGTGACTGCTATGTACATGTAGGAATGATTGTAGTTGTACAAATGATAACTGTATAAATTGTGTGACTCGACGCTTCCCCTCCAGCCCGAGATTTGTGAAGTGTAAGAGAGTATGGTGAATAGATATCGCAATGCATACATGATTTCATTATAATACCGCTTAGAAGCAAATCCAATACAAGCGTGCTGAGGTGGCGCAAAGGCCGCCAGAAGCTGCTTTCCACAAAAGGACCGTATCGTGACGAACAGAAGTTGGATACACGACAGTACATCATTACCGTCGCTCCAGACGGTGAGACCAGAAGGATAAGGCAGAGCAACAGTACAAACTGCTACTAGAACATCGGAAACGAGTAGCAAAAGCATGGTTGGCGAGGACGATGAACTCTACAGTATTCCAAACCATCGAGCTCAGCATCAGTGAACTGATGAACATAGTAAACTATATACTGATAACAATCACGTTAATGTGGCACTGGTGGTTGCATATAAATTACATCTCCACGAGTCTCGGAAAGTTTTGCCACCCCCCTTTTGCATGAGTTCTGCCGAGGACCAGGCACAAACCAGTTTTGCCGAACCGGTTGGCAAAACTACCGAGTTTTGCCAACAACACTAAATTGTAAGGCTCGAGGTTGGCGGTAAAAGTGCGCAACAATGATAAATAACATACGTAATATTTTCACACGTCTTTCTTACAATTAGATAAGTAGTTCATTATGTATACCACTTCCTTCCCCTGGCCCGACGTTATGTACCTTCGCATCCATCTCCCTTGGCTCAGGCTACGACACG
Source organism: Suillus subluteus (assembly GCA_016647755.1). Lineage (NCBI taxonomy): Eukaryota > Fungi > Basidiomycota > Agaricomycetes > Boletales > Suillaceae > Suillus > Suillus subluteus. The sequence continues at coordinate 491,611 of JABBWI010000038.1, forward strand.
ACGATTTGTATTGTCGTGTCTTTCCTCCAACTCCGTCAAAATGGTCATCGACACATGATGAAGCCTTCGGGGCCCAGGGCTCGATGGTTTGTACCGTCGAGCTCGCATGATCCTCGTCTTCTCGATGTCATCGCCAACTTTTAGAGTGACCGAGTCCTTCGCTGCTGCCTGGTTCAATGTCCCCGAAGGATGGTCTTGCCCCTCATTCACAGCACGATTGTGTGTACAGTCGTGTGTCTTTTCTCTGGAACCATTGTCGTGTCGTGTCGTTTTCACACGAATCTGTTGTGTGCCTTTGATGAATTGGGTTGCATGGTGAAGCTCTGGTATGCGGTTTGAACCATAATGAACGCGTGTATTCTGACTTCGACGGGCTTTGACGGGTTTGTTCCTTTTTTCCTTCTCGGGCTCGCCATGCTCTACAGTTGTGCCACTTATACTTATATTTAGGGCATCTCAGCATATCTGTCATCCATCTTCGACGGAAGATACAATGGATTTCTATGGACGCGATTCTACGTACCGTCGCGCCAGATCGTGGTCTGTCCTGCCGAGAAGTACTTCCTAGGCGACTACCTCGAGCCATTATTGACCGTCCATAACCTGCTTCAGTCTCGACTACTCAGCGATTTGCAAAAATAGTGTTCTAGTGGAGTTGAAGTCAAGACTATTGCGATCCTCACCCGACACTCCTTGGCTCAGCGACACACTCGTGCTCGACAACGCAAAGCCCTGAATTGCAGCTGACAACCGATTCCTACAAACTTCCTCCTACTCACTTGGCAGTATATCCCATCAGATACACTGTATAATACTAAACTACCGCGACTTTCATCCATTTAAATCTTTGAGTCGAAATTGACAACCTCTCCGCTTGAAGCTTGGTCAGTCTTGTAAGCCATTCGTCGTTATACAAGGCTTTAGGTAATTCATTAACTTGTGCCCTGGATGTCGTTGGATTCCCGGTTGCACGTACCCGCTTCATTGGTTTTGAACCTTGAGGGGCGAAGATATCATCGTCGATAAGTCTTTGGTGATCGATGATATCTAACTCCCATTCCATCGCATGGCGCCATACCATATTTTTGACGCGAAGTACCGTTTCGATTTGATTTTCAAGGTCGCTTTCCTTCAAACTCATGCCACCTTCTCCCAGTGTCTTGACTAATAGCTGAAGCCACTGCCAAGCTGGGAGGTCTTCCCGGTTTTCGTCGCTCGTTTGCTTGACGAGATGGTCAAGAACCGTTACTCTCCGTAGATATTTCTGATAGGGCATCAGTATCAGAATGGTATGGATATGGAGAGCATACATTTTTCCGATGCGTCGTCTGATGAGTAGATTTCAGCGTTTCATCCTTCTTCGCTATCATCCTCTCCTCCACCTCAGCAGGAGTCTCCAATGTACCTTTTGCTGTGGTCTTAGGCTGTGCAGTCGTCCAGATCGTACGTAGGCGCTTGTAGCGATGTTGAAGGATTTCCCTGAAATATGCTTCTGATCTCTGGATTGGCCAACTGTCTTCAACAACCCTTTTCTGCAATTCTTCAATGAGCGAATCGATGATCCTACTATTCCAAGGTGATTTGGATCCGTTTTTGAGATCAAAGGTGGGATTTCTTGGATGGGGACCTGGGCCATCTTCGTATTCATACGCGTAGACATCCTGGCGACTCGCTGGCTCATGGACTATGAAATCAGCGTCTTGAGGAATCCCGAAAACGTCTTTGAAGAGACGCCGAACTTCTCCCTACTTCAATGTAAGTGGAGGTTTCTATACCGTAGTTCGGCTTACCAAAACAAAGTCTCTTTCGTAGCTTGCTTCGGCGGCCTTCTCTCGCTGAATTCCTTCTTGCTCGATTTTTCTCCTTCGGGGACTGCGCTTGTTGGCGACCGGAAATTCTTTGTCGATGAAAACACGTCTCAGCGCAGCTTCCACACCTCTTGCGACCGCATCTTCCATACTGTCAATAAGTGGGGTGTTGTGTTGCTGATGTGGCGGAATGTCTTGCTCGGACGGTGGTTCTTGAGGGACGTCCTCAATGTCCACCTAGTATCGCATGTAAGTTTGCATCACATCCAACGACATCGGACACTCACATCCACCGCTACTGATACAAGGCGAGTCCTGTGCGATATTCCACGACTTCTCCTTATCCTCTTAATCGCATCAGAACACGGAGTGCTTGAAAATGGTTTTGCAAGCGGCGTGTATGGTTGTCCTGCGTCCCTTCGCCAAGAGGGGCTGGTATCCATTTCTATGCCCTGATCCTGTAACCTGTGACGCCCTGCAAATCGCTGTTCCATGTTGGCCAACTCGTTGTCTTTTTCCACCTGGGGTATGGATTTCAGTATCCTACGCATGAGCGAATGAAACAAGATCCTTGCCTTCAACTTATCAACTTCACACTGTAACCTCCGCTCCATCTCGGCGAACATCACATTTTCGCGCTCCCGAAGCTGTCTTGTCGTCATCAACCGTTTTCCTGTTGAGTTATTCACCTCACCTCCTCATTCTTCTTTCTATTCAGCTCTTCCTCACGTCGGGTCAATTCTTGACCCAGCTTTGCTTCTTGCCCGGCCAGTTCTTGTGCAAGTCGTTCGCGACTGCCATCTAGAATTTGCTGCTTGCTAGCTTCTATTGAATCGCAATTAGCCTGGCTGAGCGCTTCGCCGCTTTCTCTAATGTGATCTTGAAGTTGCTGCTGCTGCTGCTGGGCACGGTTGTCCTGTCATGGTCATGAACGTGCGTCTGGCAGTCGAATGCTGTGGGGGAATTACCTCAAGTTCTTTTCGGGCCAGTGCTAGTTGCTCTTCCCGCTCTCTTAGAGCTGCTTCCAACCGCTTTTTTATGTTGTTTATGTTGCACAAATATTCTGATTGCTTTTGTTGCGTGTCCTATACCGGTCGCTAGTTAGATTTCGGTAATGTCCACTCAGATACTACGAACTGTTTCCATCTCACGCCTCATATTGTTCATGCACTCCGTCTGATTGTACACAGTTTCGCGTAGTGCCTCTGAGTAGTCAACTTCCTTGAAGCGACACTTGTCCGATACCTGAACAGACACTGAGCCTGACATCAACCTCGATTCATATACACCTGGACATACCGTAGCAGCGACGACTTGAGGTGCATGTACTATCCTGCTTTTATCGAACTGAAACCTTGGTGTGGACTGACCAGAAACATCATCCAAGTCCATCCGGGAGGCCTCCCTTTTGTCTGATTGAGTCGTCTTTGTTTGGGGCTGGCCTGTGCCATCGTTCAAGGGTTCTTCCAGGTCCATCTGGAAAGTCTCTCCTGATACCTAGATAGACAATGAACCCGGCGGCATAAGCCTCGCCTGATGTAAATATCGACGTACCTTATTGAGAAACATGTTGTGTTGCAGTGTATCTAGCTTATTGTACTGGGTCTGGGGCTGACTTGCGGAATATTCCATCTCTTCGTCGTTAAACAAGTCTGCATCATGGGATGTTTGTACATCCTCCTGCTTAATGCGAACATCAAGTTGCGTTTTTGCCGACATGGTAATAGGAGTGGTAAACATCGATAACTGTAACTGTAGCTGCTAGACGTGGATATCTTGTGCTATTGTGTCTGACGACGTCGCATGTTACTTGCTTTTTCACTTCCAGTTACTCCGACCGTCGAACAGCAAACATTAAAGTTGCCTTTTCGGTCACTATTGTCGAACAACAACAAAATATGCTAAGATTACCAGAACTTGTGTCATAGCGCTTTTTACAGCGGCTTTGTAATTTGCGAAAGTGGGCGGTGATATAGACCTAGTGTTGTCATAGTTGCTTCATTCTGAGAAACAATAGAGCTACGTTTCTTCTGTCTGTGGGTTGTGCTCGGTTCTGGATTAGAAAGCGCCTCGCCCCGCCGAAACCAAGATCCACGACGCGAAGTAAAATCGCATTAATTAGGCCCTGAGTCTGTCTAAACCTGTTCAGTGCCTGGTCATGCCGCGAGGGAAACTGCAGGATTTGTCAATGTTGCAGCCTTACTGACTTTGCGAATCGAACAGTTTTTTGTCGCCTTTTCTGTCTCGCGTATCTCGTCCATATTGTAATTCAGTTCTATGTAGATATGTTATGCCTCGGATTGACGCTTTGTGCTCTTGCTCTTGCCTAGAGACATCTCTCCCTCCTTTCGTCTAGCGCGACCTGACGTGTATTTCAGGCGTGTCATAATCATGTCGTTTGCTGGCCATGAGTTGCTATAAGCTTCAAGGTCCTGAAATTCGTCGAGAGCCTAATACACCATGAGATCACCGACAAAACCGAGACTGATGGCGGCTGTCACCTTGCTGCACACAATTTTCAGGAGCGCAGCACTTTGGGCAGAAGCACATTTTGTCGTGTCAAGGTGATCTTCAATGAGCTTGTGCATAAATTTCTTAGGGATTTGATTTGTTAGCTGCTTTTCGATACTGAGGGCACGCTCAGCGAACCTTGAACTTCATGTAGGCCTTTGGATTCCAATCCAAAGCCTCACGAAGTGTGTACCCTCCACGCCCTGGGCGCCCAGGTTCGCTGGCAGGTTTAGGAATCTTCGAATCTTCTGATAAATTCACGCTTGAAGTTGTGGAGTCGCTGTCTGACAAAGAATCCGAAGAGCTCGCTGAATCCAAGGACTGAAGAGTTCGAGAATTGGAACGCGTGAAAGCGACCTTCTTTGAGTATGGAGAGGAAGAGCGATCAGAATGCTTCAGCAACCGCTTTGCAAGTTTGAACTCGGGGGCGGGTGTGAACGACGCCCTTATAACGGGAACAATGACACTAGCTTTAGGAATCAGGACTTCATCAGTGATAAGCGTGGTCGAGGGACGATGGACTTTGCCAAATAGCTCGAGCTGGTCCGTGAGCATCGAAGGAAAGGGTGGCGGGTGGAGATCGACGAAGATGAACATCCAGAAGATTCTGAAAACAAAGGCGTCGAGTTGAATTATTCGTTCGCCCCAGAGCAGCAAGGTAGATGTAGATGTAGGAAGCACGCGTGTTTAACATATATCGATGTAACATACACAGGAAGGTTCGATGAGCTGCACGAACGGTACATACCGTCTCGCTCGGAGGCTCGAAGAATCGTGGGGATCGAAGACGGTGAGCTCGACAGTACAAACTGTCATGCTCAAAAAATTGTGTGTATTGGCAGTTGAGACTGGAGCAGGTCGTGGTCCCAGGTAGAGTGGTGAAGTCCGACGGTCGAGAATGGCTCGAGTCAGTCCACATTAACACGAACTAGATGTACACGACCGTACAAATGGTCATGCCGTGTGGAAAAGGGGGAAGACCATTGGAGACGTCGACCTAGGGATTAACGAGGGACTCCGTACGTTCAAGGTGGGGACACGACCGTACAAACAGTCATGCTGTAGGGAAGGAAACGAGAACGACGAGGAAGAAGGCGGAAGGACGCATACGACGACGAGCGCGATAGTACAAACCGTCGAGTTCGTGTGCAAGGAAAAGCGAAGGTAAAGATGAGGGGTATAATGAGGATGAATGGACTTGGAACTCTGGCGATGAAAGAGCACAACAATGCCAAATAACTTATGTCATAATTTCACATGTTTGTTTTGTTTTGTTTTGTTTTGTTTTGTTTTTTTGGAGAAGCGAGTCTATTACACAGCAACCAACTCCGTCTGGCCCTAATTCCACATGTTTGTGACTTTGAACTTTGGGGGTGAAAGCATGCCCTGCCTGCAATTAGTTTAACAGACTCGTTCATGATATTCCTTCCCCTGACGAGATGATATGTACCATCGCGTCCATCTCGCTTGGCTACGGCACGATGATTTGTATCGTTGTGTCTTTCCTTCGGACACTTCGTTCGACACATGACAGGCTTTCGTCGCCCGGAGCTCAACGGTTTGTACTGTTGAGCACGTAGTCTTCGATGAACTTTCATCTCCATCATCGTCTTCCAACCTCGCGGCATGACTGTATGTACGATCATGTCCACGCCCCCCCCCTCCCAAAGTGCGTTAACATAGGAGGCTACTCGATTAGTACCGCCGCGGATCTTGTCCAAGCTATATGCAGTTTCGTTGTAGATGTCGTACAAGTGCTTGTAAAGCTGAAGAGTGACCCTTGGCGAGGGGCAAGAGATATGTAGGACTTCCCATACCCCAAACTGGTGCTGACCGGAAACAGAGCGTTATAATTTTCTAACTATAAATTGGAATGAATGAATACATTGTTGATCAGTCGAGACGGAACCATGACGCGCACGGGACATCGGGATGATGAAAACGACAGTACATGCCGCCGAGCACATCGAATATGAACGACCGAACCAGCCATTCAAGAATCGACGGTGGGTATGCCACGGTACCGGTATGGTCAGGAGCGTTCAGGATGTCGTAGTAGAATGCGCAGAATTTAAGTGCAAGACCAACTTGGGTGGAGCTGAATTCTTTTTGAGACGCGCAAATGAAACCAAGAGGTTTGAGACATCACTTTTCTTTATGTAAAAAATCAAGTGGAGGATGAGACAACGACAATGCGGTAGGGTTAATTGCGTAGTTCTTGTGAAGCTTATACAAGTAAAATGAGAAGGTAAATGATATAGTAGGGATATCGGGTATATAACACATGTGATGAGATCCCGCGGAATCAATTCGTATCGACGCTATGTGCGCACTCCACTTGAACCCCCTTGAAGTGAGTGATATAGCAGAGATGTTAGGTATGGAAAATATGGTACTGAAGCATGTCACGTACCCCGCTCACCTTCTCCGAAGTCGTTGCCAAGATCGACGCTTACACCTACGTGCGATGTATGAAGGCCTCACGCACAAGATGAACGCAAACTCACCCTGCACCCTCCTGAAACTACGTGGTTTGTGACGCGCACGCATCCGCTCTGGAGTCTGTGCAAAGCCGCTTGAGCGCCGACAGACAAACGTGTGAGACAACGTCTTGCAGTTGACATTGCATTGTGCGGAGTGGTCGTCGAGCCAGATGATGACGTTTGAGTCCCAGTCGCGTTCTGAAAGAAATCATGCTGGCGCTTTGACTTGTTAAGAGCAGTATCCGCTGACGACACGACAAACGCTTACCACAACTCGATCACCTTCTCTTCTTTGAGTGCCGATACTGTACGAGAAAAGAGTCTGTGCCATCTAATCAAAGTGAGGAGAAGTACGGTATCCTGCACGGAAGGGAGATTGGACTCACCGGACAGAAAGTCTTATTTTGTTTGGACAAGATAAGAACGGCGGTCGATGAAGGAGCTCAAAATACTTGGTGGTGCTAGGATAGACGCAGCGTCAAGTCAGAAGTGGAGCAAGCAGGTATTACTGACTTAGACGAACGACATGTAAGAAAAGATATCAGACTTGCCAGGCGAAAAAAAGGACTTATTCTGTTTGGACAATATGAACAATGAAGGAGCTTGAAGCACTTGGTGGTGCCGGGATAGATGCGGTGCCAAGCTAAACACAAAGCAAGCAGATAAGACGAAAGGTAAACTTCGACAGGTGAAAGTGAAGTAACGGCAACCTCACCTGGGACTTGCTGTTGCGCTGACTTGAAAGGTGGGAAGAAGGCTGGCATCTGAAAGTGTACAATTAGCTGCGTATTATGGCCAACGATAGTGACTTGCAGTTGATGGATGAGTACTGGGAAGTAACAGCCCCGACACGGGCTGATGTCCGCAGTTGGAGTGTCATCAATGCTGATGAGGCATAGACCGATAAACGACTCGTGCCAGTAAAAACATGCTTGCGCCAAAATATTTGTCGAAAGGATCGGGAAATATTCAAATGGCATGCTCTTTGAGATCACGCGAGATCGTGCTTCCCTTAGATTGTACATGCTATACGTTTCCCTAGCACCATATACTGGCGAACGAAGTCATACAAATTGAGGTGGACGCGCGAACGTTATTTAAAGTCAAGACTTGAGTCCCTCTCGCGCATACTGATGACGATCCTTTCGCTGGACATTTTAAGGCTGAATGGTGCATTGTATTCCAACACAGAACAAGCCAGTACAAGCCGCCAAGTGGAATTAAAACCAACCCCACATGTCTACCAGAAGTGGTAGCTCGCCATAGACCAAGCTGTTGGCACAGGCTCGCACGTTTGACAGTGGTAAGTCAAATAGGTGTTCGTGTTGGGTGCGAATGAATACATTGGGGGACGACGATATCTGGATCGCAGGGGTATTCACTCCAACTCTAACCGAGTTCATCGTGGAGCTGAAATCATGAAGCCGAACATGACTTTTGCTGGGCCAAAAAGTCGGGGCAAGGATGAGGGCTCAGATGAAGTTGTCAGTACCTCTCAGCAGTACAAACTGCTGGGCGGTTGAGACTAGAGCAAGTCGTAGTATGTAGGGTGGTGAAGTCCGATGGTCGAGAATGGATCGAGGTAGTCCCCTGAGAAGTACTTCATTAACCCTAACTAGACGTACACGACCGTACATACAGTCATGCCATGCGGATAAGGGGGAAGACCATCGGGGACGTCGATCCAGAGAGTAGCGAAGGACTCGGGACGTTCAAGGCGATGAAATCGGGAGAGAAAGGTGGGGACACAAGGGATGCTGTAAGAAGTACTTCATTGACCCTAACTAGATGCACACGACCATACAAACAGTCATGGCGTGTGAAGAAGGGGGAAGACGTCGAGTAACGAGGGACTCGGTGACGGTTCAGGGCGATGAAATCGGGGGAGAAAGGCGGGAACACAACCGTACAAACAGTCATGCCGTAGGGAAGGAAGCGAGCATAAATAGGGATCCCTACAACGATGAGCTCGGCAGTACAAACCGTCGAGTCCGTATGCAAGGAAAAGTAAAGGTAAAGATGAAGGCGAACTAAGCGTATAGTAAGGATGAATGGACTTGGAACTTTGGCGATGAAAGATCACAACAATGCCAAACACATTATGTAATGATTCCGCTGCGCGATGAATGAAAGTGTACAATAATGATAAATAATGTACGTAATAATGTCACACATGCACTTGGTTATATAGTTTGTTCATAATACTACTTCCTTCCCCTGGCGCGACGGTATGTACCATCGCGTCCATCTCCCTTGGCTACGGCACGACGATTTGTATCGTCGTGTCTTTCATTTGTTCACCTGGAACTTTGTCAGGATGGTCGTCAACACATGACGGAGCTTTCGTCGCCTGGAGCTTGACGGTTTGTACTTTTGAGCTCGTAGTCCTCGATGGCCTTTCATCTCCATCATCGTCTTCCTCAATTCCAACCCCGCGGCATGACTGTATGTACGATCATGTCGGAAGGTTACCATAAACCTTCCGAGTCCTTCACTACTCCCTGGATGGATGTCCCCGATGACCTATGATTCTTGCACGTGAGACGTTTTATGGAGCGGAGAGTGTCACAAGTGTTGTGGTGAGGCAAATGCTTCTCATTCGCAATTGCAGACTAACTATGAGCGGATAGGAGATGATCAAGAGGGTATTCTTTTTGTATCCACTTGTCCCATCCGTGTTCTACGGACCTGTTATGAATTCCTGTTAAACAAGGCGCCTGGTAACGGTACTTCCTTAACCAACCTCCTTCATGCTTCTGACGTCTTGCTTAGTTTGGATGGACTCGGATGTGTAGTTGTACCCATTCTTTCATGTTTTTTTTTTCGCTATGTACATCGTGCTCTACAACTGTATTGTCCATATTCTCAGACTGATGTTATCTCCTCGATCATTACCCTCGTTGAATAACACAGTCGCACTTGGGGAAACAGTTTATACGATTACCTCCTGACTCATGACTACTGACCGTCCTTAAAATCTTAACCGTCTGACATTCTGCAAGACAATCGTTTGGACTGTCATTTAGAATCGCTCCGCTCGCTTCCATTCGCGGTCCTCGACCTCCAGTACTCCTCACAATCAACAGTTTGTACTGTTGCTTTGAGTTGTTTCATTCACTCTCTTTGAAGTTGCGAAGACCATTTGACAAATCTCACTCGTCGCCCCGCCACGAGTGCTTCTAACATTCCAGCCACTTGCACTTGTCCGCCAGGTCTGTACTGACTTATTGTATGTATTACCACGCCAGGTAACGAATTCGGGCCGTGAGCGGGCTACGATCGAGTGATGGGCGGGCCATGGGCGGGCCATGAGCGGGCCATGAGTGGGCTACGATCGAGTGATGGGCGGGCGATGGGTGGGCCATGAGCGGGCGATGGGCGGGCGATGAGCGGGTGATGGGCGGGTGATGGGCGGGCGATTTATTTCATCTGCGGACAAAACTTGAAGTTTTGTCATCACATTCTGTCGCCGGCATAAACTTCAAATTTTGAGGGACGTCTAATTGTTAGGCAAAACTTGATATATTGGCAAGCATATTGTCCCATCTAAATTTCAAGTTTTGTCCGAAGTTTTACGTGAAGATTAAACTTTAAATTGAAGCAGGCGTATAAAATCTGATCATATTTCTTATATTTGTTGACATATTGTCCGTGGGAATATGGTTGCGGATGCTTGATATTTTGGATTACACATAAAACACGGGCAAATTTTCAAGTCGTGTACCTATTTTTATGTTAGTTTAAATTTCAAATATTTTCTTTGCATTTTGTACAACATATAAACCTCTCCTAAATATCGATAACCCCGATGTGATACTAGACTTGAAACTAAAATATTGTCGAGTAGGTCAACCATGGGACGCGCCCACCACGTAACGTCACTCTTAAGTTCCTTGATAGTATCAGATTTAACGTTCGACAGAATGTGTTACCACCTGCCACTACCACTTCATAGCTTGGCAAGAAAGACAGTCGTTCCTTCTTCGTGGGAGTCGGGTCAACTTTTAAAGGTGTTTAGTACCTGGTATCCGATTCCCTTTCAAGCTTTTGCGACCTAACTAGTGTGTTGGTTCTTTGTGTCTGCATAGTCCCGAGTGTCACTTGACATTGGTCTGACCCTGCTTATCAGTGGAGGTCTGTGTTTATCAGGCAAAGTTACTCGAGTATCACATATTCTTGTTTCCTTCGAGAGGCGTGTATTTAAGGAATCGACATCGGGAGCTATACATTCTCTGCGCGAGTTATGGCTCATTCTCATCTTACGGAGCCATCAAAGGTGCTTGAGCGCCAGGAGAAAGACCTGAAGGCCTTCGATGTCCACAGCGCAGAGAGTGTAGAAGAGGCTCCCTCTCAAGAGTCTGAGCAGGTCATCCGTGGGGCAGGAGACATTACCAACTTGGTAGGTCTAACAGCAGGGGTGTGCGTTGTCTGCTCAACATGTTGAATGTACTTTAGATCATATCAGATGAGGATAATCCCGAGCTCCCCGTACTGACCTTCCATTTCTGGGTCCTTGGTATTGGGCTAGCGACTTTTGGTGAGTTGGAATGAAGCCTACTCTCCATGTCGATGCAAATTGGCGTTCAACCAGGATCTGTGCTATCCGAGATTTATTTTTGGAAGCCTCAGAATGCTATGGTTTCGGCCTTATTTCAACTGATTATATCTTACATGCTGGGTAATGCAGTGAGTTTCTGCAGTTTGCTTCACTGTTTCAATTGATCGTGAAAATACGAAGATGCATTATGCTATGCCTTCGACGGGGATTTGGCGCCGCCTCAATCCTGGGCCGTTTAACATTAAGGAGCACACATGCATCACCATTATGGCATCCACTGCGTCAGTTACAGCCAATGCTATTGGTATAGTAGCAACACTTGATTTGTTTTACGGCGTGACTTTGAGTCCTGAAGCCGCGATCTTCCAAACGTTCGCATCGCAGGTGCTACCAATCGCTTGCTAACTCTGATATTCGAATTGACTCCATGATTCAGTTGATTGGATATGGTTTTGCGGGGCTTCTAAGAACCCTCCTCGTATGGCCAACTTACGCACTGTTTCCGAACCAGCTCCCGTCAATCTCTCTTCTGCAGTCCATGCACTTTAGCGGTTTACTCAACCGCAAGAAGATGAAGTACTTCTGGTTCGGTAATTATATTCAACTCGAACTTCCGAGTCATGGACGCTGAAGACCTCCTCAGTCTTTGGGGCCATCTTTTGTTGGGTCGGTGAAGCAACATAACACGAGCTCATCCTCACTGATCTCATGTTATCACCCACAGGAAATCATTCCGACTTGGATGTTTCCCCTTCTAACGGCGTTCTCTGTCATTTGCCTGGCTGATAATGGACGCTCGCCTGTTATTCGCAATATCTTTGGTGCGGGAGCGTCCAACGAAGGTCTAGGTCTGCTGTCATTCGCCTTCGACTGGACCTTGATCACGCAAGCGTATCCTTTATATTGGCCTCTGCAGACTCAAGTCTCTTCCTGGGTTGGGCTGGCATTTGGTTATATTCTGATGGGTGTGTCATGTCATACCATTTCCTTGTTGACACTATTCATCAATTCACTATCAGGCGGATGCTATTATGCAGACGTGTTCCAGGGGTATTCCAGGGGTTTACCGTTCATGTCAACTGCATTATTCACTGGGAATGGCTCGTCGTACAACCAATCCGCGATCCTTGGCTCCAACCATCAACTGGACCCGGAAATGTATGCTGAAGTTGGACCCCCGTGCGTATACGAAAAGCCATAACTAATCTTTTTGCACTGAAAATACCTTTCAGATTCATGACAACAACCTACGCAATGTCTTTGCTTTTGACCTATGCTTCCATGGGGGCAGCATTTTCCCACATATTGCTGTGGCACCGGACGGAGCTATGGGAAGCTTTCAAAGGCTTCAACTTCTTAAAGTGAGGGCAAGATTTTGACGAGTGAGCTATGCATTTTCCCTCACTTTTGGACTTTCTTTAACTCGCATTCCAGTATTCACTTTCGGCGAATGAAAGTGTACAAAGAGGTTCCACAATTGTGGTACGGTTCTCTTTTCATCGTGTCACTGGGCCTAGCGATTGGTATGGCATACGTTGGCATGAACACCCTGCCGTGGTGGTCTGTCCTGCTTTTCACCGTCATCGGTGAGTTACCGACGTTGAGGGGTTTTATTTCACCTCAAGTTCTCTTGCATAGCATTCATTCTCGCCGTCATCCTTGGTTTCATATATGCTGTGACCGGATTCCAGATCTCCACCGGAGGTTTTGTGCAAGTCATTGCTGTCGGTGTTTTTCTGCATTAATGATGGCGGTCAATATTGACAGGCTGTGTTTAGGCATACGTCCATCCTCAGCAACCGATTCAGAACATGTATGCAAAGTTGTACGGTTACAACACTGGTTATCAGACATTCGCCATGCTGTCCGATTTGAAGCTAGGTGTCGTCCTTCACTTCATGGATTGACTCATGACTTAACGTTTGCCTTCGAAGGACAATATGCGAAGGTACCACCCAGAGCTACTTTTGTTGCGCAAGTCAGCGGCACGATTCTTGGGGCCAGTAAGTAACTTATCTTCTATGAGGCTTATGTTGCTGAATGCTTTGATTGAGTTTTCAATTATGTCCTCTATAAGTCTATCGTAGACGCGCACAGAGCCGATTTGATAAACTGTGCGCTATATCATCTAACATCTAACATACATAAGCACGAATAGCCGCCGGTTCGGTGTCAATTGTGTCCACCCTGTCATGCAGTGCAGCGCTGACGCAAGCTCTCATACTGCTGCGCTGTGCGTGGTGCAGTACTTATACGAAGTTCTTGGCTTCTCCTATCTGTTTGCTTCTCCTATTATCTTTTCTTTTTGTCTCAAATTGTCATCTGCGCTGTTTATCTTTGCTGTTGAATACCATGGCTACCACTTGCACTTTTCATGGCTTGGTTGGTATTCAAAACGCCTCTCGGTTCCAACACGACAATAAGCATTTCTGGAGATACGACGGTTACATTGCTCTTCCTGACGGTGATTTGGCCGTCGCCGTCTTCACGTTTGGAGCTAATACCGCTTCGAGCGAAGATGGTATCTATCTCATGCACGCTCGAGCTATGATTGGTTCTGGTGTCTCTGAGGAAGGCACGACTACTCACGCATTACATTTCTATGCAATCGATGTTTGCATTTTTATACTATTAACTGTTCTCACTCATTTCGCTCTGCAGGAATTACAACCTCTCGATGACGGCAACCGCGCGTTGCCGATGCTCATTGTAGCAGGCAAAGTTTCTCGAAGCAATTTTGCTTTAATCATGGCTTCGACATCGACATTTCGCAATACGTTTTTGCGCCTCAGCAAAACATTCGCGTTCGTTGCTACTATCCACAAGGTCATCCTCGCTTATCCAAAACTCCTCTACCTTCTGCTTCAAAGCACGTGGTTGTGCAAGGCACTATCTTACGCATCGAGAACGAGCGTTGCGTCCTCGCCGTCAAAGACATTGCATTTGGGCCTAGCGACAACGTCATTGCCGGCCCTACGTCCGATGTCGTTTCTTCTACACCATCTAAAGGATTTGATTGGAGTGGTAAGAAAAAGCATGACACTAAATCGAAGGATTCCGCAGAGCACATCACATGTTCGGAATTCCAGTCACTGATGACGCCGTCAGCCTTCACTCCAATATACAACCTTTCTCAGCATGCGCAGACCTCATTCGAGAAGCATCCGCTATCATCTGGGACGAACTTCCGATGATGAACAAAGCAGCTTGGGAATCAGCAGACAATCTGTGCCGTTTCATTTGCAATCAGCCTCGCACACCATTCGGAGGCAAACCTTTCATTGGCCTTGAAGACTTTTGTCAAGTAGCTGCAGTCATAAGCGGCGCAGGTGAATTTGCCACACAAGTGGCTTCAGTCAAATCTTTGCCGTTATGGCGAAAATTGCGCGTCCTTTCCTTACACACTCCCATACGCACAGCCGCAGATCCAATTTTCACCGCATTCGTTGACGACATTGGAGAAGACACTTCCGGCAATCGACAGAGCCTCGATCTGTTGCACAAATTGACAGGCATCGAAGAGGCGCAAGCTTTTTTGTTCCCACAGCACATCCTAGCAGATGCTCGCGCTTGCCTCACTCACGCCTTTCTCTCGCCACGCACCCATCGACGCACCCGAACAAACACCTGACTACCTAGCAATGCTGTCGGCTCCTGGTGTACCTCCCCACCGACTCGATCTCAAAGTGAATTGCATATGCGCAATTCAACGGAATCTTTCTGTCGAAAAGGGATTGGTTCGCAATGCTCGCGTGCGAGTCACAGCTCTGCACCGTCGCTTCATCGAGGTCCAACTACTCAACAATCTCGAAAACCACTGTATTCCACGCATCACGTTTTCCTTTCGTCCTTATCGCTCAAGCTGGACCATGAACCGAAAACAGTTTCCTTTGAGGCTGGCTTATGCGACAACTTTTAACGATTGTCAAGGACTCACGCTTTCTCGCACTGTCCTAGATCTCAGAACGGATGCATTCGCGCATGGTCAACTGTACACGGCACTTTCGCAAGTAAAAAGAAGAGAAGACACGTTATGCTTATTTTCTGAGGGAAACGAGAAGCAAGACTACGCGAACGTCATATATAAATCTCTACTGTTGTAAAAACTTTGTAACATATTGCGGATCACAACGACCGAAGGTCATGGCTTGTACATATATAGTCTCTACTCGAACTCAAGCGAAATTGATTATAGCGATTGGAACGCGTATATCGTCAGGGTGGAACTCACACGAGATCAACTCAGCAGCAATTACATGGGGCGCTCTGAGTGCGGAGCTATACAGTCCAGGTAAAACATACTTTCAGGTGAGTTCCCGAGTAGATTGTTGCAAACGCAGATTCACGACCCTTTTCTAGATTCCTCTCGGACTTCTATACGGGTTCATCGGTCCTGCCTTGCTCTATGCCATGCATCGCCTATTCCCAGGGTAATTTCCTCCGCAGTACTACTTATAGAAATCTGATACTGGGGATGAAACAGACAACGGATCTGGTCTTACCTCAACATGCCGATTATATTCACGTTTCTTGGTGGGCTTACATTCTCAGTCAATGGTACGTTGACAAATCGTACGATGTTACATAACTTGTACTCATAATTAATACAGGGATGTGGTGGCCAGGGTTCATCATCGGGTTGTCTACGCAATGGTGGGTCAGGACCAGGAAGCCACTGTAGATAGTAGTTCCAGTGAAATTCAGTGGGCGAAATCAGATGATAATGGACTGAAACTCAGAGTATCAGGTACTGAAATCAGGGTGCTGAAATTGCCGTTTTTTACTCTGAAATTTTGCTCTGAAATGATACGCTGAATTCATGCTAGAACGAATATTGGGCAAAACCATTGAACAGCACCCCAGGTGCATCACTTGACGGAATTAGCTGTGACGGGTCGTAACTTGGAATTGTGAGGGATTGAACCCAAGACCTCGCACAACTGTGCGTGCAGTGATCTAACCGCTAAGCCACAAGTCCTTTACTATGTGTGAACATATACATCAATACCAAAGCAATGTCATGACAAAAATGTGAAAATTCCGTTGTGACACAGTTCATTCAATTATCTATTATATTTACCAGTAGATCGATCTCCTGAACTAAATGCTAGTAGAATTGGAGTGTGGTGCTGAATTCTGATTCAGTACATTTTCCACTGAAATTCAGAATCAGCGCTCCAATGAAATTAATGACAAAACCAGATGAGTTCGCCCTTGAAAGCGCACTCTGTGCCTTCATTGTGTACATATGCACTTCATCATGCTTCGCACTTCTCAACACGCTCCATCGCGCTTCAACGCGCTTTCGCATTGCTGTGCGCGCACTTGGCACGCATGCGCTTGAGTGCGCTTCGGAGGTGCTCGGGTGTACACGTAATAGTGGAGAGGTTAGGGATTTCTTAGGCGAGCCTCGTGGTATCTTAGCGAGCTCGTTCCTATCATATAATGGACCCTTGTGGTGTATTTTTCCCTCAGTCATTCTCTCATCCTTCCTTTGGATAGCGGCTGAGGTATGCACTTACTGTCATTAATGTTTACTTTATATCTGACTATGTAGTAGTGCGGTATACACCGCTTTTACTTAGGTGAATAAAGTTGTTCTCTCATCCTTCCTTTGGATAGCAGCTGAGTGCGGTATACACCGCTTTTACTTAGTTTTGTCAGGTTATGAGCCCTGGTTACACTAACTAGCCAGCAACCTCTCAGAAACGACTCACGAGGTTGTGCACCTCTCGGACATGACGTCCTCCACCAGCGACACCCTCGCAACCCCAGTCCTTACAGGCCCAGAGAATTTCCAGCTATGGAAACTTCGCATCACTGGAAAACTTCGCTGAGAGAAAGTACTGCGCGTCGTCACAGGCGCAGATCCTGATCCAACCATTGCCACCACTGCTCCTGCCACCACTCCTAATGTCTCCACTGCCTCAGCCTCTTCTGCCCCACTTCCATCAATCACTAGCAGTAGCACGACAGACTCATGGGCCGCGTGTGATGAAAAAGCGCACGGTATCATCCAAGATCATATCTCAGACGTGCTCCTCATGAAAACGGAAGCATGCGCGACAGCAAAGGCGCTTTTTGACGAACTTGCAACCATTCACAATACGTCAAGCGTCGCCAATGCCTTCTACACCTTCAAACAACTCATTGCTTTGAAGTGGGACGGTACTGTGCAGATTAGTGACCACATCACAAAGTTTCACAATCTTGAGTCGCACCTAACAGGCATGCGCTTCGCAATTGATTCCAGAATTGTTGCATTTGCGCTCATGCGCTCCCTTCCTGACACCCGTGACTGGCGCACTTTCGCCTCCTCTGTTCTCAACACCATCGCAGAAAAGGACCTCACCTTCAATGCAATTGAGACCAGAGTCATTGCAGAGGTCGCACGCCAACCTGTCGATGCCTCAACCGCACATACTGCTGCAAGCGCGAAACCTGAGACATGGTGCGCGCTCCATCAGACAGCTACACATGATACGCACGACTGCAATGCGATCAAGGAGCAGAGCCACGCTCTCAAGGAAGGAAAGAAGCCAAACTGGGGAGATAAGAAAAAGAAGGATAAGGCAAAGAAAGTGGACTTTCCTGCGGACTCGGACTCTGAAGTAGACACCAAGAGTGCCGCAGTTAGAGAACAGTGTACATATCTCTAAGGCTTTGGCAAAGCGTGTTCAGGCTTATTCTGCGTCTGTCACTAAGGATCGTTTGGACATCATCATCGATTCAGGCGCCTCATTGCACATGGTCCCACACCGCACTTGGTTCAAACCAGGAACATATCGCACAATCCATCCAGTGCACAAGATCAGTTTCAGCGATGACTCCACAGTGGACGCAATTGGAAAAGGAACAGTTACTTTTTGCACCACCATAAAGGGGCAGATATATGATGTTGAACTATCTGATGCACTGCATGTACCGGCCTTCACAACATCACTCATATCAGTTTCCAAACTTGCGCGCCACGGACTGTCCACGCAGTTTTGATGCCTCAACAGACAATTGTGGGGTTCACAAAGGCACAAACCTTGTCCTGACTGCAAAGCATAAGGGCGGCCTATACCACGTTGAAGGCGCTCCTCTCACCTTCATGGATCAAGCGCTCATGACAGTGGATATCAACCTTCTTCACCGAAGAATGGGACACATAGGCATGGATCACATACAGCGCATGATAGCAAACAGCCAACTCCCTGGGATTGACTCTGTTACTGGACATCCAACCTTCTGCGAACCATGCGTGCTAGGGAAGATGAAGAAACTTCCATTCCAACCCGCAACCAGTGCGCGCGCAACACGCGCCATCCAAATCATCCACACAGACGTAGGCGGGCCAATCACCCCTAAATCGCGCGAAGGATTCCGCTATTGGATGGTCATTGTCGATGATTATTCCAGGTTCCCTTGGATCTATTTCCTGAAGCACAAGAGCGACGTACTCGACCAGTACAAGCAATGGAAGAAAGACATTCAAGCATTCTTCCACTCTGAAATTGGTGAAGAGCACTTCTCCGCGCTTCACACTGAATTTATGCGCAGTGATGGTGGAGGGGAATACACTGGTAACAACATGCGAAACGCGCTCCACACTGATGGAACCATCCTTGAAACCACCAGCAGCTGACACCCCAGAGCAAAATGGCATCACAGAGCGCATGAACCAAATGCTCTCAACGCTTGCTACAGCCATGCTGGAAGAATCCAAATTGCCGAAGTCTTTCTGGGTGGACGCAATGTCAACCGCTGCCTATGTCACAGGTCGCAGCCCAACCGCAGGCCTGAAAGGGAAGACACCATATGAAAAGCTCTTCAACCGAAATGCAGATCCCTCTTTCTTCCGCCCATTTGGATGCCCTGCATATGCGCTCATACCAAAAAGCAAGCATGCAGGAAAGTTTCACTCTAAAGGATGCAAGGTGATCATGATTGGCTACATGCATGGTCAAAAGGCATACAAACTCATGGACCTGGCGCAACGCATGGTGTTCTCCAGCAGACACGTCACTTTCAATGAAACTGACCAGGTTCCTGACGCTGATCTAACCCCTTGGAATGCGCACCCTACTGGGCAACAGTGGGAGGGTCTGTTCCCATTTCGGCGCCATCACCCTGATGCATCTGTATCTGATGAGGAAGAGGACATGGATTTCTCAGACAGCGCGGAAACCCCACTAGATCCTGACGCACTGCCAACCTTGCCAAATGCGCACCTGGATAAACTGGAAGAACTGACTGAGCAACTGGAGAACCTGTCAATTCATGACAATCCACATATGCCTGTGTCACAAGCGACATCTGAAGCGTGCTCGCGCTCCCAAACGCGCATGCGCTCGCCAATGTGCACGCGCTCACCAGTGTGCATGCGTGCACCTGCCAAAATGATTGGAGGGGTCCGGCGCAGTGCGCGTGACCGTCGCCCAGCTGACAAGAACCGGGATTACCAGTGCGCACTTGATGAAGAGCAGCAACGGCGTGAGGAGCAGGCCACAGCAGACCCGGAACCACTTCCTGAGCATGCTAAATCTCATCAACCATCTGTTGAAGATGAAGATGACGACTATGTGCACTTTGCAGGTATAAGCGCAACAGGTCCTGCTGAACATGACCTCCCACAGTCACTGCCAGAAGCCTTTGCCCATGCAGATGGACACCTGTGGCGCTCCGCTCTCGAAGAGGAATTATTAAGCCTGAACTCCAACCAGGTTTATGAGACAGTGCCAGTTCCCGATGGCGTCAAGCCCATCACCTCCAAGCCTGTTTTTCGCATCAAGCTTGATCAAAATGGTAATGTCGATCGCTACAAACTCCGCATAGTTGCGCACGGTTTCATGCAGCGCGAAGGTGTGGATTACCAGGAAGTTTTCGCCCCCGTCGCAAACCTGGAATCTATCTGCATAATCCTGTCATTAGCTGCAAAACACGACCTTGAACTTGATCAGATGGACGTCTCCACAGCATACTTGAATGGTGAATTGGAGGAGGAACTCTATCTCCTTCCACCTGAAGGTGTCCCAATCCAACAAGGGTACTGCTGGAGATTAAAGCGCTCGCTGTACGGTCTGAAGCAATCGGGGCGCACTTGGAACAAGACCCTTGATCACAAACTTGGCGAGATATGCTTCACGCACTTAGACGCAGAAACATGCCTGTATGTTTTCCATGAAAAGGGACAAGTCTGTTTCCTAGTTGTCTATGTCAATGACCTACTACTCGCCACATCTACGCACACCTTCATGGATTCAGTGAAGCGCAATTCAAGATGCACAATCTGGGAGAAGCAAAGTTCATCCTCAGCATCGAAATTCAACACGATCGCAAGGCGCGCAAAATCGCGCTCAAGCAGTGCCAATACATAGACACTGTCTTGCAGCGCACTGGCATGGCAGACTGCAAACCTATCTGGACACCCATGGCGCATGGACTCAAACTCACTGCAGACCAAGAGGGAGACAACTCCACACACCATGAGATCACCATTGAAGGGTGCAAAGTATCATACCTATCTGTCATTGGCTCACTCATGTATGCCATGCTTGGCACGCACCCAGACATCGCATATGCAGTGGGAGTACTTAGCCGTTTTAGCGCTGCACCTAAATCCTCGCATTGGGAAGCTGCAAAGCGCGTACTTCGCTATCTCAAAGCCACACGCAATATGGAGTTAACCTATGATGGCACTGACGTATCAATGGACATGGACTTCCATGGCTATTCAGACGCAGACTGGTCTAGCGAGTTAGATACCTCGTGCTCCACATCAGGTTACACCTTCATCACCAATCGCGGCGCCATATCTTGGGCAAGCAAACGACAAAGCATGGTAGCGCTATCCACCACTGAATCTGAGTACATCAGACTTAGCAATGCAGGACAACATCTCGCCTGGCTTTGCACATTCTTCGCTGAAATTGGTCAAGAGCAAGGCATGCCCACCACACTTCACTGTGACAATCAGGCAGCCATCATCCTTACCAAAGATGTGCAGTTCCGCACGTGCACAAAGCATATCCAGTGCAAGTATCATTTTGTTCGTGATGATCTAGTGGCAAAAGGAGAAGCAGTCATACATTACATCTCAACGAACGACATGGTGGCAGACATTCTCACAAAACCATTAATCCACGAAAAGCATTGGAAGTTTACCAAGGCCATGGGTCTGCGACTTCGCTCGAGTGGGAGTGACAAAACCAGATGAGTTCGCCCTTGAAAGTGCACTCTGTGCCTTCATTGTGTACATATGCACTTCATCATGCTTCGCGCTTCTCAACGCACTCCATCACACTTCAATGCGCTTCAACGCGCCTCAACGCGCTTTCGCATTGCTGCGCGCGCACTTGGCACGCATGCGCTTGAGTGCGCTTCGGAGGCGCTCGGGTGTACACGTAATAGCGGAGAGGTTAGGGATTTCTTAGGCGAGCCTCATGGTATCTTAGCGAGCTCGTTCCTATCATATAATGGACCCTTGTGGTGTATTTTTCCCTCAGTCGTTCTCTCATCCTGCCTTTGGATAGCGGCTGAGGTATGCACTTACTGTCATTAATGTTTACTTTATATCTGACTATGTAGTAGTGCAGTATACACCGCTTTTACTTAGGTGAATAAAGTTGTTCTCTCATCCTTCCTTTGGATAGCGGCTGAGTGCAGTATACACCGCTTTTACTTAGTTTTGTCAATTAACTGCATGCAATTTCAGTGGAAGTTACTCTGAAACATTCAGCATCAGCACATTTTCCAGTGATTTTCATTGAAACTACTATCTACAGTGAAGCCAAGATGGTACAATAAATACAACTGTGCGTAA
The DNA here is from genome assembly GCA_016647755.1 of Suillus subluteus. Classification (NCBI taxonomy): domain Eukaryota; kingdom Fungi; phylum Basidiomycota; class Agaricomycetes; order Boletales; family Suillaceae; genus Suillus; species Suillus subluteus. The sequence goes on from JABBWI010000038.1 coordinate 513,778, forward strand.
TCTGGCTGGAGATATCATGATGAACCAACCAGGGATAACTATGCAGATTTGACCTCTGCCGCTTTGGATGGAGGTGCGTTCATCGTTTACTTCATCCTTAATTTTGCGGTGTTCAGTGAGTTTTCTGGTCGCAAGTCGGCACCATTGTACTCATTCCACTTAAGGGGCTGGCAGAAATGCCATAAGCTTCCCTACATGGTGGGGAAATCCAGATCCGAGTGTTATCAGTGTTGGTAAGTTCATGACTGCATCATTCTTTGAGATGATTAATTGACATTTACCAAAATCAGACCATTGCATGGCCACCACCTTTTCATGACGTGGTTACAAGTGATCGGCCTCCTTGCCATGCATCAGGAAATCACCACATGATGGCAGAAGGATACATCAATATGGTTAATGATTCATAAATTGTGATACATACTTTACGATAGTTGTCCACCAGTCTAGGATAGTATAGTTATTCTGGCTTCCAAAAACAGAGATTCACTCCTATTTGGCTCAATTCCTCATGTCAGGACTTCCAACAATGTTGCCACACTGCATTTTCAGCCCCACAGCATGGAAATTACCCTACAGCACCCAAAACACCAACCATTTTGGGAATCTTCACAATATCAATCATAGAGGCACTGGGAAGCACCAGTCCCCAACTTCAACTTCAAGAAGTGACGAGGGATTGGTAGTAAACAGTCTATTGATATAACAATCAGGTGTTTCACAGATCAGATGCAGCACTACTTGAAATTTGGCAATAGTATTCGAGTCAGGCTAATCATCATCAGCCTCCAGCTTAATGTCAAAGATGTCATGGCTCTCCATCAATAACTTTGAGTTCTTAGCAGGTGACTGACCTCTGAGCTTGTTAGTAGTCCCCCTTTTGCCTTTGGGATCATGGAGAGCTTTCTTCATGTAGGCTGCACATGCCAAAATACTACTTTTGAAACAGGCATTGGTCATTCCCACTCTTGTTCTGTATGAATATCTCTCACCTCTGTCAGTGCACTCTGTTTGCATCAGGCATTTGACTGGAGTTTGGCAAAGCTTTAGCTAGCTTTATCTAATGTAAAATATTAATAATATGTATCACAATTGTAGACCATATGATAAAGGAATAGATGGGCAGACTACATAGGTGGAATCTGCCACAGCTGTAATATTGACAGGCCTATGGTAGCAAGCTGTGATCTACTCACACACTGGTGTGTTATTGTCAGGTGTGTCTAATCTTACATAGGCAGGTTCCGATGGCCGAAGCTGCCATTGATGACAGGGTGCCTGGGCGTGACATTGATTTACCGTGGTCCACCAAGATGGTGATTTTCCATCAAGGGTATCGAGCTTTAGATAGGCAGGTTCCAATGGCCGAAGCTGCCATTGATGACAGGGTGCCTGGGCGTGACATTGATTTACCATGGTCCACCAAGATGGTGATTTTCCATCAAGGGTATCAAGCTTTAGATAGGCAGGTTCTGATGGCAGAAGCTGCTGTTGATGACAGGGCGCTTGGGCTTAACATTGATTTATCACAGTCCATTAAGATGCTGAACTACCACCACACAAGTCTATGACTACATGGACATCTTCTGATGGGGGGATCTGCAATCACTGACTGTGTGCCAGGGTATGATATTAGGCTGCTATGCCATAGCATGATGGTCAGCTGTTACAACATAAATCTACTGTTACAGGGACTGCTTCTGATGGGGAAAGCTACCAACAATGACATTGATGGGCGTTCAGACACTCAGTTATGTTGCCACAGCAAGGTGGCAATACTTTTGTTAAACATATATAACCTTACATGCCTTACAATAGATTCATGCGAAGGTAGAGTATTCATCAACTGCATTATGGGTTAACATGCTTTACACACAGTACAGTACGACATAAACGAATTAAGTAAATAAATGAATTAAGTAGTGTCAGTATTGGCTCATTTTTGCAAGGCAGCATGTTTTGCCCGAATTTTTGACAGCGCACTGTTTTCGCTGATACTGCGCTGTGAAGATGAAGAATTAGGGAAAATGCAGCTGTACAAGATGTTAACTTAAGAGAGTTTATAGTTGATTAGATGAATTATGAACCGCGTCCACCACATCATGAGGTCAACAACCTCCTCACTTTCATCGGGATCCTCCAACAGGTCGAGAATGCTGTGATAAAAATTTTCGGAGTCTGTAACAGTGTCAGTTCATGAAAATACTGACGATGAACTTAACGAAAACCGAACCTAAATGTACAATCAGCAGAGCGAGGCTTAGTTTATCAAATTTCTCACATACCTGTGTAGCAATATAGGTGAGGGAGCCTTTGGTTACAGATTTCATGCCGTGAAGGTAAGCATTGCTGGAGCACGTAGCTTTTGGCTCCTTGTCCACCGAGCTTGGGGACATAAAAACATGTTTGAAACCCTATCAAGGGAAATGACTGAGTGAGGTGTTCATTGCTAAGAGAATGAACTTACGAAAATTAGTATCTCACTCCTGAGTAAGCCCTTCCATGGATCTTCGGGATCATAGTCATACCTAGCATATAGGAACATGGGCCACTGGTCACCACGAACTGTGGTTTCACTGCTCTTGAGGCTCAGCTTAGTTCTGACTCGTAGTGTTATGATATCAAGTTTATTGAACAGTGAAAAGACTTACGCTGCATCCGACCAGTCAAGCCCTGCAGGGCAGAGCAACGCACCAGTGATTTCATGATTAAACCCACGGTCGGACTTGATGTTTCGGGAGAGAGGCAGTATGACAACTTCTCCTCTGGGCACAAGCCATTCAAGAACTGCAGACTTCAGAGTTTTTGTATCGTCACCTCGCGCACCAGAAGCTCCTTTACCTAGCTGCAAAATGGTCAGTATGATGAACTTGCATTTTAAATGCTCACCAATTCTCCCATGTGGATAACGTCTTCCTCCTCACCCGAGGTCAGATGATTTAAAAGTCCGGGATATGAATCTATTAAATCCATGAACACCCTATGTTCACGTCAAACACTAACATTGAAAGTATTCTCAAGTTCTGCACCACTATTATCATAATTACACTTACTCCACTGGGTAATCCTCTATAGGAGAGTCTTGCAATTCTTCGAGTCGGAGGATCCCTGCAGTTAGAAGAGCAGGATAGTTGCATAGGGCAAAAACCGTCCGACCAAAATGTTGGCCATGCAGGACAAGGGGATTTGATGAAGCCCTGATCAAGAGGACAGGTCAGGAAGGTAATGATTCACCATTGAGAAGAATACATACACTTTTTTACACGGGCCCAATTGAAGTGCAGAACCACTGCGCTTGCACGAAGGATCGCTGGAAGAGGGATGGTTCTCATCGTTACTCATAATAAGTTGAAAAGTAGGTGGGTCTGATACAAGTAATGAACGAGACACTTTATAAGTCCAAGCAGACAATGACATGATTAAAAAAAGAAATGCCATCTGAGTGCCATTGAGATTGAAAAACCTCGCCATCCGAGCGCCATACGTCCCATAACGGTAAAAAGAACCTTGCCGCAGGAGCGCCATAGGTATCACAAATAAAAATACCACACCATCCTAGCGCCATAGACATTGGGCTTACAGATACATAAGTCACCAGCACTGTCACAGCAGCTTATCATACCATTTGAACTAAGGATGTCCGGCTCACCCAATCAAAAGCGTCTGCGACGATGCTTCCATGTTGGAAGCACTATCACGCTAAAGTAAGCTCTTCAGCATGCTATGCCGTACCAGACTCATAAGTTTACCTGAAGCCTCAATGTGCACACACACAGTACCCCTGATATAGATGATCTGCACAACACAGACTACACGTGAGTAAGAAAGCGTTGCAGAAAGTAACTCTGAACTAGAATGACCACGCAGGCAATTCCTTCTGAACAATCAAGTGGTCCATACGGGAACTCAGACAGCAGGTGAAATTTGATGACCCAGAGATTGAGAACCACATGATGGACGGGTCTGAAAATTCATTACCTAGGCAAGGACGAAGAGGCCCACAGCAACATGGAATGTGAGCTACGTCGCGTCAAAGCACAGCTCAAGAATGCGGAAAATAATATTGCGTACCTTTCAGAAAGGGTGAATACGTATAGGTACAGATGGTTGGAAGAATACTATTGCGCCGACAACCTCGAGCGCCATATGCCAGGTGACATTGTTATCCCTGAACTTGGTCAGATTCCAGAGGGTGCAGCGTCTCCTGTTTTCTTTCCAGAGTTCTTCACCTGGAATGAGGGAGGATCAGAACAAGGTGACATTTGACAAGAAAAGTACGGCACCTGTGATAGGACCATGCCAGGTGAATGGGAAGATTAGAACCCAGAAGGATCTATTAACAAAGAATGAGACAGGTTAAATTATTTTTAGTGAATAGGAGGGCTGCTTGAATTTTCAAAGTGTTGCGACATACATGATAAAGAGAAGTGGTTAATGGTGGTAGGCGCGTTTACAGGACATCTCGCCAGTATATCTGATATCTAAGCATGAATTAACATTGTCTATAGAACGTTCAAGGATATACTTACCACTATTTCGAACGGGCAATAGGCTAGCTCTTAACAATTTTAAGAGCATTCTTTGAATTTATGGCCTTGTCATGAAAATGACGTGCATAATTTCACAAACAGTAGGCACTACTTGTCCTTGCTTGACTCTAAATTAAATATCTACACTATGGTATTGTAAGACACGTATTTTTGACACTTAAAGTCCATCACTCAGTACTCAAAACTCGAAGTAATGTTAACAGAACAGATGACTTGATGAATGTCAGAAAGAGGAGTCTATCATTGTGAGGATGCGATTATATAGTGAATGACTATGTTCAAACTCAGCCGGCATTTAGCGCTATAGAGATTCGGGAACTTACTGATCGGGCGTTGCCGGCTGGGTTTGAACAAAGTCATTCAGTATATCAACAGTACACCTTCACATAGTACACTCCTTTCCAACTCCCATGTTTTGACCAACAGCACTATACAGTAGACTGTAGCCAATAGAAATACATATTACCTAAGTTTTGTACTTTATATTTAGCGCGCATGTGAATTAGCAAAGTAGTACGCGTGCGGCAGTTATTGTCATATACCATATATCCGGTTACAGATCCGAAGATCCGGATCTCAGATCTGATCCAGATCCGCTGGACACATCCGTCGTCCGGTCCACAGATCCGATCTGATCCTCATTTCATTTCCTGTTCATATAACTCTAACTATCGTTCATCTCCTTTCAGTATTCCTGTACACCGGTAATCCAGTTATCCTTTACTTCCGCTATTCCTACTGATCCACTTTAACTTGTACTTCATTCCCGGTACATGATTTACCCATTCCGACTTACCAATACACTTCATGTATACTTTGCTTATACTTCGTACATAGCCTTGCACCTTTGCTTATTGATCATTCCGTTAGTTATCTGTAGTATATAAACCCTTGTACATGTGCTGTAGAAGATCAGTTCGAATATCATCTTAGATTGCACTCATCCTGTCTGGACTCTAAGTCCTTGTTAAGACCGTACTCAAGGGGTATCGGATCCGAAGGGCTTTGGCCTCAGCTCATGCGCTGTGCCCCTTTCCCGAGTATTGCCCCTTATTTCAGAGCACCAAGATATCACGTCTAGAGGGACAGATAAGTATCGTAATGGATCCGGTAAGACTTCCGGATATCAGACATATAGGGTAACGGCTAATCCGGATTGGATCCGAACTAGAAACTAATGAGTAAGACTGTCCGAAGACAGAGGCGGATGTCTAGACTATCGGATTCAATCCTAAGTCTCGGAGTAGACAAGAGTATCGTACTCAAGTCCGGACGGATAGCGGAAGGACTTAGAGTCCAGACAGGATGAGTGCAATCTAAGATGATATTCGAACTGATCTTCTACAGCGCAAGTACAAGGGTTTATATACTACGGATAACTAACGGAATGATCAATAAGCAAAGGTATGAGGCTATGTACGAAGTATAAGCAAAGTATACATAAAGTGTATTGGTAAGTCGGAACGGGTAAATCATGAACCGGAAATGAAGTACAAGTTAAAGCAGATCAGTAAGAACAGCGGAAGTAAAGGATAACCGGATTACCGGTGTACAGGAATACCGAAAGGAGATGAACGATAGTTAGAGTTATATGAACAGGAAATGAAATGAGAATCAGATCGGATCTGTGGACCGGACGACGGATGTGTCCAGCGGATCTGAGATCCGGATCTTCGGATCTGTAACCAGATATATGGTATATGACAGTATCCCCTCCTTAGGGCCGATCCCTAGAGGCACGGGAATCAGCGATCCGGACCGGAAGATATGAGTGCGAGACAATGGAGAAGTTGATGGGAGAAGTGTCTGAGTTCGGATTTCGACAGATATATGGATGTCAAAGCGTCGCAGGTGTTCCTTCCTTTCCCCACTTCTTCACTACCACTAGCTTTACTCAAACATGGCTTATAATGGATCCAGTTCCAAGAAGACCGCTAAACAACAACTAGCGGAAGCAGAGGCAGCACTGCTGGCAGCCCAGGCCGCGGCTCGGAAGGAAGAAGAGGCTGAAAAGCTGAAGTGCCAGGAGGAGGAAGCAGAACGGAAACGTCTGGATGGGATTAGGAAGATTGAGCAGGCTGAGATCCGAAGGGAAGCGGAGGAGACTAGGCGCAGGGCGATTGTAGCGGAAATGGTGAGTTTGTGTTTATACCATCGGATCCGTCTCTTCTGCTACTAATGTACTTGTATATCCGATTTTGTACTCATTGTATAGCAATAGGACCGGGTTTGTCTGGATATGCAGTGTGGAAATCCGAGACTAGATCGGACGCGTTTCCGAGTTCCATGGCTAATAACCACGAGGTCTCCTCATCCGTTCCCTCATATCCGGACCATCGGACGAGGTATAGGAGTTGGCACTGGCGTCTACGACGGTCTAGCTTAGAGTCTAGGATTTCAGATATCTCATACTCTGGTTCTCCGTCGACTTCGACCAGAGGTGGAGGAGGCTGGATATGATTAGGAATGGTGTTCGGAACGGATGGTTCTAATTGCGAGACGTGGAAAACGGGGTGGACGGATTTCATGGATTCGGGAAGTCGGATTGTGAAGGAATGGGTACCTGGACGGGATATGACTTCGAACGGACCTAGGTTCTTTTCTGAGAGTTTCTTGGATGGACGAGTGGACCGGAAGTACTTAGCCTTGACAAAGACTTGGTCTCCGATATTGAGATCCGGAGCGGGTTTGCGTTTAGTGTCCGCAGGTCCTTGATATCTTTCTTGGGCGTGAGCCATTTCTTCTCGGAGGAATTGATGAAGGTCGTCGAGATCTATGGCATAGTCTCGGGCATGGATGGAGGATAGATCGCGTTCCGGATGGATGGATATGTTCAGATGATAACCCTTATTAGCAAAGAAGGGTGATACTCCGGTAGTAGCACTCGGAGCGTTGTTGTATGCAAACTCTGCTAAGGGGAGTAATTCCAACCAGTTGTCCTGCTGATAATTGCAATATATCCGAAGGTATTGTTCTAGGGTTTGGTTGGCACGCTCGGTTTGTCCGTCCCCTTCCGGATGATATCCGGATGTGAAGTGGAGGACCATATCCAATGCTTTTCCTAAGGACCGGAAGAAGTGTGATACGAATTCTGTACCGCGGTCCGAGGTGACATGGGACGGAACTCCGTGCTTGGAAAACACGTGAAGTAGGAACAGGCGAGCGAGGTCAGGAGAGGTAATGGTATCGTGAGTCGGAACAAATATTGCTTGCTTGGATAGTCGATCTATGATAACGAGGATGGCTGTAAAGCCGGATGAGTCCGGAAGTTGCTCTATGAAATCCATAGAGATGGAATTCCAAGGCTTTTCCAGTATGGGTAGTTGCTTGAGCAATCCGTAAGGTTTGTGTCTCGGAACCTTGGCCCGGGCACAGGTAGTGCAGGATCGGACGTAGTCCTTAACATAGGTGCGTATACCTGGCCATGTATACTCGCGTCGGATGAGGTCTAAGGTTCGGTTTTGACCAAAGTGACCGGATAGAGGATGATCATGAGTATTACGGAGGACGCGAAGTTGGAGGTCATTGGATTCCGGCACATATATACGATTGTCGCAACGGAGGAAACCACTATCGTCCACTGTCCATCTCGGATCTGAAGGTACCGGAAGATGGTTGGTTGCAATAGGGTCATTAGGGAGTGCGGTCAGGATGTCTTTCCGAAGGTTATCAATATCCATTAGAACAGCTGCTCTAAGCACCGGAGTTGCTAAGGTTGAGGCTCGTAGGGACGAAGCTAACTGTTCGGACGTGAATACTGGACGGAAGTTATGAGGGTTAGCTCGGGCGTAGTCCTTATCCCCCTCTTTGGGATAGACGTCCCAGCGTCTAGTAAGGGAATCCGGTTTGACTCCGAGCTTTCCGGGACGGAAACGGATGATGAGATTGAACTGGTGAAGGAATTCGGACCAGCGAGCCTGACGGCGAGAGAGGAGTTTGGTAGTGGCGAAGTACTCAAGGTTTTTGTGGTCCGTGACAACATCTACAGGCTCGGCCGAGCCTTCTAGATAATGTCGCCAGGTCCGGAAAGCTTCGTATATAGCTAGAAGTTCCTTGTTGTGGGTGTCATAGTTGAGTTCTGGAGCGGTTAGCGTACGGGAATAAAACGCTACCGGACGAAGCTCTGAGTCCGGACATACAATGGATAGTATTCCAGCTATAGCATAGTCAGAGGCATCGGTTTCCACAACTATAGGAACATCCAGCATCCAGTGCATAAGCACCGGAGCCGTAGTGAAGGCTTTCTTGAGTTCTTCGAAAGATTTCCGACAATCCTCGGAAAAGTTCCACGGAATGTCCTTGCGTGTAAGCTGTGTTAATGGAACCACGATATCTGAGTAGTTGAAGATAAACCGTCTATAGAAATTTGCGAATCCGAGGAAGGACTGGATATCCTTGACTTTCCGGGGTTCCAGCCAGTCAGTAATAGCTTGGATCTTCTCGGACGACATGGTCAATCCGTCCGGAGATAGGAGATATCCGAGATATTCAACGGAAGTGGAGTGGAATTCGCATTTTTCAGGTTTGGCATAGAGACGATGTTTACGGAGTCGACGGAGTACTTCTCGGACGTGTTGCTTATGGGACGCGAGGTCATGGGAATAGATGAGGATGTCGTCCAGATATACGATAACGCATACATCCAGCATATCCGCAAACACGCTATTGACAAAGCACTGGAATGCTGCTGGGGCATTAGTGAGACCTTCCGGCATCACCAACCATTCATAGGAGCCATAGCGCATTCGGAAGGCAGTCTTCCATTCGTCTCCTTCCGCTATCCGGACGAGATGATAAGCGGATCGGAGATCGATCTTGGTATAGACTTTAGCGCAGCTCGGAGAGTCTAGGAGGTCGGCAATGAGGGGTAACGGATATCGGTCTTTCTTAGTGATCTGGTTGAGTCCACGGAAATCCACACAAAGGCGGAGGGATCTGTCCTTTTTCTTGACAAATAGGACCGGAGCTCTGTGAGGAGAGGAAGAGGAGCGGAGGAGTCCAGAGGCAATATTTTCATCAAGAAACTTCCGGAGGGCTGCAAGCTCAACCGGGGATAGAGAATAGATAGTTCCGAGGGGAGGACTAGTTCCTTCTTCCAGATCTATATTCAGATCATAAGGACGATGGGGAGGAAGTTGGCTAGCCTTTCCCTTGTCGAAGACATCCGCAAACTCGTGATAGTCCAAAGGAATATCGGATAGATCCGGAGGATCGGACGAGAGAGATGTGGACCGGAGATCGACACCAGATGGACGAAGGTAAATACTGAACTGGACCGAACCTTCCATCTTGCAGGCTCGGCAAAAGGCAACTGCATTGATTAAGGATATGTTAGGAGCGGTATTATCAGCGGATGGTCCAGATGTAGTCGGAGGAGGAAGGGTTTCCGTCGGAGGAAGGGGATCCGAAGACGGAAGTGACGTCGGAGGAGTCGATGGCATTCCATGAGAAGTCGTCCAGAATTCGATGCTGCCCAAAACCCAGTCAATCAACGGATTGTGTCGGGTGAGCCAGCTATATCCAAGAATGATAAAACAAGATGAATCCAAAGGAGTAATGTAAAACGTATCAGAGGTAACTACACTGGACGGAAAACGGACGGACAAATCTATAGCTTCGGAAATAGTGTTATTACAAGTACCATCAAACAAGCGGAGCGGAATCGGAGGTATCGGATATGTAGGGATTTTATGTTTTCGGATGAACGCAGTGTCTATGAAACAATGAGAAGAACCACAATCTACATGAGCTGGAAATTCGGATACGGATGGAAGTAACGGAAGTGAAACATATGGACAGAGAGAAGTCGGATCCGAAAGCGCGACAGCGTTGAGTCTTAACTCCTGTGTGCAGGCAGAGTCAATGCGACCCTCTTCCTGCACGGAGCTAGGAGGGTCGTGGACTATTTTTTTGTCTTGACCGAGACATCCGGTTTGGCTTCCGGAGCAACTACTGCAGCACGGCCCTTGGCAGCGCACGAAGTAGACTTGGTGCATTCCCGAGCAGGATGTCCGGGTCCGCCACAGAATAAGCAAAGCTTCTTATCCAATCTTCTCTGCCTCTCTTCGGACGTGAGTTTACCATCCTTACCCAACTTGGAAGTAAGGTCCGGAGCCTTAGGAGCGGACGAGCTCGAGGACGCGGATGGCTTGGCAGATTTCTGGTTACTGGAGTTATTGTTTCTGGATTTGTGATTTCCGGATCCGGACGTATTGGAGTTCGTCCGGTCAGAAGCGGGTTGCTTAGGGGTAGTGGATGAAGCGGGTTTAGTCTCTCGGGAGATCTCTCCCTTCCGTTCCCAGTATCGGGCGTCGATAGTCTGAGCGAGGGTTTTGTATTCAGATAGGGTGGAGGGTTTACCCATGCGACTGATTTCATCCTTGATGCGAGCTGGAAGTCCGTTGTAGAATTGGCGTCGTAAGGCTCCGTCGCCCCAGCTACAGACTTGCGAAGTGAGACGCTGGAATTCCACAATATACTTGTTAATGCGCTGTCCGTCACACATGTGGAGCTGCTCGAGTTGCATTTCTGCATCACCGGATGGGTCGTGAGGTCCGAAATTGGTTTGGAGTTCAAGCATGAACGCGGAATAGTCATCTACCCAGTCCAGACAATCATCCGGATCGTCGGACAGGAGATCCTGTTCAAACCATTTGAGGGCCATACCCTTAAGGTAGGATTGGGCGAAGTTGACTTTAGCCTGTCCGGTACGGAAAGCTTTTGGCTTGCTTTGGAAGTTCAGCTCACACTGGACGAAGAACGCATGGAGCTTTCATGGCTCGGATCCGTCAAAGGTATCCGGTTCCCGGACCTTGACCTTGGAATCTTCGGATGTGGGTACGCGACGATTATTGCGAGCAAGGTTATCGATGGCTTCTGAGAGTCGGAGCATAACGCGGTCCTGTGGGTTTAGGCCGTCGTTTTCATCGTCATCATCATCCGGATCATCGTCCGGTTCACCACCAAAGTCATCCGGCGGGTTTCCACCGGGAAAGTCATCATCATCACCATCATCAGGATCTTCGTCGTCCGGAGGCCCTCCGGCAGGAGTGCACGTAGGAGTTTCCGGGTGTCGACGATTAAGGAGTTCGGATATGGTTTGAGCGGGTCCGCAGTTACTAACGCGCCGCTGAGAGAAACTGGTGAAGGTGTTGACTATGGGTGTTGGATCACGACGGAGGGATGTAAGTCCGACCGCGTGTAGAGTTGCTTGTGTCTTAGTAGAAGTAGAAGGCATGATAGGTGTAAGTATACTCAGAAAGGTATGAGTTCGAATATACTGTTAAGACCGTACTCAAGGGGTATCGGATCCGAAGGGCTTTGGCCTCAGCTCGTGCGCTGTGCCCCTTTCCCGAGTATTGCCCCTTATTTCAGAGCACCAAGATATCACGTCTAGAGGGACAGATAAGTATCGTAATGGATCCGGTAAGACTTCTGGATATCAGACATATAGGGTAACGGCTAATCTGGATTGGATCCGAACTAGAAACTAACGAGTAAGACTGTCCGAAGACAGAGGCGGATGTATAGACTATCGGATTCAATCCTAAGTCTCGGAGTAGACAAGAGTATCGTACTCAAGTCCGGACGGATAGCGGAAGGACTTAGAGTCCAGACAGGATGAGTGCAATCTAAGATGATATTCGAACTGATCTTCTACAGCGCAAGTACAAGGGTTTATATACTACGGATAACTAACGGAATGATCAATAAGCAAAGGTATGAGGCTATGTACGAAGTATAAGCAAAGTATACATAAAGTGTATTGGTAAGTCGGAACGGGTAAATCATGAACCGGAAATGAAGTACAAGTTAAAGCAGATCAGTAAGAACAGCGGAAGTAAAGGATAACTGGATTACCGGTGTACAGGAATACCGAAAGGAGATGAACGATAGTTAGAGTTACATGAACAGGAAATGAAATGAGAATCAGATCGGATCTGTGGACCGGACGACGGATGTGTCCAGCGGATCTGGATCGGATCTGAGATCCGGATCTTCGGATCTGTAACCGGATATATGGTATATGACAGTCCTTCCGTTATCCGTCTGGACTTGAGTATGATACTCTTGTCTACTCCGAGACTTAGGATTGAATCCGATAGTCTATACATCCGCCTCTGTCTTCAGACAGTCTTATTCGTTAGTTTCTAGTTCAGATCCAATCCGGATTAGCTGTTACTCTATACGTCCAATATCTGGAAGTCTTACCGGATCCGTTACGATACTTATCCGTCCCTCTAGACGTGATATCTTGGTGCTCTGAAATAAGGGGCAGTACTCGGGAAAGGGGCACAGCGCACGAGCTGAGGCCAAAGCCCTTCGGATCCGATACCTCTTGAGTATGGTCTTAACAGTTATCCAGTCTGATGGTGCCTTGCTCGTTTTGTAGTGCGCCGCATCGGGGCTCCACTACCTACAATTTCTACTCTGAAGTTTAGAATCTCTAGCATATAGTACTATATGCATGTTGGACTTAACAATTGGTTTCGTCAGAAGATTGACCCTCATTGTTGTTGTGCCGTCAGTCCACAATCTCCAAACATTGTTACAAGACAATGCTGCCGTGCCATCGGTCCAGACTCCACAACGCCCACCACAATTCTAGTGCCACATCTGTAAGCATTAGCTAATCCAGAATAGTGATTCACTATAAAGGCTGACCTTTCGCATTAACAGGCTTTCTTTCCTACTACCTCAATACAATATGTTAGTACATAGATTACCTACTACTTGGCATTATATTGGATAGTCTACTGAGCAAAGTATGTAAAAATCCAAACGTTCAAGTTCGCTGCAATTGTGAAATTGATGTATCATACAGATCACACCAAACCATGTCCAAATGCGCCGGATCTTGTGACGGTGGTGATGAACGTACTCCGAAGCGCGTCAGGATTAATGAAGGTAAGTTGTCATATACTATAGTCAAGATTGACATTCATGTTCGATATAGGGAACTACACTGTGCCATCGGCACTTTACGATCCTCATGCATGGGAAATCCTTCGCAAGTTCCTCACCAGCGACATGTCGATGGGTGAAATGGATGCCGCTCTTGAATCACACCTCAGCAGTCGATTCTCTGCAGACGACTGGTCAAAACCCTGACGTCTGTTGTTCTCCAGTGACGGAGATAACCAACAGCCCTTGGCTAACTTGATCGAACTGAAGATCAAGTACATACCCGAGCCCGAATCCCCACAAACCTCACCCATTCAACAATCGCGTAAACCTCACAAAGTAAGTGAATCATAACTTTTAATTAGATGGATTAAACAATAAATGTAGCAGAAAAATCCATATATCATTGATGAGGCCGAGGATGATGATGTTGGTGAGGAGGAGGAGGGGGAGGAGGAGGAGGAGGAGGAGGAGGAGGAGGAGGAGGAGAGGGATGGAGATGGAGATGGAGATGGAGATGGTCCGTCTGCATGGTCGCCGAAGGTTACACGTTTGTTGGGCCCGTCAGCGAAACATTGGTTGGTTGCAACCTTCAACAACATGGTTACTCGATTCGAACAGAATCCGACCAGCTCGTCACACAGTCGCCAGGACCTCACTGAAAGCAGAATGTATCTACTTCATGTTCAAAGTAGGTCTATCCTTCATTGTGTAGTATATTACTCATTGCATCTCAGGAACCGCCACTGAATATATAGCTGCACACCTCTGGAAAAGCTTTCCCGTTACTGTGTCAGCTTGGATACCAGGCCAGCTTTATGTGGTTTTGGACAGTCTGAAAACCATTGCACAATCGCTGCCTTCCTCTCTTTATCTGGCCGTGAAGGAGTATATCTGCGTCATGGATGAAGAACGCGAAGCAGTCAAATGTTCACGAGCCAAGCTTCCCGACCCGGTGTGGGTAAGGATCACAAAGGGCAAGTACAAGGATGACATAGGCAGAGTCTTCAAATCCAACGAGGATTTGGTCGAAGTCTTACTTGCTACATGTGAATTCCCCTATAAAATGCCCCAGGGATATTCCCCTATAAAATGCCCCAGGGATCTCGAGCGCTGCTTGAGCGATCTCGTCTTCCGGATAACAAGGCAGTGTCAGACATCATTCAGGATGGCAAAGTAGTAGGATGCATGTATAAAGGGCAAAGTTATTACAAGGGACTTCTACTAAAAACTTTCCACCGCGATCATTTAGAACTTCTTGCCTCGCCTCATGTTAACGACATCCAACACCATTTGGAATCTGGGTGGGACATACCTTTCCTGAAAAGCACTGTGGTGGCATTCTTGATGCAATTTTTGCGTATGGGCGATTGGGCCAGGGTCGTCAAAGGCTCTCTTTGTGGAGAGCTCAGTCAGGTCATCTCGACTGACCATACTTGCAGTTCTGCGGGCTTGGAGTTCACCCTCGATGGATGTCTTCAAGAAATAGAAGTTTGGCTCCAGGACATAGAACAACTCTTTCAGATTGGCGACACAGTTAAAGTCATAGCTGGTCCATACTTGGGTTTGGAAGGACACGCCATCCAAATATGCGAGGACGTGGTTCACGTTTGCCAAGAGACTACCAAGGAAGTGGTAAGTATCTTGCAGAACTAATCCTGTTGGAGGACTGTACTAACTCCCTATGTATAGGTGGAAGTTTCGAAGTATTACTTGGATCGGCGTCCTTTGAAGCACACACTCAATTTGCACCTGCCAATGCAACAACATTTCAAGCCTCCCTCCGACTCAGACTCAATCGAAATCAGTGATCATATACAAATCCTTGGCGGGAAACACAGAGGGAAATGCGGCATCGTGGATTGGTTTTCTAAAGGAGAAACCAATTTGTGGTTCCGTGATATCTTCACTATGGACGACACCAGTGTCGGCCTCTCGACTATCTCAGTTCCCGTCACGATGGTTCAGCGGACAAATCTTGTCCAGACAATTCAATTCACAAAGGAAAAAAGCTACAATATCAGGCCTGGAGACGCTGTGGGTGTCGCCCGAGGGCCGGAGTTTGGCACGAAAGGGCTGGTGCATCGTGTAGACTTTCCAAACGCTCGGTTGATCATTCTATGTGACGGTGACAATTTGCTGGTAAGTATCATTAATTTCCACTCGAGTGTTTCTGAATTGTGACAGCTCAATGTTCCAATCAAATTTGTTGTCAAACTACACAACGCCAGCTTGGATTCTTTCAAGAAGGATATCGGTCAGGAAGTCTTCATTATTCAGGGCGATTGGAAGGGCTACCGAGGCACTCTCCACAGTCTTTCCATCGAGACTTGCACTGTTGCTGTGCGTGGGCAGCAGTACACCACGCTCAAACTCTATGAAGTTGTTACAAGGTGAGTGACATGCATGTTTTTGTGGTGATTTAAAGGTTGACCAATATTAAGGTATGGAATGAGGTTAAATGGTTCCATACTTGAAGGTCTGGAGTTCGTTTCGTTCTGCGAGATGCGGAAAAGATCGTACGTGGCCCCGCCACCTCGAAGCACCACTCCACCCATCGAACAAGTTCCCTCGAGCTCGTCGGCTTCGATCATGGATCCCGGTCCTTTGCCATCCAACGGGTTGTCTGCCTGCACCACGAGTCTGAGGGGTGCTGATTTGGATCATGACCCTTCATCGAGCATCAATCCCAGCTCATCATCATCACTCCAGGTGTGGAATGTTGACGAGCTCGACATCCAGGACAGCATGGATGCCAGAATAGAGAAACTCCGAGACATCGGTAAGCCCTCAAGGGAAGCATCACAACCTCTACTCATCTTGTTGTAGGCCTGCTACCTTGGCTGATGACCAAGGAGTTTTCTTCCAAACTCTTCACATATCACGTGTTGTTCAAGGTCTCAGTGAAGTTCATGAATGGTAAACTGCAGAAACGGTTTGTGTCAACGGCTTGTCCTGACCCGTTCTGCGGTGAAAATGGGCCTGCACCCGAAGGTTTCATGGCTGTATTCTGCACATCCAACAGTGCAGGTGCTGCACTTGAACACTATCACATCCCTGCCAGTGACTTGAGCCCAGCTCCTCCATGCAAGAAAAATCAAGAAATCCTTATTCTGGATGGGGTTCATCGCAGGCTTATACGAACTGTAACAAAGTGTGAAATCACCAAGAAAAGCACTGTTGAAGTTCAGATCACACCTACGCTTACCGTAACCTTGCGTTCCAATCAGATATGTCTGGTGGAACCTGCTCAAAACCTGATGCAGTAGACTATGTATGTACTCTACTATACAAGAATCTAATTTCCCAAATTATTGGGACAAGTACAACTGGACATATATCCCCTCTACTTCAACTTGCAAAACTTTGTAAGGCGTTGATTTTGTAAATGACAGACACAACCTGTGACAATCTGCTGCTATTTTTCCCTTCGTTACTGACCTAAGGGAGGAAACAAAGCCACATCAACTTTATGTCCGTCTGGACCTCTGCCGCAGAGAGGGAAAACAAGGCTGGCCACTTCAATTATCCAAATCTTTGTCTCATGCTCGTATAATTTTAGTATTTCTAGTTCTGCAGGTGCTGTTCTGGCACCTTCAAGACATCTTATCTCATCTGCTGAGATATGCCTGAACTTACGAGGTAAGCAAACTGCTTGTATTCTATTCCCAGTAATGATTTGGACTCGGCTAGCAAGGAGCGTGAGACAAAAATATCCAACTTGCAAGGCAAAGTCTTGTGAAGTCCTCTGTATGTCCTTTACTCTATCATGTTGTGATTAGCAATCCAAGATGGTGGAGTGTCTTTTGGGTACTTTTAACAGTAACAGGCAATGGAACAGGAATAGATAATGCTGTTGTCTATACAGAGGTATGTGGGGCCGCAACGTTCTTAACATTGTACTGACCGTTACCTCTGAATAGCATGAAATGCGGCAACTCAGTTAGCACAACCCGCCCCAGTGCAGTAAGTGCCACCGGCAATGCCTCAATACATGGACTGTATGCAAATGCCCCAGGCATCAATGCCACCAAATGGTCAAATGTCTAACCGGCTTCTTTGCCAGGTAACCAGGCCCACTGCAAAATGGCACCTAGGGCCCCATGCCATTCCCAATGAACCATCCTCAAACTAATGCCACCATTTCCGATGGAATGTTCATCCAGATGTCCTGGTACTCCCAGTCAAGGTGGTATGATGCAACGCAGTCCATTGAGGCAGCCCACCAGACACCATCGAACGATCCAAATCTGGGCATGCTTAGGCACACATGGCACTGCACCCCCAACTCCAAATACCATCGACTCGAGCATCACACAGTCCCATGCTCCAAATGAGACACCTCCAGTACCTCCGGTTCTGAATCCTGCGAGCCAACCACAAACCAATCTATCCAATCTACCACCTAAATTCATGTCTTCGGACTTCGTTCAATCGATGTTAGCATTGGAGGACCTAGACTCATCCATGTTATGGACAGACTTTGAGCAAGACTTCCCTGAATGGTTCATGGTTCAATCCGACCATGTGGATCTCAAGTAAACTAAGATATAATCTTTTCGGTGCTATGTGTCTGTTTTATTCCTCATGCTTATCAAACATCTTTGCCTCAAATCACACATGTACGTGTTTTTACACTGATCCCTTGTTTCACTTCACATGTAATCAGCATGCCTTAATTATCGCAAAAGCTGTAGTGACATCTCAGGAGCGCCCACCTTGACCAGCAGCCTCTTCATGAAAAGCTGTATGACTCGCTGATAAGTGAGCTGCAACTTTCCTGGAATCTAGGTGTCCTATCTGACAGTGACACAGCAAGGAGAAAACGGTGGACCTTTAGTGACAACTTCAACAGGAATGTGAGCCTTTCCACCCCAATGCTTTCACACCCTCCTTACACGAATTGCAGCTCAAACTCTGGGCCTCCCCAGCCACCAGAACCTCACGTACAGGAAAATACTTTCAATGGTTCACCCAAAGGTGCCTTAGCTGCGTAAGTTCCACTCAGTCACAATCTCAAACATATTCATATCATCTTAGTGGGGCACAAAAGGTTGTAGTGCAGGACGACCACCCAAGTCTAAGTGAAATGTGAACAGTCAAATAAGCCAAGGGGTCACAACTGACGATACTATGCCTGCATAGTGAATGTCATGAGGCAAATGTTAGACATTCTCAAGAACTCAACAATTGCCTCGAAGATCAGCAAGGACAACCACTCATTTTCGGGCAGCATACAAAAGAGAGTCGCCGAGGAACACAATGAGTTCCTTGAGCGATACTATGATGACAAAGACATCGTCTTAGTCATTGTAAGTTTCGCATGCCCACCTTTGCCTTGTGTTGGAATTGATGTTCAATCAGTTTGGTCTGTTCTCCACGACAACACGGCTTTTATTGTGGCCATAGAGTCGAATCTCAGTCCAGGCCCCAACAACACCACGCATACCCTTCTCACACAGCCCGTCCAAATCAGACTCGCCAACTTCACTACAGCGGGGTCTATGCCCGCAGTACCAGCATCCACATGGTCGCCCTCTATGGCGAATATAAGGATCCAGACAATCACACACATGAGCTTGTCCATGAGTTTGCTCACTGCTTTTGGGGCCTTGCTGGGCAAGCAGTGCCTCTGGTACTATACTAAGTCGCCCAGATATAGCCAAGGCTTGGATTGAAACCACGGTCTTCGGTTTTTTGTTTTATACCCTGACAGTGATGGCAGCTTTGGTATGTTCCGCGTGTCCATTTCAGATGCCGATATCGACGGCATCGTGCATATTGATGATAAGATCATTTTCAAGTTCCAGTCTGAATCAAAATTGCAGAGGCCCTACCTCCAATGGTCATTCTGGCCACGCCGTATCTTCAGCAGCTGGCGATGTCAGCACCCCATAAGTTCCATTTTCTTAAGCGTGCAAAATTTTTGACCATTTCTTGCTAGGTGTACTGCATGTTCTGTTATGCGGCCTGCTATACGGCCTATTTGTCTTGTGTATTATATGTTTTAAACTAGCAGGTAACATTCCTTAGTACTATTTCATAGCACGCCCAGTGCTCATATCACTCCAGAGTGTGTTTTCGCGGCCTGCTTGTTCGCGTGGTGCTGTCTTCAGGCATTAACCAGCACATTTCAGTGCCTTCTACCCTGGCCTCCATCGATAATGCAGACATGGTTTTGACCGATTTCTCCCCTGCTATCCTTACCACCGTTTGTCCGCAACCGGTGAGGGTGAGGAATGATAGCTGCATGCTAAGGGGGAAGAGTGGGGAGTGGGCTCTCAAGTGCTCCTCTGGATACGAGTGGAAAATTGTCCCAAGGGGATTGCTACTGAGAAAGATTCCTCTAGTGAAAGGTGAGGGGGATCTATAACCAGTGATTCGGTCTCGAGGCCTAAGTGGGACACTAGTGCAATTAATGTACTCAAAAGCGAAGAGCGCTGGCTAAACGCGCCTATACGCGCTAATAGTGCGGAAAGTGCGGAAATGCGCGCTTCAATGTCAAAGCGCACTTTGTGCGATCACAACGGAGTGCTTCAAGTGGAGGTGGCAACCAATGGGGGAATCAGGACTTTGATAGATGTGGAAGCAGACACTTAAGGGTGTCCAAGTGCCAATTGGAGTGAAACTGGTGTATTCAGATATAAACTCGAGCTATCCACTTAGATGGTGGTGGAACGGAAGTAGGTGACAGGAAAACGAACATGGTGACGTGTAGGTACGCTAAGCGAGTTCCCAGGGCTCGGAACCGAATAGGAAGTACTAAGGTGAGTGGTGAGGTAAGTCAGGGTCCATAACGAAATATGATGATAAGTACTAGTGCCTGCGTGATGGAGCATGAGTTCTGATGAAGGAAAAACACATCAATGGACCTTGGAGGACTAGGACGGGACATGCGGAGGACAGGCGACGGATCCTAAGGAAGTGCGATGGAGTGCACCGTAACACGCTGGTACGCGCCAAAGCGCGCATAGCGCAGAAGTCAGGTTTGAAGCGCATTGCGAGGATAGTGGGTGCATCATGAAAAGGCGCGAAATTGGCCCATATGCGCCTGCAGAGACACGAGTCTCTACATCTCCTGGGGACTTGGCTACTGACTGTCCTCAGTCAGTCCATTGTAGCGTGAATTGACTTAGAAAAAGTTGTGGATGCGAAAATCACGTGATCATGGGAGTTTCACCAAATTTGGAAAAGTGGTTGAATTGATGAAAAACATGTCGCGCTTCTCTTCTTCTGTCTTATCCATCTCATCAGTGATCTGCCTCTCAACAAGATGGCACCTTTCAACTCCTCCTTGCTTGCCCTTTCTCCTACTCCTGAGCCTGTCATGTGCCCTACCTCTCCAGCCAAGGAAGCCGGCTCACCAGTCCAAGAGGTGCCAGAGACTGAGCAGCAAAAGTTACTCCGCTCTTGGGTCGCGCTATTGCAGGCGCTGGACACCCAAGTCAAGATCATCCCTGGTGATGGCCCTGAGTTGTTTGAGGATAGAGAGACCTGGACGCGCGGATGGAGCCAGCTGTCTGTGAGTGGCCTCTATTGGGTCCTCCTGAGTGCTAAGCAGCCCACTTGTAGGTGCAACTCGCGGAGTCTGCCACTATAGTGGAGCGCTTGAAGATGGAACTTGAATTTGACGATGTGGGAAGGACGATATTGGAGGAGGGTAAACGCGCCTATAGGATCTTCTCCAAGGAGATTTGCGAGATCAAGGAGAGGGCTGTTGCGGACCCCCCTCCTAGGACACCACCGCGCCCCAAGCGCTTACTACAGAAAATGGTAGCGGAGGTTATCCTACCTGGGTCTAAAGGCAGTGGGGGAAAGCTGGTGGAGGTATGTGATTGTTTCCTCTTCTCCTGCGCGTTTAACTGGTATGGCTACACTTAGCGGTCTGGTGGGCATCCTGAGGCGCCTAGCTGCCTGCGCTGTCAGAGTGTGGGGCTGAAGTGCGATGGAGAGCCTGGACATCGTTGTCCTGCTTGCACCTCTGCCAGGAGGCCCTGTTCATGTTCGCGCAAGAGTGCGTTTCTTCCTCTTGCTAGCGCGTTTTTACTGATAGCGTGTGTACTGGTAGGGAAACCTAAGAAGGCTGGTGCTCCTCGCAAGGCAGGGTCTGCTCCTAACACGTCTCTCCCGGCTGGGTCTGTGCCTGGCTCTGTTCGTCGTCCCGCTTCGTCTGTTGCCAAGGATGTCATGGATGTCAATTCATCCGGATCTGGAGAGTCTGAGGTCGAGGAGAAGGAGGTGCCCATTCGCGCTATCAAGGCCTTGCCTTCTCGCGCGGTAAAGGCTGACAAGGGTAAGGGTAAGGGAAGCGTGCCCAGTGTTCCTACCGATGGCACTGATGAAGTCGAGAGTGAGGTGGAGCACCTTAGAGCTGAGAATGAACATCTGAAGAACATCATCCGCTCAATGCGCCAAAGTGGGCGCAGTCAGCAGAGTTGCCTCATCGCGCTGTCTAACCAGACCTATACCATATCCACTGAGCTGGCGTGTTTGGATGATGAACTCGCCTTCCTCAACTAGTCTATCCTGTGGTCCTGGTGCCAAAGCGCCTGTAGAATAGTCCATGCCATCCTCGTGTCGCGTCGCATGTCCGTGTCCTCGTCCTGAGTCCAAGTCCACTGGGCCTATATATTATAAGAGAGATTCGTGAATATAATTAAACGCGTAAGAGAAAGTCATAAGAAACAAAACAAAGCAATGGTCGTGCGGGTTCGCGCCCGCCTTATCTTCTTTGTGCATCTTCCTTCGTCTATTCCTTTCGTAAGCCCTGCGTGTTGTGATGATTAGTGAGGAGTGCGCGTAATATTTATAGTAAAATGTGCGCGGCGCGACTGCGCGCGTTTGAAATTGAATGTCTAGATGGTTGATTAGGTGCGCGCTTTGCGGTATGGATGCTTAGCTATGTATAATTTGGCGGTTTAGTGCGGTTTGGACGGGTATATGATAGAGTCTGTTTGGTGGTATGTTCATGGCAATGCACGTTATATGGGACAATTAGAGAGTAGGAAAAAGATCACCGGTCGAAACCCGGGGTAAAACAGAGGATATTGTACGGAGGTGTTTTTTTTTTGTTGTTATATGTTTTCTGGAGGGAGTCGTGTACGGGGTCGAGGGTATTTACGGGTAGAGTGTTGGGAGGTGTGCGGGAGGTGGTAGTATGCGCTATTCGTCAAACGTGCTCTCGGGATCTTCTTCGTCTGGTTCTATGCCATCTTCTCGCGCGATGCAATCTAGGCTTTCGTCATTCATCCCCGTGATGCTAGTTACCGTGATGCGCTCTTTGCTGCGCAGATAATAGGGAATGATGCGAAATGCCGCGTATTGTAGCTTTGAGACTGTGCCATCCAACTCTGCTAACAGATATGAGCCTCCTTTCGTGTGACGCACGACAATCATTGGTCCCAGATACTGCGGTTTCGTCTTCTTGCTAAGCTCGTACTCGACCTTTGAGTTACGCACTAGCACTAGCGCGCCTGGCTTAAAATCGTAGTCTTTGATCGAGGCGCGAAAGCGCTTCTCGAAATCGCGGACAGAGTTGAAACGCGCTTTCACTACCTTATCTTTGATAGCGTCAAGATCCTCTATGTGCTTCTGCAATTGGCGCACGCGCCATGCTATGAGGTCAATGGTGGTAAATGCGCCTCGCTCTGGTAAGGGTGCTAAGAACGTTGCTTCTGCTAGGTCAAAAGGAAAAATAGGTTCAACGCCATGGACCATGAAATAAGGTGATAAGCCTGTCACCTTATGCACAGTAACGCGCTCTGCCCAAAATACTAATGGTGCGACTTGGTACCAGCAGGAATCATCCCCTTTGCAAGTTTTCATGATGGCCTCCCGGACATCAAGATGCCGGCGTTCGACTATGCCATTAGCTTGAGAATTATATGGCGAAATGCGGATTGGGTGGATTCCATATTTCTCCGCGAGTGCATTATCAGTAACCAGCTCAGTAATGGGACCCCATCTGCATAGGAGATCCTTGAATATGAACACTTGCAGCGTCTTGGTATTCTCTCTGCGTACCATGCGCCATTCGGGATATGATGTGAGCGCACAACGTGCTTGCACGATATTTTCGAATCCGCCCACTTTAGGCATCTTCATCGTGTCAATATGCACTTTGCGAAACAAACCTCCTGGGATGGGTACTGTTGGCGGTATATGAAGTCTGCACATCTGGCGCACTTGGCACTCATGACATGTGCGCGCGTACCATTTGACGTCGTCGGTGATGAAAGGCCACCAGAACCGCAAGAGCAACCACGCGTGTACAGTGTATATACCCTTGTGTCCTAGATTGTCATGCACCTCTTTCAAAATGCGATAGCATTTCTGGGGCTCAAGCACCAATTAGTGTTTCCCTTGATGGTTCCTACACCATAGATTATCTTCCAGAATAAAGAAGCGTGCCGCATAATTGACAAATGCTTGAAATTCATCATCTGAAAGGTCAGTGGGTCTTTCGTGCGAAAGGAGAAATTGCCTGGTTGCGACTATTTTCTCGTCTAGAATTTGCGCTGTTGGAGAACGAGGAATCTTTGGTTCCTCTGAATCGGTTTTGACGATATCTAGAAAAACGCACATGTCTGGTAACCGCATAAGCTGTCACACATATGGTGCGTTATGCACTGTGCACGTTATGTGCGCGCATGCCGCATCGACTTGGTGCGTCCTTTCATTCAGGAGCGTGATTCCAAACGAGTAAGCGCGATCTATCCAATCTTCATGATCATCATCTTCAACGGGATCTTCATCTATTGGGGGTCTCCTTGAGAGGCCATCAATGCCTGCGTGTTTTGCAGCGGGAACATGAACAAGAACAAATTGGAACAAGAGAATACCCGCGATCCATCGGTTGATGGTCGCATTGGGCTGCAAATCAGGATTATTGATCATACCTTTGATATACTTCGCGTCAACTTCAACCATAAGATTCGTGATGCCAAATATGTATATGTGCACTGCGCGCAATGCGCGAAAGAGTCCGCAGAGCTCTAGCTTGGCCTGGGAGTAGCGACTCTCGACTTTGGTGAGTGCGATCGACCCAAAATGGTTTGGATAACGCTTCCCGTCTTCGCCTATTTTCAGCAAGATAAATCCCACCGCAACGACCGAGGTATCAACTGCTAGAATGACTTCACGACCGCATTCATAATCCAGCCGTCACAGTGCGGGGGACTCTAATACAGAGTCCTTCAGCATTTGCATTGCTTCCCGATGCTCAGGTCCAAACTCGAAGGGCACATCTTTCCTGGTAAGGTTGATCAATGGGCGCGCTATGTGCAAGAAATTACGGATGAAGATGCGTGAAACTCCACATGTGCCCAGAAACCCGCACACATGCGTCGCATTCTTGGGTTCTGGCCAATCGCAAATCTTTTGGACCTTGGAGTCCTCTGGCACTTGGCCCTCAAATGTGCACAAGTGCCCAACAATGATTGCACTTGGCGCAGCTAAAACAAATTTAGTAGCGGATATGGTGGCGCCTACGTTCTCCAGGCGCTGAAGAATGCGATTGAGCACAATGCAGTGCTCCCATATGAAGCGACGGATGCCTGGGTTGGCAGGTATAGTCTCATAAGAGCCATCCGCACGCTGGTAGCGCGTTTTCACCAATTTGACAGGCACATCGTCTACAAAGGGCGACGTATAATCCGGAATTTCATGCTGAAGGATAAAAGCAGTGTCGCCCTGATAGACCTGTACAGCATTAGCATGCCCTTGTGGCAACGTTGTCAGCCTATGAGGGCCTAGTGGCATTCCAAAGGTAGTCAAATTGCGTGATTCCTCGTGAAGAGCGCGTTGATCATATCCTGAATATAAATCCATCATACCATATACAGCGTATCCTGCAAATGACTCTGCTAAGTGCTCCACAAAGGGTGGCACTGATGCGTTGCGAATCGTAACCGCATTGAGCGGCTGTAAGTCGTGGACTAAGCGCAGTGATTTGCCATCCTTCTTGACGACGCAAAACCAGCGCGAGCGATATGCAGCAGTGGACGGCTCGTATACTCCTGACGTGATATTCTCCTTGATGATGTGTATAACTTTGCCAAGTGTTGAGGGAGGGATAGGAATATTCTGCTGAGACCAGGGGGTGTGTGGTGCAGTCGGAATCTTGTACGGCGGAAAATATGTCTCGTTGAGGCGACCTCATTCAGAGGCACCACATGCAAATGCAAGCTCATGAGTGCGAACAAGCCAGTGGATAAGCTTTAGCTCTTCTGGCCATAGCCATTTCGCAGGATCTAGATCAAGCTTGTCAGTGCGCTCGCGCGTGAAGTGGACACCTGGAATAAATTCGGGAGGATGAGTTGGCAGTTCTGGCATGCCAGCCAACGGGTCTGCAGGTAACTGGCGCACTACCCTATACTCTGGTGGCATAGTGGTAGGCACTGTGCACACTTTCTTCGCCACTGGCTTATAGACCAGGGCGTGGCGCGAACAATCATATGAATAAACGGATGAGAAGGTGTCTATGGATGCCTTGTCTAAAATGGAGCGGGTCGAGGTCAGATGCGCGTATTGCGCTGAATAATGCGATGGCAATGATAACGGAATAATCGGAACAGATGATGAAGATGCGCTGTGCGAGAACACAGAAACAGATGCGATGTTGCTCCTTAAGAGCTGAGAATGCGAATCTTCCACGCGCGCTTCGGAATGAAAGAAGGATTGAGCGTCCTTGCAAGACGGAAACATATACCAAGGCGGGGTCATATAAGACGGATAGGTGTCTCCCCGCAAATTCTGCAGATCATCGATATCTAAAAACCCTTCTCCTCCTCTTTGCACGGCTTAGGCGTGTGTTGTGGGCATGGAAGCCCACTTACACAACGTCCACAGCGCTTCACCCATTGCTGGGTGGGAAGGCGCAGCTCCTTACGCGTATTGGGATCAGTTAGTAGGATATCTTGATCACCATTGGGGAGGTCGAATGTGCGGCAGGCGGTGAGCTTGAAGAATGGTCGTCCTAATAGAATCTCGAAATTTGGGCGTTCGGTGACTTGCACTTGGAAGTACATAGGCCCGGCGCCAAAGTCGAGTGGTATGTTCTCTACTACTCCCAGGGTTGAGTCCTTCAACGTGTTGACAGATTCCATATTGAGGTGATGGTCTGCACGCAGGCCTACACCTAACGATCTCCAGACCTCCTTCGGCATCACTACTACTTCGGCGCCTTGATCAAGAACGCAGGTAAGTACCCGCCCTCCAATCGTAGCCGCGCGAATGCAGCGCAATGGCGCGAAATGGTCTGCAACTACTTTGCCGTCATCACTTCACAACCGATCTTGGTCGAATGCCTGCATGAACTCCTCTGTCGTTTCCTGGCTGGATAATTCGTTGACAGATACTGTGCCTATGGTAATGCACTTATTGGTCGTGAGGTCGCAGAATTGTTTGCGGACGTCTGGTGAAATGGCGAGGAAATCGCGCACTGGGATATTGATGCTGCTTTCAAGGAGGTGCTCGATTATGCGCTTATCGGCTTCCTTATCCTCAAGCACCCATAAATTCCTGTAATGAGTAGATGATGATGACGCAGAGGGCGCGTTAGCAGATGACGACAATGCACTATTAGATACTTTGGGTGTCTCTTGTGGCTTGGCAGCTGATGTAGAGGGCGTTGCAACAGTTTTCATGCGCTCTGGTGCCTTGCCTTTGTCTGACGAAGCTTGTACGGCAGGAGAGACTATCTCTACCGCATCAGAGGCTTGCCTAGACGCAGGCCCAGGGCGTGCGCAAGGCTCGCTGGAGACTTCTACTCCGTCAAATCACACTGCTTTACCTTTGGGGGCGTAAGGTCCATTCCCCTTCTTCTGATCGCACTTTGCAGTCGCTAGCGCTAATGCCTGTGTAGCGCACAGCACTTCGAGATCTTCATCATCTACGTCTGAATCCGCGTCCGTGATGGTGTGCATGAACGCAGACGAGTCAACTTCTATCACTGCGTCGACATCAGGATCAGCGCGGACAAAGATGCCAGCGGTTACACTTGCGCTTGGAAGCGCCTGGTCTGCCTGCTGAGTGGCAATATGATGATCAAGTCGCTCTTTCAGCGTCCCTTCGTGTGGTTTCCCCGGGATCCATCTACCGCTTGGCAATACTAATTTGTTGCTCTCCTCACTTACCTTACACTTCCCAGCGTCAATATACGCCATCTTTTCGTGACAGCGACTAAGGAAATGTTCGCCACTTCTGCAGAACATACACCCTTGTGCCGCATAATTGCCGCTACGAGTGGCCTGGCATTCCTGTTTGACGACTGCGCCAGTCGCGGGTTTCTGGTATACTGGCGCTTGTGAACTCCCGGCCCATGGCGATGGTGACGGGGTTTGCGTGCCTATTGGTAATGCTGCTACTGACGCAATACCTGGGAGCAAAAAGCGCGCAGCTGCACTCACGTCTTGCATAGGGTAAGGATCGTCTGGATGGTGATCTGGGAACTTGATCATCATGCGGTTGCAAATTTGCTGTTGCACGTCTGAAGGGAACCCCTCCAACAACAGTCAGTTTGTCTCTGCCTTACCAACGCGATCATTCTTCTCAAGGATCTGCAACACCTTCTTGAATCGGCAGCAATACTCTCCTTCCACCTCTACATCTGGCATTGGTGCGCAACTCTGATTGCGTGAAACTGTCTGTAGGTCAGCTATCGTGATGCGCTTATTTCTTTCGCATCCAGGATACAAATCCTTGATTGCTAAAATAAAGGTGTCATAGTCGCCTTTAGTAGCTTCAGGTATACCGGCCCAAAGGTCCCTATCATCAGTGGGCACGTATCTTATGAGACCTTTGATGCGATCTGCGCCCGCCAAATTTGCCTGATCGGCAAGGTCTTCATAATCAGCGATAAAGGTTAGCAAACTCCAATCTTTCCCGTCAAACTTGGGCGCTTTATCAGTGGCGCGCCCAGGCATTCTGAAGGGAACTGCTGCCATGCTTGCTTGTGGTGGGTTAATGGGTAAAATGGGTTGAGAAGGAGGAATCGATAAAGCAGGCGCTTGGGTGGTTTGAGCAATAATTGCTTTCTTTGATTTAACCAGTTTGTGTGCAGGGGGAGTGTCGATGTCTTCCTGCTTGATTGGCTGTGCTTCTGCTGTACGGGTTGTGCTTGAGTGCGCGTCTGATGGTCTATGAGAGATCTCGCTAAAAGCGGTTAGCGTGGTTAAGGAGGAGAGAGTACTAGCGCTTGAAGGGGTTATGCGCTTGGGTGTGCTAATGAAAGCACCAGGGGGTAGGTTCCTCGGGTTATCTTGTGCTTCGAATTCATTGGACGATTCGCCTTTCGCGGAGTCTTTCGGAGAAGGCTTGACAGGCGAGGCGGGGGTACGCGGGTTTGGCGTGAAGAGTGAGAGAACTGGGCGTATGGGTTCTGAGGCGTGTCTTGCATGGTTTCGGGGAACTGGAACAAGGATCTCTTCTGCTTCTGCGACTCGCGGATCTGAAAATGCGGTATTGAATTCTTTGATGGCTTCTTCTCTTTCTTTGCGTCCCTTAGTAGGCCTGAGTGACCTGCTATTTTTCTCAGATGATCCCCTTGCGGTGGGCTCCAGTTGAGGGCGAGGAATGATAGCTGCGTTCTAAGGGGGAAGAGTGGGGAGTGGGCTCTCAAGTGCTCCTCTGGATACGAGTGGAAAATTGTCCCAAGGGGATTGCTACTGAGAAAGATTCCTCTAGTGAAAGGTGAGGGGGATCTATAACCAGTGATTCGGTCTCGAGGCCTAAGTGGGACACTAGTGCAATTAATGTACTCAAAAGCGAAGAGCGCTGGCTAAACGCGCCTATACGCGCTAATAGTGCGGAAAGTGCGGAAATGCGCGCTTCAATGTCAAAGCGCACTTTGTGCGATCACAACGGAGTGCTTCAAGTGGAGGTGGCAACCAATGGGGGAATCAGGACTTTGATAGATGTGGAAGCAGACACTTAAGGGTGTCCAAGTGCCAATTGGAGTGAAACTGGTGTATTCAGATATAAACTCGAGCTATCCACTTAGATGGTGGTGGAACGGAAGTAGGTGACAGGAAAACGAACATGGTGACGTGTAGGTACGCTAAGCGAGTTCCCAGGGCTCGGAACCGAATAGGAAGTACTAAGGTGAGTGGTGAGGTAAGTCAGGGTCCATAACGAAATATGATGATAAGTACTAGTGCCTGCGTGATGGAGCATGAGTTCTGATGAAGGAAAAACACATCAATGGACCTTGGAGGACTAGGACGGGACATGCGGAGGACAGGCGACGGATCCTAAGGAAGTGCGATGGAGTGCACCGTAACACGCTGGTACGCGCCAAAGCGCGCATAGCGCAGAAGTCAGGTTTGAAGCGCATTGCGAGGATAGTGGGTGCATCGTGAAAAGGCGCGAAATTGGCCCATATGCGCCTGCAGAGACATGAGTCTCTACACCGGGTGCAACATCCAATGATGGTGGTCCTGACTACTTCTTTAGTTGTGATCATGACTTGTGCTATCTCCAACTGATCTTTGCCTTCACGAGGAATTCACACTGGCGCCTCCATCTGCATTACCAAATAGATCGGGCCACCATGATGACCGTAGTGTGGTGCAAATCCATGCCTTTTACTTTGCTGGTATCTTCCTTTGCATGACATCTGAACAGGTGTCCGCCACATCACTCAGTTCTATTGGCAATACAACCAACGAATGCAGGCACGACCAGCGTGATTTTTCGATGCTTGCTGATCATTGATGTCTTAGTATTCTTTCTGCCTTTACACTTAATACCTCCCTCGTACTCAATGTCTGGGATGTTGGAGGCCAGGACAAGATTCGACTGCTGTGGAGACATTATTACACAGGCACTGAAGGGCTTGTGTTCGTCATCGATAGCCAAGACCAAGAGAGAATCGATGAAGCAAAACAAGAATTCCATCGCATATTGAGTGATCGAGAGATGAAGGAATGTCTACTGCTCGTGTTTTCAAACAAACAGGATCTTCCTGGAGGTACAGTGAGTCGTTTATATGCTCTTGGATAAAGGCTCATTTGTTTTCTAGCTATGTCACCCGCCGAGGTGACAGAAAAATTGGGTCTTCACCGCATGTGGCATCGCTCTTGGTATGTCCACCCAAGGTCAGCATTCCGTTCACTCCAGGAGAACATTATTTACTCCATGTACCGCAGTTGTGCCACGACGGGTGAAGGATTGTTTGAAGGCCTTCAGTGGCTGAACCAGAACGTGAAGAAACGCCAGCCATGAACGATGCAGCAGAATACGCAAGACCTTGATACCCCCGTCAATACTACCCTACTTCGATACAACTGTCTTCGTCTTGTTGACAACCATGCTATGCTCTCTATTATGGCCTGCACGACTCTGCATGTATGACAGACTACCTATTCTATGTCTGAGCTTGTCTTCTTCATTCAGCCCTGCATTTTTTTCTTGCTTGGTTCTAGATACATCTGAGCGCTTTTCTGTTCTTCGGGTGTCTTGATCTCTGCATCTTAATGGATGGTTTTGCTCTTTGATGTGACGATACATTCCTCTTCATACCTGATTACCGTATAATTTGCCATGGGCATAGCGACCAAGAACATCAACACATGGTGACCTCTAAATGTCGTACTCGCTCCAAGTCCACCTCATCCTCATGGGAGCAAGTACTAATGTACTCCACTTCTTGCATCATTGTTTTTTTTTGAATTATCATGCTATCAGGCTTGCGATGGGCTATTGTGCAGTAAACTAGAGGTTTTGCGACGAGCAACATTGCTGTTGACGGTTTTACGGGTGCAGTGGGAAATACACCATTGGTGAGGGGGTCACCGCACGATTGAGAAGACAGTGGATTCCTATCTAACACCATGGTCAGATCTATTTCAAGATGCTCTCGGAGCAGACAGGAAGCAAGATATATGGGAAGGCCAAATTCCAACATCCTGGAGGCAGCATTAAAGACCGTGCTGCTGTCGGTATATTTCTGGATGCAGAGGAGAAGGGTCAGTGAGTGGGAGTAGCACATAGCGCAATAAGCATTAACGTCGAGTATGTATGCAGCATAAAACATGGCAGAACTGTTGTTGAGGGTACTGCAGGCAACACTGATATTGGTCTTGCCCATGTCTTTAGGGCCAAGGGTTACAAATGTGTTATATTCATGCCTAACACTCAGGTGAAGTCAAGCAAACCACCTGGCTACTGTTTCCTTTGCTAATGCTTTGATACTCAGAGCCAAGAGAAGATTGATCTTCTCAGCATGCTCAGTGCCGAAGTGCACCCAGTACCTGCAGTTCCCTACAAGAATCTATTGAACTATAATCACCAGGCGAGGGAGTATGCTGAAAAGCTGGAGAATGCCATATGGACAGACCAATTCGATAATACCGCCAATGTGTATGCACCAGTACCAGTTGAGCATACAAAACCATTGATGTCACCCTTCGTCTGTTCCCATATTTCGGGTCCAGTAGAGGTATAGTGTGGCACTCTGGCTGGAGTTGGCAGGTGTCTGAAGGAGAAGAACCCCAAGATGCAGATATGGCTCGCCGATCCGCCTGGCAGTGTCTTGTACAAATATGTCTCTTCTGATGGAAAGCTTGTCGAGCATGGCGGAAGTTCCATCACAGAAGGTTAGACTTTTTCTATCTACCATGAGTTGACATAGCTGAACGTTCTATCCTGCAACCACAGGTATTGTTCACGGCCGTATTACAAGTAACCTGGGCATTTTTGCCAATGACCTGTCGGGAGCTCTGCACATATCGGATGAGAAGTTGATATCTATGGTGTATCAGCTTCTCGATAGCGAAGGCTTGTACCTAGGCACTTCCTCAGCGCTGAATGTCGTTGCAGCTGTAGAACTTGCTCAAAAGCTAGGCAAGGGTAAGTACAAAGGTCAACTACATTACATTGCCCATGTTAAAGCTCAATTCTATCTATCAGGTTCCAAAGTTGTAACTGTACTGTGCAATGGCGCATATCAATACCAGAGCCGTTTGTTCTCCAAGAAATGGCTAGAGTCGAAAGTGCTAGGAGATGCTATACCAGAAAGTCTGAGGAAGTAGGGAGTTCTAGATTGGTCAAATTGCTAGTTATTACATTGATCTATCGTCTTGTCGCAACTCTGGACATGCCGATCTGGACCCAGGCTGCCGAGGGGCTCAGAGATCAGTAACAAGGCCATCATCATGTCAGTCCGTTTATGAGGTCTTCATTGCAAAGGAGTTGCCAAGTCTGTATGCTAATTTTGTATCCAAGTCCAGTACTATGACAATCAATGACGATGACTTGCCCCAAGTGCTCAAAAAGGGGGTGTCAAAACACTCTGCATCAACAAAAAATGTGATTGACGAATGCGGGCAACATGTTACAAAATGTTACAAATTGACAACGTGATGCGCAGATGATGATGTCATTGAAGATTATACAATATTATGGGGTAACATATGTCTAAATAATATTTTACGCGATTCCAACCGTTTTGGCCATTGGTAGAGTTTGTTAAGAATGTGCTCAAAGGTACCGGATCCGAAGGGCTTGACCTCAGCTCATACGCTGTGCCCCTTACCCGAGTACTGCCCTTGATTTCGGAAGGCTAAGTACCGCGTTTGGAAGAGCGGACAAGTACCGTAGAGTCAATCCGGATGACTTCTGGATATCGGACGAATAGTGTAGAGGCTAGAAACGGAACAGAGAAAGACTACCCTAAGGTAGAGCCAGAGATAAGTCAAAGGAGTCAATCCTAAGACCGGAGGTGAACAAGAGAGAACTCAAGTTCGGACAGAGACGGGAATGAGCAGAATCTAAGATGATATTCGAACTGAGGTTCTACAGAGTTGTACATGAGTTTATATACTGTAGGTAGCATAACAGAATGGTCAGTCAGCACGGAACAAAGCTATGTACGAAGCATGTGGAAAGTCTAATGGTAAGTCTAACAGATCAAAGGAAATGAAGTTCAGATATGAATACACAGGATAGATCAATAAGCAAAGCAGAAGGGAAGATAACCGGTGTACCAGAGAAGGTAACGCCCAAAAGGGGATAGGCGCTGAGTTAAGGTTCTGGGCTCGGGAATGAGCTGTGGACCGGTAAACTTTGTTGTGGACTGGATAGCGGATTAGTGGTCCGGATCGGACTAGTGGTCCGGATCTGATCAGCGGACCAGATCTGTGGACCAGATATCAGATCTGTGGATCGGATCTGGATCTGATCTGAGATCCGAATGCATGGATATGACAGAGTTCAACGTTCAATGTTCAATGGTTGTTACTCATGACGTCAAGTGTGTGTCGTTGGGCTCTCGCGTTCGGGTCTAGTACTGAATGTTTTGTCTTCAGTCACCACTTACTAATGTGTGATGGCATTGTGATGACGTATTGTGCACAAAATTAGAAATCTCCACCGTGGAGTGGTTTTGGGTACTGCCAGCTGAGTTTGATTCTTAGAGTTCAATGGTTGTTACTCATGATGTCAAGTATGTGTCGTTGGGCTCTCGCATTCGGGTCTAGTACTTAATGTTTTGTCTTCAGCCACCACTTACTAATGTGTGGTGGCATTGTGATGACGTATTGTGCACAAAATTAGAAATCTCCACCGTGGAGTAGTTTCAGGTACTGCCGGCTGAGTTTGATTCTATCAAGTCAATCACTATATGAACCCCAGTGCTTCAATTTGTTCTTCTTTCTTTTCCCCTCATCTAGTCTCGGTAGTCACAGTGTACTGAATGTTTTTTCTTCAATCACGGCTTATTAATGTGTGGTGATGCATTGTGCACAAAATTAGAAGTCTCCACCGTGAAGTGGTTTTGGGTAGCGCTGGCTGAGTTTGATTCCAACAAGTCAATCACTATATAATCCCCAGCGCTTCAGATTGTTCTCCTTTTCATTTCCCCTCATCTGTCTTGGTAGTCAACTAGTCATTACATAGTGTTAGTACTTGTACCATAACCATATCATGATGTGCGCTGGACTTGCACTTAGAAAACAAAATTGAAAAACACTAAGGTTACTCAGTAATCTCTGCTTCTCAGTGGAAGCTGATGTAACTTCGAATAGTAACTTCCTGAAGTAAATAATGAACATGTGCAAGTGATGTGTCACACAACACGCAACGGTGAGATCACATTAATTCAACATGATTGAAATCTCTGACGTAATTCCTGAATGATAGGAAGTGATTCATATGTTGTGTCGTTGATGGCAAGGAGCTTGTACTCGTGGCAATGCAATGAAACATAGTGTAGATTTAAGTCTTTTCTCTAGTCGAGACAACATGCTGATACATGAGCTGCAGGTATTGCAGTTGGTCCACCCGCCCCCATCCCACTACCATGTCTGTGCCAACATCACTGCACATCCCACCGAGCCATACGGGTTTCTGAGCATGCTACGATAGTGTGCGGGTCGATGGCAGATCTCTGCCCAGTTATGAGCATGTGCATTCGTCCATAAGTTCGGACACTTACCTCTTCAAGGATAGTACACTGCAGGTACACTGATTCTCCCAAAATATTTTTCGATATTCACTGATTTCAAGGTGATTATCACCTCCTTGGTGTCAAAAGGAGGAGCCCACTTATGCATGTACCCGCAAGTACTGGTTGCGCATTCTGCCATGTATTCCCCTTGGCTTATCCCTGCGGTACGCTGTGATACAGAAACCTCGACATATCTGCTACCTGTGGCGCAAAGGAAACATGGGTAGCGGAATACATGCGCCGCGCGATAAGCCTCAAATTGCGAAGGGTGAATTTTCTGCCCGTAACGGTCGGTTGGCCTAGCGGGCGTATGTGAGTAACAACCCTTTTATCATAAAGACTGAAAACTTACCATTGAAACATTGTCAGTTCTTCCATTTGGGCATGGTAATGAAGTATGCCATGGCGGCATGTGAGAATTGTCACCAGCATCTTCATAATGTTGGGGTCAGCAACAGATTTGAATTCTGTGGACAAAGTTGAATATTCGGAACATGGAGAACACAGTGTGGACATTTTAGGATATGAAGATCGACGACAACTAACTCGTACTTCCAGAGTTTATATAGCTATGCAGTCGTTTCGCTTGAGGCTTACGTTTCAGCGCCATCGCCATGGGCTGCCATTTGTCTGCCATTCAGGTGCCATCCAACGACATCTGCCATTGCAATGTTATTCCATGAATATTCCATCGACACACTTGGCCTCGGTTATACCTTCATGTCCATGTCCGATTTCACCTGCGTGTGCAAGTGCACATTCACTGGGCAGAATTACTTCAGTACGCACCAACGGTCGTGCGCTCCAACAAAAAAGTGTCTTTCGTCGGCTATATCCAATCTCAAGGAATTCGTCACACGCAGGAAAAGGCCACGCACTTCGATCAATGATGCTGAGCCTGTGGGGGTTACCAATTCGCCCAGCAACCACCTGACTTCGGGTGATACCCACTCTGTCATAGAGCCCGAGGTTACCGTTGCACCAATAATCAAGCAATCCTCAGCTGCTGCGGGAGGGATTATCACCCCTAGTTGTGAAGTAGGGGAATATGACCAAGGAGATACTCTTAGTCTGGCAGAGCGCAGACCAAGACGTCAGAATCGCCAGCTGCCGAAGCGATTTAGAGACGTGCTTCCGCTGCCTCCACCTACTGCGCCTTTGGACAACCTTCCTCTGGCACCTGTCTGTCACGTCTCTTCCAATGAATCCCTACCCTTATCCTCGTCATCCACATTTCGCACCCCCTCAAATATCTTTGGGCTAGTGCGCGAATACTTTTCTTCTACACCACCCTCCCACGATCCGGAAGAGTATGTCACCATCGCAGATCTCTCATTTATCCCTGGCAACTCTCATGTTGATGAAGAATCTGGCTCACTCGCTCCTCCGGGCAGCAACTCCCTGTACCATCCTTATCCTAACTGTTCCTCCTTCGAACCTGGTGATTGGTATTGGAACCAGGGTGTGCAAAAGTCGCAAGGTGACTATATGAAGCTAGTAGAAATCTTAGGCGGTAGCAGCTTTGATGTTACTGGTGTGAGCTCCACAAATTGGAAGAAAATTAACTCTCAATTGGGTACCAATGAGTATGATGAAGATGGGGAAGAGTGGGAGGACGAAGATGCTGGTTGGAAAAGAACGCCAGTGTCAATCCAGGTGCCTTTTTCCCGTACCACTGAAACACCAGGCCCTCGCCTTTATCAAGCTGCCGATCTGTATCATCGCTCCCTTGTGGCTGTCTTACGAGAAAAGATAGCCAATGAATGAGACAGTAAACTGTTTCATTACGAACCATACCAGCTGCACTGGCATCCTTCTCATCTTGATGTCGAGGTCTCCATACATGGAGATCTGTACACGTCCCCGGCTTTCCATGAAGCTCACATGGAACTACAAAGTTCTCCCGGGGAGCCCGACTGTGATCTTCCCCGAGTCGTGGCTGCGTTAATAACCTGGTCTGATGCCACGCAATTGACTTCATTTGGCAATGCCAAGTTATGGCCAACCTACATGTACTTCGGCAATGAGTTGAAGTACCGTCACTGCAAGCCGTCGTGCAACTTGAGCAACCACGTTGCATATTTTGAGACAGTGCGTCTCTTCAGTGTCTGGCTGTGTGAGATATTAATGTTGCACTTGCAGCTTCCAGACTCGTTTAAGGATTTTACAGGCGGGAAAGGCTTGACTAGCGAGTGTTTGACTCATTGTCACAGGGAATTATTTCACGAGCAGTGGAACATCTTGCTGGACGATGAATTCTTGGAGGCGTATGAGCATGGGATTGTGATCCTTTGCTGTGACGGCATCACACACAGATTCTACCCCAGAATCTTTACTTACTCGGCAGATTATCCCGAAAAGTATGTGAACTCCTATCTTATTGTCAATGTTATTAATTCAGATTTTACCAGAGTCCTTATAGCCACTATCTGCAATCTCAGAGGCTGTCCATGTCCGCGTTGCTTGATACCCAAAGAGCGCATACAAAACCTGGGCAGGCCTCAGGATAGGAAACAGCGCAAAACCTTAGCACACAGCAATGATGAACGAAAAACTAAGGTAAACACTGCGCGGTCTCTGATCTATGAAAAGAATTTTGCGGTCAGCAGTGCACTGGTCGAGCAAATTCTGAAGTCGCAGTCCTGGGTTCCAACCTCGGTGAAGTTTGAACTTGCATCCCTAACACTCACTAACCATTGCATAGAACACATTCTTAGATCACCTCGGTCCTCTGGGTTTCGATATTTTTTGTGTGCTTGTGGTAGATCTCTTGCACAAGTTCGAGATCGGTGTCTGGAAGATGCTTTTTATTCATTTATTATGAATCATTATGGCGCAGGATAAGGCTCTTATCCATGAGCTGGACCGGAGGTACATTGCATGATCACGCGTTACCCGTTCACTGACTTTGTCACCACCAGATACAGGCAAATTCCTACATTTGGCACGGCTACTATCAGAAAATTTTCAGCCAACTCATCCGGGATGAAATGTATGGCAGCTCGAAACTTTGAAGACCTCCTTCAGGTATGTTCCCATTGTCATTGAAGTTGAATGACACATAACACGATCTTGAGTGCTCTATCCCCGTCTTCGACGGCCTACTCCCCGAACCGCACAATTTGTCTGTTCTGCAGTTGCTATATACCATGGCACATTGGCACAGGCTCGCCAAACTCCGAATGCATTCTGATTGGACACTTGATATCATGGATCAAGTCACTTCGGCGGTCAGCCAACAATTCCGTAACTTCAAAACAATGGTTTGCTCAGCTTATGTAACTCGCGAACTTCGCCAGGAGGTTGAGGCTCGTGCCCAACGCCATGCAAAGCAAGCGGCAAAAAACGCAGGAAGACAGAAAGTTAAACATAGATCTAGCATGTTAGAGCAAGGGGAGGCGGTAGAGTCACAGACATCACGCCAAAATATGCAGCGCACAAAAGCGTTCAACTTCCAGACATACAAGTTCCACGCTTTGGGTGACTATGTATCTACAATCCATCGATATGGCACATCCGATTCATACAGCTCCGAACCTGTACGTTCCCTAAATTCAAATTTCCGTATATAACTCACTTACTACCGCAGGGTGAACTCAAGCACCGTTCTCCCAAGTCCAGATATCACCGGACAGATCGCAAATTATTTGTCAAACAGCTCACCTGGATCAAACGACGTCAGGCTCACATTCATCATATAGGTGACAAAATTGTTCATCGTCCCCACGCCGAAATCGCTGAATTAGCCAGAAGCCTGCACATCCACCATCACATTGGTGCAATGCAAAAGTGCCCTGTTCACATAGGATCGTATCTAATCAGCTATGCTGGTGATCCGGCGATTAAGGTAAGTCCAATTATCAAGCGCAAACAACTCTAACATGCTCTTGCAGAATTTTGTTGTGAAGCTGAAGTTTCATCTGCTGAATTGAATCCACGGTGCTTGAGGAGTGGGAGGAGAGAACGACATCAATATGGTCATGCTTAAGGATGATCGGATGTACCGCCACAACATCGCCAGGTTCAACTATACTATGTACGATGTTCGCAGAGCCCAAGACATTATAAACCCCAAAACGTCCCACTGCAATGTGATGGTTCTCCGTGCCCCCGACGGTGTGGGGCATCAAGGTCACAGATTTATATACAGTAAGGTACTCGGTATATATCATGCTGATGTTATCTATATTGGAAGCGGCATGGTCGACTACACTCCACTTCAAATGGAGTTCCTATGGGTTCGTTGGTACGAACCCATGGATCAGGTCTCTGCCTGGGAGACCTCAGCCCTAGATCGACTTAGATTTCCACCCATGGCAGACGAGTATTCGTTCGACTTCCTTGATCCAGCAGATGTCTTGAGGGGATGTCACATAATACCGTCTTTCGCGAAGGGCAAGAGACACCCAGAAGGATTGGGTATGTCAGCATGTGCGGAAGACAATCATGATTGGCGCGAATACTTAGTTAATTGGTGAGTCGGGGAATCATTATTGTACAACAATATCGAACTCATGGATCTAGGTTCGTTGATCGTGACATGCTGATGTGGTTTCATTTCGGTCTTGGGGTTGGACACGTCTACTCTCACCATTGTGGTGTGTCTCCTGACCTCCAGCCAGGAGGGAGCGCAGTACAGGTCGTCCCCGCAGGCCTTGCGGACGTCGAAGGAGATGTTCAGGAATATGACAGTGAATCTGAAGAGGAAGACGACAGCACTTCAAGAGTGGGAGTCATGGAAGACATCGGGGAGCGGTTTGGTGCCAGCAATGAATCATTGTTAGAACAATTTGATGAAATGTACGATAGCGATGTAGATTTAGATTATGAGAATTAGCGATGTGCAACCCCACGTAATAAGTTTTAGCATTTTAGCATCTAAGTCGATGGCACTGCGATGGCACAGTTCATTCTATGTACTATTCTATGCACATCCACAATGCACCATGGCATGTATTTACGTTTAATCAGACGGCACTACAATGGCACTCGCTAAAATTTCGCAAATAGGTGGTTATAAAATGCATTATTTCATTCTTGACTACCTAGATATTGATGCTTTTCCTCTTCAATTCAGACAATGCTGCGCCCTTCTTCGACTCCATTCTCTTTCAAGAGGATGCATTGTTTACCTTCTCAGTAAGTTATTTTCTTCACTTCAATATCTAAGACTCACTCATGCACTCAAACAGTTCGTCCTTAAAAATTGCCCTGAGACATCGGATGTTTTGGCTTTTGTAGGGTATATTTCTGTAGGGTCCCCGGCAGCTCTTTACCCTCTTTATGTATGTACTTGCATGCCTTGAAATTTTTTTGCCATGTCTCAACGTTAGTGCAGTCTTTGCAAGCAGGTCTTACTATTGTGAGTGTTTATTTTTCGGCGCTATATATTACACTGACTGCCGCCCTAGTTGAGATCACAGATAACATTGTCAGCTTATTTGCGGACTGCATTGGTGCACAATGCGGCCTATGAGCAGGGCCCGGATTTGGAAGTGCCCGTCTATACGGTAAGTTTAATCTTGACAACGCCTCGTCTATTGATCAGTTCCGCAGCTGGACTCTTTGTCTCATTCGTTCAATATTCCCCATATAGGATGAAGGCTGGGTTATGACAGCAATCATTATAACGTCTACAATTGTGCAAGTGTGCCTCACTTTTTTTTTCTCATCTCACCTGACAGTATCATAGGTAGATTGTGATGGCTCTGTTGTCCATCCCGCACTCTATCCCGTAGGCTATGATCCTCTTCTCTATGTGGGATTACCTCTTCTTGACTTCTCACCTTTCCTGCCGATGTCGGATGATATGTTTGATCTGACACAGACGGCTTTGATCCCCCTGAACTCGGGTATAGTCGCGCCTCGTTCCATCCCGGAATCCTCTGTGCGAAATCCCACCCCTAATTATCTCCGTTACAACCCTATTGCGATCACGTCTCGCGCGTTGTCCTGCATGAATTGGGAATCATGCATGGACATGACTACTAGGTATCCCCCTAAAAAGACAAAGTCTGTTAGCTTAGTCCTCAGACTAGTCAACCCATACCTTGGTATCAAACCTTGGTCCAATATTTTCAGTTTTCCCTCAGTGATTCATGAATCAACCATGTTTTGAAGAAAAGTCATATGTGAGATGGGAATCACATAATGACCTAGTTGATAGGAGAAGCAACTTGAAGGTTAAGGTATTGCCTTTCCTTTGGCTTATTCACTTTGGCTAGAGAAACCCATAGAGAAAAGTTCAAAGCCTAACAAAAACCTATCTAAAAAGCCCATCTATTGTGTACTATTATTTGTTCCATTATTTCTGAGTAGTTTTCTCTAGTGTTTCTTTACTTTACTTTTCTATTAGGATGCTCTGACTAATCAGATGCTTCACAAAATTATACCTACAGGGTATGATGTCATAATGATGTCATAGGACTTCACACACACTCCTGCAGGTATTCTGTTGAAAGATATGATGTCATAGTGATGTCATAATGATGTCATCAATTCCAGAATGTTCCATGGAATTTGCTAGAACATTCCAATGACTCATAATGACTCAGAGTGACTCAGAATGATGTCATTATCCCACCATGAATATTCTGGAATGTTCTTTTGCACCTGCTAGAACATTCTGCTCCAGTTTTTGGAATATTCTTCTCACATTCTGAGGTCATTACATCACCTTTTTACTTACATAATATTCCCACACAAAATGTATATAAGGAGAGCCCATTCTCCCCCCAAAAAAATAGATCTCCCACTTGTGGCTTTCAAGAATCTCCCACTTGAACCAATTGAACTCTTACCTAAGAAGCTTCAGTCTGAACAAATTGCTGCTTACAAAGCCCATTTCCTTTGTAAGAACTGTCCAGGCAAGTGCAGGGAAAGTGTTTCCCTTGAGATTACATAAGTTTCTCACGATAGAAACCCAGTTTTGTGAGACCAGTGTTCTCACCACGTATTGTTTACTGACCAACACAAGCTTTGGTCATCGTTGTCATTTGTGAGACCAGTGTTCTCACCAGGTATTTGTATATTGGCCAACACGAGCTTTGGTCATTGTTTGTTTTTTATTTGTCATTGTTGTCATTTGTGAGACCAGCGTTCTCACTAGGTATTTGTATATTGACCAACACGAGTTTTGGTCAACGTAGTCACATTTGAGACCAGCTTCTCAATAGTTTATCGTATATCCAGGAAACCAGTTCAAGTGTCTAGACGGTATTTCCTAGACAAAGTTTATAGTTTCAATCAGAAATAGTAAAGCTCCGGCTAAGTTAATCTAATTGATTAGTTTAGCGAGCCTCCCAAGAACTCACATGTTATCTACCACGAAAGAAGAAAAGTCGTAGACCGTGTTAATCGAGGACTGGCAAGAAGTCTTATCCAGTGTAATTGTGGTGTCATTACATTCTTGCACGTATTTATATAAGACCCTCGGTTATTAAGACAGCATATAGTTCTGCTGGCCCCTCTTCAGAGTCTGGTCTAGTCGGATCTGACTCAATCCTCGGCTCTTCCATCCTGGAGACTTCCTATATGGGCTCCCCCACATATATGGCATATGGAGGCGACGCCAGTACCAACGCGTCCAATCCCACCAAAAAGCCAACTGGTGCCAAGATACCTGAGAAAGTCACACTGCATTATGTTATGGTTACCTACCACAACTGGGCAAAGGCTCTTAGCTACCTTCGGTGCATGCTGCGAGTCATTGTGTGCTGCAGAGATTCTTCCAGTCTCTTCCTACTCGTCACGTCCAATTATGACACTGAGCGAGAGGCGCTGATTCAATCCATCTGGCCCAAAGCTCTCATTCAGTGTAATCTGCAGCTGAAGGACTTGGAAACGAGTGGGCAGCTTGATTCTTATGACTCCTTATTAAGCATGCTAATTTCTCTCGTAGTACTTACTATACCAGACAAAAATATCATGCCTGAAGCGGACGTCCTGGCTCTTGTTCATATTATCTTTGTTTTCCCCTACCTAACTCATCTCAGAACAGGGCGATCCTTGCTTCAGTTGTTTCATGTATGACACCAAGCATCAGGCGTATAACTCAATGTTGACAAATCGCACTGGCTTTGACCTCAACCATATCTTCAGGGTTGCGCTACGTGACAAGGTCATCTCCATCGCACTGAAGCTGATGTGCCCACAGTCAAATTGTTTGCCACTCATCATAGGTGTTCCGAATTCACTTTGGTGCTCGAATTCTTATCTTGGCATGCAGGTTCATGGTTTAGTGTGGTTCCTCCTCCACCAGATCACAAAAGAGTTGGTGTATCATGTGATTTTCCGGCAGAACCATGCACCAGGCCGTTGTATCTCTCTTGTTGATCTGGATCCTGCAGCCTTTAGGCACGCAACATGCCCACCCATGGCGACCTTGGCCTTAGTGGTGACCTCTGTCAGTTGCTTTTACTCTACGGGCTGTTTTTATTTACTGATTCCATCAGTGTTATGATGTCTTGTTGGAGTTCCTTAGCAGGGAGGCCCAAGACTCTCATGGGTTTGTATCTCTGAGCGAGATGTATATGCAGATATGCGAGATACTTCCTATACTATTCAATCAATCTGACGACCCCTACCACGTGACATTCATCGTCGCTATGAACATGTTATGTGCCATTAAGTAAGTTTACATAGATGTGATATCTGCGTTGCTAGCTAATAAGAATGTAATGTGCAGGAAGGGCGATGTCCAGCGTGTCCCACGGGCAAGCCAGGCCAAGCGCAGGGGGAAAAAAGCAAGAGTTGTTACCTAAATAATGTTACATTCACATGTTGTCTGCAGGGAGTTTTTTTA
Source organism: Suillus subluteus (assembly GCA_016647755.1). NCBI lineage: Eukaryota > Fungi > Basidiomycota > Agaricomycetes > Boletales > Suillaceae > Suillus > Suillus subluteus. Next base: position 557,480 of record JABBWI010000038.1, read on the forward strand.
AAATGCACATTGTTTTCCGTTGGCAAGCCTTTGCGACTTTCCCTGAAGATTCATTGCTGCAGCTAGAGTGCCGCCCATCCTACATGGCAATATAATATCTATCCATCTTAAGGTAAGCAACAATACCAATATTCATGCTCATCTATGCTGCTTAGGGGCTTCAAAAGACTACACTTCACTTCCATAATGTGAGCCTTGAGGACTCTTCTTTTTTTAATTTAACTGATGGCGCACGATGGCGCGTGATGGCGTTCCTAAACCTACAATATTAATTTTTTAAGCAAGGGCCTAGCCTTGGCTGCATTCGAAATGTGTGAATTAAGACGTTCATTATAGTCATTGTTGGATCTAATATTTTTACAGTTTGATCTCATGCATCATGTGCCATAGCTCTGCCATTGCTCCCAAACCAACTCTATAGGAGATCGTGTCAGCATTAAATCATCATGTGAATACTGATTCTAGTCCTTTTTTTTCTGCTCACTACTTTCAACATGTCAAATATTCTTTTTTCTACATCTGACGCAGCTTTGAACCTCAATGTGTTTAGGAGTAAACACAACGAGAGCGACCTTGTATGTTGGCTCCAGACGAAGGGGCGTGAAACTGTCAGTGCACTTACATATTATTTTCATGGTGTTCTCTCATGACTTCATCTCCAGCTCCCAGACTCACTCTTGACCACAGCTTCCGTGCTCTTCAGATTGGTTGATTCCGTTGATATCAAGGCTCTTATTGAAGCGAGCCTCAAAGAGGATGCGACACAGACTGGCCTTCAGCAAGAAGAAGAAAGTCGTTTAGAATATCTCAAGCGGGGAGGGCATTTTTTGATGGAGGAGCGAATGTATCAGGTGCAGATAGAAGTATCATTGTTCAGTAACGCTATAGCAAACTTGTGTGAAGAGCTGGATGCTAGATGTCACCCAAGTGAGCTACGCTGTTCAAAGAGATCATGTACGACACTAAAATTGTTCATAGCTCCATCTGGTGTTGTTCCAAAGAAACTGGTCACACCCAATGCTGTCGGGTATGCAAGTGCATGCCAAGCGTCTGCCTCAGTCAATTTTGACTGCTTCCAACCTACAAAGGCCGTCCAGGAAAAATGCCATGCATGGCTTCGCACGTCGTCCCAGTCTCAAGATATGACACAAGATTTGAATGCCAGCTGAATACTTAATGATTTCCCAATAACTCCACCATACCCCTGTCCCCATGACCATGTCCTAAGGGTATGTACTATTCATATTATGAGGGCCCAGTATTCTGATGCTGTATAGCCCGACGATCAGCTCATTCCCCTACCTCGTGTGATGAAAGCTTGGGTCAATAATTTTACATATCGCGCATATACGAGTGCATCGTTGGCGGAAGCTGACGAGCCCTTATGCTTCAACCATGACAACAGCTTCACAGCAAAGGAGCTTAAATCACTAGATGCGCTCAAGTCTGATTTTCGCATTCTAGACTTGAAGAAGCAACGCGCACAGTCCGAAGTTGACATGCTGTCTGAAGCTATCGCGTGCATCGCTGAGTTCCATGGCAATGATGATGGTGAGCATGCAGCTTTTTCGAGTTTCCTCATGCTAAGATGATTGTAGGCTGGGCCTCTGAATCTGATGAGACAGATGATTCAGACATCCCTCATGCTGGGTTTGATGATTGCATCTCAACCTCATCTATATATTCCAGTTAGTCCCCGTGACACTCACTTGGAGTTGTACCCCCGTGTTGTAGTAGTTTCGCTCCTAGTCCAAGGCTTCCATACTCATATCGATCTTATGTGAGTTAGTTGTATGATGGACTTGATTTATGTTATTTTTGTTCTTTTCTATCACTATGATAACCAATTAGCATCTGTCCGCATGAAATGATAGTAAAGCTTTTTGGCCTTGAATACATTTAACACGCAGCTGGTATACACACTTGTTCACCCTACCTCCGAGTCATCGCTAGCAGGTGTCCGAATGTGGAGGCGAACACGTGTTTTGGTATTCTGGTAGGGTTTCGTGCTTACATCCACTCAAATCTGACCTTCACAGTACTCGATAGGTACTACCTCAATCTAGTTCAACATCCCCCTGTACTTTTGGATTGCGCTGGACAAATCTTCAACCTTTCTGAAGCTGATTTCTCATAGCTCTCAGTGCCATAATGATGGAGTTGAACATGCATGATTCATCTGGTCAGCAAGCGGCTGCAGGAATGTGGGACAGTCATATTAGGTTCGTTTTGATTCTCTCGTGAATTTGACATGCATTAACTACAATGGTACAGGGTGGGTGGAGGTAAATCTTTTGAGATTCGCTGATGCTGAGAAGCATTCTGACTCTTCCTTGTTAGCTGCCAGAACGAACACTTCTGCCTCCCAAACCTCACTAACTATCAGAACCCATGCCATTGCTCGCATCTGGGATGCTAGTTCTGAGATCCAGAACCACATGGGAGGGAACAAGACCTCGGAACTTTCGGCAACACCACTTAACTCATTCCTGTTTGTACTACAATACTTCTAATTACAGTCATGCTACTATGTACCGCTACCAATAAAATGAAAACAAAATTATATCTCACTTGTACGATACTCTAATAATATTTGTTTTGTGGTCAGCTAGTTGCAATGTATGGAAGGTTCAATTATCACACTGTTGTCCCATCTAAAATACATATCAATATTATATCTCCATTGTATGATCATATCTTCTTTCGTATGTGCGTGACAGCATGATAATATCGAAGCTGAACATATAATGATGCGTTTGGAGGCCAGCCAATTATAATGACTGGAAGGTCCTGTTGTCACACTGCTGTCGGCCTATAATATACGCATCAAAATTATATCTCCCTTGCATAATCATATCTTCTGGCGTATATGTGATGATATCATCCATTTCCAAAACTTAACATATAATTATGTGTTTTAAGGCCAGCCAATTATAATGGGTGGAAGGTTTTGTTGTCACACTGCTGTCGGCCTATAATACATGCATCAAAATTATATCCCCCTTGTATAATCATATCTCCTGTCGTACATGTGATAATATCATCCATTTCAAAAGCTTAGCATATAATTATGGGTTTTGAGGCCAGCCAATTATAATGGTTGGAAGGTTCTGTTGTCACACTGCTGTCAGCCTATAATACACATATCAGAATTATATCACCCTTGTAAAATCATATCTCATGTTGTATATGTGTGACACTATGAGAAAGATATCTAAAACTAAAACTAAAACTAGACGTATAATAATGTTTTTTGTTTGTCACATGCATCTGGTCATAACAGGTTCAGGTCAATTTCCTGATGTACATTCTAAACGGACTGACATGTCCTTGACAGAGTGCTGTCTTGCTACTTAAGGGTCTTATATAGAACTAGTGTATAGTGACAACACAACTATACAAGGATAAGACTACTTGCCAGTCCTTAAGTACACAGTCTATGACTTTTCTAGTTTTTGTGGTAGATAATGTGTGAGTTCTTGGGAGGATTTACTGACATGTCCTCTTCTTGCCTTTCTTGTGGTTTCAGTGATACAAAGTTTCTCAGTGTGCTCTTAGGTATGTTTCACCCTAGTAGGTTGTGTTTCAACCTATGAAAGTCTGTCTCAACTTTGCCTTGGTCTCATGTCTCTCTTCTCATTTAAGAGAGAACTATCTTAAATATGTAAAGCAAAGTATGAAAGCTGTCTCAGTGTTATATAGTCAACCTCTCATTTAGGTAGTATATAACTAGTAGTAGAAGTGTCTTAGATCTCACTTCAAGGCAACCTATTTGGCCTGCACTTTCTGAATCTTACTGGGTCTCACATGGTGTAGAGACTTGCGTTTGAGCATGCGCAGAAAGGCCTAATTCGCACCTTTTCACAATGCACTTGATATCCTTGCAATGCGCTTCTCACTCGACTTCTGTGCAACACGTGCTTTGGCGTGTACTGGTGCGTTTGGGCGCATTATGGTGCACTCCATCACACTTCCTTAGGATCCGTCACCTGTCCTCCGCATGTCCTGTCCTAGTCCTCCAAGGTCCATTGGTGCATTTTTCCTTCATCAGAACTCATACTCCATCACGCAGGCACTAGTACTTATCATCATATTTCATTATGGACCCTGACTTACCTCATCATTTACCTTAGTACTCCCTACTCAGTTCCAAGCCCTGGGAACTCGCTTAGCATACCTACATGTCACCATGTTCGTTTTCCCGTCACTTACTTCCGTTCCACTACCATCCAAGTGTATAGCAGGAGTTTCTATCTGAATACACCAGTTTCTCTCCAATTGGCACTTTGACACCCTTAAGTGTCTGCTTCCACATCTATCAAAGTCCTGATTCCCCCATTGTTTGCCACCTCTACTCGAAGCACTCCATTGTGATTGCATGAAGTGCGCTTTGACATTGAAGTGTGCTTTTCCACACTTTCCACCCTATTAGCGCATTTAGGCGCCTTTAGTCAGCGCTCTTCGCCTTTGAGTGCATTAATTGCACCTGTGTCCCACTCAGGCTTCGAGACCAAACCGCTGGTTATAGATCCCCCTCACCTTTCACTAGAGGAATCTTTCTCAGTAGCAATCCCCTTGGGACGACTTTCCACTCATATCCAGAGGAGCACTTGAGAGCCCACTTCCCACTCTTCCCCCCTAGCATGCAGCTATCATTCCTCGTCCTCAATGGTTTGAGAGAAGAGTGGAAAGTGGGAAGTTATGATTACTAGGTGCAAGATGGGCTCCATTTATACTTTTTTGGAGGCCCCCTTACTGAGCATGACTCATCACAACATTAGTAAGTCACTGGCTTACTAACCATGCCATTTGGCAGTGCTGAATCAGCTGCTTATCAATCTAATATACATAAATGGTAAATAATATTACAAATCATGACAAATCCTTACAAATCAGCATATTGCCCATCACATGACATGCTTACAAACACATCTGGTGGCTCACTGAAGGATTCTGTGGCTGAAAGAAATAGAAAGAAATGGAAACTGCATGACAAATCATGAAGGATCCTTACAAATCAGAATATTGCCAGTCACATGACACACTTAGTAACATATTTGTGGCTCACTGAATAAAATTGGTGGCTGAATAAGCCTTAGGAAAAGAAAGGGAAAGAAACTGATGGAAACTAACATACTGGAAATATAAGTACAAGTAAATCTGTCACAAATGAAACCAAGCCTATAATACAATGGAGTATACCTGTTAAGGTCATGCTCAAAGGTTAACAGATCCAAAGGGCTTGGCCTCAGCCCATGCACTGTGCCCCTTACCTGAGTACTTGCCCTTGACTTCCAAAGGCTTAGGGGTTAGATCTGAAGGTTCCAGATGTTGGATATGAAATGTGAGATAAATCTGGTGGACTTCCGGATATTGGTTGAGAAGCAGAAAAGGCTAATCTGGACAAAGTCCAGACTAGAAGCAGACAGAGATAGACTACCATAAGGTAGAGCTGAGACTAGTCTTAAGGAATCAATCCTAAGACTGGAGGTTGACGAGAGTAAACTCAAGTCCGAGATGGAGGCAGGAATGAGCAGAACTAAGATGATATTTGAACTGAGGTGTTACAGAGTTATACACGAGTTTATATACTGTAGGTAGCATAACAGAATGGTCAGTCAGCATGGAACAAAGCTATGTATGAAGCATGTGGAAAGTCTATTGGTAAGTCTAACAGATCAGAGGAAATAAAGTTCAGACATGAATACATAGGGTGGATCAATAAGCAGAGCGGAAGGAAAGATAACCGGAGTACCGGAGAAGGTAATGTCCAAAAGGGGATAGATGCTGATTTAAGGTTCTGGGCTCGGAAATGAGTTGTGGACCGGTAAACTTTGTTGTGGACTGGATAGCAGATTAGTGGTCCAGATCAGACTAGTGGACCGGATCTGTGGACCGGATATTGGATTGGTGGACCAGATCTGGATCTAATCTTAGATCTGAATGCATGGATATGACAATACCTTAGTATATTCTCCTGTGATTGCTTCCTGTCTATGTATGTCATGGTATGATTCCCATACCATGCATGACAGTGGGTATCAGCTTACCACCAAGGTTAGTCAAGTGTCTGCATTGAGTTTAGGCCACCTGGATTAATATTATTGTAGGATAATCTTCATTGTCGATTCAGTAATGCTTATCATTGGTACTCTGTACTCTGCATGAGTGCTGAAGATCACTTGTCAAATCTCATTGGAACTTATCGCCCACTTCCACCACTGTCCACAGAGGGACTGACAAGTCCAAGTGACTATCTAAAGTCTTGCTGTCTGCTTTGTTTTGGCTTGGATGATTGGCAAAAAGGTGGTACCCATAATCTCTGGTAAGTTGCATCGATTTCAGTAACCAAAATAATTCTGAAGCATATAATAGACCTGACATTCATACTTGTATCGATGCATACTTCACTCAAAAATGTTCATCAGACAAACACAGCAGAGGTCCAGATCCCCCAAACCCAATCAGATTGAGTTTCCTTTTGAATGTCAAGGTGACATTGATGGACACCCATGTGCAAAGTTGTTGCAGCAGACCCACTGATCAGGGTTGCAAGAGAAAGTGACCTACATGAATCCTTTCTTGCTGCTGATGAGAAATGTGAAAAGGCTAGCTCCCAATTTTTTGCAGATACAGGGGTGATGGCTATGTTATGTTATTATGATCATGTATTATGGCTTGCTAACATGACATCGGCTGGAGAAAAGCAGCACTATGCTCTTGCCCTGATCAAGAAACTTTTTGATAATCTCCCTCCCGAAATGATTGTCAACCTCTTGTATGACATTGGCTGTCAAGTATTAACTCCTCGATGATGCTGTTCTTTGCCAGTTGACTTTTGCAATATCAGTCTTTCATGCTGACAGCCACCAATGGGCCTGTCAAATTATATACCATTCTTGCAAATGTGAAGGCTTTGGCCTTTTGGATGGGGAAGGTTGCGAGTGTCTATGGAGCGCACTCAAACATCTTATTGCTCTGCTACATATTTCAAGGGTGTGATTTCTGTTTTGAGAAGTTGCATACGGGTTATAGCTGCTCATGGCCATATTAAAATTTCCATGGTTCTATTGCTGATTCACCTCTCACTACAATTTACATGATTCCTACTTACTGACTGCTTTTTTCAGTATCATCAGCAACTTTTTGTCCTCGACACTCAAGTCTGGTACCTAGATGACAAGAACCTTGTTTTGTTTAGCAATTGGTTGAACTGGAGGTGGAATAACTGCATGAAGAAGAAGAGTATTGCAATGCAAGCTCTATGTGAGCTTTCAGTGGATGAGACCCATGGCCGTCAGGAATGGAAATCATAATGTGAACATCAGACAAGACCCCTGCCTTGTAAGTGCTACTGTTTATTATTTACAATCATATTATTCATGGAGTGATCTCAATAGGAAGATCAAAGACAAGTAATGACAAGGAATCTCAAAATTTTTCTCCCTCGAGAAACCTCTTGGAGAGCTTGATGGATCATTGTAACACATGGAAATGCAACTGTGTATGGGAAATGTTAACAATCTTGTTGACTACAACCTTCATCTTGTTCAAGAGCATGCTCACTGATCAAAGCTTGCAGACACTTTGAGCTGCTGGAAGACACAACTTGGCATCAGTCAGTGCAACAATCTAGACCAACTATGTCACAATGTCTATCTACAAGTTCATTTAGATGCTCAAGCTCTTAAGACACATATCTGTGAATGACTTCAACAGTGCAAGTTCGAGATTGAGAAGCTCGAGTGCTCATACATATAGGCAAGTGGTGAATGGTACTTATGTTCTAAGTTGGACACAATACAATCCTATGATACGAAAACTTGTTTCTTCATACAATAGCCTATGTATGGAACTCATTGCTCTTATCAGACAATGCCATAGTACCCAACCCTATCTCTCCTGCTGGTATTTTCAATCTTGATATTGATGCTGATATTTGGCAGGACATAGGACTTGATGATGTTGTGCTGGAACCCCCTGATTGGTTAGCTGATGAGGCCACTTGCGCTGTGATCAAACTGGTGCTCGAGATTGACCAGTGTGGTGAAAGAAATAGTAGTCAGCTAGCTATACAAACAAACCTACTAAATCCTAATGGGTGCAAGTGTAGTACATCGACCCAAGGGGACTGCTATTGAAGCACTTCCTTCTAATAGTGTGAGGGAAGAGAAGGAAAGGAGTTATGATCTGAAACCAAGATGTTCCAACTGACTGAAGGTCTGAGTCTGAGTCTGGAAGTGTCCAATGTGAGAGTGTACTAACAGTACACCCAATGCAAGATACCTGATACAAGTAGAAAGGTCCGATGCCAAAGGGATCGACAGGTAAGGCTAGGCTGAGGTAAGGGGAGTCTAGGTATAACTAGGTATAACGAGGTAAAACTAGGTATAGGTTGCTGAGGCAAGACTACTGGTAGCAGTCTGGGCCTTACAAGGCCTAGGTATAGAAACCTTAGATAGCACACACTTAGAGTGGTCAAGGCACATCCAAAGAGAAAGAGTAAAGGAGGTCAATTGCACAAATAAAAGGCTACCTAAGGTGACTCCTACAACAGTAGCAGGTATGTCCAGAGAAGGGAAGTAAGTGCTAGTATGAGACTTGAGTCCTATTTATTTAACTATGTGAACATCCAGAATCACATAGGTGAGAGTAGTAGCAAGGCATGAGGTATTCAGATTAGTATGTAATAAGGCTTGCAGGTGCTGTGGCCATGGGAATACATGTAATAATGCCTGCTGCTCATTCAGTAATGGTAAGATAAGCTTAAAATGTACCAATGGAGATAGGTGGACATGGGCAGGACATGGGAGGACTCGGTGAGGGCAAGGAATGATAGCTGAATGCTAAGGGGGAAGAGTGGGAAGTGGGCTCTCAAGTACTCCTCTGGATACGAGCGAAAAGTCGACCCAAGGGGATTGCTACTGAGAATGATTCCTCTAATAAGGGTGAGGGAGATCAATGACTAGAGCTTTGGTCCAGGAGCCTATGTGGGACACTGGTGCAGATGATGCACCCAAACACGAAAGGCGCTAATGAAAGGCGCCTAAAATGTGCTAGTAAAGCGGAAAGTGCAGAAAAGTGCATTTCAATGTCAAAGCGCATTTCACACGATCTCAACAGAGTGCTTTGAATAGAGATGGCAATCAATTAGAGAACCAAGAGGAATGGTAGACGTGGCAATGGATGCTTAAGGGTGTCAAAAGTGTTAACAGGAGGGAAACTTGTGAATTTTGATGGTAACTTGTGCTATACACTTGGAAGGTAGTGGAACAGAAGTAAGTAACAGAAAAATGAACATGCTGACATGTAAGTATGCTAAGCGAGTTCCCAGGCCTTGGAACCGAGTAGGGAGCACTAAGGTATGTGATGAGGTAAGTCAGGGTCCATAACGAAACATAATGTAGATACAAGTGCCTGTGTGACGGTATATGAGTTCTAGTGAAGGGAACACGCACCAATGGACCTTGGAGGACTAGGACAGGACATGTGGAGGACAGGCGATGGATCCTAGGGAAGTGCAATGAAGTGCGATGTAATGCACTCAAATGCGCCAAATGCGCTGGTACATGCCAAAGCGCATATGCGTGTAATCTGGAAAGCATGAACGAGCGATAGCGAGGGTCCGTCAATGCGAGGATGCAAGAAGGTGAAGTGCTATAAAGGCGACTGCATAGGATGTGGAACACAAAAGGCAAAATGCAACTATACCAAATGCAAAAAAACGCGACAGCATGAAATGCAAAATGCGACAAACACAACGAAACACAATGAAATATGACGAAATGCGATGAAATGCGAAATGCGCCAAGGCAGGAGTGTAGAATGTGCTGGAGGTGAAATGTGAACATGCGATGAATGTGAAAGCACGTTTGTGTGGATATGCGACAACGCCAAATCCGCCAAAGCGTGTATGTCGCATTGAGAGCGCATTTTGTGATTAGTGGGCACATTGTGAATCTAGTGAGTGCGTTTTGAATGGAATGGTGGACTGTACCCATATGCGCCTGTGGAGACTCCAGTCCCTACATTGGTACCAACAGGACAGGACCCTCGGCAAAGTGCGAGATGACTGAGACAGCAGGTAAAGGACAGTGTACTGTGATCCTGGTTAGCTGCAAGTGGCCGAGGCAATGGGTTCAGATCAGCTGAGTTGGACATAGTGCACTATGACAATGGGAGAGTTGGATGAGTTGAGGCTCTGCAGGGAAGTGACGGGAGGATGTGATGTGGCCTCAAGGAGGTCTGACCTCTATAGCAAAAAGGGGTTCTGTGAGGCTAGCCTAAGTTTGAACACCACACCAGTGCAATGAGGAAGAGTCTTGTGTGAAGGTTGAGCACTGTGCTCTGCAAGAGTGGGCCATTGTTGAGTGGGATGCTCTACAGAGGGCCTGTCCTGACACGCATGAAACCTGTTTTGTACATGATCACAGACACATAACATACTAGAGTACACACCTAACACTGCCCATAAGGGTAGTTCTAATTTCTTATGGCTTTATCACAATTTATTATAATTTTCTTGAAGGTTTTCCATAGTCAAATGAATTAATTGTTCATATTATATACTTAGCACAGTCAATAAACTGTGTTAAAACCCTTATCCTTTCATTAGTAAGCACATTCCCGCACCTTTCAGAATTTTCTTGTACATTTTTCCACCTAATGAGCTATATTCGTGTTAACATATTAACATCTCAACATCTGTGCAGTCATCATCTGAGCAGTGTCAATCTTCTTATGTAATCTACATTTTGTTTAATGATTAGTCATACTTTCTGGACAGTTCTGAATAGTGGTAACCTCTAAATGAACATTTGGACACTGAGTCACAATGAGTCACAATGAGTCATTTCCGCTGACTCATACCAAGTCATCATGAGTCACTATTCCATATTTAGTAGTTGCATAGCCACCTGTAGAGTAGTTTATAAAGGGACATAGTTTCCCTCTTTGAGCAATAAGATCCTGTTTAGAGAGTTTGCGTATCTCTCAGAAAGTTTCTCACCCTTAATATCTGTGTGAATACCTGAGCGAATATTAGTTTATTCCCTCCCCTCTTTTGCCACTGTTTCCCATGACATTCTGACTACCTGAGGCCACCTCTAAGTCACATTAAATTACTCTAGCTAGTACACAGTTACTAGTTGTCTAGTGTAGTTTCACTGCAATTCTCTTTATGACACAGGAAATCAATTCTGTGGGGAGAATCCACATACTTTAACAATTGAGGACAATAAATAGGACTTATACTTTAGTCAACAACATTAAGAGCTTGGCCACTTAAGACTACATCAAGACAGTGTATTCTGGTCTGGACTGTGTCATTACTCATTGTGAGATCCTGAGCAGCAGAAAGGTTGGTTCTGAAGCCACATATTTGATTGATTCGATTGTATCTGACTCCTAGTTTGATCTCCCCTGATTGTAAGAATAAGGAGTATCCAAGAGATATTGCTCTGACTCACCACGTACTACTGTAATTCACGTAACCTGTGTACTGTCACATCATTATTCTTGTAAGAACCCTAAGTACTGCATCAAGCCAGTTAATGGGCATTGTTCCTGAGATTCCTGAATATCTCACCTTTTTTAGTCATTGGTAAATTTGCTCAAGGAGAACACAATCTATATTTGCACCCCCACGAACAACCACATTATCAACTGTTGGTATTTGTCTGAACCGTTGACCATGGAGGATAAGTGAAATTTGGTGTTTCTATTGCCTTTCACATCCTAGTAAGACAGCACATATGCAAGTAAGTTTTTTCGCACCTAACTAACATTCCATTCTGACTTTCAAAGGTCATGATCAAGTACTCATCTATCACATGGATTGTCATGCTCAACATTTCATTACCCTGGTACTCAGGTGGCAGATGAAGGTTTGTCCCATTCCATGTGTGTAGCCTATGCCTGACAGCTGGGGGTCATCATGTACTGAATTTCCTAGTGGGACACATGTGGTGTGCCCTGATGCTAATGATGATGAAGATGATGGAGGGGAGGATTGAGATAATTGGGAATCTGACCTTGGATGTGGTGATGAGGAGCTTATGGATGTCTTAGAAGATATTGCATTAGCAGATCAGTATAGAGGGCAAGAAGTACATGACATTGAGGATGACTACATATGTAGTTGATGACTCAGTAATAAATAGCCCAGCAAAACATGTCAGATTTAGTTTGTGGTACTCGAGTTAATAGATCAAAAATGACTATAGTAACTGTATTGATCACCTAACTCACAAGTAAAGCTTCCCCATTTCATCATATACACACAAATATTAATTTTGCTTGGCTGGAGTATTGCCCCTTTCTCTTCTAACTCACAAGTAAAGCTTCCCCATTTCATTGCATATGCATGTGGGTGGAAAGGCCTAGATACTGATAGAAAGCTAAGTGGGAAAGCCCAGATACTCATGAATGGCCAAGTGAGAGAGCCCAGATACTCATGGAATGCCAGGTGGGAGAGCCCAGATGGTATGGAGATCATAGGTGGGAAAGACCAGATACTCATGGAACGCCAGGCAGGAGAGCTGTTAAGAACGTGCTCAAAGGTATTGGATCCGAAGGGCTTGACCTCAGCTCATACGCTGTGCCCCTTATCTGAGTACTGCCCTTGATTTCAGAAGGCTAAAGTACCGCATTCAGAAGAGCAGACAAGTACCGTAGAGTCAATCCGGATGACTTCCGGATATTGGACAAGTAGTGTAAAGGCTAGTCCGGACAAAGTCTGAGACTAGAAGTGGAACAGAGGAAGACTACCCTAAGGTAGAGCTGGAAATAAGTCAAAGGAATCAATCCTAAGACCAGAGGTGAATGAGAGAGAACTCAAGTTCGGACAGAGACAAGAATGAGCAGAATCTAAGATGATATTCGAACTGAGGTTCTACAGAGTTGTACATGAGTTTATATACTGTAGTTAGCATAATGGAATGGTCAGTCAGCACAGAACAAAGCTATGTATGAAGCATGTGGAAAGCCTATTGGTAAGTCTAACGGATCAAAGGAAATGAAGTTCGGACATGAATACATAGGGTGGATCAATAAGCAAAGCAGAAGGGAAGATAACTGGTGTACCGGTGAGGGCAAGGAATGATAGCTGCGTGCTAAGGGGAAGAGTGGGAAGTGGGCTCTCAAGTGCTCCTCTGGATACGAGTGGAAAGTCGTCCCAAGGGGATTGCTACTGAGAAAGATTCCTCTAGTGAAAGGTGAGGGGGATCTAAAACCAGTGGTTCGGTCTCGAGGCCTGAGTGGAACACAGATACAGATAGTGCACCCAAAAGCGAAGAGTGCTGATTAGAGATGCCTAAACGCGCTAATAAGGCAAAAGTGTGGAAGAGCGCGCTCTAATGGCAAAGCGCACTTTGTGCGATCGCTACAGAGTGCTTCGAACAGAGGTGATAATCAATGGGAAAGTCAGGACAATGATAGGCATGGAGATAGACATTTAATGATGTCAAAGTGCCAATTGGAGAGAATGCTGGTGTATTCAGATAGAGACTAGGGCTATACACTGAGATAGTCATCAAACTGAAGTAAGTGCCAGGAAAACAAACATGGTGACATGTAGGTAAGCTAAGCGAGTTCCCAGGGCTCAGAACCGAATAGGGAGTACTAAGGTAAGTGGTGAGGTAAGTCAGGGTCCATAACGAAATATGATGATAAGTACTAGTGCCTGCATGATTGAGCATGAGTTCTGATGAAGGAAAAATGCACCAATGGACCTTGGAGGACTAGGACAGGACATGCGGAGGACAGGCGATGGATCCTAAGGAAGTGCGACAGAGTGCACCATAACGTGCCTATACGCGCCAAAGCACGCGTTGCGCGGGAGTCGGGTGAGAAGCGCATTGTGAGGATATTGAGTGCATCGTGAAAAGGCACGAATTTGGTTCATATGCACCTGCGGTGACACGAGTCTCTACACCAGAGAAGGTAACATCCAAAAGGGGAAAGACACTGAGTTAAGGTTCTGGGCTCAGGAATGAGTTGTGGACCAGTAAACTGCATTGTGGACTGGATAGCAGATTAGTGGTCCAGATCTGATCTGTGGACCGGATCTGGATCTGATCTGAGATCCAAATGCATGGATATGACAAGAGCCCAGATGGTAAGGTGATCATAGGTGAGAAAGCCCAAATAGTGATGGAAAGCCAGATGGGAGAGCCCAGATGGGGATGTCATGATAGGTGGGAAAGCCCAGATGACGATGGAAGGTCAGGTGGGAGAGCCCAGATGTTGATTGAAAGCCAAGTGGGAAAGCCCAGATACTCATGGAATTCTCAGCAGGAGAGTCCATATACTTATGGAATGCCAGGCAGGAGAGCCCAGATGGTGATCACATCGTAGGTGGGACAGCCTAGATACTGATGGTAGGCCAGGTGGGAGAGCCCGGATGGTGATGACCTTGAAATGATATCACTACTGAACAGATGTAAAAAATGTCTCTGAGTTTAAACTTTTGGTATTTTTTAAAGTACAATATTTTTCTGTAGTCTTTTGGAGCTCTATATCATTTCATATAGCTGTGATAAAATGTTGAAAAATATGGTATTGCCAAATCAGTGTACAAGGCCATAGTCACAGTGAGTCATTAAATTGATTGCATTGGTACAGTAGCTGATGTAGAGAGGGTCAGTAGGACAGTCCAAATATTTGTGCCAACACTATTATTTTGAGGGAATTTTCCTCCCTTATTTTGCCTTATGGGGTGCTTAAAAATGTCCCATAATTCTATGTAGACTTTTGTATAATCTCATCATGTCAATTTTTCAATGTGATTGCAATAAGAAAATATAGGTATCTTCTCTTTGCTATTGTAGCATCCTATTGTTCAATTGTTAGACATGCACACACATATATACCTACCACTTCTTGCTCCAATCAATGTACAAATTGCATATTTCAATATTCCAAAATGTTTCAAAATGGACCCCTGTTATTCTTATCTATGATGGGAAAGCCCACACAATAGATGCACAGGAATGTCCTGGAGAAATGCTAAATTGATCCCAGATGAGATTGGGAAAGATCACAAATAGGCACTAGGGATAGCCCAGATACTTAGTCCAGTGTAGTCTGGGACATTCCAGTACATAGGGTAAATTATTGGAAATATCATCCTAAAGCACACCCACTAGGTCCTTTGCTAGCTACAATATCATAGACCTAAGAAGTCTTTTCAAGTGGTTGACTGAAGTGTTGTCTTTCATGTGAGGTTTAGTCTTGCTGAGAAAACACCAGTTGACAATATAGTAAAAGTCAGTAAGACCAAGTTCACAGCAGGTCAGTGCAACACTGGTGTGTTTCTTTTCACAAAGTATGGTGATGCCTCATGTGTCTCTAGACCATCTTTGTGGTACAATGTTGATTTCAGCATAATAGAATGAGTGGAGGTGTATGTTTATTAATGTAGTACTTGTAGATGATTAGAGTGTGCACCTGGCACTGGGTATGATATATGATTGATGATAGTTTGTATGGTGAGTCATGTACAAATGAATTAATGTGTTATGAGCCTGGGGATGTCACATGTCTGTCATATTCAAGCTTTCTGTGATTTGCACAACTGTCTCATTCATACAAACCTTTTCGAAACACTGATTGAGGGGCCAGAATAGGTAGCAGGAGTGTTCTAGTTTATGCACATGTCTTGTTTTCCCAAATTTCACACTTGTGCAAATGTGCAAAATGTCAATCATTGTCTGATATGCAAAATTGAGTTTGATTTTGACCAGTGTTGATTTTCTGCAGGATGCAAAACTCTGCCAAGGCTCTTCAAATTACATATTTCAATACTTCTACAGACTACTGACACAGGCCATTTTTTGGTATTTAATTATTTGTGAGTTGAGGCCATATATCAAAATGTTGTATTACTGGGCCATCAATAGTACATATGGTGAATCTTTAGTGATGGTTTGATTTGCTGTCATGCTGTGTGCATTTTTCATGGTCCACCATATTTATCATTGTATATCCTAAGGTGATATATCACAGGTGAGTTATGCACAATAACTGCATCCTGATCAATTTGATAGATCTTTAGTGACAGTTTAATTTGCTGTCATGCTGTGTGCATTTTTCACAGTCCACTATATTTATTGTTGTATATCCTAGAGTGATATGCCACAGGTGAGTTAGGCACAACAACTGTGTCCTGATCAATTGCTGCACACTTAGACAAATGTAGAGGATTTGTTTCAGGTCTTAATGGTTCAGCTGCCACTGTCATACTTATTTAGCACCTCAAGGAACATTCTCTAGTTTTCTTCATATATGCTGTCATAACTCCAAACAAGGCAATACTTTGTATGAATATCACTTGTGCTCAGTATGATATTAAGACATTCCTGGGCCCTAGTATCAGGGTCTATCCATATGAGTCTTTCATTTCTTCTGTGAGACAGCTTACTATGACTCTTAGAGCTAACAAACTGTGTTCTGAATATATACAGGAGAATACCTTTTTTATTCAGGAACTCTGAATACTTTCACTGATGTGTTACCTACTAGGAACTCGAAGCTGCATATAAAGTAAACTTTGAAACTCTTTCTCTGTTGTGTTACCTAATCAATACAGGTCAAATCACAGTCACATGAAGGCACATCCTAACCTTGGCAGGACTTGCAGGACTGTATTGCACACTTTCTGACTCAACTGCACTCATACATGACCTGTTATTGCTCATGTGAATTGATGAGTCAAGTTCCCTCATGCCCTAGTTATAAGAATGAGACTCTGTATATCATGGTGTCAATATCACCAGTTCACATTGCAAAGCACAACTTCCCAATCTTGTACTATCCTCTCTTAATTGCAAGGATGCCAATCCATCAAGCATTTCTCAGAGACATGCAGGGTGTTTTCCACTTGAATTGAGCAGAGGTATGGTTTTTGTTATACAGCAGAGCTTTTGACCCCATATCTTTGCAGATAGTAGCATTGTTCAAAGACATCAGGGGTAGGCCTGACCATTACAGAGTCATCAATAATGCCCCTACACATGCAAGTTTTTTAGTGTTGTTGCAAGAATTGATGTTCTATAGTAAGTGTGGCAGGCTCACCCCACTCCATATTTACACCCTGTCTAGGAGAATGAACAGTATCTTTCCAAATGAAGCTGCATTGACAGTCAGCTATCAAGGCACAAACTTTGAACTCAAAACCCTTTTTGACCTCATCAGCTGGATCTTTTCTGTGACTAGACAGATTCCTGAAGATGCGCCTGCAGCTAATTACTACTATCCTTTGGTAATTCTTTACTGCCAGTGGTATTGGACATTGTGTGTCAATGAAAAGAAGGAGCTGCAGATAGTGCAGATCACTTGGTTCACTCAAGAGGGTATCAAATAAATCAGTATGGATAGGCCTAAGGGAGAATGTAAAGAACTAGCAAGAATAAGGATATTTGACATGCTTTTCCAGGTTGGATTGGTCCTAGCATATGAAAGGCACCTGCCTTATTTGGGTGATGGTGGGCAGCTCATTGGGCATTGTGCAGAGATACTTTCAATATTGTTCATTAAGTCATAAGTCATCCTATTCTGTGGATATCCCTTTATTGTGACTAATCTGCTTTATGAAGGCTAGAAGATGAAGTGACACTGGCAGATGCCAGAGTTATTGCTGTCAAACTACTCAAGGTTCTCAATGATATGCTGTTGAACAAGTTCAATGTCCCAGATACAGATGGAGAAATCTATCTAATATGATCAATATGATACTGTTTTAGTGATCTGTGTTCAGTAGTACCATAATGGCTTGAAGTAGTACTTTGAAAATTTTGTATCAGTCACCTCGATGTCAGCTGGGATCTTAAGCAATATCCTGCCTCACATTTGTTTTAATTGGGCAAATCTAACTAAAAATAGGTGCCTGCAAAAAGCAAGGGCTTTTATTATAATTCAAAAGTTTCATATCATGTCTATTGAGGAAAGCAGACCAAAATGTGCTACATAAAGACATTTGTGTATGAAGGGAAAAGGAGATTTGGTCCCCTTGATGTCAATAACCACAACAAGCAAACATTCATTCATCTTATATGCAAAGCATACATCAATAACACATCAAACAAGCAGACACAATACAGCCACAATAGCTAGAAAAGTTGGGTTTAACTTTATTTATACCAGGGTAATTGGACAAGCGTGCTCCTCAGCAGGCTTATCCTTCAGGTCTTCCCAAAACCTTAGGGCCTGTCCCTTTGCCATCCTTGGCAGATGCCCTGTGCATCACATGGCGTGACTAATATGTCTTGCGCAATCCTTATTGCCACCTCCTTTAGTGGAGTAAGTGGTCTATGTCTAGCAAGACTCGAGGAATAGGGTTCCTTAACTCTCCTCACTCTCCTCACTCGTCTCGCTAGGTATGCCGTTCGTATTTAGATTCGTGAACTCTTCTTGAATCACTCGTCTTGCTAGCAAGCTTTTGAGCAATTTAACTTACATCAAAGTTCTTCTCATGTCAGAAAATGTCCATGAATACTCCCAGACCATGTCCACCAACCCCTCTTCTGAAAATCACCATGAGTTTAATCAAGACTCCATTGGTAAATGTCTCAAACTCATTGAGGACTTTAAGAAAGGCCTCATTCAAAAAGGGGATGCATTATTGGAAATCCAAACCATCCTTCAAGATGCTATTGCAGAATCAGAGTTACTCACCCAATGTGACTTCAAACCAGGATTCAGTCACTACCTTCAACTCCTTGACCATGCCTCTGACTCTAACAAATTTGAGGAAGGTTGAGGAAGACAGACTTTTGAGAAACAATCCTGTTGAGGGGAACATGATAGTTCCAATGAGAACAAATCAGTTGCTAAAGAGAAAAATCTGTGAGCTCAACTGTGAAGATGAATTTGGTCTGAAGAAGCCAAGAGTGATGAATCAGGAGATGAGCATGAATATGTCCTCCGGGATAAAAGACGGAAACTTACCTCTGAATGACTTCAATTCTATCCTTGGTTACAACCTGACCAATTCTGATGTGTCTCTAGCAAACGAGCAGAACAACTTACACTTGATTGCTATGAGGAGTGGTCAGAAGAGCTAAAGTATTACCGAGGACAAGTTACCACTACCCCGGGATGTCCTAGCTTCCCCTTATCTCAATGGTCACTCCTTCTCAAAGGGAGGGCACCTGACTTGGAAAAGGTCCTTTCAGGACACTACTCTACCACTATCGACCTGAAGCAGTCTCAACCACTTGGAAAGGGATTCGAAATCACCCTCTCCCAACCTACTACTACACACCAGGTTAAGACCTATGGAGACTGGAGTGTTGCCACTGACCTTTGGGTCGAAGCCCTCACCTTTATCATGCCCTGGAAAGAATCTGAGCTTCGCAGGTACAAGCAATATATCTCTGGTTTCTTTGTCAACATCCATTACACCTTACATTCCAGAATCATCGACTTCAACAAAGCCTGTCGTCTTAAAGTCGAGGGACAAAAGTATCTCCGCTTCGATGCTATCCCCGAATTCTGTCGTCTTGAAACCACCCATCTCTCATCGCTTGGAATGGTTGCCTATGCTGAATTGCAACATCTCACCTCCTCAGGTGTCCCTGGGGAAAAGGGGTATGGAAAGGGTTCTGGAGCAGGAAAGAAACCATCACATTCAGACTCTTCACGAGGAGAGCTTTGTCACAACTGGAATCGAGGCGTTTGTGACAAATCCTCTGCAGACTGCGCCCGTTTCCATGTTTGTAGCAAATGTTGAGGAAGTCACAAGTGAAAGGATTGTCCTGTGGCAAAGGGATCTAAATGAGTCTATTGCCCGGGGTCAACATTTTCAGAGACATATGATATGGGGAGAAAGGGCTAATATTCTTAGCGGAACGGCTTTATGGACTGAAACAGCTGAACCACTCCCTCATCCTCCTCCCTCCGAATTTCAGAATGCTGCCGTCAATCTCACTATCGCTAAACACCCTGACTTATTTTGTGTTTCTACTCCTATAAACGTCAATCGGTTCAAAACTCTACTCTCCCTCGCTAATTATCCCAATCTTGCTTTCATTCGGTCAGTTTGTCAAGGTTTGCAGGAAGGATTTTGGCAGGAGCAAGGGGTCCCCATGAGATTCGGAGGGCAAACAACTTCAAACTCAGTCATACATACTGTACAGCACTAAAACTCCAGCTATTAAGAGGTGGGAGGGAGGGTAAAGAAGGGAAGTGGTTGGAAGGTTGGAGTGTCAGCATCAGACATAAAGTAAGAATAAGAATAATGGTACTGATAATTATAATGACCCAAATGGCAATTCAGAATCATGAATTGACTGGCCATTAAACACAAGTGTGTAGCAATGCTGGATTTTTTCATATGTAAATGCAAAAAAGAGTCACTAGACCATCGACCCATAGCTTGAATACAGTCTGCTGAGAGCCCAGCAGCCACCAGAGAGGTAGCTCCCCCAGCTCACAAAGAGTGTCCCGATATTGAATCGGGAAACAGAGTTTGCAGCTGAGTGATGAACCACGCGTGCGTGGGAATAGACCCATCGCTGCACAGCCATAGAAAGCTGTTGAAAGGGACAAGAGCATCATGAGATGCAAGATAAGTCATAAAAACATGATGTGGATCTGCTGATGCAACATGTTGAATGACAATGGTACTCCCTTCGAACTGGACATCCAACTTGTGCCGGCGAAGCACAAAGGAGTGATAAGAATCTTTGATCACTACCAAAGTGTGTAAGGAGACTTTGTTGAAGGATTGTATGGATTTGTTGTCCAGCCATATGAGCTCTCCAAGTCTGAGGAGGCCATAAAAACCATCAAAGAGTTGAGCCACAAAGAGAAGATTGTCATGGCTAGGAGGAGAGGGTAATGACGTGAATGTGATTTGTAAGTCTGACCTTGCAAGAGGCAGTTTCCACTGAATAGGGACTCCATGATGCCATTTCACCCTGTGTAAAGTCTGCGAAACAAGTTGAGAGCGTCGATTCTGGCAAGCATGAAGATAAAATTCCTCCAAGAGGCTGCAGGTTCCAGACAGGTAGTTGTCAACTGACCAGGGATTAATGTAGGCAGACATGAAGGTCACAAAAAACGATAGAGTATCAGCAGTTGGGTCAAGTGCAAGATGATGTAGGTCACAGAATGTCACATAGGAATTAAGAGCCAAGGAGTATGTTTGATTCGCTGATTGGTCCAAGGCAAGGCCAAGATTGACTGAATGCTCATAGATGAGATGTTCCATTGACCAAGCAGCATGGACTGGCTGCCTGGCCTCAACAGAGATACAAATCATTTTTGGGCTACCCCCAGTGCATTCCAAGGGGGTTGAAAAGGAAGGACTCATAGTCCAGGAGAGACACGCACTGCATCTGCCACCCGCCAATGAGAAAGGTGATCTGCTACAATATTTTCTTCTCCAGAGATATGAAAAACCCTGAAGTTAACTTCAAAGGCTAGAATTACTTCCACAATGTCCATGAGGAGATGATTGAAACCAGGTCGCCCAGATAATGAGTTGAACATATAGACAGAGTTGAGACTATCCATAAACACCGCTAGATATCCATCGCGATGTGAAAGAGAAATAGTGACTAGGCTGCTAGAAACTAGCGCTACTTATCCAAATAGGCACAAGTGTAGGATTCGACCCAAGAGGACTGCTAATGAAGCAACTCCCTACTAATGGGCAAGGGGAGCGATAGCGCGAAGGACTTGCTACCTATAGCGACCTAAGACCAAAAACTGATGAGTAGCGCTATAGCAATTAGCGACAAGTGAGTTCCGACAGAGAAACGTGCATATAAGTGAGGAGTGCTATGCAAGTTGTTTTATGCAATAGCGCTATGCGAACATCCGACTAGCGACAGCGAGAAGAAATCGAGAGAGTGAGAGCAGAAGTAAGATATGATAGTGCAAGTGAAATGCCTGATAGCGACTAGATTATAGTGCAACTACTGATAGCGATTCCGACGTTGCGACAGTCAAACTTAGAAGGGAATCCTTAGCGATGCGCACTTAAAGCAAGTCAAGCGACACACGATCAGAGAAAATGGCAAGAGCGGAATCGATTGCACCAAGACTGTGATATAGCAACTAAGGAGACTCCGACACACCAGCCAAGGTCCGGGGAAGGGAAGTAAAGTACTGTATGTGTGACAGGTCATTTTATCATACTGCATAAAAGGTCGGGAATGTGTAGGTGAGAATAGTAGCGACACTGGCAAGGGCACAATGTAGTGACAGGTAATAAGACATGTAGTGCTGCAGAACACGAGGGTACATGTAATAAGACCTGTGGCTAATGAGTAGCGACATTTAAGGAAAAATAACGCACCAGCGGAGGTAGGTGGATATTGGCAGGACATGGGAGGACGGAATACCTAGGCGTCAGACTGGGCAGCGCACTATGGGAGAAAAGTGGTTCCAAAGCGGATAGCTTGGGAATTGAATAGCGCTGGTGACTAGTGCCTTACTCTTTTCCTTTGGACAAGGCAAATAGCCCTATGATACTCATATGCGCCTAGCACTGGTATGATTGTCACAGCGAGGTAGACAAGTGACAGCATCATGAATAGCTGAACCTACACAAAGAGCCTCGTAAAAGAAGATGTCTTCCATGGGCGAGTGTGCAGGTAGGTTAGATTGAAATCTGAGGTTAAGAGAGGGGTACCAATAACCCATTCCTGACCCCAATGCATCGCAATAGACTTGGAGGATGTTCAGAGAAAGAGAGCGGAGTTGCCAAGAGACAGATTTTAGAAGGTAAATTCCATCAGAACACTTGAGGAGAAAGGCGGCCTAAAAAAGTTCTTCAACAACGGCGCGGTTGAGCCATAACAACCCTTTGGAGTTAGTTTTACCCTTGATTTTGGCATATACAGCCGAGAGACCAGGACGAAGGAGTGGACAGACATTTAATGCCAAATTGAGCGACCCAGCGATATGCTCAAACTCCTGCAAGGATCTCCATCTCTTGTACTTAGCAAAATCTTGAAGCTCCCAAACTAACCCTTTCTTCAACTCGTTTTTGAGAAAAATCTTCATCAAATTCAGATCAACCTCAAACCCGATGACAGGCAGAGGAGACCCAAAAATCTGCTTCCATTCTTCATGGGGAATGCCTAGTTCATCCCACAGAAGAAGGAGAGCAACCATATTGGTAGGAAGCATCTTGTGATACTTGACATAATAACACATATCCCCAATTTTGGCAAAGGAGAACAAATCATCAACATAAATGAAGGCCTGGATGAGACATATGAAAATGGTGATCCAGATTACAAGTGACATGAAGGTGTGGAAAATGTGCTGAGATGCGCAACCTCCAAAAACGTTGGCTCGATCGACTTGACACTCTCCTTTGAAGGAGATGACTTGTTTTATTTGTCAAAGGGGGTGCATTGGCATATGACAATAAGCTTCTGAGATGTCTGCTTTCCAGATATGAAGAGCATTGTTAGGATGACCTCTATGATACTGCTTGATGGCACCACCAAGATCTTGAATATTATCAGGAGTGATGCCAGCAATGTCCTCCTTTGCGATCATGGAATTTAAGGAGAAGTCACCAGCACTATGATTGGTTACAAGGCAAAACTTGCCTCCTTCTTTGGTACTGCGTGAATGGGCATGCTATACATACCCAGAAATAACTCAGACCCAAAATCAGCGGAATATTGACCAACTGATTCTTCCTTAAGGATCTGAGTGCAAATAAACTCTCATTCTGTTTCAGAGGATGGAGGAGGAGAAGGTATATCCCAAGTTGTTGGGTAAATGCCAACTTGAGTATTGGCCCAAGGCCAAAATCCTTCCTGCAAACCTTGACAAACTGACCGAATGAAAGCAAGATTGGGATAATTAGCGAGGGAGAGTAGAGTTTTGAACCGATTGACGTTTATAGGAGTAGAAACACAAAATAAGTCAGGGTGTTTAGCGATAGTGAGATTGACGGCAGCATTCTGAAATTCGGAGGGAGGAGGATGAGGGAGTGGTTCAGCTGTTTCAGTCCATAAAGCCGTTCCGCTAAGAATATTAG
Organism: Suillus subluteus; assembly: GCA_016647755.1. NCBI lineage: Eukaryota > Fungi > Basidiomycota > Agaricomycetes > Boletales > Suillaceae > Suillus > Suillus subluteus. The sequence continues at coordinate 581,487 of JABBWI010000038.1, forward strand.
CCCTTTCTCCCCATATCATATGTCTCTGAAAATGTTGACCCCGGGCAATAGACTCATTTAGATCCCTTTGCCACAGGACAATCCTTTCACTTGTGACTTCCTCAACATTTGCTACAAACATGGAAACGGGCGCAGTCTGCAGAGGATTTGTCACAAACGCCTCGATTCCAGTTGTGACAAAGCTCTCCTCGTGAAGAGTCTGAATGTGATGGTTTCTTTCCTGCTCCAGAACCCTTTCCATACCCCTTTTCCCCAGGGACACCTGAGGAGGTGAGATGTTGCAATTCAGCATAGGCAACCATTCCAAGCGATGAGAGATGGGTGGTTTCAAGACGACAGAATTCGGGGATAGCATCGAAGCGGAGATACTTTTGTCCCTCGACTTTAAGACGACAGGCTTTGTTGAAGTCGATGATTCTGGAATGTAAGGTGTAATGGATGTTGACAAAGAAACCAGAGATATATTGCTTGTACCTGCGAAGCTCAGATTCTTTCCAGGGCATGATAAAGGTGAGGGCTTCGACCCAAAGGTCAGTGGCAACACTCCAGTCTCCATAGGTCTTAACCTGGTGTGTAGTAGTAGGTTGGGAGAGGGTGATTTCGAATCCCTTTCCAAGTGGTTGAGACTGCTTCAGGTCGATAGTGGTAGAGTAGTGTCCTGAAAGGACCTTTTCCAAGTCAGGTGCCCTCCCTTTGAGAAGGAGTGACCATTGAGATAAGGGGAAGCTAGGACATCCCGGGGTAGTGGTAACTTGTCCTCGGTAATACTTTAGCTCTTCTGACCACTCCTCATAGCAATCAAGTGTAAGTTGTTCTGCTCGTTTGCTAGAGACACATCAGAATTGGTCAGGTTGTAACCAAGGATAGAATTGAAGTCATTCAGAGGTAAGTTTCCGTCTTTTATCCCGGAGGACATATTCATGCTCATCTCCTGATTCATCACTCTTGGCTTCTTCAGACCAAATTCATCTTCACAGTTGAGCTCACAGATTTTTCTCTTTAGCAACTGATTTGTTCTCATTGGAACTATCATGTTCCCCTCAACAGGATTGTTTCTCAAAAGTCTGTCTTCCTCAACCTTCCTCAAATTTGTTAGAGTCAGAGGCATGGTCAAGGAGTTGAAGGTAGTGACTGAATCCTGGTTTGAAGTCACATTGGGTGAGTAACTCTGATTCTGCAATAGCATCTTGAAGGATGGTTTGGATTTCCAATAATGCATCCCCTTTTTGAATGAGGCCTTTCTTAAAGTCCTCAATGAGTTTGAGACATTTACCAATGGAGTCTTGATTAAACTCATGGTGATTTTCAGAAGAGGGGTTGGTGGACATGGTCTGGGAGTATTCATGGACATTTTCTGACATGAGAAGAACTTTGATGTAAGTTAAATTGCTCAAAAGCTTGCTAGCAAGACGAGTGATTCAAGAAGAGTTCACGAATCTAAATACGAACGGCATACCTAGCGAGACGAGTGAGGAGAGTGAGGAGAGTTAAGGAACCCTATTCCTCGAGTCTTGCTAGACATAGACCACTTACTCCACTAAAGGAGGTGGCAATAAGGATTGCGCAAGACATATTAGTCACGCCATGTGATGCACAGGGCATCTGCCAAGGATGGCAAAGGGACAGGCCCTAAGGTTTTGGGAAGACCTGAAGGATAAGCCTGCTGAGGAGCACGCTTGTCCAATTACCCTGGTATAAATAAAGTTAAACTCAACTAATTGTCCTTGCACATACGACTGAGTTTGGAGTTGTTTGCTCTCCAAATCTCATGGGGACCCCTTGCTCCTGTAACAGGGTCCTCGATTTGCTGGCTAAATCCTCATTGTCTGCATTCCACGAGACTTAAGCGAGGACAATTAGATGACTACAACCTCAACTACTCACCATTGTCACCACCTTTATAAGCACAGTCTGCTGCTCAACCAATTGCTGCCTGGTATAAAGCACTGCTTTAATTCTGGAATGCTGTAAAAATGAACATTGTAACTGGTGTCATGCATGGTATGCAACTCATACCATCACATATATACAAGAGGTGTGATAAGGAAGGTATAATAGACCCTACTGTATCCTATCACTAAGTTACACCATCATTTTCCCCTTAGTTATTCTTACTTTCAAACTTCACTTCCATTTTTCCATGTATTTCTATTTTGTTCTATGATATTCCATCTCTTTCTATTTTTCTTAGGCATATTCAGCCAAAAGACTTTCTCTCAAGCCACCAAGCATGTTTGTAACCATGTCATGTGACTGGGAAATATCATGATTTGTAAAGATTGAACTTGACTCATCATGATTTGTCATGCTTTGTAAATTTTCCAACTGTATTTATAATCCACTGAGTAAGAAGGCTGATTCAGCACACCCAATAGCTTGGTGTATAAGCACTTGCCTTACTAATCCATGTGATGACTCATGCCATGATTTGTCATGCTTTGTAAACTACACTGTATTTATAATGTAAATTAGTAAACAGGCTGACTCAACACACCAAATGGCATTGTTTGTAAGCACATTCTTACCAATCCATGTGATGATTCATGCTTTGTAATCAGGGCCTCCAAAAGGTATATAAGGAGCCCAATTTTGCCATGTAATAAATGGAGCACTTCCCACCTTCACTCATCTCAAACAGTGTGAGATTAAGTAAGTGTTACAAGAACATTGGGTTGTGTGAGGCCCCTATTCATTTTCCTCTTCACTTGTCTCGCTTTTGAATGCGCAGCTCATTCTAGATCGCTGCGCACATTTTACTGTTACCATTGTTTCGTCCCTCTGACTCACAACCCTATGCCCTTACCGCCTGACTGGTATTTATCTCTGACTCATGTTCCCCTTTGCCCTTACCACTAATATGGCAGTCCTGCCCTTAACCACCTTCTACCTATATATACCAGTAGGGTATCACTTGTATTCTCTAACTTGAATCTACTTGGTTCTATCTGCCTATCTGCTAGAAGCCTTAAGCAAGCTTCGTTTTCTCATCTTAACTTCTGTTGTGCTCATTGCCCAGCAGTCTTGCTAGTTGAGGAATATGATTAGAGACACTCCATCCTAATTGTCGATAATACCTTTGTCTCATCAACGAAGTTATTGCTGTGAACTCTTTGCTATTGAACGCCCGCTGGTCTCAGCAGGCTTAGCAAAGAGCCCCTATCCAAGTTCTTGTTACGAACTTGCATCGTTCATAACAGTAAGAACCTAAGTACAGGCAAATCAATAGCCTCAAAGTAAGACTAAGAAACATTTATTCAAGTTATGTACTACCTTACAGGGGTTGATTATATAATCTAACAGCTAATCTAACTAAGTTTAATCCATACTATTTTCCTCTCTCTTTTACAGGAAGGGAGACACGATTCACATTACACATTTCACGCTACACAATTCATGAGCACACTAAACTCTCACACAGATTTCATACCGTAGACTCAGTATACAGAATTCAATTGTTTTAAACTGACAAGGAAAGAAGGTATATTGAAATAAATCCTCCCAAGGTACAAGAAGGTATACATGATTCTTTTGTTGTTTTCTGTTGTCCAGGCATTGTTGGATTGGTTACTCACACTACTGACCTCACAAGGCATCTTCTGCTGACAGTGGCTTAGGTATTGCTAATCAGCCACCCATGAATGACCATGTTATCAGTCATTGGTATTTTTCTTAATTACTGACCATGGAGATATTTGGTTTTATAGGTGTTCATCTATAAATCATCTATCTAAGAAGACAGTGTTTGCACCATAAATCCTCGGCAGCCTTCCATATCATTCATGAGGTCAGGGACTTATCACAGTCCAGGAGAATGTGTTCCATGTTTTCAGGTGAGTTGCAAAGGCTGCATTGTCCCCTGATTTCACAATGTGGGATTTTATCCCAGAATTCACCTATCTTGTAGGTGCCATGTAGGCACTTCGAGAGAAATCCTCAAATGTTTCTGGGGATGTCATGGTTTCAGATTGAAAGCCAAACTTGGTCACTTGTTGGAGTTGCACCATTGCTGTCACCTACAGCATATAGAGTCATGGCCATGTTCATAGCGGTTAGTCTTCATTGTTTTGTAGGTAATTGTAGGTTTCTAATGTTTTTGTAGAAGAGGCATTGGGTCCTCATGCATAGTTTCAAACAGGACAGGTTAAAGGGTATGTTGATTGTTGTCATGATGTTGTCATAATTATTCTTACTCATGCCTGATTTAGTGAGGGTGGAGGCACCTTTAGTGATGGTTTTGTTCAGAGATGCATCTAATGTCTACTAAGGTGGTTAATGCACAGCGCACTCTTAGTTTTGCTACTAACACTTTCATTAGGTCTCTGTTAGGGTAGTCTAACCAATCTGTGTCTTCTTGTCTCTCAAGGTTCATAGTTGTAAGGCTGACTATGAGTTCAAAGGGGAAAGCAAATGAGACAAGATAGAAGATGTGTTAGTAGGTAACACAAAGAGATAATAGGACTATGACTTGAGATGAGGAGTTTCTGAGAAGCTTTCAGTCATTCTTGGAGCGGGGATCTGAGTATAGGATTCACTGGTAGGTATGAGTGTACATGGGTGGTATTTATACTTGAAGAATGATAAGGTTCTTAGTAGGGGTGGATGGTTGTGTGAAGATGGAGGCAGAAGGGTGTGGTGTTGCACCTGACAGGGTAGAATGGTGGTAAGGGAGGGAAAGTACAAGTGACTGAATGAGTGACAGTAGGAAGGGTATCATTTTGACAGAATAACGAGAGTTGCGTAGTGGTTTAGACAGATTCGGAGATGGCACACTGACAATAGGGTGCCCATAACGGAAGAAAAGGATTCAAGGGCCGATAGTAATGAAATATTTGGTGTAAATGAGAGATAGGGACCATGCTGGGTAGTGATATAATGAAAGAAGGGATGTATCCGCATGACTCAGATGTGAAGAGTAAAGTTTCTTCACATCAGCGAGTCATGTGGACAGGTTCAAGTGTGTAGTTCGAGCATTGTTGTTTTGAAGTTTTGGTTGGGGCGTAAAGGACATGCTATCCTTACATAGTTAAACTTTTCTGCAGGTTCAGAGATTTGACCATGAGTTGTAGGGGTGTATTGGCAGGGAGTATGGAGATGGCTGATAGAATGGCTCCTATCTCACTAGCACTGGGAGCAGCTAGGAGTTCAGGAACTTTTATGGATGTGTTTTGGTGGTCGTCCAGTCCGAAACAAATTCCGCCTCCAGACATGGTTATGCTGTCTTTATCAGGTTCCTTCCCAACCGCAGTGTCAAGAGAAGAGGGCTGCATCTGAGTCAGTGTGAGAAAAGAAAATAATAAAATCATGTGCACATTGAAGTTTCCATATGTAGCCCAAACCTTATCCCTTGTTCTCTCTCCACAGTGGCTGGCAGAAAACATTGGTAAACATTCTTCAGCCACTGTAGCAAACCCTTTGGACCTTGAAAATTAAATAGCAACTTCGAAAACTGAACTTAGGGTTCAATCTGTACTTGATATGGAGACATACTGCAGCATCCTCAATATGTTTGATGGAGACAGTAGCCTTTCACACTTCCTTGTCACAGTCCTCACAGTACCTCGATTTGCCAACCACCCTGCAGTTGTTGACCTTCTGGCCAACATAGGTAACATTATCTGCACCTTATCACGACACCGGAATTTATATAACTCCTTAATTGGATGGGCCAAGGATGCCATTAGCGCAGAATGTGCAAGGGAGGTTTGAGAGCTCACAAAAGGGTCGCATTTTAGTGCTCTGCATGCGAAAGCTGAGCAAATAGAGGGCTTGCAAATTGATGATATGGCTCTACAGATCAAGGGAGAGGCACTGGTGCTATGGGCCCCGCTTGATTCCCTCTTGTCTGCAAGAGCTCTCCAAGTCAGGAAAATTGAAAGCAAAGGGCACACAGAGATCAGGATGTTGAGTAGAGCCATCCAGAATGTGAGAGTTTTGCCCTTCCCTGTCCCAGCAACACAAATAATATCATGAACTCAGAGGAGAAAAGCTTCAGCAACTTTGAGCTGCCAAAGGCAAGCCCTGCATCTAAATACCTCCTCTGCCCATGCACAAATCAAAGCGAGAGAAGGCGCCATGATCAATTATCGATGTCACCAAGTTAGGAATATGGTAATGTTACATAACCCAAAATATTAATGAAACTATGATGTATTTATTTGATTATTTCCCTTTATTTCAAGGTCCGAAGGGTTTGCTATGGTGGCTGAAGAATGTTTACCAATGTTTTCTGCCAGCCACTGTGGAGAGAGAACAAGGGATGAGGTTTGGGCTACATATGGAAACTTCAATGTGCACGTGATTTTATTATTTTCTTTTCTCACACTGACTCAGATGCAGCCCTCTTCTCTTGACACTGCGGTTGGGAAGGAACCTGTGTCTTTATCTACTTGGTGCATGCTAGTGATGATAATATTTGCTAGCTGTGGGGGTTCACTGGGTTGTGACAAGTGGGGGAGCTGCAAGGGGAGACTAGTGATATGAAGGTGCGGAAGTCTGTCTCTAGGGAGACTGGAGAGGGAAAGGTAGGGTTGAATATTTTGTCTTGTAGTTTATCTTGATCTTCTTCATTTTCAGATATCTGCTCTGGCGCTATGCTTAGGGAGTAGGGGGAGGAGCTTGTTTGGGGGTGCCATTTCAGGAGTATGCATTGAAGTAGGTCTTTTGTTAGCCTCGCGCACTTAAAGGGTTTATTGCAGTTTAGGAGAGTCTAGTTATGCATACAGTGCTCACATGGGCAGTTTTTGTTTTATCTGTGAATGTTTCTTAGCGGTCCTGATGATACACTTCAGGTGAGCTGAAAGTTTCTTTTATGATGGAGACCAAGTTTGAAGGAACGAGTTTATTTTAGTGTCTGGTCTAACAATTGGGGATTCTCAAGCTGCTCTTGCTAGGAGGGCGTGAGCAAAGAATGCCCATTGTGGGTGTATCACAGGGGGTGAGTAGTCCTTTTAACCATTTGAGTTTGATCGCTTCATTTCAGCTTTTTAGGTGCAATACATTTTTGTCCCCTTTCACTATCGGGGCACACAAGAGGTCCATGCTTACAGTGTTTTTCCCTTCACCATCCCATACAAATTTGTGGATTCTGGCTGAGAGGAGATCTTCAACCTCCTTTGGCATTCCTTGTGTGGTGGTTAGGTACTGGGTCATGCTGCCTATCATACATTCTATAATTATTTTTGTCCTTCAATGGCAGGGTGTCATTTCTCCCAGTGCTTAAGTAGTGCTTTAAAGTCTGGTCTGGTCTGTTCTTTTTACCATATTTGGGAGGCAACCAGACCAGACCGGTCTTTTTATTCCCACAATATCAAAAAGACTGGACTGGACTGATAAAGACCAATATGTTCGGTCTTTTGCGGTCCTACAACAAAAACCAGTCCAGTGGCAGTGTACTACTCACTCCTGCGATTCCAATGGTGCTTTATTTGTATTAAACGGTTAAGATTTGAGCGAGATATGAGTATTTTACCAACCTCCACCCCACAAGTGAGTCAAATATGAAATGTCAAAAAATAAAAGTTGTTATAAGGCTTAGGTGTCTCAATGCTAACTGTAGCCCTAGTATAGACAAGTATATAGCTGGTCCTGCCTTGTCAATTGATTGTGATTTGATCTACATAAAAGCTAAGATATAAGACATCCCATTAATTTGCAGCTTTTTCTTGTAAGTCTCATAACTTTATCAAATCTTAACCGTTTTACATGATTGGACCACCGTTAGAATTGCGCTGACGAGTACTACATGTACATAGCAACTGGTTCCCCAAAAGACCGGTCTTAACCAGTTCTGGACTGGTCCTTTGATTTTTCACAAACTTTGGGCAACTGGACCGGACTGATCTTGCAACTGGGAAAGACTGCAACCAGTCCTGCTTAGGACCGGTTGCAGTCCAGTCTGGTTGCCAGTCTTTTTGCAGTCCTGCAACTGGACTTTAAAACACTATGCTTAAGTGCTTTCTCTATTTTCTCTAGGATTGGGGACTAGATAGCTTGTTCTTCAATGCCATTGCCTACCCATGCCCAGAGAATTCTTGTTGCTTTTCCTTCTTTGGTAATGTCAATGTTATCTGGGAGTGTCCCTTGTGTGGGGCTTATTTTCCTTGATGTGATTACTCTGTTCTGGTATTCTTTTGTGTTGATTGGTGTGACTTCTGTTTTGGAAGTGTTGAAGTGTGCTCCTGATGCTTCACACCAGCAGGATAGGATATTGCCAAGTGCTTCAAAGTTATCCTTTTCGGATAGGTAAACTGTTGTGTCATCAGCAAACATCATTACTGCAATACAGTAAGCCATGTCTTTAGCTTTGAAACCTGCAAAGTTTGATTTCCTTGGCATTTCCACTAACAGTTCAATAGCAATGTTGAAGAGAAGGCATGATAAGGGGTCTCCCTGGCGTACACCTCTTGTTACTCTAAATTTGAAGCTTATTTCTCCATTAGTTATTACAGATGTCTTTGTGTCTTTGTATAAGGCCTTCACTGTATTGGTGAAGTTAATAGGTATGTCAAATTTGTCTAGAACTTTCCACAGATAGTTGTGTGATATTTTGTTGTAGGCTTTTTCTTGGTTGAGCACTACAATGATGCCATTTTCCTCTTCTACCTCTGTGTATTCCATAATCATTTGCATAAGGCGTATCTGGTCTGTTATACTTCTACCAGGCACAAATCCAGCCTGATTCTCATGTATTACAGACAGCACCATAGGGGCAAGCTTGAATGCAAGAGCCTTGGTGAAGGCTTTGTAGTCACCATTTAGCAGGGTAATAGGTCGGTAATTCATGATTTTGCATTGGTCATTCTTTTTGTAGAGTGGGTGTAACAGGCCTTCCAAGAAGCCAGAATCTATGATGACACCATGGGATTCAATGTCATTGAAAACTGTGGTTAAGCATTCCGCAAGGTCAGAAGGTGATACTTTGTTTCGTTTCTTAGGGATAGCTTTTGACTTTTCATGTAGCCATTTCCAGAACTTGTGGGGAATTTTGTCAATACCAGGAGCTTTTCCATTGGGTAATAGCTTAAGGACTTCTTTGATGTTAGATTTGGTGAGTGATTTCTCAAGTTCTTGTTTATCAGTTAGGGAGAGTTTTATCATTATTGAGTTGAGAACCATTTCCAGGGCTGTTTCTCATTCATTTGCGGGTGATATGCCATCTCGTTGGAGTGAGTTGTAGTAGTCTCTCACAAGTTCAGACATTCTGTCTGATCTTTGTTCATAGGTTGGAGCATCCAATGAGGATTTGAGGGATCTTAACTCAACAATAGTGTCCCAGGGTTTTTGTTCTCTGCCTGATTTTGCCCAGAGTTTGCTTGTGGGGGATTCATTTTCAAGTCTCAATTTTGCCATTAGGTTGTCTCTTGATTTTTTGTGTTGTATTAGCTCTAATTGGTTCAGTTTCTCCTGTAGGATGATACAGACAATTTGTTTGTTTTCATCTGATAAGGATGGATCGCTTGTAGTGGCTTTAAGTTGGGACAACAGTTTGTTTTTCTTCTTAGGTATCAGTTTTTTAACTGTTGTATGGTGTGGTGTTCAAACTCAGGCTAGCCTCGCAGAACCCCTTTTTGCTATAGAGGTCAGACCTCCTTGAGGCCACATCATATCCTCCCATCACTTCCCTGCAGGGCCTTGACTCATCCAACTCTCCCATTGTCGCAGTGCACTATGTCTGACTCAGCCGATCCGGACCCATTGCCTCAGCCACTCACAGTTGAACAGGACCATCCCTTACCTGCCGTCTCAGTCATATCACACCTCAGTTGAGCGTCCTGTCCCATTGGTACCAAGTCCTCCCATGTCCTGCCCATGTTCACCTATCTCCATTGGTGCATTTTTAAGCTTATCTTACCATTACTGAATGAACAGTAGGCATTATTACATGTATTCCCATGGCCGCAGCAACCACAAGCCCTATTATATATTGACCTGAATACCTCATGCCTCACTACTACTCTCACCTATGTGATCCCAGACATTCACATAGATAGATAAATAGGACTCAAGTCTCATACTAGCACTTACTTCCCTTCTCCAGACATACCTGCTACCATTGTAGGAGTCACCTTAGTTAGTCTTTGATTGTGCAATTGATCCCCTTGCTTTTCATCACGGACGTGCCTTAACCGCTCTAAGTGCGCATTATCTAAGGTTTCTATACCTAGGCCTTGTATAGACTTGGCAACCTATACCTAGTTATACCTAGACTCTCCTTACCTCGGCCTAGCCTTACCTGTTGTTCCCCTCGGCATTGGACCATTCTACTCATATTGGGTATCTCGCATTGGGTGTACCATCAGTACCCCTTTGCATCGGACACTATTGGACTCAGACTCAGACCTTCAGTCAGTTGGAACATCTTAGGTCTCAGATCATAACTCCTTCCCTTCTCTTCCCTCGCACTATTAGAAGGAAGTGCTTCAATAGCAGTCCCCTTGGCTTGATGTACTACACTTGCACCCATTAGGATTTAGTAGGTTTGTTGGTATAGCTAGCTGACTACTATTTCTTTCACTACAACAGCATAAGCTGATTGCATTATTTTTGAATTTGCTGAACACAATCTGGGGATTAGATTCTGCAGTGTGGTTCTCTTTTGAAGAGCTTATTTCCTGGTGGAGGACCTCACCCAGTTTAACAATTTCATCTCTAAGTTTCTTGTCCTTAAGGATGAAGAGGGGTAAGGACCATCTACCTGTTCCCATGAAGAGCATCTTTTTGCTCAAGATTCTGGCAGAGACCAGCTGATGATCGGTATGTAGGCCTAGAGGGGATATGTCCCATTCTCAACTAAATGGAAGCAACTCATCTTTAATGTAGATGTGGTCGATACATGATTGACGGCCGCCTTGTTGTGCCGATTTGGCAAATGAGTATTGAAGCAGATCAGGGTGCTCTGTTCACCAGCCATCTCTGAGTTTGAGGTGCATTTTGAGTTTGTTTAGCTTGGAGGTGGGTCCTTGGGTGTCATGTTTTGGTGGTAAACGGTCTAACACATCTTCAACTAGGTGAAAGTCTCCCAGCATAATGTCTGGCTTTGGGAGGCCATTAAGTTTCGAGTGAACATAGTCCCAGAAGAATTGGTTATTCTGGGGGTCGTTCAGGGCATAGATCACAAGAATTTTAAGGGTGTCGTCTTTTCACCATGGGATGATGACAAGCATTGCCCATCCAGGTACAAGGTCATGAACTTTGACTCCTGATGTATTTACCAAGTTTTTATTCATAACTACAGCTACGCCTTTGGTATTTGGGTGGGCGGGGTCTATGGATAACTTTATGTGGATTCTCAATCCCGGGGTAGAATTTAGCATATCTTCGTCTTCCTTGGATAGGTGAGTTTCTTGAAGTGTTAGTACCCCAAGTTTCTGATCTTTCATAATTTGGTTGATGTTCAACCATTTATCAGTGCTGTTATGCCACCTGCCTCTCATGTTTAGGGTTGCAACTTTGATGTTCACTCATGATTTTTTGCCCTTAGATCAGTGTTTTACGTTAGTGTTTCGCACTTGTTCTGTTTCAGGGATTTGAGTTCCCATCGGTACAACAGGTGATGTATTGGGATTTGCAAGAGAGTGGTGAGACTCATTGGGGGCTACACTGTTGCGTTGAGTGGTGTTCTCATTGATGTGAAGGGTAGCGGCTAGAGGGGAAGAAGGAAGGTCAGTATCAGTGTTCTGGTGTCCATCTCCATAACCTGCTGATCCTTCCTCAAGGGGATAGCTGATGAGCAAAGCACAACCCTCTCCGGATCTGCGGGACCTGTAACCATTGCCATGTGTGTAGACCAAGTTAATTGTTTGTTTTGTTCGTGTTGTAGTGTTAGCAGTTAATATACAGCACTGCACCTTAACCACAGCAGTGGGCCACATTGACTTATCCCAGCCATTCATAGGGGAAACTATGTCATAGGGGGAGCCTCTTATTTGATAAGGCGATAAAAAAGGTCCATCCATGACTTCAGCATCTCTGCACAGCACATTCCTGGCCTAAAAAGACCACCATTTCAGAGGATGATCTGGAGCTTTCCTGTTCATGCAGTAGATTTGGGCTCCTATAGATTTGTCCATGTAGTGTCATGTTCCTGTTTGTGTTTAACTGGACAGGTATCTCTTTATCCTTACATCAAGAGCAAAAATGCGACTGGATTGATGCACAGGGTACGTGGTGCTTTAGGTACAAAATCTATGAAGAAGTACAGTATATACAGGAGCCATTTTTGGGCTCAGGCATCATGGTAGTTTAGCATGGAGATATCCGAGTTGTTGAAGATTAGTTCATCTTCCCTCTGCCTCTCTTAGTTTGTCCATGGGTATGTCCTCTAGTGAACCCTCTGTTTCCATGACTGGGGCTGCCGTTAAAGGCTCCTCTACCATGGCTAGACATGGTGCAATTATCTAAGGTGGTGTTGGAGTTGTCCACGTCATCTGGAACGGATGGGCTGAACCACCCAGGAAGTTTTGGGAAGGGACATAGGTCTGTAGGGTTGTCAAAGGACTTGCAGCCCATACAGATGAATTGGGCATCTTGATGGGCAGTGCCAAATCCATAGTCCTCTGAGATGTAGAAGAATGTGCGCATTAGGTTAGTCCAGTCAAAATACTGTTTTAGTGTAAAGGCTGGGGGTGAGTTGGAGTAGACGTTCCAGACAGTCTCCTTAACCGATTTTGAAAGGGTGAGACACAGGCTTGAAATCCTTACTGATTCAATAATATGTAGGGCTGCTTCCGCATCTGGGAGAGGGATGTTGTCATGAATGAATTGCATCACGTCCAGGTTAGAACAAATGGTGTCTTTGATGATTTCAACGATTTCCCTGTTAGTGGATTTGGAGTTTGGGAAGGAGAAATTCTCCAGGGTGAATGTGTAGGTTGGGAGAGGTTGCTCAAAAGGAACGAAAAAACAGCTGAGGAGCATACTTGGAGGTGAAGGAGCCTATTGATTGCTTTGGGTGGTATCCCTGAGATCAGGAAGTGCCATGGGAGAGGGAGGCATTCTATGAGCTCTACTGCTGCCATTGGGGTACTGACTATCAGTGATTCAATGTCTGACTCGCCAATGATTTTAGTAATTGCATCTTTCAATTTTGCAACAGTGCCTTGCATATTGCCCTCATATTTGGCTCTGTAAGTTCTCACCCATGCTTTGGCTCCTTTCTGAGGCCACTTTCTTTTAAGATTTGAGAAATGTTGCACCAGGTAGATTGGCCTAGTTGAGGGATCAGAAAACCTCCTAACGGGGTGGGGTTATATGAAGCTATGAGGGAGGAGTTTGTTAAGGATCAAACTTAGAAGGGATGTTATCTAACACACCATATTTTATAGGGTAGATGATGTTATCATGCCTTTGTATAGCATCAAGGTGTAGGTTATGTTCCAGTCAAATGAGTGGCATTAGTTGCTTTGTGTAAGGGGTGTGCACAAGGTGATATTGTGTCATAAGAATGATAGTAATAGACAAAGGCTCTTTGTCCCTCCGTGGGATAAGCACGGCATGTTCTATCTCAATGTTGGCTGTGAACACAATGTGATTATAGAGGGAGTTGAGGCTGTGCCACTCTGTGGGCGTGCCATTTACCTGGTATGTTTTTATGGGAGAGAATGTATCTGTGGTGAGATATTGTGGGGAGTGTGGTGTGTCTCACTTGTGTTCACCTTAAGTCATGCTAGAGGTAGTCTCACAGGTGTTACTTATGATTAGGTGTTTGCATGGATTTTCAGTTGAGGGGTGCTATTGTTGTGGGTTAGCAGTGACAATGGTGATGATGGGGAGGGCTCTCAAAAATTTGATGACACTTGGGAACATTTGTGAATGATATCATGTATTGAAGCACTAGGTCTAGGGAGATAGACAATAGCAGTGGGCAACACCATGTATTGGTGCCACGGTGCCACCCTTACCTGATGTGGTGGTTCAGGTCCAAGAAGCCCCCTGCTAGTCTACTTCTTGTAGTTCTAAAAAGATGAGTTTATGCATAGATTAACTCTCATCAATGCCATCTTTTCAAAATTTCTAACTGTGAGCTCTACAGTAGGTTAATTGCTATTTTCTATTTGTCACAATTCTGTAATGTTTTATCACGTGATGTTTGTCGCTTTTTCGTGACTTCTACCTTAGAAGTTAGCATCTTCCGCACCATCTGAACCTCAAATCCCTGAACACGTTCAAACCGTGTCCTCTCATCAATATTTACTCAATCTATGTATGACAATCCATGCTATATAGCTTCTACACCACCCTCCAACCTTTTCGATGCATTCTCGTCTGCACCTGGGGTCGTTCATCTGTCCGTGGACTGTGCACGTGCGCCAGTAAGCTTAAGTAAGCTATACTAGACCATCAATTTTCTCATGCTTAGCTCAGATTGTCTGGACCCTGCTAGATTTGGGCACTTTTGCTGATTGGCACTGGTCAGACACATTTATTGGATTTGGTCGTTTTTGTAAGTAATTCTTTTCTTGGATCCACTGCAAATCATCAACCCCCTAGTCACTTGCTAAGCCTTCACTAGCTGTAGAATTTCTTATATCAATGCTCGAGTGCCGCTAGTATGGTGTGTACACAACATTCTTCAATTTGTCAGTAGGCAAATGTACTGAAATCAAGTCAATATCAAGAGCTCATCTTGCAGTCACCCGGAATAACAGAACATTCAATGAGTCTGACAGACTCTGACCTTGGTTTGGCCCGCAGAAAGCTTCATGTGATCAGATACCTGATGTATGAGTGATCTATTTTGAGAACCATAACTGTTCGACATCATCAACTCATCATATCATATGTTCCAGAGGACTATATAAGATCAGATAAGATGATTGCAAACACTGTCTCCTTCTCTCCATCCATCATTTACCATGCTCTCAAAGGTGAGTACTCATCATCCAAGCTCATGGAACACTTTGCTTTAGCTCCACATAGCACATCAACCCAGACAGACTCATCAGCAAGTCCAAGGTTAGGAGTTCGCCCTCGAATTCTATCATACTCGGACTGATAGAATATCTGTAGGATAAGAAGTCTAATCATCATCATCTGACTGGCAAGGACTCTGATTCCACATCTCACCTGTATGGAGCGCGGTATGGAATTGCATCTATACCCAAGTTCCATATCCCTTCCAAGGGGACCAGCGCGGAGACCACTTACCAGCTGATCCATGATGAATTGTCCCTTGATGGATCTACCAGTCTCAAGTCAGTCTTGTGAACTTCATATTATTTGTTGTCTTCTCACCATCCCGAAGTCTTGCGTCCTTTGTACACACCTGGATGCCAGAAGCTGCGGATAAGTTGATGATGGAAAACATGGCCAAAAATTTAATAGATCAGGATGAATACCCTATGACGTGTATGTCACACATAGTAACCCATCTAATGATTACCACTTATCATCACTCGCAGAGGAAATTCATACCCAATGTGTCTCAATCCTTGCTGATCTTTGGCATGCACCTTCGGCACATGAGGCAATTGGGACTGCCACTACCGGTTCATCGGAAGCTATACAGCTGGGTGGTCTCACCATGAAGCGACACTGGCAAGAGCATTGCAAGGCTGAGGGCAAGTCCATCCATGAGCCTGGCCCCAACATTGTCATGGGTGTGAATGCCCAGGTCACTCTTAAAAAGTTTGCATGTTACTTCAAGGTCGAATGCTGCCTCGTACCAGTCAGTGTCAAGAGCAAGTACAGGCTCAACCCCAAGAAAGCCATGGAATATGTCAATGAAAATACCATTGGTGTTTATGTCATGCTCGGCAGTACTTACACTGGTCACTACGAACCAGTAAAATAGATGTCTGACCTTCTTGACGAGTACCAGCAGAAGACGGGAATCAACATCCCCATCCACGGTGAGCTGTCTTTGTATTCTTTTCCCTTGATATCCCCTGACTCCCTTTCAGTCGACGGAGCTTCGGGGGCCTTTGTTGTGCCCTTTGCGCATCCAAAGCTGCTTTGGGACTTCAAGCTTCCGCGGGTTGTCTCTATCAACACCTCAGGTCACAAGTTTGGTCTAGCTTATGTGGGTGTCGGTTGGGTGGTATGGCACTCCAAGGAGTATCTCCCGAAGGATCTCATCTTTGAGCTGCATTACCTTGGTTCAGTTGAATACTCATTCTCACTCAACTTCTCCCGTCCTGCTGCACCCATCATCACTCAATACTTCAACTTTATCCACCTCGGATTTGAGGGATACCGCACGGTAGCCAAAGATGACCTCAAGAATGCAAGGCTCTTGAGTCATGCTCTTGAGAAGTCTGGGTGGTACACAGTGCTCAGCGACATACACTAACCAAAAGTCAAAGACATCCTTCAGAAGAATGCCCACAATGACTTCAACGAAGAAAATATGGAGGTTAGCATTCTACCGCTGGATAGCAATGCTTTCTGACGTTCCACAGAACTATGAAGAAGGTCTTCCGGTTGTTGCATTCCGGTTCTCCGACAGTTTCCAAGGGTCGTACCCAGACATTCAACAGAAATGGATTCAGATTCTTCTGCGAGCTAAAGGGTGGATTGTCCCGAACTACAAACTTGCCCCTGACTTGAAACAGGTTCAAATCCTTCAGGTCGTCATCAAGGAGAACATGACTGAATCAGTCAGCATTCTTCTCTTGATTTTCTTGTTGAGCTTTATTGAGGCTATCGTCTAGTTGGTGGACCACCTGTTGGAAGATATCGTAAGCAATGTTGAATATTTTGACTAGTGCAAGAGCTGATGATTGTCCAGGTCGATGTTACTCAAGACCTCATTAAGCAAGAGTCCCCGACAAATGCCCTCAACTTACTTGGAAACCACAGCCGTAAGAACTGTGACAATGGTGGTAAGATGGATGAAGGCTCTGCATCCGGGTGCTCCAGTATGTACACAAAGCCATGTTAGAGCTGGCTGATGTGAAAGAGCGGTGGAAAGATTCATTTTGGCGACATTTGTGCAACACGGTACTGGATATCCTGTAGAAAGTATCAGAAAAGGTTAAGGAATTGTAAAGATTAGGCCTGCTGAGGGCCAGGAATATGAGTCACGAGGTTTTGGAGCACCACTGAGGTTTAGGATGTGTTTTAAGACCACAAGTATCAGTGCTGCAGGCTGCATGCCGGGTTAGGTATGAGTTCCTGTTCCAACTTGAAAGTCATATTCTCTATGGATTCTGTATTTCTTGCTTTGAGGTGTGGAAATCACAACCTGACTAGATACCTATAAAAGTACTTAGCCAGTATATGAGGTCTGGCTCTGCCTAGCTGCTTCACTTGCAAGCAAGAGCATTCGACCCTAAAGGGGCCTGCTGTCTAAATATGTCAGTACCACACAAGGAATGAAACCCGAGGGTGAAAAGTACAAGTCCAAAGGTAGGAGATGAAGTCTGATGTAGGGTCTGTCAAGTCCGATGTTTTGGGGATCGGAGAGGATGGGAAAGCGAGGGAAGGGCAAGGGAATGTGCGGGACTAGGATTGGAACTCAAGGGAATGTTTAGGAGAATGTGCAACTGAGGTTCAGATCGTAAGGAGAGGAAATCAGATAAATTCAGCAGGTATAGGGGATAGGGACTAGGTAGGGTGACCAGTATCAGGGAATGCTCCCTTCTACAGAGTGGTAAGGTATGATCTCCTACTGAGTCCTATTTAACTAGCTACGTGAAAGTCCGGAGTACTGTAGGCGAAAGTAGTAGCGCATCATCGGGTCCAATGAAATATGTAAAAGGCCATGAGGTGCTGCAGCCAGTGGGAATCCATGTAATAGTGCTGTCTACTGCATCAGTAATAAGGAATTAGATGACTATGCACCTAGTGGGGAAAAGCGCAACTGGACAGGACATAGGTAGGATGAGTCCGCAGGGTATCCAAGCAGGTCCGATCATCAGGTTGTGTTGGGGATGTCGGGTTGCATTGGGGATGACTAGGGGTGAGTCGGACAACATGGGGTATGGATGCAAATCACATAGTGGCTTCATACAAGCCCAGCGGAAATATGATTGTCACACCGCGCTCGCATTTCATGATGACAAGTGTCGAACAAAATGTTAGGACATACCCAGCAGTCCAATATAAGCATCATTTTCTCATTTTCTCATTTTCTTGTTCCCCACAGCAAAATTAATACTATCATGGTACACACAATCAGCAGCCCCCAGAAGTCGGCAGTCACGCAAATGTCACAGTAAGTCACGACATGTCACTGAGCCAGTTTCAAAGTCAGCTCGGCAGTCAAGCAGGAGTGCAAGGAAGTGAGTTAGTATTCGGCATGAGCAAGCAAGTACAGTATATACTAGTGGAATCTAAGTATGAGGGTGACCATGATTAGTGCCGTAGTTGTAGAATTGAGGGGGATGTGTAGGGAGACTGTGTGTGTTGTAAGGATGCTGAGGTTGTCTGTCTAAGTTTGATGATGATGCAATGGGACTGCCAGATGAATTATTATGTTGTATTGTAGAGTAAGATGGTGCGCAGAGAGCTGGATTAGCATAGAATTGATGAAAATATGGCTGGTTAGTAAAGTGTAGAGGATAATATGGATAGAATTGATGAAAATATGGCTGGTTAGTAAAGTGTAGAGGATAATATGGATTAAAAGAATGTGCACTGGCAGGTGGGGTGAAAAAATGAGTACCAGAAGTGTTGGATGAGATAGTGTCATTGTCTTGCGAGGCACCACTGCTAGCCTGTCCTGTCGATGACGCAGTGGCTAAATTCTTATTCTTCAAATGCATTTTTCCCGTCTGGAAGAGCGCAGCAAAACATGGATTGTTGGCAAAGTGCTGATTTGCAGCATCAGCAAGAAACTCTTTGATTCTAGTCATGAGTTCCTCAACTGTTCCGTCTCTTGAAATCTTGAGAGCGCCAGCAACTGTGATAAAATCATCCTTGTGCTGGAGTGTTGAGAGTGCATCAAATGTCTTCAACTCGATATCGTGTTCGATCTGAGTGTGGCGCGCTTCATCTTCTGTCTTCTTTTTGGCCTGCTTCTCCGCGCTGGCCTTATCCTTTTTACGCTGCTCTTCCTCTGCTTTGTTGAAGTTTTCCTCGAGCTCTGGGTGTGTCACAAAACAAAGCTCGTAGTTTTCCTTGTCTACTGCTGATAGACTTGCGAATGCGGACCAGCCCCATGACCAGCAGCACAGCACCAGTTGGCACTGGTGTGTGCAGTATTGAAACTCCATCACAGCATATATCGGCAGGTGACATTTCTGCATGACTTCAGCACTTTCAGCTATGTATC
This sequence comes from Suillus subluteus, assembly GCA_016647755.1. Classification (NCBI taxonomy): domain Eukaryota; kingdom Fungi; phylum Basidiomycota; class Agaricomycetes; order Boletales; family Suillaceae; genus Suillus; species Suillus subluteus. The sequence goes on from JABBWI010000038.1 coordinate 600,700, forward strand.
TCATTCAATTCTGCTTCAAATATATTTGTTTGACCTTGTATTGAGTTGTGTTAGAGAGAGAATGATGTCTATGTAAAGAATTTTGTGTTTAGGTAGCTGGAAACACGAGTTTTGTGAAAGTGCCGACTTCTGGGGGCTGCCGATTGCGCGTACCATAATAGTATACACTCATTCACATTCGTTTGCAAAAATAATAAAATGGAATTGAGTGGGGCTAATGAGAAGTCAGCACTGTGACGCTGTCGGTCCGTGAGCCTTCTACGCATCAGTGAACTGAGGAATTCTGAGAAAGATATATATCTACATCTACAACACATATAAGCACGAGATACCGCCGGCGATGGCGTCCACCACGTCATGCTGTGTTGTTGCATTCTTCTTTTCTTCACGGCTCTTTCCGTCTGCTGAGTCATGCTGTGTTGTTGCATGTTCATGCACATACTATGGCGACCTCTGCTTCATTTCACGGTGTTGTTGGACCACAAACTTCAATGACACAATTGATTTCCTCTTCCCACCAATTCTCGAAGACCCTGAAAGCTGTCTTGATCGTGCATTCCTTCCCCCTCTCAACGTCTATGTCGATGGATTTTCAACGACAAAATTCTAGAGAAATTGCTGGGTGATTTTCGTAAGTATCGCAACTGATATCAATCACACATTTCACTGACGAAACTATGTAGGATCTTATTTTAGTTCAGACAGCCTAAAAGAAGCTGAGCAGACTCGATTGAGCACACCAAAACACACTCGACTACCTTGAATGTCAACCGATCCTGGAGTATGTAACCTCTCGGTAGAAATGGGATTGGTGAGAAACGCACACGTGCGCGTCGTCGCGCTGCATTGTCGCTTCCTTAAAGTCAATACATTCGAAAGCCACTGCATCCCCCGCATTCCATTCAAACCGTTCGTTATGGACAGTGCGAAAAGACACTGTCTATTTGCAGACGATGCTAATATAGTATTTCCTGAGTGGTTACTGCCAACACTGTATTGTCGTACAGCCGACCGAAGGGGAATCCTTGTATCCTCTAATGCTCGCTTTTCTCCTTGGTTGCGACAGCCCAAACCTCCTGCACTGAAGATCAATACCTCTCTGGCTCGGCCAGGAGGTGCGCTACATGTGCGCTCTCTTCAAATAGCTCGCAATGTACATCCATTCCGCGCGCTCCTTCGCAGTCTCAGCATGTCGTGTGACCTCTTGACACGAAACCAAATTATCCTTGCGCGAAAAAAGGTGGAGGCGGGGTGTGTGGAGGCCCATCCATGGCAAGATGCGGGGATTCCACATTTCCCGCTGTTGGGCACGAGTCAAGGATCAATGCGCTCGCAGATGACCCTAGAACTGGTGTGGAACCATATTTCCGCTGCAGCGTATGTCCAAGAAGTGTCATTTACAGGGAACCTCCTGGTGTTGCAGTACAACGTTCAGCTTTTTCCAAGTTCAACCGGGGAGAGCCCACCATTGGAAAACACATGAGTAAGTATTCGCGCGGGCCGTTGGGCAGAAGAAGATGGCAAGCAATGCAGTGCTTCGAAGGCGTCGATGACAGGCTTGAGCCTCCGTGACTTTCACTTGTCAGGCCACAAGACAACTACTGTGAGGTGCTCACCCTAGCACTGCTTGTAGTCCAGAACAAGTCGCGATTGCACTGAACGATGATCTGAGACGCTTTTGAGTATAATTTGGCATATGCACTGGTATGATTCCGCAAATGCCTGGGATTTGCTCCCACTCCCACTGTGGATAATACTCATTAAACATGGACTACAAGAACACAAACTTGGAAATTTACGCCATCCGAATATAAAAACGACGCTACAGAATTCCTATCAGCTAACTTGCTAAACAACGAACACCGACTCACTTTGGAGATTTAGTATCCTGACATTGTTCGTGGATATCCCGAAGATATATCCCAGTGCCAATCGTACGGAACCCTTCCAGAGGACGAACTGTCGACAGACTTCGTACTGGTGGCAAAACGGAAAAAAAACCGGGTGTTTAGGTGAGTCTGTTATACTAGACTCGTAACCAGTCTGGACTACGTCTTTGAGATGTTAAGTACTTGACGTACATATTATCTCCCCAGAAACATGACCTTGCTCCGCAAGGTAAGTAGCACACATATGGCTGCGCCACCATAGCAGAGACACGCAGGCCTGCAAAGCGAATGACGAACCTTGTGAAGACTCGGAGGTCTGCGACAAACACGCGACCGCTTTCGGCCAATCAGCTTTGCTTACACTAAATCCAATTAACTCGTCCAATGCTACTCATGCACGTATGCGAAAGAGGGAGATGGTGCCACAGACCAACAGCAAAAATGTGCAACAACACAGCATGACGTGCTGGATGCAATAACCGCCGAGCCGCCTACTGTTATTACTAGGCATCGAGTGCCAGTATGTCATAGCTCATAAACAGCATCGTCACCCTCTACTTGAAAGCTTCAAACTTCGTACCTCTAAATGTGTATTTTCAGTAGGAAGACTCGGACTGAAGAGAAACAGACCTTGCCACGTCTTGTTCTAAAACACGGTCAAAAACGGGTCATGGTTAAACGGCAAGGGTCGTATAATGTGAGTGAAACAACTATTTAAATCTTTAATGGCTCATATAGATACCATAAGCTCATGCTTGACTCCGTCTGCAAACATTTCCCAAGCATCCCGAGAGATGTTGCAGACCAATCAAGTCGATGCTTGCGATGGCCACTATGTGGCCATCACGGCTGAAACATGGAACGATGTCATTGACTCTCTTAACGTCGTTGAGGTGACTCGGCGTGCGGAAATGCCGTTGTCCGTCCCACTGCCGCTTGATGCTCGGGCTATTTCATTGCCTGAAAATCAATCGGCGCCAAGTCAGGTTAACGAAAAGGACAGCTCGTACGCACCCCAAATATTCTAAAAGTGTTTTCAGTACTGAAGTTGAGACCACATAACAGGAACGACGATAAAGTCACAATCAAGGTTGTTCTTCCATCTGGCGAGATTCAGACTGCTGAAATCTTGAGGAAAATGCGAGTGGACAAACTTGTTGCTGATGCTAGGCAGATGTTGGGACATCGTCTCACTCATGTCACGGCAGTTTTGGGTGGAGTAATAATGCTAGCGGAACGGAGTATTAGATCGTACAACATCAAGGATGGTGACTTCATCAATCTTGAAGTTCAGGAGTTTCCGCGCACTAAAAAGCCAGTCATATATCTATACTCGCCCTCCGATATCGATGTTTCCGTCAAGCTCTCCCTCATTCCCGAGTGGAGCCCCTCTGTTATCTATCCCGTTGTTACCACAGAAGACCATGGACAGCGTTTAGAATGGAATGTCCGCACTCATCAAGATGGGAGTTTAACTGAACATAATTCTGGTTTAGATGTGTCGTATTTGTTCTGGGAGGCAGAGTAAGTCCCTGATGATACAGAAATCACTCTCCTAACTTGTATCACTCTTCACAAGACAAATTTGCAAGCATTTCCCCGGTCACCAGCATCCAAACCGCAACCAGTGGATACATTCAATCCAATATCAAGTAGTCTGCATGATATGGATTCAATCGTCATTCCAGTGGACAAAGCAACAGTTTACCTCGATAAATCACTCAAGGTTTTGGGACTTCACACCGAAGCTAGAACATCATTCATAACGTGCGTACATATGCGTTACCTCGGGCTGTTCAAATCATAAACATGTTACTAAATCTGCCATGGTAGCTACGGGCTACCATCTTTTCTTAAGCACGAATACATTGCCCTCCGATTCGTCCCTCAAGCGGCGTACGAACGCGCTGCTTCTTTATGCATTTCTCCGCAGCCTGATGTCGTGATTCGCATATGTATGCTGTTCAAAGGTATCTGTAAGGAGCACTTAGGAAATTGGGCTAATGCAAAGATGCAAGCAGAGAAAGACGTTGCTTGGTGGGTGGGTGTAGTTGGAGTTGATCCTGCAAGAGCTGGTGATGTGACTTTGTTCAGCCTGGTGTTGGACAGTCCCTTCTGAACAGACATGTTGCGCATAAGTGAGCGATGCAGTCCTGCTTGAGATGAAGCTCGTGCTTTGGAATTCCGCTCTGTGAGAGGATTGCAAGAAAGTCGGGTGTGGCGTCAGGGTGATCTGCTATGAGCTGATCGTCTTCTTTTACAATGTCAGCACTGTAGTACAACACAGCGTGATGTCAGTAAGACAGATTCGATTTTTGGAGAAACTGATGTTCTTCGCCAGGCAAAATATCAAGTATTTTTTTGTTGAAGTCATCGACGTAGGAGTTTGTTGGGCTGAGAAGCGCACGTCGTACTAGGCACGTAATGCGGCAAAAGAAAGGAAATTGCTTCGTCGAGTGTGTATGCGAGATAGGATGTCGAGAGAGACATACCCACTTTTCCAGTGGTAGTTAATAAAAACGGCTGCCGGCTGTGCATCATGTGTAGTGATAAGATATTTCGACGGCACGCGGAAGGAGCTGCGGACGAACGCATGGAAATCGTGAGAGCAAGATACTAGACTTGAAACTAAAATATTGTCGAGCAGGTGGTACATACGCGCGGCCATATGCCGGCATGTTGAATCAACTTTTAAAGGTGTTTAGTTCCTGCCCTGGTATCCCTTTCAAGCTTTTGCGACCTAACCTAGTAGTGTCAGTGCCGGTTCTTCATTTGTGTCTGCATGGTCCCGGGTATTAGCGTGCGTCACTTGACATTGAACTGACCCTGCTTATCAGTGGAGGTCTGTGTTTCTCAAGCAAAGTTACCCTATCTGAGTGTCACATATTCTCGTCCTTCGAGAGGCATGTATTTAAGGGAAGCTAAACTGCCTATACATCCTCTGCGTGAGTTATGGCTCATTCTCATCTTACGGAGCCATCGAAGGTGTTTGAGCACCAGGAGAAAGACCTGAAGGCCTTCGATGTCCACAGCGCAGAGAGTGTAGAAGAGGCTCCCTCTCAACAGTCTGAGCAGGTCATCCGCGGGGCAGGAGACATTACCAACTTGGTAGGTTTAACAACAGGAGTGTGCGTTGTCTGCTCAACATGTTGAATTTACATTAGATCATATCAGATGAGGATAATCCCGAGCTCCCCGCACTGACCTTCCGTTTCTGGGTCCTTGGTCCTGGGCTAGCGACTTTTGGTGAGTTGGAATGAAGCCTACTCTCGATGTCGATGCAAATTAATGTTCAATCAGGATCTGTGCTATCCGAGATTTATTTTTGGAAGCCTCAGGGTGCTATAGTTTCAGCCTTATTTCAATTGATTATATCTTACATGCTGGGTAATGCAGTGAGTTTCTGCAGTTTGCTTCACTGTTTCAATTGATCGAGAGAATACGAAGATGCATTATGCTATGCCTTCGACGGGCATTTGGCGCCGCCTCAATCCTGGGCCGTTTAACATCAAGGAGCACACGTGCATCACCATTATGGCATCCACTGCGTCAGTTACAGCCAATGCTATTGGTATAGTAGCAACACTTGATTTGTTTTACGGCGTGACTTTGAGTCCTGAAGCCGCGATCTTCCAAACGTTCGCATCGCAGGTGCTACCAATCGCTTGCTAACTCTGATATTCGAATTGACTCCATGATTCAGTTGATTGGATATGGTTTTGCGGGGCTTCTAAGAACCCTCCTCGTATGGCCAACTTACGCACTGTTTCCGAACCAGCTCCCGTCAATCTCTCTTCTGCAATCCATGCACTTTAGCAGTTTACTCAACCGCAAGAAGATGAAGTACTTCTGGTTCGGTAATTATTTTCAACTCGAACTTCCGAGTCATGGACACTGAAGACCTCCTCAGTCTTTGGGGCCATCTTTTGTTGGGTCGGTGAAGCAACATAGCATGAGCTCATCCTCACTGATCTCGTGTTATCACCCACAGGAAATCATTCCAACTTGGATGTTTCCCCTTCTAACGGCGGTCTCTGTCATTTGCCTGGCTGATAATGGACGTTCGCCTGTTATTCGCAATATCTTTGGTGCGGGAGCGTCCAACGAAGGTCTAGGTCTGCTGTCATTCGCCTTTGACTGGACCTTGATCACACAAGCGTATCCTTTATATTGGCCTCTGCAGACTCAAGTCTCTTCCTGGGTTGGGATGGCATTTGGCTATGTTCTGATGGGTGCGTCATGTCATACCATTTCCTTGTTGACGCCATTTATCAATTCACTATCAGGCGGATGCTATTATGCAGACGTGTTCCAGGGGTATTCGAGGGGTTTACCGTTCATGTCAACTGCATTATTCACTGGGAATGGCTCATCGTACAACCAATCCGCGATCCTTGGCTCCAACCATCAACTGGACCCGGAAATGTATGCTGAAGTTGGACCCCCGTGCGTACACGAAAAGCCATAACTAATCTTTTTGCACTGAAAATACCTTTCAGATTCATGACAACAACCTACGCAATGTCTCTGCTTTTGACCTATGCTTCCATGGGGGCAGCATTTTCCCACATATTGCTGTGGCACTGGACGGAGCTATGGGAAGCTTTCAAAGGCTTCAACTTCTTAAAGTCAGGGCAAGATTTTGACGAGTGAGCTATGCCTTTTCCCTCACTTTTGGACTTTCTTTGACTCGCATTCCAGTATTCACTTTCGGCGAATGAAAGTTTACAAAGAGGTTCCACAATTGTGGTACGGTTCTCTTTTCGTCGTGTCACTGGGCCTAGCGATTGGTATGGCATACGTTGGCATGAACACCCTGCCGTGGTGGTCTGTCCTGCTTTTTACCGTCATCGGTGAGTTACCGACTTTGAGGGGTTTTATTTCACCTCACGCTCTCTTGCATAGCATTCATTCTCGCCGTCATCCTTGGTTTCATATATGCTGTGACGGGATTCCAGCTCTCCACCGGAGGTTTTGTGCAAGTCATTGCTGTCGGTGATTTTCTGCATTAATGGTGGCGGTCAATATTGACAAGCTATGTTTAGGCATACGTCCATCCTCAGCAACCGATTCAGAACATGTATGCAAAGTTGTACGGTTACAACACTGGTTATCAGACATTCGCCATGCTGTCCGATTTGAAGTTAGGTGCTGTCCTTCACTTAATGGATTGACTCAAGACTTAACGTTTGCCTTTGAAGGACAATATGCGAAGGTACCACCCAGGGCTACTTTTGTTGCGCAAGTCAGCGGCACGATTATTGGGGCCAGTAAGTAACTTATGTTCTATGAGGCTTATCTTGCTGAATGCTTTGATTGAGTTTTCAATTATGTCCTCTATAAGTCTATCGTAGACGCGAACAGAGCCGATTTGATAAACCGTGCGCTATATCATACATATATAGTCTCTACTCGAACTCAAGCAAGATTGATTATAGCGATCGGAACGCGTATATGGTCAGGGTGGAACTCACAAGAAATCAACTCAGCAGCAATTACATGGGGCGCTCTGAGTGCGGAGCTATATAGTCCAGGTAAAACATACTTTCAGGTGAGTTCTCGAGTAGATTGTTGCAAACGCAGATTCACGACCCCTTCCTAGATTCCTCTCGGACTTCTATACGGGTTCGTCACTCCTTTCTTGTTCTATGCCATGCATCGCCTATTCCCAAGGTAATTTCCTCCGCAGTATGACTTACAGCAATCTGATACTCGGAACGAAACAGACAACGGATCTGGTCTTACCTCAACATGCCGATTGTATTCACGTATCTTGGTTTGCTTCCATTCTCGGTTAATGGTACGTTGACAAATCGTACGATGTTACATAGCTTGTACTGATAATTAATACAGGGATGTGGTGGCCAGGGTTCATCATCGGGTTGTCTACGCAATGGTGGGTCAGGACCAGGAAGCCAAGATGGTACATTAAATACAACTGTGCGTGATCTGGCCGGAGATATCATGACGAACCAACCAGGGATAACTATGCAGACTTGACCTCTGCCGCTTTGGACGGAGGTGCGTCCATCATTTACTTCATCCTTAATTTTGCGGTGTTCGGTGAGTTTTCTGTTCGCAAGTCGGCACCATTGTACTCATTCCACTTAAGGGGCAGGCGGAAATGCCATAAGCTTCCCTACGTGGTGGGGAAATCCAGATCCGAGTGTTATCAGTGTCGGTAAGTTCATGACTGCGTCATTCTTTGAGATGGTTAATTGACATCTACCAAAATCAGACCATTGTATGGCCACCACCTTTTCATAACGTAGTTACAAGTGATCGGCCTCCTTGCCCTGACGAAGTATATTCTATAGCTTTGTTAAAATGCAACAGGTTCATGTATTTGAGATTTCTCAACTATCATGCCAATCCGATGCTGGGGAAGAGACATTTTCTGGCCATCACTAGACGCACTTACACCCACGACGACATGTAGGTTACTCTTACCATGAGGCTGTTATGAGATTTGCAACCATCGGTTTCCCGCCGCAGGTGGGAGATGCTTAAACTAATTCGGCCAAGCTTCTTGTGAGACAAATTTAATGAGCATCAGAAAACAGCATGCGTATGTCGACTACGTGAGAGGTGTGGTGGGTAGGGACGACTAGAGTTCAATCATCCTGATGCAGTTCCCTCCAAGCCTGTTCAGTTTTCAAACGTTTCTCTTTGGCCTGGGCGCGGTTACGAGTCGAGCGCTCGATGCGCTAAGCCAAGGAAATGTCAGCGCTCAGAGGGGCACACTAAAGGTAGGCTACTAACCTCTTTTCGAAGGCACTTGTTAAGGCTGTCCTTTTCTTGATTGCAACCACCGGTCAGTCGCGCCCAGCTATTAACATGACATGCATCTAGTGCCTGGATGAATTCTCTACAGACTTTGATGGTGAGTTAGAACAAGAAAGGATAGTACGAGGGCCGCGCGCCGCACCTATTCTTTTGTCGGACAACTGCGGGTGCATCTGAGAAATACTGCATGAAAATCAAGGGCTATTCAGCATTGACTGACAGTGAGACCCAAGGCAGTTGTCGAAAACCAGTGTTAACGATACACGCACAGACCAAGATGAGAAGAGAGCTCCGGTTCAAGTCCCGGTTGTGTGTTTTCCGTAGACAACCGTCCTGCCCGAGAGAGTTAACGCGAGAAGTTCAGAACTAACGTGTGAAAGGGTTCCATGGTTGTAACGTAACCCTCTTCGTAAGCCGGTCGCGAACTCAAATCAGAATCTGTCTACAGCCATATCTGAGGGCTATATATTAACCCTAACAGTTCTAATCCCTTTTCTTTCAAATCCATCAATCATGTCTCAGTTCACTCCGGAGCCAACAGACAACACTTCCATTGCTACCATCCGCACTCTTGCTGCCGATGTCGTAGGCAAGGCAAACTCTGGTCATCCAGGTGAGCATGACTAGATCAGCTTCATCGTGTGCACCGATAACGACGATGTCCATCTTTAAGGTGCACCCATGGGTATGGCGCCTGTCTCCCATGTCCTCTTCACAAGGCAAGTGATGTCAAATCATGAATGTGCCCACCTCGTACGATTATTTAATATACCCTAGATTCTTCAACGCGAACCCCAAAAACTCCAAGTGGTTTAATCGCGACCGATTCGTTCTATCTAATGGGTGAGTTTGTGTTCCGATTCATATCCGAATACTCGCTGATGAATACTGCAGACACGCGTATGCACCTTACCCCTGACTGATGTATCGCTAACTAATCCCCACTCTAGCTGCGCGCTGCAGTACATCTTGTTGCACCTCTTGGGATACAAGCTTTCCATGGATGACCTTAAGGCATTCAGGCAGCTTGACTCTTTGACCCCTGGTCACCCTGAAGCACACCACACTGATGGTGAGTACTACTTATGATTTGACATTCCATGTCGACGGACTGCTGACACTACGCCAGGTATTGAGGTCACTACCGGTCCCCTTGGTCAGGGATTCGCCAACGGTGTTGGTCTTGCTATGGCTCAGGCACACATGGGCGCAGTTTACAACCGTCCCAGGTTTAACCTTATCAACAACTACACGTATGGTTAGTATTTTCCCAGCTCTGATAATTCAGAATATGTCATAACTATGTGTCTGCAGTTTTCACAGGAGATGGTTGTTTGATGGAAGGTGTTGCAAGCGAAGCCGCTTCCCTTGCTGGTCACTTGCAGCTGGGCAACTTGATCGTCGTGCGTACCTTTCACGTGTGACTTTTTCACCTCGATTAATAATCGGTCCTTTCCAGATCTATGATGATAACCGTAAGTCGGATCCTCATTGGCCTGCGGCTCCGTTCCGTGACTTATCCCCATTAAGATATTTCCATTGACGGTGACACCGCTGTCGCATTCACTGAGAATGTCGAGCAGCGCTTCTTGTCATACGGCTGGCAAGTTCTCCATGTCGATGACGGTGACCAGTACGAGATGGTTTCTCATCTATATTTTCGATGTCTGACTTGCGCTCAGCGATCTTGCTGCCATTAACGGTGCCATTGCCGCTGCCCGTGCCGAGAAGAACAAGCCTACCATCATCTGCCTCAAGACCACGATTGGTTACGGGTCAAAGCAACAAGGCACCCATGGTGTTCATGGCTCTCGTGCGTGTAATTTCTTGACATATCAAGCGCCCGCGTGCGAACCATCTTTCCCCCAGCTCTCAAGCCTGATGACATTCAATCCCTGAAGAGCAAATTTGGATTCCCTCCTGACCAAAAGTTCTACGTGCCTCAGGAGACTTACGACACTTACCAAGCAGCTGCACTTCGCGGCGCCAAGCTCGAGTCCCAGTGGAACAGCCTTCTCGCCGAGTACGCCAAAGCATACCCCAAGGAGCACGCAGAGCTCACTCGCCGGATTTCTGGGAAACTCCCGGAAGGATGGGAGAAAACCCTCCCTGTGTACACCCCTACCGATCCTGCTCAAGCATCTCGCAAGCTGTCTGAGCTTGTCCTTACGGCGATTACGCCTACACTCCCCGATCTCATGGGTGGCTCTGCCGATCTGACAGGCAGTAACTTGACCAAGGTCAAGGGGACTGTCGACTTCCAGCCTCCTAACACCGGACTCGGAAACTACGCTGGCACGTACGTCCGATATGGTGTTCGTGAGCACGGCATGGGCGCCATTGCCAATGGTCTGCATGCTTATGGTGGTATTGTGCCATTCGTTGCTACATTCTTGGTGAATAGCATGCTTTCTTAGCCAATGTTTCTTGCTGATCCCATCCTAGAACTTCGTTTCATATGCGGCTGGTGCCGTCAGGTTGTCCGCGCTCAGCAAGCATCAGGTTATCTGGGTCGGTGAGTAAACAGAATCCTTCAGAAACTAGGAAACAGTGTTCACAATCTGTCAAGCCACACATGATTCCATCGGTCTTGGAGAAGACGGTCCCACTCACCAGCCGATCGAAACTGGCACCCACCTGCGTGCAATCCCCAACCTTGACTTTTGGCGCCCCGCAGATGGTAACGAAACATCCGCAGCCTATCTTGTCGCTCTTAAGAGCACGGAGACGCCATCCGTCTTGTCACTTTCCCGGCAGAACCTGCCCAATCTTGAGGGCTCTACTATTGAGCGTGCAGCACGGGGTGGATACGTGCTGTACGAGGTTGCCAACGAGGACATGACGATTGTCAGCAGCGGTAGCGAGGTTCCGATCGCTCTTGAAGCAGCAAGCTTGCTTAAGAAAGAGGGCGTCAACGTCAGGCTTGTCAGCTTGCCTTGCTGGTCGGTGTTCGACAAGCAGGATGAGCAATACAGGCTCAGTGTCCTCAGGAGCGGTGCTCCCATTCTGTCATTAGAGGCACTCACGGTAAATTTGAATAGCTGAAGAAGTGACACGCTTGGCTGACTTATCTCGAAATAGACCACTGGTTGGCAAAAGTACAGCCACGAGGTGAGATTTCGTGATCGCATCGCTTTTGCTAAATAGCTCATATATCTGGCAGCAATATGGTCTACCTGCATGGGGTGCTTCAGGACCGTACCTTAAGGTGTATGAGAAGTTTGGCATCACTGGCCCTAGTAAGTTAGCGTATACACAAGGCTGGGATGTTACTGACTGTGATCCAGACATTGCCGCTGTGAGCAAGAAGGTCATCGCATTCTACAAGCAGAAGGGTGGCCAAGTCGTGTCTCCTCTCATCAAGGCTTTGTAGGTTATTGTATCCAATATTAAAAAAAATCGCCGGTCGTGGAATTAGGTTAGATTATTTGTAGAAAGCCCAGTGTAAAGATCCCATAATCAAATAGATTGATGATTGACAAGTTGTGGTGCAAGGGTAGTCAAACAAAATTGAGGGAAGACGGTCATTCCTTAAATGGTCCTTTATTATGGTTCAAGCGAACAGTATGAAACCTCAGGTAGAGGCATTGCCAATATGTCTGTATAAGGATAGTCGCAACAGCGAGTCTACATGAATGCAAGCGTCTATTTGCGTTGAACGGTCAATGTGTCCCAGGTCAATCTCTCCTCCTCTTCCTTGAGGACGTTCAGGATATGAGGTTGAAGGTATCGCTTGTCCTGAAAAACAACGGTCAACATCCATCCACTATATAGTACTGCGAGACGTCAACATACATCCTCAGGCTTAGACCACTGTTCTTTTGGCAAAGGTTTGTGGTGAAGATCACAGTTACTTGCAATTTTGAAGCGGTAGGAACGGTCATAGGTCTCTCGCGGAGTTAAACGACCGATTGCCTGTAATTCCAGTCAATATTAAATATGTTCACAAAAAGCGGGTGGGTAACTCACCCTTTGGACTTCTGGGCTCTCTTCAACCTCTACATGAATCCAATCTAAGCACGTTGAACATCCCCGAACTAAACATAAGACACGCACGCAGGTCATCATATTTGAGGCCCATCTTGCGGTAGCCCATGAGGTCGGCATACCAATGAGCGATTGGTGTCACATACTTCTTGAGCGTCCGCGAGGAGCGAATGTATGGTGCGAGGGATGGGCCGAGCACGTTCATCGCGTTGGCTATTGAGTGTGGTGTCTTCACGAAACTGCAGGAACTTCAAGAAGCGGAACCACCCGGAATGTTATTTAGCTCTATTTATGTCTGCTTTATTTAGACTTATTTTTCCGAAAAGATATGATCTGGATAATTTAAAGCAACAAATCTTGATTGCGATCAGCTAGAACCACTTTCTCATCTTTCCGCTCAGACAAAACAAACATGGCCCCCAACATCCGTGAGCGCACCTACATCATGGTCAAGGTAGCCATTCATTGTCTCGAGATGATCATCCGCTGAACAACTGCGCGATCTTCTAGCCCGATGGTGTTGACCGTGGTCTTGTTGGCGAGATCACTGCCCGCTTCGAGAAGCGTGGCTTCAAGCTCATCGCCGCCAAGCTCGTCTCTCCCACCAAACAACATCTCGAGAAGCGTGAGTTCGCGCGGGATCCGACCAGATTTCAACGTGTTGATTGATCGCATCCGGTCTGTAGACTACGAGGACCTCTCCGACAAGCCCTTCTTCCCTGGTATGATCGGATACATGCTCTCTGGCCCTGTCTTTTCTATGGTCTGGGAAGGCTTGGATGCCGTTAAAACTGGCCGTGTCATGTTAGGCGCGACCAACCCCCTTCAGTCAGGCCCTGGTCAGTCTATGCGCAGTCATCAAGTTTCACTCAGGTACTAAATTTATCATAGGCACCATTCGCGGTGACTACGCCCTTGCCGTTGGCCGTAATATCTGCCATGGCTCTGATTCCGTCGAGAACGCCGAGAAAGAGATCGCTCTGTAAGATCACGAGAACGTCTCGATTTATTCCGTCTGACTATCTTTGCAGCTGGTTCCCAGAGGGCCTCGTCCAATATTCACGCTCTAATGAGGCAAAGGTCTACGAGATCTAGACGTGTACAAAAGGGTAGCAACAAGAATTACCAAATGTTGTAAACTAGATACCATTCTGACTGCACCTGGAAAATGGCCACCACAGTAACATTACAGAATCAGAATCAGCGTTCGCGCGACTGAGATGCAGACCATCCAAGTACATCACAGTAAATTGCTAGTAAAACAATAATAAAACAGAGTAGTTAATAGATGAAGATAATGAGCGCGAACGAACAAGGTATTGTATGCAATAAAGTGAGGGTATGTGTGCAAGAAATGATGATAAGATAAATTTGAGAGAACAGCTGCCAGTGTGTACGAACACCTACTACACACTCCTCGGCGTGCCATAGTATGCAGGATCCAGCTACCCTAGGCATTTGATCCGGGACATGCGGCCTACTACGTAAGAGGAACTCCGGCCCAACCACCGCGCTTGCAAGGCGCAGAAAACGTACGACATCGATGTCATGAAGCCACAGGCATGCATTACGTTCCAGATGCTAGTATAGCAGCAAGATCTTTCTCAGCAGCTGCTGCAAGTTGGCGTGAACGCGCTTTCAAACGCACTACGTAAAAATGAGCCGTTGTGGGCGACATCAAAAATTTAAGGACTTACGGAGACGATCCAGAGATAGTAACACCACCTTGACGGCAGTAGCATCATCTCGCACAGGTGTGGGACTCTTCAACAACGCAGAGCGGTCCACCCAATGTTCATCTTGCCAGATCGCGGCTTTGAGAATCAGGTCATCCATGCAACGATCCCACGAGTCTTCATTCGTGAGATCAAGCTGCTCGGTCCGTACACTCAGTGACATCAGGTAGTTGCCTTTTGAAGTCTGGACTTTTAGCGAAGCTGAGTGCGAGCGGATGTGTGAGGTGATATATGCGATGGCCTCTTGAGCAGCTTCCCCAAGCTTGGACGGATTCGAGGATAAGCCGTCGAGTTCCATGATAACCGGAACTGGTAGGACAACGGTCCATCGGAGACTCTCGATGATGGATGCGACGGCCGATAAGGAAGATAGGATGATGTTCGTATCCAGTACAAGAATAGTATAGCCTGCCACGATGTTCAGAGATGGCATCGATGCAACTTTCCGGGAACGGGCTGGGCGAGACCGTTGTTTGGGCACATGGGCAGGTGCGCGCTGATCTGAAACAAGAAGTGACCGCAAGTACCTCCGGCGTGCCTGTCAACGTCATCAAATACCATCCGAAATTCAAAAACGAGGCAACCCACCTTGAGATCCTTCACTTCCTCAGAATCATTTTCGTCGTTTTCACTCTGTTCTGACGATTCATCGGTGTCTTCATCCTCGGCATCGACGTCCATAGAATCATCGGTCCAACGACGACCACGCCGCCTCCGCTCCTCTTCCTCGCGCTCATGACGATCTTCTTCAAGCCATCGCGCCACTTTCGCTTCCAATGCACCCTCGACCCTCCATTCACGTGTGCCTTCCACCCAGGTGAACCCATCAACAACACTTGACAGGGAAACCGCACAGCGCACAAGTCGGTTCCATCTCTTGCTCGTCTCCCCACGCAAGCTTTCCTTACGGGAGTGACCATCGTCTTCATCGTCTTCATCTTCGATGATCCCATCGGTGAGCTGGCCGCCTTCTTCCACATCCAGAATCTCTACCTCTACCCGCCTCTCCTCTCCGCTCTTCCAGTATCCACGCTCGAAGACCTTGCGACCGATCCACTCCATCCCACGAAGGCACCAATCTTCGGAGAGAGGTGGGGCACAACCACTCGTCAGCATCGCCCATCGCTCACCGCCAGTAGCTGGGATATCCAGTCCCTGCGCGGCGAAGATATCGCGGGGAATGGTGGCAAAAAACCGGGCAAGATCATGCCAAGGTATCGAACGCTCCATTATAGAAAGTGTTTCTGCATGTTTTGTGACAGTGGCCAAGAAGGTGAGCATGACTGAGAGATAAGGATTGAGAGTCGAACGAGAAAAATGTGAGGCTTTCCGCGTCGGATTGCGGAGAACGAATGAGAGCATTGAAAATGCAAGTTCCAACGCTAGCTTGAATGACACCGGCAGCTCCGCAGGCATATTTGCGTCCGATGGAACTGGAGATGTTTGTGGGGCGCCTTCGTCATCCACGTCCATTCGTTTCTCTTCACCGTCTTCGTCCCGAAATGCGGGCGCAGCTTGACACTTCTTGGCAACTTTTACAGCCGGACCGCCTGCACCGGTGTCACGAGCACCTACGCCACCAATCTTACGCAACACGCCGCTCGGACGACCATATTCAAACACGGCACCAATATTCACGACAGCCATCATGATCCACTCGCGTTCCTCAGCTCCCTCGATTTCGATGCGCTCGAGGAAGCGAGCGAGGGTTGGCGAGAAGTCGTCAAGTTGGATGTTAGTGAACAGCATTCCATGTAAAAGAACGAAGAGTTCAGGTGCGCGGGCATCAGCTTGCGATCGCCGCGATTGCGCAGTTGACGACCAGATGGGAAGAATGGACTCCCGAGAGGTTGAGAATGTGTGGAGGGTGGTCATACTATGGAGAACAACTGATCAGGAAAGACAGAGAAAATTGACGGGAAAACAAACCTCTTGACAAAATGATACACGGCGCGTAGTTCCTCGTTGTCGACCTCACGACTTAACAAACCGAGATGATGGTGCAACTTGCCTGCACCAGGGGTATCCGCAAGGCCTTGAGCATACCATTCTTTTGCGATACTTCGCCAGCGCTCCTTCTCTGGCTCGATATCCATCATTCGCGCGGCGACAATGCCAATGCTCGGGCTTGGCGAATTATCTACCTGTGCAGCGGGAAGATCAGAAGATGATTTGACGCTCATCTGTGATTTGCTCTGGGCTCTCATGGGTTCGCCATCTGCGGATGCCGCGGCCGCTTTAGACACAGCGTCTGTAGTTAGTGCCGGGCCTTTCAATTGGTTATTAGTAACCATTGCAGCCACGGCCATGCGATAGCGCGCAAGATCGCCAAGAGCCTCGAGCCAGCCGGATCGGAACGAACGCAGATTCGGTTCCTCGAGAAGGCCGGTGTAGAAGGTGTAGGCATAATATATAAAGTCTTGAAGGTGTTCAAGAGCGAGGGGCGAGGAAAACGAGGCACGCCTCAAGGCCTCCAGGAGTTTGTGGAATGCGTGTGTCCAGAGGCGAATGATGATATTGTATTTGGTTGGAATTACCCGGAGGGAAGCCGGAACGCTCGGTGCGAGGGAGATCTCCATCAGATTATGCATCATCTCAGCGAGTCTGCACACATTCAATCAATGATCTCATGATGAAAACCGGAGAACCACTTACCGTTTATGGTCTGAGATCAGTTTCGTCCATTTTTGCTGCTGAAGGTCTTCGTCGCTAACTTCGCGTCCTCGCCCTTGGAGAACAACGCGACCTTCATCTACGAGATCATCGGGGTCTTCATTTGATATCTTTGTTTCTAGGGTGGATATGTTGCGGTACAGCTTTTTAAGCTGAACGGCGAATGCATTATTACTTGCATCCTCGCGAGGCTTGCTATCGAATAATGCGGAAGATGCAGATGAGTTATCCGTGGTTCCAGAAGAAAGGGTGAAGCTCGATGTCAACGAATGGGCATACGAGGAAGTCGAGGACGCGGAAACATAGTCTCCTGATGATTTAGGTGTAGGTGGAGGCCGGCCACCAGTTGATGATGGACGAGCAAGAACCGAGACCGCAAATCTCACAGGATCATCCTTCCTGTGGTCGAATAATTGACGGTTTGCTGGCGGGTCCCTCTGATGGGAAGTGGGGGGGTTGCGCGGCGGGGATGAACTGCTTGTTGCATCGGAAATTGATTCAGGCTCAGCTGTCCGTCTCATGGGAATGGGATCTGTGTTTGGATTGAATAATTTGCCCTGCTGGGTCTGCTTTGTGTGATGGTGGGGGCGAGGGGACGTAGATATCTTGAGGCGCCGTGAGAAATCATCTGGGTCTGCCTCTGGACGGGAGACGATAACATGAGGTGCGAGGTGAGTCTTACGTGGTGATGTCGCTGCGGCAGAGCTGCGGGAAGGAACGGGCGGCGGATTTGAATTTGGAGGTTGCAAACGAGAAGCAGATGGAGATGACGGCGTTCGCTCAGGGCGTTCGCGGGGACGAGTTGCACTAGATGAGTTGAATAAACAATATAAAATTTAGCATATGAGTTACATTGGAAAGAAATAAAACGTACACGGCATTTCTTCTCTGGAAGGCAACCATTCGCTCTGCAAAATCTGTTGGTTGAGCGGGATCACGGTCCCTTGACCTCCTTGAAGGCTTTGGCTCATGGTTTGATTCCATGACCTGTAGTAGCAGCTCAAAAAGATAGAAGTGCTGCTACTATGAAAACGAAGATATACTTCTAGTACGACTGCGAGATGAGTGGACGAAACACAAGAGTAAACGCTGTGGGCATACCGTTCCTTGTCCACTGCGCATTTCGAGAATCCGCAGTCGTTTGGCTGCGCCGATCAAGATCTGACCAAATTTAGCACTAAGTTGCCAACTTCCGCTTTTGATAAAAACATTTTGTCAAATTTAAGTAGCAATTATAAACCTAGGCCTAAGCACTCAAAGAATACTTGGCTACTAATTCTTCGACACTGAATTCAGTATAGAGCGAGGGACCCTTAGGCGAGGGGCAGCCGCAGCTTAGTCTGAATCAGCCACTGCCGCAGAGTGTGCTTCGGGCGTCTGCCATCTGGCCTGCGGCATGCTCGTGACACGCAGCCCGGTACACAGTCGCAGATACAGTCACCACTCCAACGTTGCAAATCTGCTGCCAATCACGATAATAGTATTTTAAACACTGCGGCAGCAGTGATTGTACTCGCACAGCCGCTGCCATCTCTGGCAAGGAGTTCAAACCGATGACCGGCTGCCGGCAAATTCAATTGCCTTCCGCTCCTCTATCTACTTTGCCACAAGTGGTGATCACTAAGTACTGACCACGGTAGGCGGTCAGCTGCGGAAATAACATGCTCGCTGCTGTGCAGAATGGACTCCAACCCGCAACAACGCCGCGGCTCGTAGCCACCCACGCTCGAGGTTGCTGATTTGCTTGTTGAAAATGAACCTGCGGATTAGTATGCACCCCAGCAATCCCTTTGGTGCACGGATTACAAAGAGTACTTTGCTACTATGATCCTGACTCAGTTCTTGCTGGCGATTATGCTGATTGTACATTCCAATGTAACGAAATCCTTTCCTATGTTACGATATCTTCTTCTCACCACTGACCAGTTCTTTGATCGGGCCGCAGCCGCCGCCGCCCTGCCAAGCCTGGTTTCTTTATAGATACCACAAGCCAAGCAAGTCCTTCTTCCTTCAGTGTTCCATTACCAGGAGTGGTGACCACCGCTGACGATAATACTGCGAATTTTACAGTTAACTTTAAGTAAGGAAATACAACGAAGACAACATACTCGCTACCCGTGCAGAATGTCGATGCATCAGATGCCAGCCACGTCACTACACCGCGCAACTCGTCGGGGCGTCCGAGCCGACCCAAAGGGTTCATACTAGACCACACATCAAAGAGGTGCGGTTGTTTGTCTAGATATGCTGCAGTCATACTATCACAGCCATCATGATTTGGTATTGCAGTGTAATTGATCGCGAGACAAACCTGGTGTAGATGTGTCCTGGAGACAGCGAGTTGACGCGAATCTTCCTTTCGCCAAGCTCGCAAGCCATGCTACGAGCCATCTGCAGGACAGCTGCTTTCGAGCTGTTGTACGATACCCAGGCGTGGCCCTATACAGGGTCAGCATGCAAACATGGCCATAGCAGTTTTTGGGAGATGCGCACTCTGTTAGTGATACTGCCTGACATCGATGCGATAAGAATGATGCTGCCACCGCGTCCGAAGCGCGACATCTGTCTACCAGCAGCCTGCGCAGTGAAGAGAACGCCATTGGTGTTGACATCCAGGACCTTCAAATCGGGGTTAATTTCAAAAACTGTCAGTGCAAAGCAACTCATCAACGACCACCCACCTCTCTGTACTCCTGCGCCGGGTATTCCAGGCAATCTGTGTGTGACTTGAGAATACCAGCCGCAGCGACGCAAAAGTCCATTCTTCCCTCCTTATCACCAATCTCCTCCGTCTTCTTCCAAAGCGCCTGCTGATCAGTGACGTTCGCACTGAAATACTCTAGCCGCGAGTTATTCCCTAGCTTCGCGACGTAATCTCTGCTTGCGATCCATTCATCTGATGGCTTTTCTGGAAGATCGAAGCAGTATACGACACGTGCACCAGCTTCACAACATGCAAGAGCCATCTCCAGGCCAAGGCCCCTATTTCCGCCGGAGACAAGCCCAACGCGATCGGTTAGCGCGAACTCATCGAAGATCTTGGGCTTTGGTGTGATGGATGGGTCTGCAGCAGCCTCAAGAGCAGCCTCGATGCCGAGTTTACCGAGAGGAGATGCAGATTGAGCTGGGAATCTGGAACTATGGGAAAAATCAGCTTCCGTTTCATGCTATCAGCCACAGCATTTCTAGATAGATAGATCGAAATAAACACTCGACACAGCTTACCTGGACATGGCTTGGGGAATCGAGGATAGATGATTGCGACAAGATTGTCCCAGCAACGTTAGGGAAACGATCACGTATGAGGAGTCTTTATATTGCACGGATCTCCACCCCCCGTAAGGCACTTCCGATGTGAGCTCACCTGACCATAGTCAAGGCGAGATGCGGCGTATCAATAACGAAATTAGTACTGCATCCTGAATTCCTTAGTGACCACATGAGCATGAGGTGTTAATTTGCGGATGGAAGTGGTTTTCCCAAAGCAGACAAATCTAAGAATTGAAGTACTTGTGTTATCGACTTAATCTGATAGTAAGACTCCGGTTCTAGATTGCGAGAGGGGATTAGGGACAGGCCATCGTCGATGACATTGGATCTTACAGGTGTAATACTTTACAAGCTAGCGTGCTACACAAAAGAGAAATCTCTGCGTGGAATACTATGACAAGAAAGAACGGAGCTTGTCCGTGTATGCGGAGTGACGTAATACTAGTAGTGCACGAATGAAGAACGGTCAGTGCGACTGCAGTGAGTCTAGATTATGAATGATACGTACCTCAGTACATAATACAACAACAAAGGGGCTGCGAAAGCATTAATGGATCAACTTTGGTGACAAATAAGATAGAGGTACCTAGACAACAAGTACAAGGACTACAAAAGTATCAATAAATTAACTTGGGTGGCGAAGGCAAAAGAGAGAGGCATCGAGAAACAAGTACTTAGCAAGTTACGGTATAGCATCAAAATTGACGTCCAAATGTCTCCTGTACGTTGGCGTCAAGTTCTGGGTGCGCCAACGAACCATGGCGTGACAAGGGCATTTGCGCGTCTGAGGAGATTGACACCGAACCAGGATGACAAAGCCTCCCCGTTCCACTGGTCTGTCATACGTATTATCTTGTCATCATCATCTAAATCCACGACAATGATAGATTCAATTCGCTAATAAGAAGTGAGTGAAGAACGTAAGTACTATTCTTGGAAGTTAGCCAGCACTACATACTTTCATGGTTCCTATGTACCGGAGAGTATACTCTTGCGTTTGCGAGTAGATGAGACGTTTCGGGAAGCGCGTGAACGACATGACCCGACTAGAGATTGTCTCTGATTTTGAAAAGATCCTTGGCTGAAGCCCTATGAGACCTTGACACATCAGTTGAAAGCACGATCACTCGCCATGGCAAACCACTGCATGAACGAGTCAAATGAGCCTGGGCAGTCTCATGACCTAGAGAGTCTCACCTGAGGAGCATATTGCGCATAACCCTCGCATTTAACCAAAGGATCCTACCAGAATGAGGGTATCGCGGAGCTGAACAATGGTATGAAGCTGACCTCGAAAACTGCATCGGGCCTCCAAGTTCTTTCAAAAATCTCTTTTGACGCCCGACAACAGTAGAGCTCCTTCAGATCAGCCATAATGCGATCCCGAATCTTGTCATCCATGGGTGGGCTGGGCTCTCCAGGAGACGTAACAACTTGGTCGTCATTCTCAGACACAGGCGCTCCAGAGTAGTGGGCACCCCCAGCAGTGGAGTAGATGATGTCAAGAATTGGAAGAGGTATCTGCAATGTCGGCCTGCGGTGGTATGTTAACGTGGGTGATGCTGAATCACTGCTTTTGACTGAAGCATCGTGTACGGAGGGTGTTTTCTGTGAGGCGGTCATTTCTGGAGCTTCGTACGAGTCTGGAGGTTCAGACGTTCAAGCGCAAGCTCAAGGTTCAAGTGAACGAAGATCAACTCCACACTTAAACCGATATGGAGAAACCTAGAAGATAAGATAAGATAACAATGGCAGTGCTTTCCGCTTTTACAGTTTAGACGACTCCGCGCAAACTCCGTCGGTGTACAAATACACGAGTAGAAATCAATTCAGAACTCAAGTCAGTTCTACCATGCCGTATATCCACCATCGACAATAATGCTAAGGAAGTATTCACATCAATGTTCACATCTCGAACCAAAGATTCTACGCACTTGCTTCCCGTGCAAAAGCTCGATGCGTCAGATGCCAACCACGTCATAATTCCACGCAGTTCGTGAGGCTTGCCAAGTCTATTCATGAAGCTTTGCTCTGACCAAATAGCTTGGAATTCTGGTTGCGCAGAAATTGATGCTGTCGTCATGCTGCAAACTTTATGCGTCAGAGGATTTCGGAACACAACACTACAACACGTACGGTGTCTCAATATAACCTGGTGACAGCGAGTTCACCCTGATATTCTTTTGGGCAAGTTCACATGCCATGTTGCGGGCCATCTGTATCACTGCACCCTTGCTAGTATTGTACGGAAGTACTGGCGTGTGCTGCGAGTGTAGTCAAAAGCATGTAAGCGAGAAGAGCTGAACTATAGTTACATACCTTCAGAGCAACACTGCCAGCAATGGAGGCCAGAAGGATGATGCTTCCCGGTATCTGGAACCGATCCATTTGCCTTGCAGCAGCTTGAGCAGTAAAGAACACTCCTTTGAGGTTTACAGCATAAACCTCCCACGGAGTTAGGCTATGTTCTTGCAATCAAATACAGAACGTCGACACACCTCTTCGAGCTCTTCTTCTGTATACTCCAAGCAAGACCGCGCGGCTCCAGCAATGCCTGCTGCTGCGACGCAAACATCCATCCTCCCCTCTTTTGTTGCAATTTCTTCTACCGTTTTCAGCAGCCTCTTCTGATCGCGAACATCAGCAGTCACATATTCGAGTCTTCCTGCACCCCCAAGTTTTGCTACGCTCTGGCGAGCGGCGTTCCAATCTTCACCTGGCTTCTCTGGGAGATCTAAACAATATACTGCACGCGAACCAGCCGCAGAGAACGCCAATGCGGCCTCGAGTCCAAGACCACGGTTGCCTCCAGTGACAATCGCAACTCGGTCTGTTAATGCAAAATCTCCCAAACCCTCTCTTTGGATTGCGGGCGTAGAGTGCAAGGAGGCTAACCTGACTCCATTCTTGTGGATAGATGATATCTGTGAGCGCCGCAAGATTGCTAGGCTGGTGCGGCTGGCGATTAGTTTCAGCATGTTGGGCGTCACTTATCAGCACTTATCGTGGATACAGGATAGTAATACAAGGTGTGGCCTCCGGTTGTCGCGCGGGTTTGTCAGAGTCGCGGTGTGAAATATGAATAGATGGAGTTAGACATGGCGAAGGTTGTCCCGATGCATACATACATGAGCGATGATCGGTTCTCAGGAGCATGAGACGTACTATTTTTGGGGATGTGGGGGCTCGACAAGAACTGTGTATTTACGTACCTTTCTTTTTACGACGGGCTTATCATTTCACCAAGGGTACTCCCGGTATGTACCCCAATGGAAGTATGATTGGGAACAGATTGCAAGACCAATAGCTGTCGAATGAAGATGGTCATGCAGATTGGAAACAGTATAATATGATTGAATTGTAAACTTCCTGACATTACATGGTGTATCCCCTTGCTCGATCAACGAACATTTCCACAAACTAATCGACAATGTATGACCTAAAGATGTTAGATGGTGTACGGTGTCTCCTTCCCACTCTCTCCTAACCACCACTAGCATTACCTTGCCACAAGCCGTATGCCTTCCCGGGTGTTGTTTGCCAGAGACGAATTGTACCTGTGACGTTATGCCTGTCAATATCATCCGGGTCATTTTGTTCACACAAGCCTTACCATCCTCTGAAAAGTAGTGTAATCGACGCCTTATCAGATAAGAATCCCTGCAGTTAGGAGGAGGAAAACGCACCACTGCCGCTTGCATATACTTCACCGTCAGGGCTAAACTCGACGCAGTGGACAGGTCCGTGATGCCCCTTCAAGATCTCCCTCTCCTCCCCATCCATTCCATGAACCCTGATCCACTCATCGCCAAGATTGCCTGTGACAAAGCGGTCTTGAAGGATAGGATGAACAGATGCAGATGATGGCGAGTACGCTAGGTTGAGACTATGTGTTGGAGTACCACTAGGTAAAGCAGGTATAAATGCGACAGTCTTTCCTGATGTCACAACCAGACGCTTGGTTTGCGGTGATAATTCCATCGAAGTTATGGGATTAGGGAATGTCATGGTTGTTGTAAGCTTTTGCGTGCGCAGGTCCCACCATCTAAACAACATTATCGTCAGTGGCGTTCTGCTATGGCGAGATATTACAACAAACTTGATGATACCATCTTCACCAGCAGATACACCGGTATGTTCTCCAACCCAAACTACGCTCTTTACAGTTCCATCATGCGATGGTAGGCCAACATCGCCAAGGAAGTCTGCCTCCGCGTCTGGCCGTCCAAGGTCAAATATTCTGACCTTCTTCTCTTGACCGCCAGTAAGAAGGTGAGAACACGTCGGAGAGATTGCCACAGTTCGAACAATATGATTGTGAGGGAATGAATGCAACACGTCTCCTGAATATGTGTCCCAGATTTTTCTTAGTTTTAATTATGATTAGCAAGGTAGGAACCAAGGTGACAATTGGGGCGGCAAACTCACGCAGTAAAGTCAGCGCTTCCTGATTGCCGCTCGCGAAGCATCCGGAGAGAGCTTTGTGCTCCATACTGCACCCTTGTGACCCAAAAATGTGCCTATCCAGTCACCGGTCCATTCTCTAAGCATCGGATTGCCATCTTTGCAGCTGGACACAAGAAGATAGGTGCCATCGTCTTGCAGTGGTGAAAAAGAAAGGTGAGTTACTGGGCGAGTGTGTCCAGGTGCCACGAGAGGCACAGGCTTTGGGTGAATAGACATAAATCGATGTCGTTACTGACAGGTTCGTGATATCTGTTCGTGATACAGGCGCACTGCGCTCTGGTCTTGACAGCGACACAAGTATGTCACGGTACAACACAAGTGGACAGCGCAAAAGAGCACATTACACGTGACCATTTACGGCAGACTCGGAGGTACCCTTAACTGCTATGTAGCCGCTTTCTTAGTTGAACTCATACTGTCACGCATAACTTGACAAGGCTTTCGCAAATCACAAAGAACGTTCAGGTTAGCGCACATCTCCCCCGATTTGATCCGAATTAATATCAATGTCAGGCAGGGCGTACCGCACCCTGTCAATGAGCCTGTATGTGGTCCCGCATACAGGAAGCCTCTGTCAATGACAACTTGTCAAGCAAGACCCTGAGAGAAACGTTGTCCTTGTGGATAGCACGGGATGGTATAGCAACAACATTGTCGCCCCTTGCTTTGGACATGCACATTGCACGCGAACTTACTTGGCAAGGTACACTCTGTTATAATGATTTACATAATTACTTTTGTTTTCCAATAGGTCCATGTGACACTAACTTCCAGGAAAGGCTTTCTCCACGAGCCGCATGCATGTGTGTGAATGACTGTCGCCTGTCTTTACACTCATTGAAGGGACTCTCACGCTGTTCTCTAACGGAATTGTACCTTGCAAGGTATTTGGACTTCGAACGACAAACCTCGCACCAGGTCCTAAAGGTAGCACGCAACCGCCATATTGTACGACCTCGATCGCCGTCGTTGATGATTTCGTGAAACCAGACTGAAAGACACGGTTCTCGCCGACTCCATGCCGTGGCTGCGGAATCAGTGCGCATGCCACGCCAAATCTGAACATAAACCGCTCCGGGAGGCACCTGCGTTCCGATATGCAGGGAAGGACCCCTGGATCACGCTATATGCTATATTCGATAGCACCATTTATGATCAAAATACGACAATCCCTGATAATATTGTCATATACAGCAGGATCCATTTGCGGACCAGAACGTTTACTCAGTAAATACCCGAAGCTGTTGGTAATCATGCATTTATGCCCGACTGAGAATAGATGATGAATTTCAACTCAGCGCACCGTAGTACCGAATCCCGCAGATCTGTTTGAAGTAACTATCGTCAATTCGACCATCAATGGCGTGCTCAGTCGACATCGCCGCCCAGGTATCCTTCACAGAAAAACGTATGCTGAAGCGCCGATGGATTAATTTTGGACCACCCCATCTATAAAATGGATATTCCAAAACTTCTGCCATCAAATTATCCCGGTTTGCTTGCGCAGCAACCATTCTTCGAAACTCTCGTCACAGATCATATAGCTGTGCTACGTGCGAACTCTCATTTGGAGGCCAGTGCTGCCTTCAACAAAGCCGCAGAATCTCCTATACCGAGCGCCGAGCGCCCAGCTACGCGAGAGTACCTCTCATTCCCATTTGAGCTACTGTGCTTGAAGCTTGATCCCCGCTTTCCTAATAGTTCGACCATGCTTTCAGCAAAACGTGTTGGCAATAGAATTATCGGAAATCCCGAGCAGACAGTCAGCACAATCTCCACCGAGACCTATTTGAAGGGCCTTGTGAGAGATCCAAGGCATGAGGTATGAAACCCATATACTTTTCTTTTCTTCAGTGCTTGATCCGGATTGTATTATGAGTCTAGGCGGTGAATTACTTAACCAGTCTTTTCCCAATCCTTGGATGGATCTCGCGATACAGTGAGACATTTCATTATTTCTTGTGACAACTCAGGCTAATTGCACACGTTTTCAGATTGGGGATGGCTTACTGGCGACCTTATTGCTGGCCTTACCGTAGGAATGGTGCTTGTGCCACAGGGAATGTCATATGCAATAGTAATATTTTGTCTTAAATCCCGTTCTCGTTTATTGATAAGCCTTCGTAGCTTGCGACGCTTCCCCCACAGTACGGTCTATATTCATCCTTCGTTGGCGTTCTTACATATTGCGTACGTGAACGCTACTTTGGATAATCGCGGCGCTAAATTTGTTTATAGTTCTTTGCGACTTCGAAAGATGTCTCTATCGGACCAGTGGCAGTCATGTCGCAAACCATAGCTCAAATCATCATTTATGTGGATTCAAGGTACCCTGATAAATGGGAAGCTACACAGATAGCCACCACAGTGGCCTTTGTTTGTGGATTTATCGTACTCGGGATTGGCCTCTTGCGCCTCGGCTGGCTTGTCGAGCTCATACCTGCACCGGCAGTCAGCGGGTATATGACTGGATCTGCGATAAATATAGTTGCAGGTCAGGTTCCTAGCCTTATGGGTATCAGCGGGTTCAAGTAAGTGGTGTCATTTCGAGCCAAACGCATTTTGTGACATACTTATAGTACTCGAGCTGCCACGTACGAAGTTATCATCAATACCCTCAAGGGACTTCCTCGTACGGCTCTAGATGCTGCCTGGGGTCTCACAGGCCTTTTTTCGCTCTACGCAATTAGCATCATTTGTAAACAATTATCCGCGGTACCCCAGACGAGGTAAGCTGTGATCTGTGTAGTCTTCCTATGAAGAGATTCTTATAGTGTCTTGTCCAGCCCGACTTTTGTTTTTCGTCTCAGTCACAAGAAATGCTTTTGTGGTGATAGTGTTGACCATAGCTGCTTGGCTATACTGCCGACACCGTAAAACCAGTTCCGGTAAATATCCGATTGCAATCTTGGAAACTGTTCCTCCAGGGTTCCAAGACGTGGGCGCCCCTGTTATCGACAGCGAGCTCGTCAAGGCCCTCGCGCCACAATTTCCTGTTGCTACCATAATTCTCCTCCTTGAGCACATCGCCATTGCCAAATGTAAGCCACTGATTATCTGACCGGCATACCCTTTTGACACACTACTTGTAGCATTTGGACGGGTCAACGGATATAAAATCAACCCCAACCAAGAGCTCATCGCCATAGGCGTCACGAACACGCTCGGCACTTTATTCCATGCGTATCCCGCTACAGGATCGTTCTCCCGTTCTGCCTTGAAGTCGCAGTCAGGCGTGCGGACTCCTTTGGCTGGTATTTTCACTGCGATGGTTGTCATCGTTGCCCTCTATGGCCTTACCCCAGCCTTTTACTGGATCCCTAACGCCGGGCTTTCAGCAGTCATTATCCACGCGGTCGCTGGTCTTGTCGCGTCACCTTCCCAAGTATACACTTACTGGCGCGTTTCCCCCCTCGAGTTTATCATTTGGTGGGCTGCAGTCCTGGTCACCGTCTTTTCGTCTATCGAGAACGGCATTTACACCTCCATCGCGACATCGTTCGCCTTACTTCTGATTCGCATGGCACACCCCAGAGGATATTTCATTGGGAAAGTTACCCTTACGCGTAACTCAACGGAGTCACGAGAAGTCTTCGTTCCGTTGCGCAAGGATGGCGTAACGAATCAATATGTCAAAGTTGACCCTCCTACTCCGGGTGTGATCGTTTACCGTTTCGAAGAAAGCTACCTATACCCCAACTGCTCTCTCGTCAACTCCGCCATCGTCGATTACGTGAGGGAGAACATGCGACGTGGGATTGACTTCAGCACGATACAATTGGCCGATCGTCCCTGGAACGACCCCGGACCAACTCGTGGCAACTCCCAGGCTGCGGAGGCAGCCAACAATGAAAGACCTGCTCTTCATGCTATTGTGCTAGACTTCTCTGGAGTGTAAGACATCTAACCTTGGTCTCCTTTCACGAATCAATTCGCTCATTTTTTATTCCTAGATCCCATATCGACACCACGGCTGTCCAAGCTCTCGTAGACACGCGGAACGAAGTCCAGAGATGGGCAAACCGTCCTGTAGAGGTCAGTCACAGTGTTTATCCCACCACGCTGCCTAGCTAATGCAATGCAACACTATAGTTTCATTTTGCTACCATCCTGTCACCCTGGATCCGGCGTGCTCTCGTAGCCGCAGGTTTCGGCATCGGTACCCCAGCAGTTCAGCTCTCTGACGAAATTGCACCTGTTGTACCCCACCATGGCGGTCGCCGTGAGAAATGGGATGATGCCTCCAGCTTAGGCATCGAAGATATCGAGGCCCACAGCGGGTCCCTTCCTCCCACTTCGGGAACTGTGCCTATCGTCCCCATTGAAACTCCCTTCTTCCATTTCGATCTCGCTAGCGCTGTCCGCGCCGCGGAGGCTGGTGTGGAGAAACCTAGCGAGAGAGTTGACACACCACCACCAGCGAAATATACCTGATTAGTTTAAGTTGAACGGTCTAAGATTGGACAACTGCAGGGTACTACCGTTACTTAGAATATGTAAAGTCACAAGGATACTTGTGTGTATATTAAGACCTTGTAATCTAGA